>OZ012735.1:166120217-166856625 GCA_963859935.3 Lathyrus sativus | reverse complement strand
CGCTAGGATATCGCATCCTATGCCTACGTACTTTCACACGGCATGAAAGATCAGAGCAAACGTAGTTCGGGCCACGTACGACACAGGTCTGTCTTGATTGATTTTATTCCTTCTGAAAAAGGTTTTTTCTGATTACTGGTCCAAGCGGACAAAAATGACGTCTTGATGAGTTCACATTCTTTTACGGAAGAAGTGTTTTTTATTGGATTTGAAATCTTTATTGTATTTTTCTGTTTGTTTTGAGAAAGAAAGAGACAGAACTCTAACCTACGGTTGCGAAGGGAAACAAACTAACCTAATGTTATCATGCATGGGTTAAGACCTAGTGTCTATCATGCTCCTCTCTTGCACAGAGAGAAACAGAGATCCTACGGGATAGGCAGAAACAGAAACAATAACAGATATAATAAAGCAGTAAAATGCATGGATGCAACAGTACAAGCGAGGCAAGGGAGTCCCACTCAACCTCGAACCTAGAAAACAATGGGCGAAAGCGAACAGGCTTCACTTTCAACCCAACAGGGTAATCAGCAAACAATACAGTCAGGAAAACCAGTCAATACATCAGAAATGAAATACAGCAATAAAACAAACAGCCTCAGCAACTCTGAATCAACATCTGGCTCCAAGTAATCTCCAATCAGCTACAGGCTTCAACAAGCATCAATCTCCATCTTCATGGCCTTCAAGCAAGGGCTTTGATCATCAGTCTTCTATCTGCAATGGCTTTTCTTCAAGCTCAAACCTCCAGGATGAGGGATTAGTCACAAGAGTGAATGGGTGTTAAGCAATCAGTTGACTACCAAAGGTGGTGAACAGACTGCTTCTAACACAAAAGACATTTTCTCTCAAGAGTTCTATCTCTTAGACACTATCACCAAGCCTTCCAAAGGAAGGGGGTGAGTGTCTTGGAGAGACTCTGAATCACAGAGAAGAATGGATGCAGACAAGGCAATCCATGTTTGAGAAACAAACTGTCTAATCTTAAGCTCTGCCTAGCTCCTAAACCCTAGTCTCCTCAGCATCTGCTAGAAAGAATCTTCTCTTCAACTCTGGAAGTTGAACTTCAATCTCTGGATCTCCAATGGCTTTCATCTCCTCAAGTCTTCAGCTCTCCCAATCCCCAGACAATCCCAATACCCACACAAGCAAGCAATAATCCCCAGAGGGCACACCACACCAGTCAATCAAATATATACAGAGTATTAATAGCAGTAGGGGAGTCCTGACTTTTTCTAGGGGATCTAATAACTACCCATAGCCCCTATAGTCCCATAGCTAAACTATTCAAACCCTAAGTCCTAAGGGAAATGAATTGATTCTCCTAAGTCATCACCTAAAACCCTAGTTTGTTCATGTTGTTCACACCTACACTAAGCACCTAAATTTAATTTCTAAAAATAGGAACTAAATTGAATCTACAAGTTTAATGTCTAAACTAAACAACCTAAAAAGAATGGACAAAAAATATTAAAGCATCTAATAGAACAAAAATTAACAAAATCATGCATGAAATGAAACTATTTAAAATGCTATTTATTTGTAAAATATGGGAAAAATATCAAATAAAAAATAAAATGCAATTTTTATTTTTTTATAATTTTCTAGACATCCTAAAGAAAATAATGCAAAAAGAATGGATTGAAAATGATTATTTAGCTATTTATTATGAATTTTAGAAGATGCATAAAAAATTAAAGAAAATAAAAGAAACTAAAATGAAATAAAACGGAGGGGGTGTGAATAGCAGGGATAACACGTTCAAGGAATTGGGCTTACTAAAATGGGGGGTGTGGATAGCGCTCTGAGCCCAACCCCCCAATTAATGAAACGCAGCGTTTGGTCCTAGCTCAGCCTTTCCCTCACAAACGAAGTTTAAATCTCATTCGTTGGATCCAAGGTCAGTCAACTGGTCAAAAGGTGATCTGAGGGTGATAAGATCGTCTTCCTCCTTGGTTCAGGGCTTGGAGGGAACTCCATGGGTGAACACACCAACTGCTCCATACCCTAACTCCCTCGATTCTCCATGGAATGCCAACGTATAAAAACCAAATCCGCTCCAAAACTTACCAGGAATCCAACCATGGTGCCACAACTAACTGAAACCTCCTCTAACCCTAAACCCGATAGCTACCTCCAAGAAAAGATCAAGAACTGATTCTCACTATCTTCAAAATTGAAGGCACAAGCATGTTCCTCTCCTCACCTAGATCATTTTCCCCTAAAGAACTAAGATTATCATTCAATATTGAGGGAGTTCTTGGTCCACACAGAAATGGTGCCTCTAACAAAATCATCACTAAATCACCTCTAACTTTCCAGAAAGCTTCCCCTAATGATTTCTAACCATTCTAACCTACCAATTCTAATCAATTCTACTTAAATTAAGGTGCACGAAGAGATTTACAAACCTGGTGAAATGAGATGAACAGATGGTAGAATTCTTCAAATCAATGCCTGAATTTCTCCAGAATCATTCAGTGATCCATCTTCTAGCTTCTGTATGCAAAAAAGAAGGTTGAAAAGCTCTGAATCTTGGAAATGGATCTGAAGCTACAAGCTGGCAAACTCAAGATACAGAACACGATTTGGACTTGAATTCCCTATGATTTTGATTGTCACACCCTCAATGATGATGATAGAATTGAACCAGATCAAGAAATTGAACAGAATGGAGAAGAAATGAAGAATTGGAAAATGACTTGCTATGGAAGAACTTTGATTTCAATCTCTCTTTCTGCAGCAATTCTCTCTAACCTCTCCATTTGAGCACACTCCAATCCATATATAGATGATGTTAGAATCATCTAGAACCAACTGGAATCTTCCTATGAGAAATTGAGTTTCTCATGTCATGACTTTTTCATTTCATGCTATGCATAGTTCAGTCCAAATTCTCCTTGTTACAGCCCATGATTATCAATTGAAAATCTCCCCAAATGGTATTTTGAACATGCTGAAAAGCCTTGCAAGCTTGTGTGTTAATCCCTTATGTGAGTTGGATGTGTAACTTGAATTATAAGCAATCTATGGCAAGTCCCAAATTATGACCTCAAATCCAAAATCTAACAATGCCAATGATCACAAAATATGTTTTCTAGTCAAAATGATATGTCACTTGCCTCATTTTGATCATGTAGTATAAAATTCCCAAAAATGGACATTTCATGTATTAAATTTATGCCTTTTTTAGGTCATTTCTACAAGCATGAGTTACAAGCATTTCCAAACTTACATGGCCTTCTTTCTTGACTTAAAATCACATTTTGAACAACTTTCATGTTTTGAGTTTTTTCATTTGAGGCTTGGAAATAGGAGATATGGCCTTTGCTAAAAAAATGAAAATAACCAAAATACCCTTTGCTTGCCAAGACCATAAGTTGAGTTCCACACATCATATGAAGGCATACCATACCATTCTAGAAAGCTAAGACAATGAGGAACAATTCTTATGTTGGCCAGAAACTCATTTGAAACCCCTTGAGGGGTAAAACTAGCTTGGAAGTCAAGTCACTTTCACAGACAAAATTTCAGATACCTCAGATGACCTGTAACTTGCAAGGACCATAACTTGAGTTCTATAAATCTCCTTGATGTCTTCCACCACTCAAATTAAAGGTCTTGAGATCCTCTACAAGTTCCATGTTGGCTAAGGATCCATTTGAACCTTGCATTTTGACTTATCTTGCTTGGAAATTTGACCTAAACTAGGGGATTTTACACAGAAACCCTAATTTAGAAACTCCTCTTCTCTTTGATTTCTCTTGAATTCTTCTTGGCATATCTCCATATCCTTCTTTATATGTCAAATGAGGAACCCCACATCTCTCCACTAGATTTGAATGCCCCTTAAATCAGTCAATTGACCTAGGGTTGACCTAGGGTTGACCCAGATGAAACCCTAGTTGACTGCCTTCAGCTATAGCTCTTGTGCTCTCATCAATGACTTGTCTCCTTCTTTAAATGACTTTCTAAGTCTCTCATAATGTCTAGATACTCTCCATGCCTTCAACTCACAGCTCACAACCCTCTTGTTGACCCTCAGATACCCTCAGCTAGGAGATGGACTCAAGGCTTGATCTGCTGAACTCTCTGCTTTCAAATTCTTTCTTGATGACTTGAATGAGATTGAATTGGGATAATAACCTCTTGATAGGCTTCTAAAGGGGAGAATAATGCTTGGTCCCTTGTTGAATGATTTACTATGCTATGATATACAGATGATTGAGCTATGTACATGACTCTATATGCAAATGCTAATGACATTGAAACATAAACCAAGTGAATAAGGTTGGGCAAA
Organism: Lathyrus sativus; assembly: GCA_963859935.3. NCBI lineage: Eukaryota > Viridiplantae > Streptophyta > Magnoliopsida > Fabales > Fabaceae > Lathyrus > Lathyrus sativus. The sequence continues at coordinate 166,852,325 of OZ012735.1, read as the reverse complement.
TTTTAGGGTGCAACATGAGCTTATTTGAACTTCTCCTTGACCTGCTGCAGTCATCAGAGTGCCATTTGCTGTGGATATTTTCTTATTGCTAGGGCAAGGGGTGTAAGAGGAGAAATGTTTAGGTAGGGGTGTCATGTGGTCAGTAGCCCCAGAATCTAGTATCCAATATTGGTTATAGTGTTTATCTGAGGCATTAAGTCCATAGGAAAGAAACTCACCTGAATATGCTAGAGAACAACTACCTGTTGGTTTGTCCAACTTGTTGAGGAATGATCTCATCTTCTCTACTTCATCTTGGTTAAGTTGAATCACTCCTCCCTTGTTTTCTTCACTGGTTGCAACTATGTGTGCTTGTCCTCCCTTTCTTGTGTTGTCTCCTTTTTTTCCCACTTCCCTGTCTCGGTTTTGGGCCCCCCATTCTCTACTAGGTGGCTTTCCGATCAGCTTCCAGCAGTTGTTACGAGTGTGGCGAGGCTTGTTGCAGTAGGTACACCACACTCCTTCACCTTTCTTTTCCATATTATTTATGCCCCACTTTTTCTGGTCTGCCATCATGGCCGAGGCCCCAGAAGCTACCATGGCTGAATTTTCCGTGGTTAGGTTTTCTAGCATGACTCCCCTTCTGCTTTCTTCACTTCTGACCATAGCTACTACTTCATTAATTCCTGGAACTTTTTCTTTTCCAAGGATCTGGGCTCTCACTTGATCAAAAGCAGAGTTAAGCCCCACCAAGAAATCATAGACTCTATCTTGCTCAATATACTCTTTGAACATTGCTGAATCTGCTGGGCACTTGGCTTTTATGACCCTGTAGTGATCTAACTCCATCCACAATGATTTGAGTTGATTGGCGTACTCTGTAACAGTCTTGTTTCCCTGTTTTGCAGTCATAGTCTTCACCTTCACGTCATATATTTGAGCAGCATCTTTAGCTTTGGAGTATGTCTCCTCCATGGCCTTCCAAATCTCCTTTGCAGAATTAAGAAACATACAAGTATCAGTGATTTCTGGGATCATTGAGTTCCATAGCCATGCCATGATCATAGAGTCCTCTTTGTCCCATTTTTTAAATTTGGAATCTCCTTCTTTGGGGGCGTCATCAGTCAAGTGGTTAGCTTTCCCTTTACCTTTCAAAGTTCTGCCAACAAGCTGGGACCATTTCAAGTAATTCTTCCCATTCAATCGGTAGGCAGTGTTGATGTTCTGCAGCTCTTCCTGAGTTTTCTGCACCACTTCATCAGTTGGGTTTGCCATGGCCACAACAGTACAACAACCTCAATGTAGTGAGGATGTATTTGATTGTTGCGACGACAACAAAGGAACAACACTGCAAATCACAGCAGCAATGAAGGCTGCTCTGAAAGGAATGATGGACAACAATGAAGGCTGAAAAGAAAAAAGGATGATTAGTAGCAATGAAGGCTGCCGACTAGGGTTTTTTGGTTTGCGCAGTCAGAGGCGGCTCCCAGAATTTGAGAGCTCTGATGCCATCTCAGAAATTAGGGTAGAATAAATTGATTTTCTTATATCGATTATGCTGAGAATACATCAGTCATATATACAAGGCTAGAAAGCTATTTTAGGAAATACAATAACACCTAAACTATCAGATCCCTATGATCCAGGGATATTTCTCTCATACACTATAATTGTAATCTGCTAAATAAGGAAATACTACAACTAATAAAACACTGATTCTGACAGAAATAATACAGCTAATAAAACAGATTCTGACAAATTGAAATTGAATATGTAACTTTCTTGAATTGATGGCTTTGAGATGACGGTGCCTTTGCTTTAGATGAAGCATTTTTTTGAGACAATTTTCCTGATTTAATTGCAGAAAGCCACATGATGAATCGTCGGCAAGTCGAGATCTTTTGCTCTTTATTGATGCTTGAGTGACATTCAAAGGAAGAGAAGCTATGAAAGGTTCTATCTCCCATGAAGAAACTCTCTCCGGTCTTGGAATTGTTACTGGTTCATCCCATTGAACCTTAAATGATCTCCAAAGAGAATTTGACCATCTTGCAAACAAATCTCCAACACCAACAGTCGGGCCAGAAAATCTTCTTTCAGGTGCGTCTTTTCCTTCAAATTTCATCTTGAACCATTTACCAACTGAAATTTTACTATTATTGACGGCCTCCAAATACTTGTTCAAGCTAACGATAAATTGACTAGTCCTTGGTTTGTAATAAACGAAGAACAAGGTATGAGTCACAACAACATGAGAAGCTGTAACGAGAACTCCAAAATGCATGCTTTTGCTTGATATTACAGATGAAAGCAGGGGATTGTGCTGCTTGTTGTTGTGGTGTTTTCTTTTTGCAGGTCTCAAGTTACCTTTGGATATCAAGTAAACTTTGCCAACCTCAATTACATCATAGAAGCGGTCAACAATAGTATTAAAGCATGTTATGCGAATTTCACCATCATCAGAATCAAAGAGATCAGAAGACTTTTCCATCTCCACGAGCATTGTTATACTAGCGCAAATCCCTTATAGCACAAACTCTCCTTGATTGCCCACCTACCTTGATATGGATTTAAAGCAGCTATCGGTATTGTACGTGTCGGTGCCTCATTCTTCATAGCAGCACCACGGCCTTTGCAAACCGGAGGAGATTTGTATGAAGGTTGAATTGTTGGCCTGAAATTCTGCACATTAGTACTGCCTGTATTTTGAGCAGCTAAAGTATTACTATTATTATTATAATTGTTTATATTATTTTTGTTGATTGAACTTCCCACAGTGTTATCACGCAATGCTTCCTGAACTGGTAATTCTGAACCCACACATGGCTTTGGACTTCCAATGATCTCACAATCAGGTATTATGGATTCCATGTTGAGGACCATAATATCTTGCGATTCTGGAATAAAATTCCAAAAGAAACTATAACCATAAATGGAAAGTTGGAATATGGTTATGAAGTTTGTAAACTTGAATGAAAATTTGCAACTTGAAATCTTGAGTGAACTTGTAACTTGAATAATGAATGGAAATTGCAACTTTTTGACATAAATTTGAATAATCATTAATAGAAATTAGAACTTTGTAACTTAGACATGAATGAACCAATCTTGTAATGAAATGCATTTTGTTATGAATTGAAATTGAATGAAAATTGGAATTTTGACATGAACTTGGGTCTTGAATTTTGGTTATGAAACTTGAAAACTTTGAATGGAATTAGTTCTTTTTGACAAGAATTTAAATTTCACAATTATGAATGAATTTTGAATCAAAACACTTGAATTGGAAATTCACTCTAGAATTTGAATTGGTGACTTGCAATTTGGGCTTGGCATTTGGAATTGGTATTTGAGATATTCATCCTTGCTTTTGTGATCATGAATGTGAATGACAATGCCTTGTCAAATTTGCAATTTCAAGCTCTTGTAGAATTTGCAATTTTCATTCTTTGAACCTTGTTTTGTAACTTCTTGCAAATTAAATCCACCTCTTTGAATTTTTCATGTTTCATTTGTGGCCACATATAACCAAACTTCCAATGCTTGTCCTTCCAATCAAATGACAAAACACTTTTTGAATGAAACTCCAACTTCTTAATTCATATTGATCTTGACAACCTTATTAGACAAATCTCTATCCTTCACTAGAAAAACCTTCAATGTCACAGTATGGCCAAAGGCCAAATGATTTGCTAGAGAACAACTAAAAGTAATGAACAAGAAAAAGAAAGCAAGATTAGGGTATGACAGGTAGATTTAAGTATTTGATAGGTAGATGAAATTCAATCTCATCGAGTTCTCTCTTTTTAAAAAAGTGTATTATTTACTTGCTCATATGTTTTCTCTCTCCATATTTTATGCTTTTAAACCATTCAAATTAAGCTTAGAAATGTAGAGATTGTTGAACGACATTATTTTCCTCGCATCGATCCCTGTGGAGATGATAAAAACCCAGAGAAAATTCTTTCAAATATTTTGCTTCTTGCCGCAATATTGCAGTTTGAACAAAATGACACTGTTGCCAAGGATTGGTGTTTTGATATTGAAAGCATTGCGATAGTTTCTATATTTCTAAGCATTGTACATGATTTTATATGTTGTATATATGCTTGTATAGATATTTGCTTAGCTTTTGTTTTCCACCCTTGTATAATTGTTTTATATACTTGTTTATATTTTTGTGTCATACTTGTTTATACTTATGTTCCATACTTGTTTTTCACACAAACTTGTATATAATTGTTTTTCTCAACGTTTGTACATATGTGTTTTCTATTATGTTCGTTCAAGTGTTATATATATTTTGTTCTCGTATCATTTGTTCAAGTGTTTGATTAGGACACTTTCTTTAGGTTTTCACTTTGAAAAATGCACCAGGATGTCTATGAGAAAGTTACTAGCCAAGCACAATAAAGGCGTTGAGCTAATGACGTGAAACAAACACTTGTTGGGAGGCATTTCAACCGTTTTTGAGTTCTTATAGTTTTGCATTTTTTAAAATTCTGAGCAAGCATATTCGCGCTTAGCACGCACAGAGGGCGCTTAGTGCGCTCTGCTTTGTGTGGAAAAATCTTCCATTCTTTTGTCCACTTTCACCCATTTTTTAACTAGTGTTAATATGTGTTGGTAATTAGTGTTTAATTTTTAGAAATTTTTTGTGTTTGTTCTCAAGTTTTGTTTTTGATTAGCTTAAGGATGCATTTTGTGATTGTTCAAGTTTGAGTGTTTCAACAAGAAAATGTGTGGTGGTAATAAGAGTTTGAAAGAAAGTGGCATTATCAAGGTATGTGTTTATTGCTTTCTACAACATATCATGTTTATGAACCTTAGGCTTTGTAAAAATAACATGTCATTTATTCTCTTGCAATTTTTGTTCATTTGTGAATCACTTTAAATCATAGCCCAAATGTGAGGAAACCTTCCATTTTTTACTATATGCACAGGCGGCCAACATTCTTGTTTAACTCGTTTGATTTATGTTAAATCTTGCATTTGTGTTGAATTATGTGAAAGCATGAAAAGGATCAAGGCATTTTGTTTGATTTAGAGCAGAACCATTTAACCAAATAGTCAATCTACCTTGTGAGTGAGTGAGAATTTGCTTACCCCATTTGAGCCTTTGTTAGAATCCATGTTAGTGTTGAGCTTATTTTTGTATGGATTCTAATATTTTTCTTGAACCATAACCATGATTTATGGTTGAATTTTTTCTCTTGCCTAATTAGTTGGGAGCATTCGCATTACATGATTAGTTGTATTCAAGTTGGAGAGAAGAAAATGTGGGTTGCTATGCGGTTGAGAAAGAAAAAGAAAATTTGAAAAAGAAAAAAAAAGTCTTGAAAAAGAAAAAAATAGCAAATAAAGTGTGCTAATAAGTTGTGCCAAAGGTTGTAACAAATGATGAAGGAGGAAAGAAAAGGTGAATGAAATTTGTGAATGCTTGAGATTGTGAGAAATGATCATTCTCATTGAATTAGACAAGTTTTTGTTTCAATTGCCTTTAGAAATTGACCCTTCTTTATTAGCCAAGCCACATTACAACCCTTTAAAGTCCTTGTGATTTTTACTTTTATACTTTCAATATGAATTTTTTTAGACGAATCCATAATTTGATCGATGTTTGCATGATTGTTGGGTGTGAGTTCAATCCCTCGTATTTGTTATTTATCTCTTGATGAAGTTGTGCGTTAAGTGTGATTCACTTTTGAAACTTTGTTGCTTTATAATTTTTGACATGTCTTTGTGCTTAGACTTTTTTCATGGTCATGGTGTCATTGTAGTTTAGTGGTAAGCATTATTTTGCTTGTACTTTTGAATTTGAACCATACACTATTTCCGTTTGTAAAAACTTGTTGATCGTGATTGTTTGGTGATTGCTTTTGTTTTTTTAGGGTGATTGATTCTTGTTTAAGGACAAACAAGTTCTAAGTTTGGGAGAGTTGATAAGTGTCAAATTTTGGTGTTTTGAGTGTGAATAATTAACACTTATTGGCTTGACTCATTAATTTTTCTAGCAATAACCTCAACTTTAGTGTGAATAAGTAATCATTTAATATTTTAGTGTAGCTTTTATCGGTTCATGTAAATGTTATTGAATTTGATTATTTTTATGTCAATTTTTGTAGGTATTTAAGCAATGATATTTAGTCATTATAATATAGACCATAAAATAAGCTTTCTAACACTTCTGACCGTGCGTAAATCAGAGTTATGGTTCTTAAATTATGGCAAAAACAAATTATAATTTTTATCGGTTTTTCTGAGCTCACTTAGCCCACTCTTCACGCGCTTAGCGAGCTCCCGATTCAAAATTGTTTATATTCATTTGTAAAACATTGTTAGGGTTATGGTTTTAGGGAGTTTTACACCCAACTCCATCAAAGTATTCCTTTGGATAGAGAGGCTTAGAAACAACATTAGAGTGTATATCTTGATGGTCCAGAGTTGGACTTGCTTCAATCGGCATTGATAAACCGAGAGATTCTTGTTCATCTTCTTTCTTCTCTTTGTACCCTCTATTGTTGGGGTTTTGTTTGAAATTTTACCTTGATTATATTTATATTTATTGATCATGGTTGTTGTATACAATCTCTTTTACAAATCTTTATCGATGTTATCTTTGATTTTAATATTTATCTTAATGGGTTTGAATTGCTATAGACATATACGGTTTGAACTCGATCTAAGATGAACATTTGTTAGGTTCTGAACTCTATAAATAAATTTAGAGCTAATATTCACTGTGCGTATCGATGTTTAATGCTCTGTGTTGTTTGGTTGCGTGATACATCATTGATGAGACAATACGGTAAAACTCTCGTCGACACTTAAGACATGAATGCTGATGTGAGCGATACAATATGATATTGATGAGTGATTTAGGTTGTGCATAATTGATCGGTAGATTTAAGTATTTGATAGGATAGATGAAATTCAATTTCTGACGAGTTCTCTCCTCTTTAAAGAATGTATTATTTACTTGTTCATATGTTTTTCTTTCCGTATTTTACGCTTTTAAACCATTCAAACTAAGCTTAGAAACATAGAGATTTTTGAACGACATTTTTTCCCTCACACTGATCCCTGTAGAGACGATGAAAACCCGGAGAAAATTCTCCCAAATATTTTGCTTCTTGCTGTTATACTGTAGTTTGAACATGCACCTGTCTCTTGCTTGAGTCGGTGGTTCCTTTTTTCTTCTTATAGACCATTATTATTGGGCCCTTTTGGTGGTCCAAAACAAATTATATTACATTCATACATAATAGCGTGATAGGTCAGGTAGCCTAAGAGTCAACCCAAACTCATACCGATATGATACTAGACCCATATTTTGACAGTCCCTTTTGTCTATTTTATTGTGTGAGACAGAGACATGACCAACCTAAAACTATTAGTTTGAGACTATTCTTCAGATTGGGTTGGGTTTTGTACCCCTTACAAAGCTCTAATACCACTGTTGGAAATTTAAAAGGGGTTTTCAAATATATTAATCCTCTTAACAAAATAATTTCGATAAATGGATTTTAATTAAGTCATTAATTACAAATCAAACATCACATTAAGATTCTATAAATAACTATTTAAGTACATTTTAGCTTTAATCACGAATGTGAAAATATCAATGTCTCTACATAATCCACGCGAGTACAAAATAGAATGTAGTGTTAGCCATTATGAAAAATCATGACAATTAGGATTAGTAGGGAAAATAGTTTATCTTTTATTTATAGAGAGAGCTAATAAAAGCCTAACGCTCAAATTTTGAATTTTTCTTAAATAAATCCAAAATTATTTAATAAAAATCTTTTAATTAAATAGAAAATATTAATTAAATTAAGTCATAGTTAAATTAATTAATTGTCAATTCTAATTTATTTAATTAAATCATATTTAATCAAATAAGTTATTTATATGATAATGTATTAAATAATATTAAATTCGACTGCAATCTGTCAAATTAAATCTTATTTAATTCAATCATTTGTTGCATTATCAGTAATCTATGTGTGTCACTATGTAGGTTCTTATAAAATTGACAATAATATCAAATTATATATTTAATATTATAAACAATTAGTGGTATCTAACAACGCATTATTGCTACACAAATGATGAGAATGTCATATGATATGACATAACTTTTCAATATTAATGATCAAATGTACAATTACACTTCTGACCTTATATATATACTGAACACAAGACACAAAATATATCACCCTTATATAGTCTAATATCATATTTCTTAATACCCGAGTATACTTGCTAACAACAAATAAGTTTAATATCACATATTGACTTATTTGATCACGATCATGAATTTTACAATTATACTCGATCAAGAGGTCATATATATTTCTCTCGTATATACATGAGGAGAAAATCTTGTCTAAGTGACTCATGTCCTTTTACATGACTTGTGACGTAGATAGTTAACCGATTTTATAATCGTCTTGTTACAAATGACATTTGAAGGTGCACAATGTTGGAAATTCACCTCACACCCTATGAAGAATTCCCTTCAATCTTGATCTCAAAATTGATGAACAAACCCACAATATGATAATGATGGTAATAACAAGTAATTATCGAGAACAACAAAAGAGAAGAAGAATAACAAACAAGAAAGAGAAGAATGAGAGAAGAAGTATTTGGAGAGAATGTGTTACCCACAACTGTGGGATTTCTTATTGAACTTTCACTTGCTAACTGCAACTGTGAAATCTGTTCTGTTGTGATGTAGAATACAAAGCAAGGCACCCTATTTATAGTTTTAGGTTTACACTAGCCCAAAACATAAAAGGCCTAAAATATTCTAAATCAGATCTAATCATATGATATCAAATCTAATCATATGATATCAAATCTAATCATATGATATCAAATCTAATCATATGATATCAAATTAAATCTGTTTACACAATGAATTATATTTAACATACCACCTAATTCATTGTGTCTAAACTGTCTACATTCATCATGGCCCACTTCACGTCCATCAGACATGTGTGCCAGTTGTTCATATTTGTTAGACCAACAACCAACCTGATTGTTTCGATTCTAACAACAGGTGCGAATACTTTATCAAAGTCGATTCCTTCCTTCTGAAGAAATCCTTTCGCTACAAGTCTCGCTTTGTGTCGAGTTACTTCTCCTTTAGGATTTACCTTCACCTTGTAAACCCACCTCACATCAATTGCCTTCTTGCCTTGCGGCAATTCGACAAGTGACCAGGTATCATTGACTTTGATGGACTCTAACTCTTCAATCATTGCTTTCACCCACTTCGAATCTTTCAATGCCTCAGCTGCATTGACTGGTTCGACATCTGCGTAGAAAGCATAATGTACCAGCTCACCCTCTTCATCGACTACATCATCTGATGTGATTACACATTCTTGCAACCTTGCAGGCATGTGTCTTGTTCGTCGAGGTCTGCTTGAACCTGCTTCATCTGCAACTGGTTCCTGTCAAACTTCTATTTCGACTTCAGTGGCTGGTTCTTCATAAGATATTCTCACTGAATCCTTCTTGGCATTCTCGGTCCAATCCCATTCTTTAAGCTCATCTATGATCACGTCCCTGCTGATCACTACTTGCTTATTCACTGGGTCGAACAACTTGTAACCTCCTGTCGAATGATATCCTATCAAGATCATCTGATTCGACTTATCATCAAGCTTCCTTCTCAACTGATCTGGCACATGTCTATGTGTTATAGATCCAAACACCTTTAAGTGACTGAGACTAGGCTTGACACCAGACCAACATTCTTCTGGTGTGATTCCTTCAAGCTTCTTCGTCGGACATCTGTTCAATATATATGTTGATGTCGAAACTGCTTCTCCCCATAATTCTTTGGGTAGATGCTTTCCATTCAACATACTTCTCACCATATTCATGAGGGTTCTGTTCTTGTGTTCTGCAATCCCATTTTGCTGTGGAGTGTAAGGTGGCACCACCTCATGCACAATCCCTTCTTTTACACATAGTGTATCAAACTCTTTCGACACATACTCTCCACCACCATCAGTCCTCAGAGTTTTCAGCTTTCAACCACTCTGTCTTTCGACCATGGACTTGAATCTGGAAAATACCTCAATCACATCACTTTTCTTCTTGATGAGGTAAGTCCACAGCTTTCGACTGTAATCATCTATAAACGTGACAAAGTATCTATTGCCACCAATCGAATCCACCTGGGTTGGACCATATACATCAGAGTATATGACTTCAAGTATTGCATTCGACTTCCTTCCTGCATCCTTGCTGAAGCTATTCTTGTGTTGTTTCGACTGAACACACTCCTCACATACTTCACTTGGAATGTCGATTTCTGGTAATTCTGAAACCATATTTCTTTTCTTCAGTTCTCTGATGTCATTAAAGTTGAGATGACCTAGTCGAAAATGCCATAATCACTCATCTCTGCTGACTGCAGTTGCTAGACACTTATGCTTCATCATATTGAGTCCAATCTTGAAGGTCCTATTCTGAGACATTGGAGCCTTCAAGATTAATCTACCACCTGCGTCGAGAACTCTCATCATCTTGTCTTCGACAACTACCTTGTAGTTCTTTTCGACAAGCTGCCTTATACTGAGCAAGTTACTCTTCATGCTTGGTATGTACAACACATTGGAAATTGTTAACCTTTTGCCATCTTTCCTCATAATCAGAACATCACCAACACCTTCAGCTGCTAGAGTGTTGTCATTTGCAAACTTCACTGTGTTCTTCGACGAGGGCTTCATGTTGACAAACCAATCTTTCCTTCCAGTCATGTGTGATGAGCATCCTGAGTCCAAGTACCACTGATCTTGGAATCTTTCTTCATCTTTTGTTGTGACCATTAGCAACGTTTCTTCTTCTTCATGTTTCGCCAGCTTTGCATCAGTCTCTTGATTTCTCTTCTTTTCTGGACAATCACTAACATAATGACCATACTTCTAGCAATTGAAACACTGAATGTGGCTTTTGTCTGGCTTTCGACCTCCACATCTTCCTTTACCTGTAGCACCCCCTCTTTGGTTGCCTTGGTTCCAAGGTTTCTTCTGATTCGACTGGTTTCCTCCTTTGTTGCCATTTCAGCTACCTTTGCCTTTTCTTTCCTTTTCTGACTGCGCCTGCAAAGCCATATCTTTCGACTTCCCTGCAGCTCTCTCAGCCATCCTCTGTTCATGAGACTTAAGAGCCCCTTGAAGCTCTTCCTTTGTCAACACTGACAGATCTTTCGACTCTTCTATGGCAACTACCACGTGGTCGAATTTTGGAGCCAACGATCTCAAAATCTTTGAGACAACTGCTTTCGTCGTCAGCGCTTCTCCACATACTTTGATTTGATTCACCAACTTCGTAACTCTGGTGAAGATATCTGTAATGCTTTCGTTATCTTCCATCTGAAGCAACTCATATGTTCTCTTGTGAGTTTGTAACCTCGCCTCTTTCACCTTCTCTGCGCCTCCAAACGACTTTTCAAGAATCTCTCATGCTTCTTTTACTGAATCAACATCACTAAACTTTTCAAAGTTATCAGGATCAACACACTGATGAATTATAAAGAGTGCTTTATAATCCTTCTTCTTCAATTCTTTGTGCGCAGCCTTTTCCGCCTCCGTTGCGTTCTCCACCAACGATGTTACTCTGTCCTTCCCAAGATCCCAAAGATCTTGATAACAGAATATCACCTTAACCTGCTTACATCAATTCTCATAATTGTCTTTCTTGAGAATTGGCAGGGTTGCCGGAAAGTTGCCGTTTGGATAGTTCATCGCCATCACTATCTTCCTTCCTTGAATCTCTTAACCGGAGCTCTAGATACCAGATGTTGGAAATTCACCTCACACCCTATGAAGAATTCCCTTCAATCTTGATCTCAAGATTGATGAACAAACCCACAATATGATAATGATGGTAATAACAAGTAATTATCAAGAACAACAAAAGAGAAGAAGAATAACAAACAAGAAAGAGAATAATGAGAGAAGAAGTATTTGGAGAGAATGTGTTACCCACAACTGTGGGATTTCTTATTGAACTTTCACTTGCTAACTGCAACTGTGAAATCTGTTCTGTTGTGATGTAGGATACAAAGCAAGGCACCCTATTTATAGTTTTAGATTTACACTAGCCCAAAACATAAAAGGCCCGAAATATTCTAAATCAAATCTAATCATATGATATCAAATCTAATCATATGATATCAAATTAAATCTGTTTACATAATGAATTATATTTAACACACAATAAGTTTGATTCATCATAATTGTCCTATGTGATAGTAAAGTTTGACTTCGAATACTTTAAAAATAACATTCTTATGTTAATAAGATCTCATGATTAATTCACCCTTAACGCACCATTAAAAATAACATTCTTATATATATATATATCTGTGTGTGTGTGTTAGTAATGACACAAAAGAAAATACAATCAATATTGATTTTTGTAGGGTTTACTCCAATAGTACTCCTCAACATCAGTCATCTTGTTGTAGTTGTAAGTTGTAACCTTTTATAAAAATGGGACGACTTTCCCTGTAAATGGGAAACTGATGGTTAACGAGGTGGTAAAAAATAACTCATGACATTTCTTTCTACATCTCACTTTAAAGAAACATTACTTAAAGTCTTTGTAAGAAGATTTATACAAGGGAAAACAACATTTGTTAGGTTGACTGCTCAGTTAAATTCAAGTTCCCCTGTCTACCTCTCTTCTACAATGAAAAAAAATCCTATAGTAGATTTTACACCCAAACTCTTGCAAATGATTTTAAAGGATCTCATAAAGGACCAACTATTAAGATGAAATTGGGAATGTGACACATTCACTACTTTGATGATGCCACACTCGAAATCTGTTGAAGATATTATAACCTATATATCTTCAATAATATTATTATACATGCAGAACTCCTTCAGAGTAGACCCCTAAGGATGATTCATAACAATGTGTTCTGCATCCCTATCTAGTGGAAGAAACATCAAACAAAATGGAATGTGTTAACGAAATACTTGTTACAATAAGCATAAGTATACCCTATCACTAGGGTTGATCTTAACTTTTTAGAGGCTCGGGGCAAATAATAAAAATAGATAAAAATATAATATTTTTAAAAAATATTATTTATTTAAATTGTAAATAGTATCAACAACATCAAAATCAGTTATTTATATGTGTGACTAACATAAAAAAAAAGTCATATTCTAATCAATATTCGATGGTAGGACCGTTTCAAATAATTTGGAGTCTCTGTTCCAATTTTAAAAGTCAATCTTTAAGAAAAATAATTTAAAAAGAGTCATATTTTTGACAATGTTTCAATGTTTGACAATGTTCTTGCAAGTGATGTTGCATGTATTTACTTTTTAAAATTGTAGTTTTTGTTTTCTTCTTTTATTTATTTAACCAATTTTTTTTATTAGAACTATAACTCATACAAATTTGATTTTTGTATTTGTTTTCATGTAGAATTGCCATATATATATATATATATATATATATATATATATATATATATATATATATATATATATATATATATATATATATATATATATATATATATATATTAAAGAAAATTAATTCTCTAAATCTACCATATAAGAACATATATTGTTTTGGAAAAACTAAAAATTCCTTTTGTTCCCACAACGCGCCACGTGGCTTCCTCTACAATATTTCTTCCATTTCGTTTGGCTACATATGCTTTGAAAATTCAAAAAACACTTTTATTCTAGCCTCATTCTCTCTCGTCCTTTCTCTCTCTATTCTTCTTCCTTCTGCATTTTCTTCTTCCCCTTCTTCTTCTTTCTCCCTCTTCCTTCTTCCTCTTCTTCATATATCTCGCTAACGAATCCCTAACCGAAGCCAATAAAACTATCAAACTCGATCCTATAGATGCGATTTCATATCTTCTCATTGCTACAGGTGGTTTTGTCTTACCGTTTCGTATCTGACTTTTTGTTGTTGATCTTTCAGGAAGTATGGAACCAGGATTCGAAGGGTAAGCTAATGTTTTGGTTACTTCAACCATTGAATGTGCTGAAACCCAATCTTCTCAAGAAAACCCTAAAAGATGATGTGCTGAAACCCAATGTTGCGGTTTCGGCCTTTGAAGTAAGTGTTTTATTTTCTGAGTAGTCCATTATATTTGTTATGTCTGTTGTGTTGTGTTATGGCTGTTGAAGTTAATTTGATTGAGGTCTAATTTTTAGTACGGAAGGGCTCCGATGAAATTAAAGTGTTGATTATTTGAAGTTGAAGATTATTGAGGTAGAGTTTTGCATTTTTTTCTGTAAAATTAGATTTGATTACTGAGGTAGAGTTTTGAAGTAAGTGTACACATTCTCTTTCATTTTCTTTATGTTGATTGTCTTTCTTACAGCTCCAAGGAGAAACTCACTTTTGGGTATGACTTTTCATATTCAATTCCTAATTAATTGATTGTTTTCACAAGATTTTATAGTGTTATGGTATTTGAACTTGAACAAACTGTTATTGTTCCATGCGTTTTTCTTTTTTATGTTATACTCTTCTAATTTGTTCTGAGGTTCTTATTTTGTTGTTTTTCTTAATCATCAGTGGTTGTGATGAGAGTTTACACATTAAGGTGATATAATTTGTACTTCAAAGTCATATGTATATTTATAAGTCCTTTTTTCTTCTTTCTTATGTTATACTTACGGATCTACCGTCTTTCTTCATTGTGGGCATGTCATGTAAATTGCCACTTAAAAGGGAGGAGGTTTATGGACCTGAAACTACAATGACTGCCATAAGCAAACAGGAAATCCAGTGCATCACTGCAAGTTATTGATTATCCATATTCTTATGTCAATATTTAGTCTTAAAGTATATTCATGTGTAGTTTGTTGTGATTGTTGTTTTACTGCAAAAAAACCAATGGCTTTTGGACCTATTTGTAAGAGTTAAAGGGCTCTTGTCAGCATTGAGATTGAGGAATTTTCTTATGTCTCAAGCTATGTTAGCAAGGCAGAACAGAGAGCAAATGCTCTTGACTCGATAATAATTTCTAAGCTACGATGTGTCGTAGGATTGGCAAATCTTGAGGCTAAAAAGTATAAGCTTATTGTTCAAAATGTGAATTTTTTACACAATTGCCACAAGCTGAAATAAAATACACCAAATTGCCACTAGCTGAAAAAAATTTACACAATTGCCACTACTTCTTTAAGGGTTCGTCCTATGGTTGGATGACCCATTGAAGGTCTTCTGGACGCAGCATGGGTTCGGCCAATGGATGGCCGACCCTTAGCTAGCTGCTTTTTTTTGTTTTGTTTTTTTTTGTTTTTTTTTATTTCAGAAATTATTATATTATTTTTTTAATAATTTTGTGTTTTTAATTGTTTTTAATATATTAAAATTATTTAAATAATATTATATAATAATAAAAAAATAATTTAGTTATTTTAAAAATAATTTAATATAAATAATATTAATTTCATATTATATAATTAATTATTAAATATAAATAATTGTTTTTTACATTATCTAATTAATTATTTATTATGTATTAAAATTAGTTAAATGTTATTTTATATTACCTAATGAGTATATAAAATAATAAATTGAATCATAAAAAAAGAAAATATTATTAATATTTAAGAGTGGATAAAATACATTTTTAGACGGGCCGATTTGATGGGCCTGCCACGTTTGGACATTTTCTCCGCATATGACCGATTTCTCGACAAATCCCACATCTTCTCTTTTCTTTCTCAAAATCGTCCATTTCAGTTGTAATTCTTGTACTATTTGGACGCCCTTTCTTATTTCGTCGCATTGTCTCGTCATGGCAAAGAGTGAATCCTTCATATGTTGGCCAATTTTGCTGGTGTGGTAGTCCAAGGAAGCTTTGGCTGTATACTTTGAATACACTTAGAACTTTGAAAACATCTGGTATGTGCATGTTATGGTCCTGTCGTATACTGGCACATGCTGCGATTACATGAGAGCAAGGTAAATGAAATGCCTGAAACCTCCCACAATCGCACCACCCTCTCCTGAGATCAACGCTAAAAGTACCTAATGGTCGGCCATCGCGTTGGTTAATGCATTCGGCAACCATAAAACAGAATCTCTCGCGATCAAATTGAATGACGTTATGACTGCTAGATTTAATAGCCTCGTCGGCCATTCCCTTGATACAGTTTTTCGTGAAAGTTTGACCGGATGCCAACAGTTTTGTCCAATCGTGTCCTCGTTTTCCAAACAGCGATCCTAGACGATAGTACGTTGACTTGACCAATGCTGTAATAGGAAGGTTTCGGGTAGCCTTAAGTACCGAGTTCATAGATTCGGCTAAATTTGTGGTCATGTGTCCCCACCGCTGTCCTCCGTCAAACGCCCTCGACCACTTCGCTCTGGGAATATTGTCAATCCACTCCAAAGCTGCTCTATCTGTTCTTCGTAATTCGCCCCTGTAGTAGTTAAATGTTGCCTCTGTTAGTGCATATCCTGAAAATAATTAAACAAAATGATTAGTAAAACAAAATGATCAAAAAATTATCAATAAAACTTGTGAAGATGTAGACATACCCATGTTGACAACTGTTTTTCGTAGTGCTTTGTTTCTGAACTCACGCATGAAGTTTTGCGCAATATGTCTGATACAGTAAACATGTGAAGATGGAGGAAACTGCCACCCATTTTCAGGATCATCGTAAGCACTCTTGATTGATGGATGTCGGTCAGATATTAGACAAAGATTGGCCTGGGGGGTCACGTGCATTCTCAAATTCTTGAGAAAGAAACTCCAACCATCCTTTGTCTCTCCTTCAACCAATGCAAACGCTATCGGAAAAATGTTACCATTTCCATCTTGTGCCACAGCCATTAACAAAGTCCCTTTGTACTTGCCGTACAACCAGGTTCCGTCTATTTGCACGATTGGTTTACAGAAACTAAAACCAATATTGCCGCATTTGTATGTTATTTTTATTCACATTTCTGTTATTTATCTATTTGAATTTATTGATTTGTATTTATTTTCAATCATTCAACAAGTTTGTATTTATTTGTTTTTATATTTGTAACAGTTCGATAGCGAGAGATTCAGACTACATTCTCATGCTATCGATGCACCAAGCAAAGAAATTAAACCGTTTTTGGAACGAGCTGGTTTCGCAAAAGTTGCAGAAATCTCCTCGATCAAAGTTGATTCAAAGCTTGTAATCGCTATGTTGGAGAGGTGGAGACCAGAAACACATACTTTCCATCTACCAACAGGTGAATGTACCATCACTTTGGAGGATGTGAGTATGTTATTGGGTCTTCGCGTGAATGGTAAGGCCGTGAATGGTCCTACTCAGGTAGGAGGTGATGTATATATGGAACATTTAGGCGTAGAACCTACAACATCTGATAAACATAAAGGGTACGTTAAAATTGTTTGGCTACAAACTACATTAGCACGATTACGACAAAAAGCAAGACCAACCGATGAGGAAAATCTTTTACATGCAAAAATATATATTTTATTACTAATAGCTAAGGTATTAATGCCAGACAAGAGCCATAACTATATGCATTCTTCTTGGATACCCCTAGTTGGAGATTTAGATAAATGCAGAAGATATAGTTGGGGTTCTGCTTGTTTGGCTACATTATATAGACATATGTGTAAAGCATGTATGGTAGGGGTCAAAAGTATTGGTGGGTGTGTTCTACTACTAAGTGTTTGGACATATTGGCGTATACCACTAATAGCTCCAGAGTCTCCCGCCACTGCACACCATCCTTATGCAACAAGGTAAATTTTGTTTACATTTTCTTTATCATTTATTTTCTTTTTGTTTCCATCCCTAAATTATTTATCTTTTTTTTTAACATTGCAAGATTTGTTCGAAGAGGCATGGCTTATCAAAATAATCCTCGCCACTACGTCCGAGGATTTAGATTCGCACTAGACAGATTAAGGGCTAACGATGTAAGTTTGTTAACGCAACATTCTCTAAATATGTGTCACCCATTGTATTAAAACTCTAACACTTATATTTTCTGTAACAGTTTATTTGGAGGCCATACCCAAGCTACCCCGAATGCGTCCTTCAAGATAGCCAGATTTGGAGCGCTACAACATCAATTATCAGTTTCCATATCGTTGAAATGCATCAGGCTGATAGGGTCAAATTGCAGTTTGGATTTCAACAAGATATCCCTCCTCAGCCTAGATGTCTACGTCAACAACATGAGACTGATATGCCTAATACATGGGGAGATCATTGGCGCAATATAAATAAAGAAGAAAATAACGAGTGGAGAAACAGAACAAATTTGACCCTACGAGGTAACATGGTTAACGGTAACTGTGTTCATAGTGCTGAATATATGCAATGGTTTTTATCCATTCCATTTATGCACGCTTCTCAAGGTCAGTTCCTAGAGGACCCCCGTCAGTATGCAACGTCTTCATCACAACAAAGATCCTCTTCGCCCATGCCTCAAGAAATGCCTCAGGTGAACCCTTCACAATTTGAAACACAGACATCTTCATTCAACCAGCCAACATTCTTTGCCGCCTCCTCTCAACAACCAACACAACCACAACCCCAACCAACATATCAACGCACTCATACTACATTCTTTGCCACCTCCTCTCAACAACCAACACCGTACACCCCAACCCCACAACCAAACTACTACTATCGACAACAATATCAGGAACAAGCCACATTTCAACCTTCTTTTCAATTCACTCCGATCCCTCAGCCTAATTTTGATTTCTCTTACCCCCAACCACAACACCAAACATTTAACTCTTCAATGTCTCATCCAAGTTCATCCGGTCGCACCGACAATGTTTATTACCCTCCCATCCAACAAAACCCTCCAACCACTTTCACCCAACCATTCCAGTCAGCCCCTAACTT
Organism: Lathyrus sativus; assembly: GCA_963859935.3. Lineage (NCBI taxonomy): Eukaryota > Viridiplantae > Streptophyta > Magnoliopsida > Fabales > Fabaceae > Lathyrus > Lathyrus sativus. Next base: position 166,833,450 of record OZ012735.1, on the reverse strand, counting down.
TACCCTAACGGATGATCAACTCATGGAATGGCCAGGTTTTTCGGTTACTGATGTGGACATGCTTGATACATCACGTCAACCTGAAAATGAAGAGTTGACTTCCGACTCTACCCCATCACCTCCAACATCACCTCCAATACGGCAAACTCAAGAGTTAGGCAGGGGGAAACGTGTGAAAAAGAGTACATTGTGTGGAACTGGCGGTCATTTGCGTAGATAAATATGATGTATTTTCTCCACTCATCAATATTAATAAAATATCTTTTTTTATTTTATCTAATTATTTAGTTAAACAATTAATTATATAATTTATTATTTTATATAATTATTTATCATTTTGTATATATAAAAATATTAAAAAATAATTTGAAATAATTAAATTACTTATTAGGTAATATAAAATATCATTTAACTAATTTTAATATATAAAAAACAATTAATTAGATAATGTAAAAAACAATTATTAATATTTAATACTTAATTATATAATGTAAAAAACAATTATTAATATTTAATAATTAATTATATAATGTAAAAATTATATTATTTATATTAAATTATTTTTAAAATAATTAAATTATTTTTTTATTATTATATAATATTATTTAAATCATTTAAATATAAAAAAATCTATTAAAAACAAAAAATAATAAAAAAAAATTCATTTTAATTCTGAAATTAAAAAAAAAAAAAAAAGACATAGAGCAGGGTCGGCCATCCATTGGCCGAACCCTTGCTGCGCCAAAATGCCCTCCATTGGGTCGTCCAATGGTTGGACGAACCCTTTCTAGGTTTGTGGCAATTGTGTAAATTTTTTTCAGCTAGTGGCAATTTGGTGTATTTTATTTCAGCTTGTGGCAATTGTGTAAAAAATTCTCAAAATGTATTCTCTTTTTCACTCTTTTTGATTCGAAATGGACGTGAAGACAATAGTCGGAGTTGTCGAGGTACGGTAAAGGAGGTGGCTGCTCACCCGAGAGAGGCGGTATCCCTACTAAGACTCCACAATACCATAAAGTCGTTTGTCAATAGATTAAGACCATTTATAGAGTTGAAAAATCCTATCCATGCACTTAATATACTTGGAACAAATTCTTTATTCATCTTTTCTTACAATTTTATGTAGTTATGTGTATGTCCTGTCAAAACAATGTATATAGCTTGATAATAGGTGACTTCACATGTTGTTGCTAAGTTGACTGATTTCAAACAAAACATTTAAATATGCAAAACAATCTTATCATGCCCCTTGCATTTTGTAATTGTATTTACCATTATGCATTTGCCTTCATAAGTTTGGAATCACTAAAATGCATATATTTCTAATTATAAAGTACGCTAGCATGTTTTTATTGGTTGAGTTTCAAATAACTTTTGTGAGAGTCGGATCTGATATTCAAAATCCATTTTATCAATTATACCAATGAATCGTTGATTCCTTACCAGGTTACTGATAATTCATTATTTTGTTTCAAAAAGGATATTTGTTGATAGTCATTTTTCTTTTGATTTTTTCATCTTAATTGTCAGACAATTGTTGACTATACTCCATTACACCTGTATTACTACTACTCCATTAATTCTCATAGATGTGACTACACAGTTAAGTCTTGAGACTCGCATTTTTAGAAAAGTGCAGAGTACAGACTATGCCTCTTACTTCAAGTGATTAGACAAATGAGTTTTCTATTCTCTCTCTGTGTGTGTAAAAAAGACCTTTTAACATGCATTTCTCTTCCCTATGTTATAGCAACCTATATCTAAAATATGGTGAGCATTGTATAACCACTTTGTAGTGAAGTTTGCTACTCATGTGTGATATTTGTCTTTTTCAAAAAATAAAATACGGGCAAAAATATTTGTTTAAAAAAAAAACATAAAACAAATTTAATACGGGTAAATATAAATAAAAAAGGGCGTGTATATTTAATTATTTCACTGTGTTATATAATTAATAATATTTAACTATATTTCATTATGTTGTATAAATAATTTTAATTATATTTAATTATTTTGTATTAATAACTAAAATGTAATAACTTTAAAAAAAATTAACACTCATTACTCAATTCAATAATTACTTATAATAACTAAAATGTAATAACTTAAAAAAAATCTTAACACAAAATATAGCATAAAAATTAATAAAAAATTAAAATGTTAACGGGTCAAATTCTCATTGATCAATATATATTTATTTATATAATCTAAAAAATATATATACTTAAACTTAATACGGGAAAAAATGTGTTTTTTTATAAATTATTTATGTTACTAATAAAGAAAAAAATGAAACAAATATTTAAAAGAATATATATTAATTTTTATTTTAAAATAATCAAAATAATTTTAAAGATGTATAATTGATTTTTGAGTAAGATTATTTTTTAAAATGGATTAAACTAAAGTTTTAAATATTTTTGTAAAAATGTATCATTCATATCCATTATAAATATTATTAAATACATTTTATTTTGTATTAAATATTTATGAAAAAATATTGATAAATTTAACATTTTATTCTAGAAATGAGTCAAATATTAATACTTGAAATTTCAAATTCATTTTTAAAAATGGTTAATTATTTAAAATTTTGTTACTTGATCTTTATGTGTATCTGATAAAAGAGATATTTTTAATAATCCTTACATAATTAGAAGATTGTAGGAAAAACTGAATTACTGAAATGAGAAAAATTAAGTAAAAACTGAATTACTGAAATTGAATTACTGAAATGAGAAAAATTAAGTCATTGATAATATAGTAAAATATATGAAACAAATATTTTTATACACGAAAAGCATTTAAATACTTTAGATTTAAATACTTTAGATTGAACACTATTTTTATATATGAAAAAGTGTATGGATGATTCAAATACTTTTATTCTTAGAAACAATTTTTTTATTCATCAAAATATTTTTATAAATAATGTAAAAACAAAATTTATTCTTATTACATTTTAAAAACAATTGTGCATAAGTCATCTGTACCCGTACGAACGCACAAATATCCAGACCATAATTTGTGCGAATGCACCGGTTATTATAATTATGGTACATTTAAAAAAAATAAAGACAAGTATATTTAAAGTAATGTATGAATCCAAACACAGAAAATATATTTATTAATGTTACTAATATTTATTTATAAATTATATTAATATTTAAAAATACTATTATTATTTGATATTTTTTAAAACTAAATTATTTTTATAAAAAATACCAACCAGTGTTCGCAGATATGATTCTATTTTTTTTAAAATATAAATTATATTTTTTATATTTATTAATTTTTATTATTATTTTTCAAATTTTTAAATATAGATAAATGCGCATCATTGACGGGTACCCAAGCATGAATATCCCGCTAGTATTTTATGTAATGTTAATAAAATAAGTATTTTAATTAATAAACAAATAAAAGTATAAAAATTTCAATTTTTTATTTTTGTTAAACCCCGCATATCATTAGAGTAATTGTAATCATGTATATATTTTATATTTTATATCTATTCTTAAAATAATGAGACTTTCAAAATTTTGATACAATGTAATAAATACTTCAAGGTTTATTAGAAATGATATAGTTGCTTGAAGAAAATCGAAGTAATTAGAAAAATGATAAGATTTTAAAAATACTTCGGTAGAATAGACTAATGTTCACAAATCTTTTAAATTTATTAACTTAATTTATATATATATATATATATATATATATATATATATATATATATATATATATATATATATATATATATATATATATATATATATATATATATATATATATATATATATATATATATATATATATATATATATATATATATATATATATATATATATATATATATATATATATATATATATATATATTTAATCATAGTGATTTAATTAAAAATAATATTAATATTATTAAAATTTTAATATAATTATAAAATAACACTAAACATATATCTTTCTATATAAAAAATAATAATAAATTAAATATATATAATAGTGTGTTATATTTTATCATAAAATTTAATAATAAATGATTGATTTAGAATTTGACCTTATTATAATTTAACTAATTCCATAGTTATATTGTAAACTTATTTTATTGGCGTGGTTGTACTTTTTTTTTTGAATTTTTTTGAAATAAAATGAAAATAAAAGTAGTTGTACAATGGTGTTAAATGTAATTCATAGTGTGTCGAAATAGATTTGATTTGATATGATTTATATTTGATTTGATTTGAATATTTTGGGCATTTTATGTTTTGAACTTTTGTAAACCTAAAACTATAAATAGGGTGCGTTGCTTTGTATTCAACACATAACATATTTCACAGTTGCAGAGTTTAGCAAGTGAAAGTTCAATAGTAATCAGAAATCCCACAGTTTGTGGGTAACACAATTTTCTCCAAATATTTCTTCACTCATTCTTCTCTTTCTTGTTGTTTGTTTGTTATTTTTCTTCTCTTTTGCTGTTCTTGATAACTCTTTACTTGTTATTGTTGCACCCCAAATTTTGACCTCTTAGATCTTCAGCATCATTCTAGGAGCATTATCATTGTTTATCTAACCTTAACCTATTTCAAGTTTGTCTTTGTTAAGATACAGGTGAATTAGGGTTCCGTACAGTCGGAAATCGAGGTTTCAACGATTTAATCAGTCAAGGTATTAGATTGTTTCTCCATGAAACAAGTCTCAACTTCATCAAAGATACTCCATTGGGTCAATCATGAATCCAATTTGAGATTGTCACCCGAAGATTAAAAACAGTGCAGTTTAGGATCCCCAATTAGGGTTTCTAATTAGGAAAAGTCAACTGTAGTTTGACTTTTGATTTAAAGGTGTTCCAATGATGGAATTATGGTCCATGAAGCTCATATTACTTATTCAAGTCCCCTCAAGAAGTTTCAAGGCCTCAGAAGACCCAAAACAACAACAGTCGATCCGATCGTCATCGATCGATCGTTTCGTTGACCAAAAAGTCAACTCTCCAACTATAAGGAATTTGACCTCAAAGTGTGAATAAAAAATGTTCCTAATGTCATATTACACCTATCCATGAAGTTTCATGACCATTGGATCAAAGATTAGGGAGTAATCGCAAAAATCGGGAATTAGGGTTTTGAAAGGGGCAAGACCATAACTTCCTAACCACACATCCAAATGATGTGGTTCAAAGCTTGTTGCAAAGGTCTTTACAATTCCTACAAAAGTCTCACAGTGGTCCATGGGCAGAAAATGCATAGATTTGGAATTATGGTCAAAATCATCACAAGAGGGAGAAAACACTTACATAAATTCTAATTTGCTGGCCTTTTTAGGCATGTTTTCAGCCAACTTTGAGGGGATTTTTGACCTAGTTCCACTTGGAATCTGAAGATCATGAAAACATAAAAGCTGTAGAGCTTCATGAGGGCTTTCCAAATAGTACTAAAACTCTTCCATAGCCCTTGTGAGCTGAGAGTTATGAAGTGAGAAAGTTAGGCTTGTGCACTAGTTTGTCAACTTGCCAAAACCCAACATGAACTTGATTTCCAACTATGAACTTCATCTCTAACCATGGATTGACCTCTGATGAGATGTATTAGATTGCAATTTGGACTAAATCAGACAAGAATCCAAGCAAATCTCAAATACTAGACAAGACACATTAGTTTAATGGAAAAAAAAATACTAAAAGTACACCATGAGAGAGAAGATTGGTGGCTGCAACATGGGAAGGTGTCCTTGTACACTCTTTGGTCACTTATTACAGCTCATTGTGGTTGGTTTTAGGGGGCTAATCTCTTTGAAAGCAAGCAAGGCCAGCAGAACAAAAAACCATCATGTGGATTCATGAGATTTTCATTAAAAACCACCTTGAATGCCACAAATCCAAATTTGCCCAAACTCTTCTCTAGCCTATAAATAGAGCCTTCATCCCATTGCATTTTACACACCAGAGCCATCCAAAACACAAGAAACACACATCTTTATTTCTTTCTCCCTTTGCTTGTAAGTGAAGAAAGTCATAAAGTCACCAAAATTGCCTTGTTGCAAGTTTCACACCAGCATCACTTCCAACCATTCAATCACCCTAAAAAACCATCCACACAATCTCTAAATCACATATAGAAGGTGTTCCAACCATTAACTTAGCCAAAAATACCACAACACAAAAAGTCAACCTCTCACACCCTAAATGTTGACTTTTTCTGCACAAGATGATGAAACACATTGCCTAGATCAGTTTTGATCTCTTTGACACTTTGAACACCATAAATTTATGTTGTACTGTTAGATGCCCAATTGTGCTTATTTGAGCTATCAAATTTGGGCATCTTTCACTCCGTTTTTGTCTAATTTGTGCTCTAACCGACTTGCTTTTATTAATATGCATCATAGTGTGAAACACTCTTGGTTCTTTTAATTTGTGTGTTATTGTGCTCTAACCGTTTTTGTCTAATTGGTCCAAACTACAAGCAGGACCAAAGTCTAATTATAAGCATTTCAAACATCCACCCATAATGAAAATTGAAAACAAATTTTCAAATACAAATTAGAGAATCTAAAAAAAATTGTAATAAGCTAAGTTTGAGTTTAACTCACTGATTCTTGAGAAGCTCCTTTAATACCAAGAAGCTGATTGATGCTTGATCCATTTTTAGCAGGCGCCGTAGCCGGTGCCTCAGATTTAACAAATCAATGGTGATGTAAATTTAATGTTATATGCACTGAAAAGATACACAAACCAGACATAAAGTCATATATCATGTAAAACTGAGGAAACCTTGAATCTCAAAACACTATCCAAATTAAGTGATAAAACTATCTGTAGAAACCCACCAGTCTCTACAAAATATTATTTAACAAAATTTAAGAGGGAGTGGAGAGAAAGATAAAAAACTTATGCACCTCTGACAAAAATGCATCAAGTCATAGTCCTGGAAAAGCATTCCTTTCTAAAGCATCCTTGTATGGATTTCCGATCCAAGGAGTGCAATTAAAAATTATAAGCATAAAATAATTTTGTCAAGAGTTCTCATTTACATATAGACTTCAGAAAGGTATATATACATAAAAAATGCCATAGTTGAACTTCATAAAAACATTGAAAAAGCAAAGTTATATACCACATCCTTAAAGCATGTGTCATGTGTACATTTGAAAAGTTACACAACATAAAGAAAGATTCCACCACATCTCACTGCTCCGTTATCAACTTCATATGAAACCAGTGCAAATAAACCCACCATTTCATGGTGGAAATTAAAGTACATCTATTTAGACACGTATTTGGAAGAAAGCGGTTTACCTTTCTAAGGCATTGGAAAACAATTCCTCAAGTTCGTGGGGTCGCAACATCCTATCCTAGAGGAAGGAAAAGATATGGTTAATTTTCACATTGTATAACGATAAAGTCTATTAAGTAAATGTCCAAAAATGATTGAGAAGCAACATGAAAAATAGAAAGTATTCAAGGTCATATGTGGAAATGACATACAAAATCAACATCAAATGCAACAAAAATTGTCTTTAAGAAAACATTGTAAGGTGCAATTCAAATACATTGTAACTATAAAAATGGAATAGGATTAGGGGATTTCTATTTAGCCACACAATTCAACAATGATATATACAAATACAAAATATATATAACAGTAATGACAACTGATCAATCTAATCCAAAACTATAACTCTTGAATATTATAACCATTTGCAGTTAAAATAACTTAGCATACCTTATTATTATTGCCGGAAGTTCAAGTAAGAGGAAAAACACATTATTGCTCGACCGACAACTCTCAAAGCTTGTCTGTAAAGTTTGAAGACTCGTATGAATAAGGAAATCATGAAGATCCATACAGAAACTATAAATGAATTAAGACTAAAGTCATCAAATACAGAAGTTCATGGCAAAACATGAGTGATGCAATTAATCGAACAGGTGGCGTCCGTGTTCATATTAGTTAGTGCCTAGAATTAACAGTAAAAATTTTAAACAGAACATAACATATAATTGATACAAATTATAAAACTACAGTAGATATTCAAAAAGGTAGAACCTTTGAGGATGACCATGAGTGAAAGCTTCATCAATCATCATGCTCGATCTGTGGTCCATGTTGACGGCTCGATCTGCATAAACAGAAAGAAACAGGTAAATAAAAATAAGAAAACCAAATTTCTTGAACCAGATTAACATACATGTACTCCTCATATCTCTCAAAGATCATTTTCGGAAGAAAAGAAAAGTTATGAACATCAAAGGGGCAGCGGCGGATTTATGGAGAAAAAGAGAGAAAACAGAGAAAGGGGCAGAATTAGGGTTTGTGGAGGAAAGAAGAGAAAATTGAGAGTGATAAAAAACGGGAGAGAGAGTGAGAGAAAACTGAAGAGAGAATAGTTTTGGTGGGAAGGGGAAAATTTGAGGTAGCCAATGGTTAATTGACATTTGTCATGCAAATAGAGGTTTGTGTGAGATTTATTTGTTACATTTGTTAATTACTTATTTGTCCATTTGGTAGTGTAAATAAAATTTAGGAAAGGGGCAATTATGTAAGATCATGCAATAGTATTTTGAAGGCCAGGTTGATAGTAGATTTAAGACTTTTTTAAATATTAATACAATTTAGGTTTAATATTCTTTTTAATCATGTATCTTAACTTTAAAAAAGTTTATATTGGTCCCTTAACTCATCAAAATGTTTCATATTAGTATTTTTGTTTAATTAGCGACGAATTTAACAACTAACTTTTAAAATTTTCAGTCGCTAATAGGACAACAAAAATCAATATGAAACGTTTTGAAGACTTAAATGATCAATATAAATAATTTTTTAATTAAAGATTTAAAATGAACTACGAAATTAAGATACGAGACCAAAAAAGATATTAAGTCGATAGTTTAATATAGTACATTTATATATTTTAATTCTTTTTATTGTATCTTAACATTATTTTTTATTTTTTTCCAATTTTTAGAATAATATTTTATTATTAACCTAATAATTTAATTCTCTTTTTATATATTTATAAAAAAAATTATTTTTTATTAACATATTCGTATTTTATTTTAAAAAATAAAATAGAGTTAAATATATAATATTTTCTACAATATATTACATCAGGTAAAATTTATATTTTTTTATTTCTTAAACGTCAAAGTTACTCCTCTCTCTCTCTATATATATATATATATATATATATATATATATATATATATATATATATATATATATATATATATATATATATTTGATTTTCTCCTAAATTCGGTGTTTAAATTACATGTGTCTAGAGAATAAAAATATATATTACATGAGAAATCCAAAAAATATATTACATGAAATCGAAACTTTTCTATATTTAATCTAATAAAATAATATATCATGCACTGGTATCAGTACCCGCATCAAATACATAATCTGGTATCTATAAGCATCATAACCATAGATAAGGTTGCAACGACTTCTATCTCATATCAAACTAATAGTTGAGCCAATTAAAGCACGCTGATGAAGACAAGTAAAATGGTTAATGTGGTAGGGACTTGTGAGAGAAATAGACATTTCAAAAACCACATTGATTTAACATATTATCTTTTACATTAATGAAAGTTATGGAGATAGAAAACAACTTTTTTGGGATAAGAAACGAGGAAATATGCATACACTAAATTAAAAAAATAAAATAAAATTTGTAATTTCCTGAAATTCTGTTAGATACCAATATTTGTAGATAAAATAATTTTAAAATTTAGAGTGATTATCTGTTGTGTAGTATACGCAACAACTTCAATATACAATCGTATGTACTTCAGTAATTAAAAATATTTCACAAATACACAAGATGTGGCCACCCTACAACCATCATGCGTTTTTTACAAAGACAATTAATTGGTAAATCCAACTCTTATGTGAAGGAAGCTGTATGTTTTAAAAGAAGGGCTGTCTAAAAAATCTATAAAATTGTAGAACTACACTGAACTCATGTTAAATATCAAATTGTTCTTTTTAATTATTGAATTGAACTACAGTTTATCAAATAATTTAATTATCGAATTGAGTTTTTAACCGAACTAAAATTTATGAAACTGAATTACTAATATTTAACCGTATTTATGATATGGTTGGTTATGTTAAAATTTTGATTCACTAATATTTTCTCCAAATTATTTTTTAACATTAAAGTTTATTTCAAATATTAAAAGTTAATTTTTGTAAGAATTAATTTTTTAATAGTAATAATATTTAATATTAATTTCTTATATGGATGATAAGTATGGTAAAAAATAAATTGAACATAAAGAAAATCTATTTTTCACATGAATTCTACCTTTCCTCCTCTTGCATTTGTTAAAACTCTCCATCTTATTGCACCATCGTTTGTTTAGAAAAACATCACAACAATACAACAATATATATATATATATATATATATATATATATATATATATATATATATATATATATATATATATATATATATATATATATATATATATATATATATATATATATATATATATATATATATATATATATATATATATATATATATATATATATATATATATATATATATATATATATATATATATATATATATATATATATATATATATATATATATATATATATATATATATATATATATATATATATATATATATATATATATATAGTAAAAAATACTTATAAAATTAGTTTTAAAAAGTCTAAAATGATTTTTTTAAAGAAAATTTGAAAAAAAATGTAATAGGTTTTATTCACCATAACAAGTGGTTCCCTTAAAAAATGATTAATAATAATTTGGTACGTTTTTTATTTAAGAACCAGTATACCGAACCAATTGTTTGGTTCAGTTCAGTTCTAAACAAATTTAAACAATTTAGTTCGGTTCTTACAATTTTTTGTTATGGTTTGGCTCGATACAGTTTGTTTTTTTTTTAGTAAACTATACCATGAACAACCTTAGTACTAAGTCTCCCTCGAGAAGTCTTGGTAACGAATGTCAAAGAAGAAAACACACAAAACATGTAAACTAAATCTTTGTCGAAGACACACAATCAAATTCTTCATTATATATCTCACGTGAACAGTTTTAACAATTCATACTATATAAAGACCACTCACGCAATGTTATATATTCAATCCATTCATACTATAAAACTATTTTTTACTCATTCATCGATCTACTTCTCACGAAGCACCAATCTCTTTCTCGAATCTATTAGATATCGAACTCACAAAGCCATGATGACATTGAAAACTACTATATTTTCCACTTAATCGCAGGCCGATGTTGCGGTTGTTAAAGCTATACCCCCTCCTTGGGTACAAGATGATCCAGTTCTAGTAACCTTTCTATGATATCTTACATAACAGGATGTTGTTCCTTTGAGAGCTAACCTAGGAATGTTCAGGCCCTTCTGTTTTTCCAACCTCTATTGGAGCTTTGCCAAGGCCAGCCTTTGAAGCAACCTCTGTCGTAACCATTAATACCTAGACAAGATAAGCTACCAAAATAATAAAAATTTGCAAGTTTAACTAGGCATGCAATGAGCTTTCGATTTGCTAACAATATCGTACATCAACAAAACTCTCATGCCTTGGCGGACATGATACTTAGAATTGAAGAGAACTTGCAATGAGCTCCTCCGAGAACTAGTACCATTTGCGAGGGAGCTTCGCACAACAACCAAGAATTTATACCACACTCGGCTCCAATAGAAACAACTCTACTACACCCAGAAATCCCTAAATCACCCGGTTGTAACTAAAATAAAAGATATCAGAATCCTCCACCCGACTTTAAAGGGAAAAGTGGCATTGATCGTCATACTCCACCAAAAGTTCCCCTTCCTTGTAGCTCACAAACACACCACTCTCGGAGAGGAGAAAGGCATAACACAGATACACCGCCCTCTGAGCAAAAGAAGAATCATCTCTCCTTACACATTCTAAACAGTAGTATCCCTAGGTCCCTTGAGAAACCCCCAAATCTAAAAAAATACGATGGTACAGAGGATCCAGACTAACACGCCAAACATGTGAACATCGTACTGGATTATAAACACGTCTAAGGAGATGTGAAATGCTATATATTCACATTAACCCTTAAGGGGGATGTTATGATCTAGTTTAGAACCCTCCCAGACTGAAGCATATATTAATGGAAGTAACTATGTGACCCGTTTGAAGTTACATTGCTTTTACCTCATGGGTTTATGTTTTAATTGTTTGTCTTCTAGCTTTTAATTTTGTTAATACCATTATTGAGTCTTCTCTCAATTATTCACCTTAGGGTCGAAGTTTAAATCTCTTTTTACACATGCATAAATCAAATGTTTGATTATGGTGTAAGCAATATGCTTCAAGTTAATTTTTTGAGTTTTTTAATTAAGAAATATATTTAAGAATGGTTCAAGTCATAACAATGTTAGAATCTAAAAAATACTTCACATTTGGCAAAATTTGAGATTAGGGAAGTGTGAATCGAAACACTATTGCTTGAATAGAATCAAAGCTATAGAGAGTCCAAGAAATGTTTTAAGGTTGCTATGACTCAAATCTAAATATCTATGACTCAAACCACAAAATTGCTTGATTCGAATCAAAGATTGCTTGATTAAAATCAAACTCATATTGCTTTTCCTGTGACTTAGTTTTGTGAGCTTGATTCGAATCACATGCTTTCATGACTAGAATCATGTGATTTGGGTCACATAAAGTGTGACTTGAATCACACAATGAGCTTATCATATTTTCTTGCCTCTTAATTCTAATCACTTGATCATTTGAATCAAATCATACTTCCTGCTTACTCGAATCAAACATATTTTCACTCATTTTTGTGATATATCTCCAGCACATAAAAAAGCTTTTTCACTAAAAACCTTTCACAGTGTTGGAAAACATACACTTCCACTATTGATTTGAAATCGCACAACATAATTGTTCTCTCATTTTCAAAAGAGTTTTAAATTTGTTTTGAGTGTTTTGCAAATTCATTTTTTCATGTTCTACCTCATTATTTCTCCATTTTCGTGTGGACCTAAATCTCATATCTTGAGATGTGTTATTTTTTTAGATATTTTGTTATTCTAATTAACGTTTATTTGAAGATTTCATGAGTTTTTAAAGGTTTTAAAAGTGTGTGTAGTTGTGGCTAGTTTTGACAAGTCCAACGGAAAAGAATGAGGTTATTCTCTCCATAATTATTGTGGTAGTGCTAAGTGAAAATCTATAGATAAAGTAGGAGTTCTTCTTAATCTTCGGACAGGCCAAGGTTCAAGATACTTGTAGGATCAATTAATGATTGTTGCATAATGGAGAATTTTGAGCAACATTTTTGGCGTTGAAAGATTCAAGACGATTATAGTAAATTTTTTTGCAAAGATTCAGTTTTGGATACTATATATAATTCAACATGGATTCAGATAGAATATTTTATATTTTAATCATCATTTGGATAGTGATGTACTGAACATCTTTTAATTTGTCATAAACTATAGTGGAAGACCAAAATAATTCAATGAGAAACTATTGGATAGTGGAGTAAGTTTATAGAGGACGATAGCCAAACCACTGTACATCTGACATATTATCTTCTCTCTCTCTCTCTCTCTCTCTCTCTCTCTCTCTCTCTCTATATATATATATATATATATATATATATATATATATATATATATATATATATATATATATATATATATATATATATATATATATATATATATATATATATATATATATATATATATATATATATATATATATATATATATATATTAGAATTTCATGTTTAGGTTGTATTTATTATTTTGTTTGAATTGTATGATGCTAGATTTATTGTTTAAACGTAGGTTTTGTTAGATTGGCACTGCAAATTCTCTTCTTGTTGATTAAGACTAAAAACGATGGTCATGAAATTCTATTTTGTATTGAATCTGCATACATACACGTCTCGTGTGAGTTGATCATAATTACATATACCACTTTGATTAATTTGATTCATTGTTTGATTCAATTTTTATATTTGTATACCGGTTAAGGTGTTTATGCTTATATTATTCGATAAGCATAATCAATTTTATATGCATAATACTTCCGCCATGCAAAACTATTTTTAAACTCTGATAAGTTTTTAAAACTTAACAAATTTTCAAATCTGTCAAATTATTTTTGGGAGGTTAATTCACTTGTCCCCCCTCTAGACTGTTGTATTCTCATATTTTCCCCCCAACATTGTTCACTGCTTAGTTTATAGCTCAAAAGCAACAACCCATTTATATATCATGCAGAAGAAAAAAGAGACCTTGCGGGAGTATGTCAGTCAATTTACCAAGGTAGTGATGGAAGTATGAGGTACATATGATGGATTAAAATGCTAGATATTCAAAACGGGGCTAATATTTGATTTCATGTTTCGATAAAATATAGGGATGAAAGGAGCATATAGCTTAAGTAACTTGTTTAATAGGACCTACCTTATATCAAGAATGAGGAATAACTCTTAACTGAAGAGAAGAACCATGGAACGAGAAACCCCATATCAGTCGAGTGCCAAAAAAATAAAATAATCATCGTAATGACGATAGAGACTGAGGACCCCAATACAGATTTTCTACATACACCCCTTTGAACATGACAAGGGAAAATTTTGGCGAGAATGTGCAAATGCTGAATTCAAATAAGGCAGGATTAAGAACTCTTATCAAGTGAGATATCCACCTATGACAGATAATTTAAAATTATGTTGTTTCTATAAAAGTCACAACCATAATGCTAATGAATGCACCCACTTAAAAGATGGAATTGAAGTAGTATAAAAAATGACCGATCATCATGTATATCTAGGAAGGAAGCCGAAGACTATTAGGAATGAAAGAGATATAATAGGTTGTCGTGTCTAGAATATGTATTCATCCTTATTAGCTTGGTTTTGATGAAGATAAAAGCTTATCTTAGAAAAAAGATCAAAGAATAAAAAAGATTAGAATCAAGATTACATAAGCTTTGGATTTTAAAAGATTGGATGATTGGTTAAGGTACTTTAATGGCAATTCATATGTTTATATAATATTTATATGCTCAAGAAACTTCATTTTATCTTCTCAAAATACCTCCCAATAATTCATATTGCATGCTCTTTCAAATCATGCATTTTAAAAGGCAAACTTCCAAAAAAAATCACATCAATGCAACGAGTTGCATAAAAAGTGAAACCAATCGCATTTTGGTTTTGTCCAAAATTTACACTTGATGTAACCAGTTACATAAAAGGTAAAACTGATTACATAGTCTTCAACGTTCATATTTTGGAAACATTTTTCAAAAGTGCTACAGGTTGCACTTTTTTATGCAACTAGTTGAACCTGAGACTTTTTGAAAATTTTAAAACTCTTATGATACCTCTTCACTGCAATGATTCATCATACAATTTCCAAATGATTTCCAAATAAATCATGAATATTTTCCAATCATTGCTACTCATTCAAGAGGCATCTTGCATTGTATTTAAAGGAAGAAAATCTAGGTTTCAATTCACCTCTTCCACTCAAATTTTTATATCAATTCAAATTTGTTTTACATGAAACTTTTTATGTATAACTTTTATATCAGTAAGAAAAGTTTATGAATAATCTAGATGTATTATACTTGAATTGTTCATTGGAAAGAAAGATCAATCTCTATACATAATTTAATTCAAGTGCAACAACTCTTAGCATATATTCATATTTGTTCAAAAGTTGTATTTAATCACCAAGTGTATGGTGAGTTGTTTTGGAAACAGAAAGTGGTTTGCTTTCTAGTTTTGGGGATCATTAAGGTATTTTAGTGATTGTTGTAAAAGGTCATTTGAATCGGGATGATTCAAAGTTCATCATAGGTTTGGTGTTTATAAAATCAAGAAAATGTTTTGCTTCTTTGTATTGTTAGAATATTGTAGAAGGATTTTTGGTGTGAGACTTGTACAAATATCTAACAATAGTGAAAAAATATCACAAGGTGTGAGGGGGCTTATGTATCCTTGGTGGATAATGGGAAATAGTATACATAATTGTGTTCTTTATTTTTTTGTACTTAAATTATGCATTTTCATTCAAAGTTCATATACTTATTTTCGGAATAATAAGAACTTAAGAACCATCGCTTAAAAAGTATAAAGTACTGGAAAATCTAATTCACACACCCTCTCCTTTTAAATTGCACTCTTAACTTACAATTGACATCATAGCAGATTATAGGTAACCTCTTTTAAAATCCAAAGAATAGCTTCCGCAAATCCATTTTTTTTAGAGAAAATGGTAGTAACAACTATCCTCTTTACTTTGTTGGAGAATACTATTATTTTTGGAAAATTGAATGAAAGCATATCTTAGGGCACAAAGCGGTGATATTTGAGATGTTATAGAAAATGGTTTTTTTGTTCCCACAAGTGTTTTCGATGGTGTTGCCGTGTTGGTACATCTAAAATCAAAATTGCTTGGGATGAATATGATAAGAAAAAAGTTCTCTATGATAAGAAGGCAAAGAACATGCTTCAATCAGCACTTGGAACGAATAAGTTATTTCATATTTCTCAATGCACAAATAAATATGGGATACGTAAGAAGTCATTCATGAAGGAACCGTGGAAGTGAAAAGATCAAAACTAAACATATTATCTCAAGAGTATGAATTATTCAGGATGCAACCCCAAGAATTAATTCTTGACTTATAGAAAATATTCACACACTTGACTAACCATTTAATGGTGATTGATAAGACTTTTTATAATGATGATATCAATCTTAAATTTTTTAGATCTTTGACCAGGGAATAAAAATCGAAAGTGATAGCGATATAATAAAAGAAGAGCCTATCCAAAATGATATCCGTAGCATTATTAGGAAAACTCCGAGAGCATGAGACATAACTTGAAATATTGGAAAAGCATGAAGCTAAAGTAAAGAATACAAAGTATATTTCCTTAAATAATATAGGATAAAATCATGATAGCAATCAAAAGGATGAGTTCTCTAGTGATGAAGATGATTATCTAATCAAGAAGTTTGAAAAGTTCTTAAGAAAAGAAAGGAAAAAGGATATCATTCAACCAATAAGGAAGGTTACATGTTTTGAATATGAAGAAATAGGACATGTTAAATGTAACACCCTTCTTAATCCCGCAGAATATATATAAATAATCAGAGTAATTATCATGCATCTCACAAAATAGTGTCACATATAATTTCAAAACATCACACAAATACCTGTCATGCTCATTAACACTTAAAATAAATTCATACTTTTCATAAACTTTCACCTTAGCATGTAGCAGCGGATTTAATTTAATCATAATTGACATAATGAAAGTCTCATACTCATCTCATTCATAATCAATACTTAAGCATAAAAGCCAATATTCCACATAATTCAAATAAACATAATGACATATAGAAGAGTACATAGTGTATCTCTCAAACATAAATCGAAACAATCCCAGTGTTACATGATTAGAGCATGACTCGACCCAACATAAATAAATACACTAAGCAAGCTACTCCAATAGCTACCTCACACTAGAAGCAACTCTACTCCTCGGTACCTGAGCGATATCGTATAAAACATCATTCCGACAGAAGGGTGAGAATTCACATAATTATCGAAATTATAAGATAATATATAATTTAAGGCAAACAACTATAATCACACTTCAAAAGTTTCATCAACAAAATGTCACTCAAGTAAGCATACCATTCACAAGTATATACACATAATCCACAAGTTCACCAATTTCAACAATTCACATAGATACACATAATCTCATAGCACAAACATATACACAATGAGACTCAATGCAAAACCCAATGCAAGACTCAATGCAACTCATGTCATGTGGTACCAACACTTGTTATTATTTTTCGGTTTTTACATTTAAATTGGGCCTGTTCCCTAGACCAATAACACACAAAAGGCCATTCCCTAAGCTTTCAGACTCTACTCTAGGTTTGGGACAAGTCACTAGCTCCCATGGAACTAAGAAGCATTGCCTCTTGACACAAATGATGCACGTACAAGTTCACAACCATATGCAATTAAGACCATTCCTTAATCTTAACATTCATTCATATTCAATAATTGATCACACTTGAATTATCACACAATCACACATACTTGCACATTTTTATCAATCATTCACACACAATTCATTTTCAATGGTATACAACGCATTTTACAATACAATCACAACGGTATTATCATTACAACAAGCAATAACTATCATTAATTTCATGTTGTCACACACCAAAATATACTTATATAAGCATACACACAAGTATTCAATAAATTATCCATAAATAATTTCACAACCGACAACAACAGTGCAATAATTCAATAATAGAACATATACACAACTGACTTCCCAAACATATTAGATATAAAAATATTTAGTAACTAATTACATTATCTATACTATGTTATAGATCTATTCATTAGCTTTCCAACACTTCGAACGGGGACTAAAACCGACTTACGGATCAAAAGTTATGGCCAAAATCGTCGGAACAACAATTTTACCAATACAGAGTCTTGCGTCGACCGCTAGCGACGAGTCAGTCGACGCATGGAAGGCCGAAACAAAATCCAGAAAGACGCATTCAATATACTTCGACCTCTGCGACGTATGCATCGACACAAACAGCGTAGAATGCAGAATTTTCTGCGTTTTCCACCGTCGGAGGCCTTTTGGACCTCCGATTTCAATTCCGTAAAAAAACCCCGTTCCAGAATTCGAAATCCTACCATTATATTGAAGGTGAGAAAATACTTAGAAGGGGGTTGAATAAGTATGAAGATGAAAACTTAGTAATAAAAACTCAAGTATTTTTATCCTGGTTCGTTGAACTCAACTACTCCAGTCCACCCTTCCTAGAGTGATTTGCCTTTCTCAAACAAGAACTTAATCCACTATTTAATCAACTGATTACAATAGTAAGCACTAAGAACAATTGTTCAAAGTCTTCTCAAGAACTACTGATCCTAACTGGATCTTCTTAAGGTTTTCTTACAATCAAATGTAATAACAAATACAAGTGTTAAAATGCTTCTAATAAAGCTTTATCACAACTGTGATTTTTCACTTAAGATTAAGAACAAAGAAATTAATTCTAGAAAGAATATGAGTTGTATGAGAGCTTTTGATAATCAATTCTTTTCAAGTAATGCGTCAACTAAAGAAGATGAGTGGAGACTTGCTTTTATAGGCACAGTGATCCAAGAGCTTTTCACGTTGAGAAGTGTGTACCAAAAGGTCTGAGCCTTTTTGTCTTCACATCAAGTGAACTTTCCTAGAAGAAGAAAGCACAGAGAAATCATTTTTGTCTGTGTTCTTGTGTCTAGCATAAATAAGGAAAGAGTCGTTTGGATATTCCAACGGACATAATCTTTGAATTCTTCTTCAACAATTTTCAGCAACAATCATCAGAGTCTAATTTGATTAGAGCCTTCTGATGTTGATCAGAGTTTTGCTGAATCAGAGTCTTTGCAGCAAGTGTGCTTTTAGCGTGTATAAGTTCAGAGCATATTTTTGAGTCAGATCCTCAGTATTGGCAGCTTTAGTACTCTCAGAATCTTCTATAGTAACTATGCTTGAAAACTCTTCATACAGAATTCTTCTTTGGTTCAGATGCTTCTGACTTGCTTCAGATTCTTCTGGAGCTTCTGCTTCAGATCCTTCTGGAGACTGCTTCAGATCCTTCTGGAGACAGCGCTCAGGATCTTCTGATGGCAGTGTTCAGAATCTTCTAATGAGTACATCTGACGCTTCAGAGTCTAGCATATTTCTTATATTCAGATCTGATTTGCTTCTGGAGTGATAATTACTTTAATATCTGCAGCAAACATTCTTAAGCAAATTTTAGAGTATATAATTCTTAATTACAAAATTTCATAATAGTTATCATCAAAACATAGAGATATTATTAAGAACCAATCTGTGTTCTAACATATATGACAATTATAACAGCCCACAACACATATTTAAATATCATATCATCATATATCATGTAATCATAAATTTCAAAACCATGGAAATTAGGGACTTTTATCCTAAATATGATACTACTCATCATACACTATCCTACGATCCCAATAATCGTATAAAAACCCACTCTTACCTTAGTTTCTGATGATTTCCTGAGCTCCCTCTCTTGATTCTTCTTCTCCACTCTTCTTTCCCTCTAGCCTTCTTTCTTTCTCCTTACTAACTTTTTGTCTCTTTCTATTCTTCTTAAACTCTCACAATTTCTCAAAACCTAATAATTTTTAATAGGCTTACTAACCCATTTCTATTCACACACCCAATTAGGCCCAATTAATTAATCTAGCAATTATATATTATTCTACCCAATAGAATATATCAAATAAATTAAATCAATTATTTCAAATATGTCCAATAAATCAATTAATCCAAACAACTCAAATAAATCAAATAATTTATATAAATCTAATAAATCACTTAACTCATATAAATCAAATATTTCATATAAATTCAATAAATCAACTAATTCAAATATATCAAGTAAATCAATTAATTTAATTAATTCAGATAAATCACATAAATTAGTTAATTCAATTAAACACAAAATCACACAATTAATCAATTAATTTAATTAAATAAATAATTACTAAAATTGGGGTGTTACATTAAAAGCGAATGCCATATACTTTAAAATAATACTAAAGTCAAGAGCAAGAAGGAAAAAAGACCAATAAAGCATATGTAGCATGCGATGACAATGAAATAAGTTCATCTTCACATGAAAATCGTGTAAACAAAGCATTGATGGCATCACATTATTGATGTGATGAAGAACGCGAGGTTAGTGATTTTGAAATTGATGATAAACCTTCGTATTATGAATTACAAAGTGCTTTTATTGAATTATGTGATGAACTTTTGAAACTTTCTAGAAAACTTTCAAACTAAAAGAAACCTATTATAAATCTAGAATGTGAGGCTAATATCCCAAAATGGAGTTAGACTTGATCAAAAATTCAGCAAACAATAATTGTTCTTCTTTTGAGTCAAAACTTGTGGAATTAAATCAAGTCATTACCAAATATGAAAAATGGAAAACTGGTGTGCTTTCTAGTTTTGGTGATCATCAAACTGTTTTGGTGATTATTATAAAAAGGTCCTTTGAATCGAGGTGATTCAAAGTCCACCATAGGTTTGGTGTTTGTGAAATTAAGGAAGTGGTTTGTCTCTTTGTTATTGTTAGAAAATTGTAGGAAGAGTCAAAGATCTAAAAATAGTGAAAATCTTTCACGAGGTGTGAGAGGACTATATGTACCCTTGGTTGATAAAGAAACTAGTATACATCATTGTGTTATTTATTTTTCAGCATTTAAATTTTGCACTTTCATTTAAAGTTCATACACTTATTTTTGGAAATATACGAACATAAGAACCATCGCTTAAAAAGACTAAAATACCAAAAATATAATTCAACCCTCTTAGATTTGACTCTAAACCTACAGGTCAGATGATTTTCCCATAAAAAATGGTCCTCTCTCCTGGAGAAAGCATCCCTTATGAAAACTTTTGAGGGTGTGAGTGGAGCCAAGGGAAAAAATAGCAGCAACGAGGAAAAGGAAGATATAAAAGGGAAACAAAAGTATATCTCTTCCATTACTGGAAGGCTTCCTAGGAAAAAAACCCTACTAAGGTCACTATGAATTGGAGGATCGCCAAGTTAAATGCTTCTTCATTGATGACCCTCATTCCCTTCATATATTTTTCCCATGCTCGTGAGTATGTTAACTTGGCAGCCTTCCATATTATTTCCTTCAACATCTTTCTAGAAAACCTCTTCCTGAAATTGTTATAGAGATCCCTAACACAAAACATGTGCTCCACACTTGGAAATAGCTCATCCACATAGGTAGTAGACCATGCAAGACAGGAAAATAATAGCATAACAGACTTTGTTTACAAAACGAAAAAATAAAATAGCATAACAATAATTGAATACTTGCCTTTTGCTGGTCTGAGATGAATGTGTATGTTAGACATTGATCTTTACCTCCAAGGTCATCAATTAAAAGCTATAAAAACCAAGTCCAAATATCCTTATTTTCACCCTTTAAAACTGCAAATGCTATGGGGAAACATTTGGTCATTAGGATCCCTCCCTATGGCAACTAGAGTTTTCCCTCCACACAACCCTTTTAGAAAGCACCCATCAAGCCCTATTACGTGTCTGCACAACCTAAAGTTTTCCTTATAGGAAACACAGCATATGCAAAGCCTTCTAAAATATGGATCATGATCCTCAACACCTTCTTGTACAAGATCAACATTGATCTTAACTGTTGACCCTAGATTGACTCTTAACAGTTAATGACAATAGTCATAAACTCTTGTGTAATCTCCTAAAAGAACCATCAACATAGTCTTTAGCTGCAAATCTTACTCTTATTGCTTTGGTTTTATAGACCCCAACATTCCATTTTTTGTGCCTTCTCCTTGATATCCTTTATGGTCATCCTTGGATTGTTTTTCAAGCTATTTTGAATTCTCTTGCTTAACCACTTTGTACTCATAAACTTCATATTATACTCTCTACTACAACTGTGTTTATCAATTACTTTTCTAAGTTGCCAAGAGTCTTCATTTGACAACTTGCTACAGTAAGCTTCTCACTCACAACTAACTTTACATCTAACTGTTACCCTAACTCTGTCATTTTTTATGAACCTTAGGTTTCTACCATTTTGCACAGCATATGATGTTATTGCTTCCTTAAAATCACCCTTTGAACTAAAAATCATTCCCACCTCCCACTTGTAATTTTCCATGTCCTTTGGCTGTTTGAAAATTGGGTGCTTTTTTCTTGGAACTCCACTACTATCATCACTATCACATCCACTTTTCATGTCCTCACTGTCATTATCACTCCCTTTATCTTCTACAAACTTTTGTTTATATTTTTTGCCTTTTCCATTACCCTCACTTTCATACCCAATTAGGTTAGCAAGTTCATCTTCCTCAATATCATCATACCCATCAGACTCATCCTCAAAAGCCACTTCAAGAGCACTATCATAAGTATAGTTTTCATCATCAATATCATCAAAACTTAAGTCATCATTCATTACACCAACTTTAACTTGTTCAACTCCAGCAGTTACTTGTTTCACTCTAACATTAACTTCCTCAACTCCAACATGACATTCCTCCACTGTAGGATTAACTTGTTCAACTCCAACATTACCTTCCTCCCACCCAACAGTGGCTTGTCCAATTCCAACAGCTTCATCATGCAGTTTACTAAGTAACTCTTCCACCTCATCTACAATTTCAACAGGCCCGTCATCAACATTGTCAACAACAACATCATAATAGTCAGGTTGAGAAAATGTGTGTTGAATGTAAATATCCACACTTTGGTGCACCCTATAAAGATCTGCAATTTCTAAAGCACCATTGTCATTAAAAAGTGCATTCATCCCAAATTGAGGGTCCTTGTAATATATTGTTTCAAACTCCCTATAACTCAAGTCTTTCAATACACTAACTAGCTCAAAATAACTTCATTTGTCGACATTTACTCTTAAATCATCTACTAGTTCGTCTTCATATACACTAAGTCCTTCATCAATGAATTCACCACTATGATGAGTTCTGAGATTTATGTATTCATCCATTATACATATTCATATTACCTAAGTAATTAGAGTTTACACTAAAACAGTTACATAAACCCTAAAACTGAACAAAACCACATATTACAATAACACATTCGTAAAGCTTAAAACAAATTGAAATTTACTGACCTTTTGATAAACGCGTCTTCAATCGTCTTCAATCTATCACGTCTTTGATGAAACAATCCTATGCGCCTTCAATCTGTTATGTCTTCACTAAGATTTCTCTCTTTAATTCGCCATCGCAGCAACAATTTTAAGGCTTCGTCATATAAGTGTCTGGGTTAATGAAAGATACAATACACTTGGATTGTTATATTACATGTTATATCTACGTCAACAACAAAAAAGCCACATGGACAAACGTGGTAGCATTTTACTAGCTTTGACTAATAACAACAAACAGAAGGACAAATGTGGCACAATTTTAAAAGTTAAAAGACTAACTTTGTCACTTTTTAAAATTAAGAAATTAAATTAGACTCCAAAATAAAGTTAAGAAATGCAAAAGGGTATTTTACCTTTATTTATTTATTTTGCATTACTTCAATGTGTTTTTTGTTTTTATTGGATGCATGAATTACTTGTTTTGGTAGGGTTTTTGTTTTGTTAGTTGTGATGTTCACTCCAAGATTGTCCATAGTCATGGGAGCCATGAAGACCATGAAGGTAACATGAAGATTATGAAAATAACATAAAGATGATGAAGATGAATTTTTATTTTTAATTTTAATTTAAAAATAAATTTAATTAATTAAATGTCACATCTCTTTACAAAAATTAAAATAAAAAAAATTTTATACAGTCAGTACGCCACATAGATTGGCTGTATCATATGATTCAAAGGTTTAAAATTCTTTAAATATTAAGGTTTGATATAATATTTGATATTGTTGTAAAATGGTAGGACAACAAAATTCTAAGACTAATTAAGCATGGACACAGAGTAGGTGAATTTAAGTAGTCCTTGTCCTCAATATAAGACCACTCCACTTCCAATTGTGGGTGATAATCGACCACTCACTCTATCTTTAACGGAAACGTGTTTCTCCACCCTACCTTGCATTCACTTGTAGAAACTATAATGTTTTATTCATACAAATAAAAATCAATAACTTATTAAATAGTAGATTATTTTAATAATAATCATAATACATTATATTTTTATTTAATCTATACTTTTTAAAAAAAATTCATGACATATGTGAGTGCGGGGCGGATCCAATCATTTTCACTCCGACTCTCGCCTCTCTATTAAAAATTGGGTTTTTTTTTATATACTCTTCAAATTAAATTGATTTTTCTATTAATTTTACGTCAGATAGTCAAATAATATTTATATTTGACACTTTCACATACATTAAACAAAAATAATAAATAAAAGAGAGAATAATAATTTTACCAAATTATCTTTGTTAGTTATTAATAAATTTAAATTATCATTAATATAAAGTAAGACAAATAATAAATTAGAGTATTAATTAAAAAAGTACAATTCGAAGATCAAAAGTGTTATTTAATAATATTAATAATGATCCAACGAAGTAGACACATGGACACTTCAGTATTCATAGGAGTAGTTTGGTTGGACATTTATTAGAGTGTGTAAGGTGGCATGCAACATAGGGTTTCACATTTTTTTAATTAAACTAGGATAAAAAAGACTTTCATACATAATTTTTACGATTATTTTACAGTCTTTTAAAAAGATTTAACTACTCATCCGAAGGTAACTTCAACTTTTTACATAGAATCTCTTAAAAGTTTGAGACAACTCTGCATGCTATGTTACTTTTTAATAATAATTTATTGGGTCATGCTTACTAATGCTAGGATGACAATTTGAATCGTCTCCAATGGACATCCGCAAAAATATCTATAATAAATAAAGTAAAAATTCGAATAAATAAATACGGATATGAGCTCGGGTAATTATCTACTAAAATAAGTGGGTATGAATGCGGGTATGTGTACTTTAATATCCAACCTGGGTCATACCCGCACACTATATATATTTATATTTATAATTTTTTTTTATTTTATTAAAAATTATTTCTATCAATTTTTAAAAAATGCTTAAATGTTAAACAATTACGTATTTAATATATGTGTTTGTTTATTTCATAATTTGACACAATATTTTTTAAAATTTTTTTAATGTTTTTAAAATTTTAAAATGATATGATATTTTATAATTTATATATTTATTTTTATTAGAAATCTAGATAACGAGTATGGATACTTACATATCCATAAGACATGGTATGGATACTAAAGTTGGTGTCCAAGTAGGTCTAGGTTCGAGTAGGGAGATTTTTTTTATTTGTGGGTATGGAAATGGATAATATAGTATTATGTCCAAATCCTTCCCATTGTCATCTCTAAACAGTGTCTCGAGCACGAGTTAAGAATTTCAAATATAAAAAAATATTATATGTTTTGAGCATTGAATCAATATAATATTTTTTTAAAAAGTTAATTATTTTTGTTTTCAGTACATTAAATATATAATTTAAAAAAAATACATGTATTTTTAGTCTCTTAAATAATGCTCAACTTACCTTTTAAAAATTTTAACCAATACTTCCAAAACACTTGTTAACATTTCTCTAATTTATTAAATTTATGGAAACTAATGTCCTCGGCTCGGAACATTGATTAAGAATCTTAAACATATAGATGTAAAATATTATATGTTGAGTGCATTGAATAAATATTTTTTTTTAAATTAATTATTTCTACAATATATTAAGTATATATATAATGTTAAACTTATTTTTTGAATCTCTTAACGAGTGATCTCAGAACACTCCAGAGCACTCGTTAGCATCCAATTATTTAATTAATGATATAATATTTTATTTAAAGGTGTTGACTCCCAATTAAAATTCATGAATATCTAATAGTTTTGAAAAACAAATTACCTAAACTTTATTAGATAAAAATGAAAAGAAAAAAAAAACCTATGAAATGACCTATAGAATATCTTGTTGGGGTTATAGTGGGCTCCACTTCAATTTATTTTTTCTTTCCTATTTACAACAAACACCTAAGATGGAGTGAGTCCTCATCTATCTATATACAATTAAGTCTGTACTATAAATTTCCAACTTCACACACACTTATCTTTCTATCTGCTGCATCTTCTTCAACTCCATAATATTTCCTTTCTATAACCTCTTATTTCTTCTTCAACTTGGAGATTATGGTATGTGTTCTGATACCTTCTTCTTATATTTTTACATGCATTCTTATTTTTACCCCTGTTTCATATTTGTGACTCTATTTGCTTCTTCTATTATTTGTGTATATTAAGTTTACAAGAAAATGTGGTGTTAAACTTTTATTTGGATGGCCTGATAAAATATTCATTAAAAAACATGAAATTGTTTGATGTGATGTTATAGGATAAATAGTTTGTTTCACATTTACAAAAATAGATTTTTTATTTTATTTTATGTATTTTTAAAACTATTTTTTTATTAAAATATTTTTTTAAATATTAAAGACGTTATATGAAACTCCCTCCTTATTATTGACATAAATGTAATGGTAACGGCGCGTTTATCATAGTTTGAATTTGGCCAGTGGAGGTGGTATTTTTAAAATTTACAAAGGTAACTTTGCTTTGCCTTTTGCGGAGAGATTGTATTGTGATTTGTTTATTCTTGTCGAGTTTAGGGTTGTTATTAAAGCTTTAGAGATTGTGGATTCTAAGGGTTAGCATAAACTTTGAATTGAAACCAACTCTGTTTTGATTGCTAAAAGTTTCGCCAACCACTCTTTGATTCTTTGGATATTCAAAAGACATTGGAGCTTCGTTTTAGATCTCAATACATTTATTAACCTTATTATTTATCACATTTATAGATAAGATAATTTTTGTGCCGACTATTTATCGATTTTTGCGCTCGGCACCGACTCTACCACACTTTTTGATTTCATTCCTTTAAAAATTCAAAATAATTTTATAAAAAATAGATTAGACTTACCGTTGTTTAAGTTTTCCTAACTTTTGGGGGCTAACTTGTTTTTTTTTATACTGATCTTTCTTTGAAATATATTTTGGCCGTTATTAAAAAAAAAACTATAAATACCACCAAAAGTATAATGAACTAATTTATCCATTATTAACTAATTATAATAAATTCACTTGTTATAAGTTAATTATCAATTATTAACTATTTTTTAATGAACAAAGTCTTATAAAACATTTTAATCACTTTCATTTAAATTAAATTAAAAAATATTAATTCTGTAACTAATGTGTATATTTCGCATGTAAATTTTTTAAAATTAATTTATAATATTAATTAAAAAAATATTTAAAATTTTTTCAACCATTATTTTTTATATCCAATCATTTTTTTAATCCAAAAAGAAAATCTAATAAACTAGGGGTAATTAGTAGTGTTTGATTACTGTTTCTTTTTAAATTATATATATAAGAGCAACTTTAACGCAGGGTTGTTAAACCAAAATTCCTTATATTTTACGTTAGTAATAAGGAATTTGCATTATAGTAGAGCTGACATGGCATCCAAATGAACTAAAATTTAGTTCCCATTATCTATATAGTTAACGTTAACTATTCTTGTGAAACCTATTATAATATTATTTAATATTAATAAAATATTCTAAATATTTCATTTTAAATAGTAACGGTCATATTACCATTTTTTACCTTCTATAAATTCTGTAGAAACTTTAATTTTTTTTACATACAGTTTTACTTCTAAATTTTTTTCTTTCAATTTTCAATCTTATTTATTTATCAAATGGATGACAACCAATCAAATCCTTATTATAATTATATTCTTATGAAAATGTAATTTTTATTATTATTATTGTTGTGAATTTTGTATCATTTTTAATTTTATAATAAAATATATTTAATATTATTTTTAAGTTTTTAAGGTAAATTTTTTTGAAAAAAAATATGCATTTTAAATAAAATAATTAAATTAATGGTAACTTGAATAAAAAATATAAAATGTGGGATCAAGTCTTGGTTTCTTATAGACAACCACCATTAAAGTAAAAACTACTCAAATCAACTATAAATTTTTTAAATCCTACAAATCACTTTGGGCCCACAAAAAGTATCTTAGTTTACCCATTTAGTTTACTCCCACTAAAGATGCTCTAAGAGAGATAAAAGAGCAAGACAAAAATGATAGGACTTTGGACTCTTATATTGAGTTTTACCATCGTGTTGTCATCTCATTAGTACAATTTTGTATAATTGGTTGTTGTACGTACCCATATGCAATTATTATTCTTAAATTGACAAATTTATTTGCACAAAATGTCAAAAATATCTGAATATAATACAACTTTTTTATTCTAATTGTTGGAGGTTTTAACCTACACAAAAATTGAAATTCAAATGGATAGTATTAAGATATTTTGTCTTCAACCCCGTTAACTTTGTTGAATTACATTTATCTACTCAAAAAAACTTGTTATTCTATTTTCTAACTTTTTACTATTTCAATTGTGGGTAGTTTCTTTTTTAATTAAAATCTCCACACACTCTTATGTTAACTCTACTTTTATTTTCTCATTAACTTATAGATTTTTTTCATTTTACTATAATAATGTAAATAATTTTTTAAATATCTTTCTCTTATGATTACACAATTTTATTTTTGTCATCAATATGCGCAAGTTTATAAAAATATTTTGTTTGTTTGTTTGGTATTTGGTAACAATGCAATTATTTATTTATTTTCCTTCCATTTTAAGAGTTTAGTAAGAGTAGGGTAATGTGCAATCGTATGATAGATGTCTGATTGAATGATTGTTTATGGTAAAATATTTAGTAATATTAGCAATTAAAAAAATAATTTTGAATATTTTTAGAATAAATAAATTTAAAATAAACAATTATAATTTATAAAAGCTTTTATGTATTTGGAGTTTGTTTGGTCCTTATAATAATGTATTTTGTAACATTTTTATACAATAAATCTATTATTTTTAGCCTCCACTAAAGAATTTTTTGAATCTATCACTAAGTAAAGTTATTGGTTTTTCACAATATATGAGTACATATCAGAAATTTCAAAAGTATATTGAAAATTTTCTAAATTGAAAAAAAAATATTGAAAATTTCACTATCAATATTGAAAATTTTGTTAAGTTTCATAATTTCTTATCTTAAAATTTGAAAATTTTGATATACATAAAAAAAGTTTCAAAAATAATGAAAATTTTAGGATAACTGTGGTTTTTTTTGTTGTTGAGTTTTTTTACATTAATTTGTTAAATAAATACTCAGATAAAATAACTATATGATAAAATATATACATAAAACTTCAAAATATGTTATATATATATTTAAATACAATACAAACTAGGATGACTTCCTAACTTTGTCTTCCCAGTGCCTAATGCTTTCTGCAAATGCCTCTTCTTATGCTCTTGCCTCACCAGTACAAGTCTCTCTCCAACAGTCAGTGACAGGAGGCAATGGACAATTAGGTTTCAATTTTACCTAAGCCCAATTATTATTGTTGACAAAACCAACAACAGTGATTTTCTACTTACTTAGGTGGAGCAACTACAAAAGGGAAAAAGTGATGCTTTGAGCCACGGACAAGGAGACAAATACGACACTAAATCTGCAAGCAATATGATGACTCATATCAAGAATCGTCATCCATTTATCCACACCTTGCACACCTAAAGTAGATATTTGTAATGCACTCCTAACTTTATCTATTGTGTCATAGAACAATTTGGAATATAGTTTAGGATGTTAACAAACATGAGTATCTATGTGCCTATGGACCAAATTTCATGACTCTTCACCCCCATCTAAGTTGAGCAGCAATAGCATAGAAACCACAATTTCCATTGTTGTCCACATCGACAATGTCATCAATGTATGCATGAAGGAAATCAGGAAACTAAGACAAGTAGACATTTCTTGAAGATTTAGTGGACAATTGACTTACAGAAGGCATAGTTTCCCATTGAATTGCAATTGATTTTATGCATGACCTTTTGGTAGTCTGGCTACCCTAGAACCTCGTAACATACTCTCATTGTGAGGGATCACGATGCACATCACTATTTTAACTCTTTCTGCTCTTCTTGGCCCTCTCATTGGTTTGAATTTCACCGTCGATGGACTTGTGGAAGTTGTGGATGGATGTGCTAATTTCAGAACTTTTTTCTTTAACATCCTCTGACCTACAATATCCAAAGTACTAAAACATTCCGTCAACACTTCACACTCAGCCTCTAAATCCATATGGGTACCAGTATCTCCAGCAGGGATCTTATGCTCTTCAATGTGTAATTTTTTTTCAAATATACATGAATTGATTCTAAAAGGAATAACATCACCTTGTATTTGGAAACCGACAAGTTGACACGCACATGGTAACTCATGGGTTGTTCTAATTCAGCAACCACATGCATCTTTGTTGCCACCAACAAATTTTACCTATTCCAGCTCATTAATAATGTGTTGTATACATTATCTAGAAACGAATATGTGCAATCTAGAGTGGAATGAAGTGTTATACTGATGATTAATATTGACAATACTCTTTTGAAATGACACCCTAATTGAACCTATCTTCAACTTCAACATGTCATTCACAACATCCAAACTTCGGCACAAATCTCCCCGGCTCGTAGACAACATGTTTTTAAGTCTCCAATGAGAAGACTCTACCCTAAAAGAAAAAATATTTTAAATTATGTTTAGTACTGTAATAAAAGTAAACAAATGTTAATGTGAAATGTAAGGAACATGTACCTATTCATTGTTGTGTTTCCTAGATGAGTGACACAATTAGTCCAAGCACCGACAAACCTTTTTTTATATGGTGTCAACCATGTGTCATTCACATAGTTAACAAATAAACGATTATCAACATAAACTACCTGAAAGTGCTTCAAGTGTTCCTCAAACTCAGTCTCCCTATTTGAAAGTGCTTCAAGTGTTCCTCAAACTCAGTCTCCCTATTTGTTTTACCTACTAGAAATTTAAGTTTTTTCGATTTAGTGAAAGTGAGAATTTTTGACAAAAATCACTTTTTGTGGGTAAATATAACCATAAATATTTTTGGAAATATAGGAAAATGGAGAGCGCCTGATTTAAAATAGGGCGACAGGTTAAATCCTCTAATTGTTATAAAATTAATACTATTAGAATTCTTCATATCAACAACGATTTCATCTAATTATGCTCATTTAGAAAACGATAAAATCATAATTGATTTTCACTCAAAACAATATATAACAATATATGATTTTCACACTTAAAATAATATTTTCTTTGTCTTAAAATAAATATCGCATTTTATAAAATTATTTGTCTCTAAATAAGTTTTCAATGCAATTGTAATTTTTATCTTTTAATTATGCTCTTTAATTATTACTTTTAATTTAATAATTCAAATACAACAATAAACAAAGATAATTTGTAAAAATATTATTCTCTCTTTAATTTATTACATTTTTTTAACCTATATAAGATGATCAATTATAACAATTATTTTTTTAAACAAAAGAAATATCTCTTAATCACAGTATCATGAATTTAAAGTCAACCAAAACATTTTGAATTTTTAAATTGTTTTTGCGTCATCTATATTTTGTTTATATTCCATTTTGTTTATCACTTTTTATAAATGAAACCTCTATTAAGAAAGGTGGATTTTAACACGTTTGTGTATCAAATGTTAATAAAAAAAAAAACTATTTAAAATTAGAAGTTGTTTTAATAACTATCTCAAAACTAATGGTGGTGCAGGTTGACAAGAAAGAGAGAAAAATAGTGGTGAGTAAGCCACTACAACTTGCAATAGAATCAGATTCAGATTCAGAAGAAGCTTACAAGGCCCCTAATCTTTTACAACGCTTATTAAGTTTATTCAAAAATGTACGGCCAGGATCTGATCTCACATCTCTCCAGGTATTATCAATCTACACCTATAACTTTTTTGATGTTTATTTTTTAATTGGAAAGTTGTGTGGAATGAGTAAAGATATTCTCCATTATTTTTCCTCTACTTTTTCTATTTAGACTTTAGAGGTTTAGGAACATTAATGTGTACTAAGCACATGGCATTCATTCATCTTTATATTTAAGAAAATGACTACGAATATGTTTTTTTTTTCTTTTTCTAAAACTGATTTTTATAATACAGAAAACTTTTGTGTCAAAAAATTATAAAAAGTTTTTTTATAAAGTTTCAAATAAAAATTTAATTTAAGTAGTTATTTTTAAAATGTTAATTTAGATATTTTATTTGAAATATTTTTTTAATATTAAAGTTTTAAAAAATTACTTAATTTAAAAGCTATTTCAAATAAATTTTTATAAAAGTCATTTTTAATATATAATTTTTTGAAAATATTATAATTTTGATTATATTTTAATTTTTAATAATGTATGTTTATGTTATAGGATGTTAAAATTAATCTTTCAATTTTAAAAGAATAAATATAATTTTTTTTAATATTTTATAAAATTCATTTATAAAAATAGAAATAAAAAAATATTTTTTTAAAACTAAAACAAACCCACCCTATACCACTTTCAACCCTTTTTTAATCAAAAAAGAAAATCTAATAAACTAGAGGTTATTGTAGTCTTTGATTACTATTTGAATTAATACATAGATATAAATAAATGATGTTATTATATATATATATATATATATATATATATATATATATATATATATATATATATATATATATATATATATATATATATATATATATATATATATATATATATATATATATATATATATATATATATATATATATATATATATATATATATATATATATATATATATATATATATATATATATATATATATATATATATATATATATATATATATATATATATATATATATATATATATATATATATATGGAGTCTCTAAGGATGTGCGATGCAAACATATTATCACTGTCCATTTCTTAGCCACCCATTTATTGAAGCGTTTGCTCATTGTTTTTAATGAACAAGCGTTAATTAGATTACATGTCAGTTTATGAAACAAGGTGAGTGATGTGTTCATGTGTATAGGGGAGGAAGTCAAAAGGGATAGATCATGTTCTCTAGTATAATAAGGTGAAATAACTATTCATTTCCACGCTCCTAAAATGAGAGAGTGTTGTTGTTGGAATTAACTTTAATCTAAGAGATAATATGAGGGAGTGTTGTTGTCCATATAACTTCAAAGAGGTTCAACAATTAACGAGGAGCCTTGTCGTCCTAGCTCGTTTCCTTTCTTGTACAAGTGACAAGGCTTTTCATTTATTTTCCACTTTGAAGAAAAAGGAGAAGTTCGAATGGACCTGTGAATGCGAGGAAGCGTTCTCCATCTTGAAGGTCTTCCTGGAACTGTCACACATTTTGACATGCCATGTAATAGGATTGCCCCTCTACCTTTATTTGTCTGTTATTGACAAGACGATGAGTACGATGCTCGTACAAAAGACGAATAAAGTCGAGTAACTTGTCAATTTCTTTAGCAAAGTATTTAAAGGAATTGAGTCTAAATATTAAAAGATATAAAGGCTCTCTCTGGCGGTCATGTTAACTGCAAGGAAACTCAAATCACACTTTCAAGGGCACTGAGTAATGGTAGAAACCAACTACCCCAATCTGTGAATTCTGTTAATGATAATTATTGTCATATTCACTTAAAGTAAACTAATATCGAAGTTTGTATAAAATGTTATACTTCCATTGGAAAATCCTTGTCGCCCTCAGAGGCAATACAAAGCATTGGACTTCCACTAGAAGATCCTTGTCACCCTCAGAGGAAATACAAATGTTGGGCTTCCACTAGAAGATCCTTGTCTCCCTCAGAGGCAATACAAACGTTGGACTTCCACTGGAAGATCCTTGCTACCCTAAAAGGTGATATAAATGTTTGACTTTCTTGGAATGGTTTTCGAGGACTTATGAACAATATAAAGTCTCGTCTGAGGGACTCAACATAAAGTCTTGTCTTAGGGACTCAACATGAAATCTCACCTGGGGGACTCAACATAAAGTCTCGCATGAGGGACCCAACATGAGTTCTCGCATGGGTTGCTCAACATAAAGTATCTCCTAAGGGACTCAACATGAAGTCTTGCATGGGAAACTCAACATAAAGTCTCACATGAGAGACTCAATATGAAGTCTAGCTTGAAGGATTCAACATGAAATCCCTTCTGAGAGACTCAACATAAGGTTTCTCCGAAGGGACTCAACATAAAGTATCGCTAGAGGTACTCAACATAAAGTCTCTCCTGAGGGACTTAACATGAAGTCTCGCTCGAGAGAATTAACATAAAATCATGCCAGAGGAACTTAACATAAATTCTCGCCTGAGTGACTTATCATTATGTCTCTCCTGGGAAACTCAACATAAAGTCTTGTCTAAAGGACTCAACATAATGTCTCGCTTGAGGGACTAAACATGAAGTCTCGCCTCAAAGACTTAACATAAAGTCTTTCCTAAGAGTTTCCACTTGGGATTCGTAAAAGGGTTTTGAGACTAAATCACTTTGTCATGTACAAGATCTCGTGCTTGAGTGACTATGTACTAGTATATTTGAAAAGTGACACACTAAGGGCGACACACGGCCCATAAAGGTGGGCAGACAACCACTAGTCGCTCACATATAATCGTATGTGCTCATTTATCATAATGAAAGCCCATTTCCCGATTACCTCATATATGTATTAAAATACTCGCCCATCCACACTGACATGAGAGTGATGTGTGAGTAACTAAACTAAACAGTCAGTCAATAGAGAGGACTGCGTTCCCTATTGTTATAGAAGAAATAACTACCAATTTTCCACGCTTCTGAAGGAGAAAAAGGCGCTACTAGTCTCTTAGGTTTAAATACTCAAACCTAAGAGATTCTTATATATACCTTAATTTTAGGGTTGACGGAGACATTCAATTCACCGTAAAAAAATTATAAGTATATAAAAGTTTTTCATCAACCTTGTGTGAACTTACTCTAACATCAACCTTAAAAACATTTGAGAGCCTTCAAATCTAATCAAAATAAATTATGAAAAATATTAGAAGTTTGTGAGAAAAGAGTGTGTCAAATAAATTTATTTTTTCACTTGAATTTATAAACTATAAACACAAAATTCTAAGCAACTTAGCTGATTAAACCAAAAATTTTAAATCACTTCATATTAACCACGATCACCCTTAAAAAAGACAATAAATAAATAAATTTAAACAAAAAATCTTAATGAATATAAATATTTTAAAATCTTAATATTAGATTATGTTACTTGGTTATTATTAGAGTAAAAAATACAGCAAATTTTGTATAAGTTTACTCTAAATTTGAAATGAAATTTACGTGTAACCCTTCCTTCTACTAAAGCTACGCAATTATGCATCTACTTTGTCTACATTTTTGCAATTGAAAATATTGTGTGTTACATGCAGCTGCCACCACAGTTTAACTTACCAAAATCCCAACTACAATGCTATGGTGAATCACTGTATTGCACTGCTTCAGACATGCTAAGCATATGCAACCGGGGACAGAGTCCATTGGATAGGTTCATATCTGTTGTTGCATGGTGCATATCTACCACACGTCCTGCATCTTTTGGGGTTGCTCCTTATAATCCTGTACTTGGTGAGACGCATCATGTTTCAAAGGAAAATCTTAATGTCTTACTTGAACAGGTACAAGGTTGATCTTTCAAATGGTTGCTTTCTGAGCAAGTTTCCTTGATATATTCATTGAATGCTAATAAAGCTCTTGGTTTGCATGTGTGTATATGCAGGTGTCACACCATCCTCCGGTAACGGCCCTCCATGCAACTGATCAGAAGGAAAACATTGAAATCATATGGTGTCATCGACCTGTTCCTAAATTTTACGGTATATTTTGAACAAAAATTGTTACTGATGTCTATGTGTTAGTATCGTATTCGTATTTAGTATCTTACGAAATCGAATGTGTAGGCACATCAGTTGAAGCTCAAGTACACGGTAAAAGGGAACTGAAGCTCTTAAACCATGGAGAAACATATGAGATGAATTGTCCTCATCTTTTATTTAGAATTCTTCCAATTCCTGGTGCTGATTGGGTTGGCAATGTTGATATAAGGTGCTTAGAGACAGGGTTATTAGCTGAGTTAACCTACAAATCAAGTCATTCATTTCTAGGACTTGGTGGAAATCATAAAGTCATCAAAGGGAAGATCCTTGAGTCTTCATCCATGAAAATTCTATATGAAATTGATGGTCATTGGGATAGGTACCTATTATCTTCCTTTATAAAGATTCTAAATAACCTTGATTAATTGAAGTTTATATTATTGACTAAATACACCTTAGTGTAACTTTCATACAATTTTTTTTAGGATTGTAAAACTGAAGGATAGAAAAAATGGGAAAGTTAGAGTGATATATGATGCAATAGAAGTTATTTCAGGGCTAAAAGCACCTATTCTCAAGGATGAAGAGGTACTAATGAAAATCAACTCATCTTTTTCTGTCGGTGTCATTTTTGAGACAATATTTTGTGTTGAAGTAATTAAGGGACATGTTTTAGTGAATGTGACATGAGATTCTCTTTTCATTATTAGTGTGTGTGGCCAACAGAATCAGTGAATGTGACATGAGATTCTCTTTTCATTATTAGTGTGTGTGGCCAACAGAATCAGTGAATGTTTGGAGTGAATTGAGCCAAGCCATAATGAACAAAGATTGGGAGAAAGCAAGAGAAGCAAAGCAAGTAGTGGAGGAGAGAGAAAGGGAGCATGTTAGAGAAAGAGAGTCAAAAGGAGAAAATTGGATTCCAAAACATTTTCTAGTGTCTTACAGCAAAGAAGTAGGGTGGAACTGTTCACCTATTCATAAATGTGTATCAGCTGCTCCCATCATAGCACTATAATTTTTAGCTATGTGTTTTGATTATTGTCTTGTTTTAATAGATGTGCAATTATGTACTTAACTATCAAAATGAAACAAAAGTTTTATTGTATATTGGTTTATTGTGAAGAATTGAAAAAACTCTTTAAAGGAGTACATGAACACGACAAATTAGAGTTTTATTTGTGGGTCATGGTGACTCCAATTTTAATGAGGATGTGCACCTATTTTTTAAATGTGTGTTTGTAAAAGATGAAATAGAAGGATACTTCAGTTTTAGTAAATTTATTTTGAATAGTTATTTTTAAAATATTATTTTAGATATTTTATTATTTTATGAAAAAAAAATTGGATATTAAAAAATCACTTAATTTTAAAACTATTTCAAATGATTTTTCATAAAATTTATTTTTGAGATACAACTTTTTGAAACAAATTAAAATTTTGACCTTCATTAATGTATGCGTATGTTATAGAATGTCAAAATTAGTCTTAAAATTTACAAAAAACGAATATAAAACAAAACTTATAATATTTTGAAAAATAATTTTATAAAATCTATTTTTTAAAACTAAAACAAACAAGCCCTTAATATCTGTGAGTCTAACAACTATATTATTTCACCAAAGAAAACTATATGACTTTTCGTTAAACTAGTTCAATTGGTAGTTATACAAACACATCGTATATAAGGGTGCAAGTTCGAATTTGTGACATCTCCGCTTATTCACCTTTAAATATGCAATTTCTACCAACTTAATCTATAGTTGATTTAAGTGGGATTGGGAGGCTATTTCTAATCAATACCATCAATGCCACGTTTCTCACATTTTTTTCTCTTTTATCACTTGCTCTCTTCTTTTTTTGCACCATTTTCTCTTATTTTTTCTGCGTTTTCAACAAGGTTGACTGTGAAACATTTCTTTCAACCTTCAATCTTTTCTTTCGTTTATTTATTGTTTTTGAATCAATTTAGCATTTCAACCAAACTTTTATCTTTCATTCATAAATGAATTTAGGTTCTTTTCGTTACTTCAAACACTCTTATGTTTTTTTTTATCATCAAGGTCATGTTTTCCTATTGCATGTGCATTTCGACTTGAATCAAACTCCAGTGTTTTGTTCATAAACGAAATGAGATCCTTTTGATAACAAACAAGCTTTAGATGATTTTTCACCAATAATCGTATGTTTTTATGGTTCCTGAACTTTATCTCTTTTGCATGTACATCAAAATTTCTAAACAATCTTATGTTTTTATGGTTCTTGAACATTCTTATGTTTGTATGGTTCCTAAACTGTATTTCTTTTGCATGAAATGAGTTTCTCGTTGTCGCTACGCGAAAAATACAGAGTCGCCACCGAACTTTAATTATTCCGAAGAAAGAAAAAATATCGATAAAACCTTCTAAAGGTGAAGAAAACGGTCTTGCAACCAAATTCGAGTTTGAAAGTCGGTTATGCAAGGGGAAGGTATTAGCACCCCTCACATCAATAGTACTCGATGGGAACCATCTTGTTTTTCTATGCGTGAATGAGTGTCGTTTATCTAAAGGCTTACTTGCTAAAGGGAAAAATAAGTTTTAAATTAGTGTGCTCCCGGAGGATTGGGTATCTTTTGCCTACGTACCCTCGTGGTACATTAAGGAAATCAGAGCCTCGTAATTTGGAGAACTAGGGTTGAAAATGAAGGAAGGTTGTTCGTCGGGATCTCGCTATTCTGTACCTACGTATCCTCTCGTGCAATGAGAAAGTAAGAGCTTCGTAGTTCGTGGAACTAAATGATTATGGGTTTGTTGATTTTAGTGGGTGATGTTAACATTCTCATTCTAGCCTTAGGTTTTGCTGCTCGCACATAAGGAGACTGACGCTTTAGTCGTGTTGCGATAGAATGGAAATAACATGACATTTTGAAAAGGTTTTGGAATTATGTCATCTAGGCAAGATGTCACATTTGATTGGTGAAGTTTTCTTTTAAGGAAAATATTTGTTTGAAAGGTGTGAGGCGATTCTAATTATAGGTACTTAGAGAGATACAAGTATTCAACCATTGGCTAAGTACGGCCCACAATCAAATACTCAGAAGTAATGGGATAATGGCATCCTAACCATTCTTTTTTGCCCTAAGAGGATCGAATTAAACTCTTGATGTTATTAGGTGTTTTAAAACGAAGACAAGCGTCGGGCCATAAGCTAATCAGGGACAACAACCCAAGTACTTAAGAAATGAGGTGCACAAGTACGTATACTCCATTCCATTTTCTCCCAGTTTGTTATGAAAATGACTTGGTGTTGGACTAAGTATTTGATGATTTTTTAATTGTGAAAGGTGAGATAAGAAAGAGAGATGATGAGTGAAAGATAAGAATTAATAGAGGTTGACGGCGAAGCCTAAGCAACCGACTTATGGGTGTGAAGGATGGAACCCTAAAGTGTGGTGAGATGAACTTCAATTAATCATTTTGAAAATGGCTTGATATTGGATCAAGCATTATTTTTGTCTTGTTTTTTAAAATCATTTTCTAAGCGCTTTGTTTTTACCTTTTTTAACATACAAGCATGCAAGTATAAAGCACTAAAGAATGTAAAATCATACACTATTACACTTTAATGGGAATGAGGGACATTTTCCCCACAATGGGGGGATGAAATATGAATAAAAGTACAATAACGGGGAATTGAATTAAAGTGTAAAGGATGATCTAAGACCTCAAAGTAGTACCTCACAACAAGGGAGAAATAGTTCGTAATATGCAAAATATATGCAATATGATGTAATCAAATGGTGAATAGAAACTAAGCATAAAAACAATCAATCAATATCAAATAAGAAGCACAAGTAAAAACCCTAGAAAATCAAGTAAACAAGGTGGATTAGAATTATGTCAAAGTGTGTTAATGTTGTTTATGTTAAGTCCATAGTCCAAAAAGTCCAAGGAATCTTCCAAAGCCAACGTCTCCTATGGTCCATAGTCTAAACTCTAAAGCAATGGTTAATTCAATTAGCCCATGGTCATGACTTTTAATAATTCTTTAAGTCAATTAGTCTTTAGATTCATTATGATTCATTTTATTCAACATGAATTGAACAAAGCACAACAAGGAATTCTAACATAAATTCAAACAAATTCAATCAAAATTTAACAAGAAATTTAAGTACAAAATTCAAATAAATTGACTAAGACCTTAATAAGCAATTCGATTGAATCTTAACAAGATATTTTATAAAAAATTATCCAATAAAATCAACAAGCAAATTTACTCAAAGTTAATGAAGAATTTAATCAAAATCTACTAAAATCAATCACAATTCTACTTAAAGCTCAATCAAAATCCTAATAACAACCAAGATTCTAATTAGACATTCAATCAAAATTTCAATCACAAGTTTAATAAAAATAGCAATCAGAATTATAATAAGAAACAAAATACAGGTGGAGGTGTAGAAATTATTACAGGGTGCAAATAGTAGTCTGGAGCAGGGCCTTGCCCATTGTCTTCATCTTTTGAGTTAGGGGAGGGTGTAGGAGTGATTACAAGGGTGCAGAAAGAAGAATGGAATAAGGCCTGGCCCATTGGCCTTATCAATGTGAACAGAGGGGTGGATAGAGCAAACATAGGGTGCAATTAGAATTTTCTGGGCCTATGATCCCGATCCAATACAAGAAAGGGAAAATGCTAAGTGTAAAAAGGGATTCACGCCTTCTCCTCTTGCGAACCGCTCTCTCCACTTCGAATGATTCGTCAGCAGAAACCTAGCTCTGCCGCGCCGGAGCTCGTCGCCGGCATCGGCGGAGTGCAATCTAACACAAGCTTCACATCACTCCGTTCTAATCGAGTCTCCTCGTTAATTCATTGGTATCTCCGCCAAGCTCACAGATCCGGAGCAAAATTAAGAACGCGAAACAACAAATGAGCTACAAATTCAAGATCTAT
The DNA here is from genome assembly GCA_963859935.3 of Lathyrus sativus. NCBI lineage: Eukaryota > Viridiplantae > Streptophyta > Magnoliopsida > Fabales > Fabaceae > Lathyrus > Lathyrus sativus. The sequence goes on along the minus strand of OZ012735.1, from coordinate 166,791,933 downwards.
GGAGATATTATCATCGGTGTGATGAAACAAGTTCAGGTACGACCGAATATTTTGTTTCTACATTGCTCCTCTCCTTCAAATTCGTTCTTAAATTTCCGTTGCATTCTCGTTGATGTGAATTTTGAGCTGCTACCTCGTTCTTCTTCTTCTTTTGCCTGTAGCTTCTGAAATTACTCGTTGCTTTTACGATGCGAATTGCCGTTATGCTTTATGATGATGCTTGAATCCAATTTCTCGTGTAGACTTGAGCAATCCGGTTTGGTTGTTGTTTTGCAACGGTTATTGGTTTGTGGAAGTGGATAAAGGCTATTGAACTTTGAAGGTTGAAGCTGTTGCGATGTGAAGAAGAATTGGAGAAGGTTTTTGAAGATGAATGTGAAGTATTTCAGAGAGTTTGTTATAGTTGTGAATTTGAAGAAAGTGAAGATGAATGAAATGAGAGTGGGAGTGAAGAAAATCCAGGGGAAGAGAATGAAGATTATTGTTTTTATAGAGGGACTCAAGAGCATGAAGTTTGTTAGGATTCTGTTATGAAATTTTTCTCTGCTATGGATTATTTCTGCTATGTATTTTTCTGTTATGGATTATGAACTGCTATGTATTTTTCTGTTATGGATTATGAACTGCTATGTATTTTTCTGTTATGGATTATGAGCTTTTCTTCTGCCATATGTCATGAGTTTTTCTTCTGTATTGTCCTCTGCGCCTGAGTTTTGAATCTTTTTTTTATAAGCAACTTCATTCATAACAGAAATGCAGGAAAGCAAGAAGCAATCCCACACACCAACATTTCACTATTGAAGCACTAATAAACAAGAAGTGTAACCCAAAGCAAAGACCACATCCATTATCAGATTGTTTAGCATGTGCTTTGATTTTTATTTGAGAATATGAATATTAAGTTTGGATTGTTGGCTTTGACAAAGTGGATATGGATGTTATATTGGATATGAATTTGGAACCAAATACCGCTTTACCCACCACGAGATGGTCGATCTCTTAAGATTTCCAAATGGTCCTAATGTTTATACCATAACTCTTGATGATGCCTTTATCAACCTTGACCTTGACTACTTTTGGGGAACCATAATTGGAAACTACCATCCCGAGCCACACACCATGTTTTCAGAGAATATCCATAACCCCGCTATCCGCTATTTCCATAAGATTTTAGCCCATACTTTGTTTGGCGAGGCGAGGAAGAGAACATTACTTCCGTGTCAAAGGATGAGTTGTTTATCATGTACCGTGTCTCTCAGGGAAGATCCGTGAATGCCGTTACCTATATGTTAGCCAACCTAAATAGAATTTCTCATGAGACCCAAGGTACCATTCTTATAGGAGGGTTAGTCACTATGATTGTTGATGCCATTAGCCTGAGATACCATCTTAACCGTATTTGTGCCTTTGGAGGGATCTGTCTCATGCACCTGAACTTTTACTTTAACCATGGAACTATTGCTAATTTAGGACCTGCTGAGTTTGAGTATTTGATTGACAACCAAGTGGTCCATAACTTCACATTGCCCAATCATGAGAAAACTAATGTTCATAACCGGGATAATTGGCTCCATGATTTAGAGGGTCAAAGTTAGTCACCTACTCCACCTTACAGCCCTCATGCTACTAATCCTTCTATTGATGTTGCTGCTGTTATCTCTGCTCGACAGTCTGAGGTTGATTCTCTTAGAGGGGAGCTCACCTCTACTCGAGTTGATCTCCTCGGTTTTATGGATGTTGCTAATGAGTAGTTTGATCACCTATTCCAGTAAGTCTATTCGATGAGGTGCTTCATTTAGTCTAACATTAGGCGCCATGATGGCTAGTAGTATTGGATGTTTCGCTATTTCCGTATTTCCTAGTATGTATTGTTGGTTTCCATTATGTATTTCCTATCCCTTGCTGATTGTTTGTATTTACATTGCCGTCGAGCCATTGATGTGAACTTGTGTTGCAGTTGTTAATCTAATCTAATTTCCCTTTTCAGTTGTTTTGCTTTCATTTTATATCACAAGTTTATTTACTTTAACGTATTTATTTTGTTTAGAACAAAGATTGCAGTAAATCTGGAAAAAAACTTAAAAACTACGAATTTTAGCCTAATGGTGTTTGCCATTGTGTTGTTGGATTTACATGTCGTTCGCCATTTGTTTAAAAATTCAAATACTCAACGTTTAAAGCACATGGCGTTCATCATATGTTTAACGGAGATCTCCATATCAGAAAAATAGAAAGTTTTTCCGTTTTCCAATTTGCCTTTGCATGTTTTTCCACCAAAATTCATTCAATTCTCTTAACTACTCCCATAACCACCCTCACTAATCATCATTAACTCCTACTCCAACCCCAATCATTAAACTTCCTTCTAATCATTATATAACACCATAACCTCCCATTTTTCTCGCATCACAAAATATTCTTCTCTTTTAACAATCACCATATCCATTTCTTCCAACTTTCTCATTCTCCCAATTCTCAACCATGTCTCCAAGAGTAGCAAGAGACATTGAATACATGGGCATTACTTTCGCGGAAGGAATTGATGGTGAACATCAGAAGGCAAGCTATTGCAAGTTGTTCATAAGGCTGGTCTTCGCAACACGGTATCCTGATACTGCTGTTGTCTGAGACTTAGGCCTATCCGACAACGTCGACTGGATGCTTAACAACCTAGGTATGTCGCATTTCTATTCCTTAACCAGCCCCATATACACTAGGCTTACTTACAAGTTTTTAAGTTCTTTCCGATACTTCACCGTACCTGCTCACACTAATGACGATGTTATCTTTAGGATGTTTAATAGGAATTTCACACTTACCCAAGACCAACTAGGCATTACTTTTCAGCTCCCTAGTGGAGAAGAGTATGCTTGCCAAACCCCTCTTGACAGCAACTGAGAGCCTAGTGCTTTCAACTTTTGGCAGCAAATAACTAGAAAAGTCACCACCACTTAGGAAGGCCTTAAAGCCACATCCACCCATAACCCAACCATTAGATATCTGCACCGTACCTTAGCTAACACAATCTTTGGTCGGGAAAACACTAAGAATGTGAATTCCAAAGATCTCTTCTTTATTCAGTGGCACTTTCTGAGACTAAAGTTAACCCGAGATCGTTTCTCTTAGCATACCTTGTTTCTATCAGCGGTAGAACAGGAGGTCCTATATGTGTTGGCGGATTGATTACCTCTATAGCCCTTGCTTTAAATTTGCAAACCGAGTTGGATACTCTTGAGCCTTTAAGAACACCATTTGTTGATCTTGAGTACTTCCATGCCATGCGCCTTATTAAAAACAAATCAAGCGGCATATATTATTTGATAATTAGTAACCGAGAGTTTAAAAGTGTTACTTTACCTTGCGTGGCACGCATTAACGTGCGCGTTAGTACTAACTTGATCTTTGATGTCGAGGCCCCTGATCATCATGATGAAGAGATGGTTGACCAAGATTATGATAACCTTATGGGATGGGATGCTCCATAGACTGGTACTCGTGCTGGCACTATAACACCCTTTTCTACCCCACGAATATCAAGGGAAAATAACACAGATTTCATAGTAAAATATTAACTTTCATAAAAAGCCACAAAAAGGGCGTACATTTCTCAATGTCTCAAAATAAGTCAATGCTCCGTAACACACGAGTTTTCTCAAAATACATCAATTTGCACAAAGCAGCGGAACTCAAAAGGCATATCGAAAGTTTTCCTTATACGGAAAGATAATCAAAATAACTCAAGTAAAACATAAATCCCAACCCGATGTTACACTATCAGAGTAAGACCCTCTAAGTTAACCAAAGGCTAACAACTCGAAACTTCAAAATTTCTCAACGGCGTCCACGACTAAACCTGGTCATCTGCACGTTACCCACGTGGAGGTAACATTCAAATAGGCAGGGTGAGTAAAATAATTCATAATAATCAATGTATAACAATTAATGCATAAGCGACGTCATATTCATATTTAACACATTCATATCCTTCAATAGGCCTCAAAGGCCACAACGTCACAATTTATACACAAAGGCTCATAAATGCAAATGCAACATAGATTCAATGCATGTGGTACCAATCATCACAGCGCGATGGACACTGGGTCATCAACCCTCCATAGATCCCCATCAATAGGATCGATTCTAATAGAGAACCGGAGCACATCAAAATACTTCACATCCGCACAGTGGGATTGAAGCCAAAGTAATCGAGGTCCTGAACCGAAGTCCGAATGCACATGAATGCATGATGCACACGTCACAAATCATCCTCATAATAACATCATAGGTGCATCATCATTCATCATATTCATCATATTCATCAAACGCCGTAACTCATCAACATAGTCATCGTCATCACATAAATCGTCATATCTCACATAACTCATCATAATAATCATCATCATCACATAAATCATCATATCTCATGTTATCGCATAATTCATCGTAGTAATCATCATAATCACATAAATCATCATATCTCATGTTATCACATAATTCGTCATAATAATAATCATCACCATCACATAAATCATCATATCTCATGTTATCACATAATTCGTCATAATAATAATCATCATTATCACATAAATCATCATATCTCATGTTATGACATAATTCGTCATAATAATTACATATTAGCTCATAGTCATCCTCATATTAGCCCATCATATTATCACATATTAATTCATGATATTATCTCATATTATCTCATATTAATTTATCAAATTATACTCGCGGTAATCCTCACACTATCGCCTATCAATCACATAATTCCTCACTGTCATACTCATGTTAACCCATCTCAGAAATCTCAGAATCAACATCAAGTCATTGCTGCACACGATCAACATTCGCGAAACTCTACTACGTTCGCTGGCATGCTCGCTAGGCGAGTCTGGAAAAACATGGTTCGCTAGGCGAAGCTTCCCTTCGCTAGGAGAACAACGCGATGACAACAAAATCTACTACGCACCAGAACTGATTTTCACCCAAATACTCATACGATTCACTTACCCAATGCCCCCAAAATATCCCTAAATCATCCCTAAGGTCCTACGACGATAAAGGCACAAAACCTACGGTTTATTAGGCCAATTCCGGGACATATTCACATCCTAAACCACAATTTCCCTACAATTACCCAAGGCATCATAATTTCCCATATCAAATCCCTTCAGGGTCAGACTTATAACATTGCAAGGCTTTGGCCACAAGGCCTAAGGTTTTCCTAATCCTCATATCAATATTCAGTGATACATACCATTAGCCATAATCTCATAATCTTATCATCAATTTCCCTAATTTCTCAATTAATTCACGGTTAGATTTGCACTTATAGGTTTAGGCCACAAATGCCAAAGATCATTATTTCCCATCTCTACCCTTAGAATCCTTACGGATACCACCTCGATGATAGATCTAGACCACGAAGGCCATAGATCACTTTTTCGCATAACCTTTTAATCTTATCACAATCAAAATCTCAATGATAGATTTTGGCCACGAAGGCCAAAATCCCTTTTTCCCATAATTCTCCCTAAAACCCCCATACCAACCATAAACACATCGAAAGGCATACATAAAAAATCATGAAAAGCGATACTCCCCATACCTTAGTCGATTCACAGCTTTCACAATTAACTTTGGGGATCTTCTGCCTCCAACCTTTCCTTCAGAGCTCTGGCCACCAAACTTTCACGGCTAACACAAATGAATTCTAATTTCCCCTCAGAACTCTATTTTGCCAAACCTAGTCTTGGGCCTCACAATTTGGGCTTTTCCCTCATTACCCTTACTAACTCCTTCAAATGTCCAAATTACCCTTATTTCACTTATATTCATTTTAATTAATAATAATATTAATATATTCATATTATATATTATTATTCAAAATAAATAACCAAAAAATGCATTACTTCCCAATATTCCACAAAACACCGCAAAATCACCAAAATTGAAGATTCTCAATTAAATAAATTAATTAAAATATTCCGATTAACTTTGGGGTGTTACAACTCTCCCCCACTTAAAAGAGTTTTCGCCCTCGAAAATTACCTCTAGGAAACAAAGTCAGATATGACTCCCTCAACTGATCTCCAAGCTCTCAAATCCAACTTTCTCCAGTTGGTCCTCCCTATAATACCTTTACCAAGCAATCTCTTTACCTCAAAGTTGTTTCTCGTTCATCAATCCGAACTAGCAATGCCTCAACAATCAATTTATATTTCACTTGTACACCATCCATCTGAATCAATGTACTTCCTCGGCGGAGACACATGAAACACATCATGCAAATTCACAAGCGGCGGCGGTAAAACAGTCTAACAGACTACTTCTCCCACGCTTCTGTTGCGCCACTCTGATATAGACCACAAAACACGGTGTGAGCTTTTGAGACTTCCAAGCTCGACCAACACCAATTACCGGCGTAACTCTCAGAACACGAGATCTTCCTCTTGAAATTCAAGTGCTTTCCCCCTCTTATCATGGTAACTCCTCTGACGACCCTGCGAAACATCCATCTTTTCTTAGATCCTCTTGATCTTCTCAGTCGTTTCTTGCACAATCTCAGGTCCGAGTACAACACTCTCGCCTGACTCTTATCAATACAAAGGAGTCCTACACCTCCTACCATGCAAAGCCTCATACGGTGCCATTCCGATACTAGAATGGTAACTATTATCGCAGGTAACCTTAACCAACGGTAAATAAATATCGCCCGATCCATCTTGATCCAGCCCCCAAGCTCTCAACAAATTCTCTAAAGACTGGGTAGTTCTCTTTGTCTGTCCATCCGTTCGCGGATGATAGGCAGAGTTGAACTTCAACATTGTATCCAAAGCGTCTGCAAACTCTCCCAAAATCTCAATGTAAATCTCATATTTCTATCAGACACGATATTCGACGGTATCTCGTACAACTTCAAAACTTCCTCAATATACATCTCAGCTAGCTTCAACATAGAATGATTAATCCTCATTGCTATAAAATAAGCTGATCTAGTCAATCTATCCAAAATCACCCAAATTAAATCATATCCCTTAAAATTTTTGGGAAAACCCGACACAAAATCCATGGAAATACTATCTGATTTCCACTCTGGAATATTCAACGGTTGCATCAGACCCAACGATCTTTGATATTCAATCTTTGACTTCCGATAAGTTTAACCAGCATACACAAACTCAACCACTTCTCTCTTCACCTAGGGTCATGAAAACAATTTCCTCAAATCCGGTTACATCTTCATAGCACCGGGATGGATACTCAATCTACCTCAATTTCCTTTTTCAAGAATACTCTTTTTCCAACTCAACAATATCTGGAACACAAACTCTGTCACGATATCTCATGCTACTATTTCCATTAATCCGAAAATCAACTCTTTGACTTTAATTCATCAAATTCCACCAATCTGCCAACTCAATTCAGATTTATGACCTTCTTTAATCTTATCAAGAATACCACTAGTAAGCTCTAACATGCTAAGCTTAACTCCATAAGAAGTCTCTTCACAAACCAAACTCATATCACTAAATTGCTCAATGAGTTCTAACTCTTTTACCATCAACATCGGTATATGCAAAGAATCCTAAATCAATGCATCATCTACCACGTCCGCTTTACCCGAATGGTAATTCAACCCAAAGCCATCATCCTTCTGAAGCCTCATGCCAATCGGACACTCAATTTGTGAGTTATGGCGGAAACACGAACCACACTTTCCGCACTTACTACAAAATCCAAACATGGTCCATCAATAAATAACTTAATTCCATGCCACTACTTCACCATCACATAGAGCATTGAAATATCTTTCTAATGCTGCGAACCGTGCATTATTCCGAGTTATGGTTCTCCCGTTACGACAAAAATACGAAAACAACATTCTTCTGCCCCAGGACATTTTCTCCCGGCGAACACAGAGGCGAGCGGCCAATTTCTCCTGGAGCTGTTCGCTGGGCGAAGGATATTGCTCGCCTGGCGAACCTGACAGTCCGAAATTCTATTTTCGATCGTTAAATGACTTTCGAGTGTCCGATTTCGATTCCGTAAAAAGCCGTGATCTCGGAATTCAACGTATAACAATAATTTCACACTTAGGGAGCCATTCAACACACTTCCAATTTTTTGAAATATTTTAAAACCAAGTTATACTAATATTGCATTCCACATCCGACTTTCTCTAATAATCACCAGAAATCATTGTCCACCTTTAATATACTCGACCTCACAATTTGTTGCCTTAGCACACACATTAGGCACAAGTCTCAAAACTACTCAATCGATTTAATTCCTTGACCATCCAAACAGACATATAATATGGAGCTCTCAATATCGGACTAGTTTCCGTAACTAAGTCGATCACAACTCCAGTTCACGTTCTGGCTGTATATCATTATCTTGTCAGGATAACTTCCAAACAACCACAATTAATCGGCAAACCACCAACTTCCCCACTCTTCTTAACACTCGATGTTTTCATCAAAATAAACATCTCAGCACCTTCCTAGACCGACTCATCAAAATAATTCTTAAGCACTTAGCTTAACTCAAAACAGTTCACTGCTCACGCCATCTAAGCTTGCGAGACACGTCTATCCCATCCAACATGACTCCGTCCACTATCAACAAGAGATTAAGGGTGATAAGTTCCTCAATTTGTCAATAGACAGCCGAAAATCATGATGGGGTATAAACCATTTTTACCAAACTATAAGAGCGTTCATCGACACACTGAGCCACAACTCCACAGTTGCAGCATCCTGGAGAAGCACAAGCTTCTCCCCCACTTGAATCATTCCCACTTCTGCAGACAAGGTTAGAAAACAAACATGTATCAACAGTGTTTTCACACACATGTCGCATACAAGGGAACCAGCAATATTAGACAACTTAGCCGGATGGACCGGCCTGCTCTGATACCACTAATGTAACACCCTTTTCTACCCCACGAATATCAAGGGAAAATAACACATATTTCAGAGTAAAATATTAACTTTCATAAAAAGCCACAAAAAGGGCGTACATTTCTCAATGTCTCAAAATAAGTCAATGCTCCGTAACACACGGGTTTTCTCAAAATACATCAATTTGCACAAAGCAGTGGAACTCAAAAGGCATATCCAAAGTTTTCCTTATACGGAAAGATAATCAAAATAACTCAAGTAAAACATAAACCCCAACCCGATGTTACACTATCAGAGCAGGACGCTCTAAGTTAACCAAAGGATAACAACTCAAAACTTCAAAAGTCTTCAACGGCGTCCACGGCTAAACCTGGTCATCTGCAGTTACCCACGTGGAGGTAACATTCAAACTGGCAGAGTGAGTAAAACAATTCATAATAATCAATGTATAACAATTAATGCATAAACGACGTCATATTCATATTCAAGACATCATATCCTTCAATAGGCCTCGAAGGCCACAACGTCACAATTTATACACAAAGGCTCATAAATGCAAATGCAACATAGACTCAATGCATGTGGTATCAATCATTACAACGCGATGGACACTAGGCCATCAACCCTCCATAGATCCCCATAAATAGGATTGATTCTACTAGAGAACCGAAACACATCAAAATACTTCACATCTGCACAGTGGGATTGAAGCCAAAGTAATCGAGGTCCTGAACCGAAGTCCGAATGCACATGAATGCATGATGCACACGTCACAAATCATCCTCATAATAACATCATAGGTGCATCATCATTCATCATATTCATCATATTCATCAAACATCATAACTCATCAATATAGTCATCGTCATCACATAAATCGTCATATCTCACATAACTCATCATAATAATCATCATCATCACATAAATCATCACATCTCATGTTATCGCATAATTCATCGTAGTAATCATCATCATCACATAAATCATCATATCTCATGTTATCACATAATTCTTCATAATAATAATCATCACCATCACATAAATCATCATATCTCATGTTATCACATAATTTGTCATAATAATAATCATCACCATCACATAAATCATCATATCTCATGTTATCACATAATTCGTCTTAATAATTACATATTAGTTCATAGTCATCCTCATATTAGCCCATCATATTATCACATATTAATTCATGATATTATCTCATATTAATTCATCAAATTATACTCGCGGTAATCGTTAGACTATTGCCTATCAATCACATAATTCCTCACTGTCATAATCATGTTAACCCATCTCAAAAATCTCAGAATCAACATCAAGGCATCGTTGCACACGATCAACATTCACGAAACTCTGCTACGTTCGCTGGCATGCTCGCTAGGCGAGTCTGGGGCGAGTCCTTCGCTAGTCAAAGCTTTCTTCGCTAGGCGAGTCTGGGAAAACATGGTTCACTAGGCAAAACTTCCCTTTGCTAGGCGAACAACGCGATGATAGCAAAATCTGCTAAGCACCAGAACTTATTTTCACCCAAATACTCATACGATTCACTTACCCAATGCCCCCAAAACATTCCTAAATCATCCCTAAGTGAAGGTGAGATAATACTTAGAAGGGGGGGTTGAATAAGTATGAAAGATTAAAGTTTAGAAATAAAAACTCAAGTATTTTTATCCTGGTTCGTTGAACTCAACTACTCCAGTCCACCCTTCCTAGAGTGATTTGCCTTTCTCAATCAAGGACTTAATCCACTATTAAATCAACTGATTACAATAGTTAACACTTAGAACAACTGTTCAAAGTCTTCTCAAGAACTACTGATCCTCACTGGATCTTCTTAAGGTTTACAATCAAATGTAATACAAATACAAGTGTTTAAGATTGCTTCTATAAAGCTTTATCACAACTACGATTTTTCACTTAACTATTTAGAACAAAGAAATAAATTCTTAGAATGAATATGAATAGTATGAGAGCTTGAATGTTTAATTTCTTTTCAATAATAACGTCAACTGAAGAAATTGGTGGAGTCTTGCTTTTATAGGCAGCTGATCCAAGGTGAGCTTCACGTTGAGAAGAGTGTCCAAAAGGTCTGAGCCTTTTTGTCTTCATATCAAGTGACCTTTCCTAGAAGAAGAAAGCACAGAAAAATCCTTTATGTCTGTGTTCTTGTGTCTAGCATAAATAAGGAAAGAGACGTTTAATTCACTCCAACGGATATATTCTTTGAATATTTCGTCTTCAGATTTCAGCAAATTCATCAGAGTCTAATTGGGTCAGAGTCTTCTGATGATGATCAGAGTCTTCTGCAGCAGGTGTGCTTTCAGCGTGTTTAAGATTAGAGCATATTTGAAACAGAACTTCAGTATTGGCAGCTTTAGTACTTTCAGAATCTTCTGTAGAAACTATGCTTTGAAAAACTCTTCATACAAAATTCTTCTTTGCTTCAGATGCTTCTGACTTGCTTCAGATTCTTCTGGAGCTTCTGCTTCAGATCCTTCTAGAGCTTCTGCTTCAGAATCTTTTGGAGGCTACGCTCAGGATCTTCTGTTGGCAGCAATCAAAATCTTCTAATGAATGCATCTGGCGCTTCAGAGTCTAGCTAATTTCTTGTGTTCAATTCTGATTTGCTTCTGGAGTGTTAATTCCTTTTACTATCTGCAGGAAAAACTCTCAAGAAAATTTTAGAGTATATAATTCTTAAATACAAAATTTCATATTAGTTATCATCAAAACATATAGATATTATTAAGAACCAATATGTGTTCTAACACTAAGGTCCTACGGAGATAAAGGCACAAAACCTACGGTTTATTAGGCCAATTCCGGGACATATTCACATCCTAAACCACAATTTCCCTACAATTACCCAAGGCATCATAATTTCCCATATCAAATCCCTTCAGGGTCAGACTTATAACATTGCAAGGCTTTGGCCACAAGGCCTAAGGTTTTCCTAATCCTCATATCAATATTCAGTGATACATACCATTAGCCATAATCTCATAATCTTATCATCAATTTCCCTAATTCCTCAATTAATTCACGGTTAGATTTGCACTTACAGGTTTAGGCCACGAAGGTCAAACATCATTATTTTCCATCTCTACCCTTAGAATCCTTACGTTTACCACCCCCATGATAGATCTAGGCCACGGAGGCCATAAATCACTTTTTCGCATAACCTTCTAATCTTATTACAGTCAAAATCTCAATGATAGATTTTGGCCACGCAGGCCAAAATCCCTTTTCCCCATAATTCTCCCTAAAACCCCCATACCAACCATAAATACATCGAAAGGCATACATAGAAAATTATGAAAAGCGATACTCCCCATTCCTTAGTCGATTCGCAGCTTTCACAATTAACTTTGGGGATCTTCTGCCTCTAACCTTTCCTTCAGAGCTCTGACCACCAAACTTTCACGGTTAACACAAATGAATGCTAATTTCCCCTCAGAACTTTATTTTGTCAAACCTAGTCTTGAGCCTCACAATTTGGGCTTTTCCCTCATTACCCTTACTAACTCCTTCAAATGCCCAAATTACCCTTATTTCACTTATATTCATTTTAATTAATAATAATAATAATAATAATATATTCATATTATATATTATTATTCAAAATAAATAACCAAAAAATGCATTACTTTCCAACATTCCACAAAACACCGCAAAATCACCGAAATTGAATATTCTCAATTAAATAAATAAATTAAAATATTCCGATTAAATTTGGGGTGTTACAGGCACCGCTGATGCTTCCAAGCCTAGCACTCGTGCACACACCACACATGCTTTTTCTGACCATTTTACAGGTACCTCAGCTAGATACCAGCCTCACAAGGAGTACGACTACATCATCATTCAGAGCTCCCTTGATGACATCCTGTCCAAGTTTAGACATCAGAATAATATGGAGGCGAAGCGTGATCTACTCTTTTAGAGCATGTAAAGACAACTGGAGGAACTGAGAGTTGCCATTGACCAGGTCAGCCAGCAGCAGATTGATTTTGCTGATAGGATCGAGCATGATATGGGTGACCTCACTAAGCAGATGGACGAATTGAGGATGGAGGTGACGAATATGAGAGAGCTTATGCAATATATACCACCACACAGACTTGGTAGAGCATTTGGACGTCACCGCAGCCGAGGCCGACATCATTGAGCCTCACACCAGGTTTTCTACTCCTTCTTTCACCTTGTACTGAAACATTGAGGACAATGTTTGGTTCAAGTGTGGGGGAGGAGCTTTACTGCTTTTATTTTGTTATGTTGTTTACTTCCTTTGTTTTTATGTTGTTATGTTGTTTTTATGTTTTCTAGTCAGTTTCTTCTAATTTACTTTCTATTTGTGCGATCGAGTCATATGTGCGCTGTTGAGTCCTTTTGCATACTAGTTTGTTAAATGCGTCTTTAGGGCAAAAGTTAGTATTTTCTCGAGGTTTTGTAACCTTACTTCCTTAAATCACCTTCCTTTAGTGCTCTAGATCTCATCGTCCATCACAATCACCTATTGAGACTAAATCATTTTTTTGTTGTTATAACTCAATATCCTAATGGGTCGATATTCTCTTGACCTCAGCCCAGGTAAGAACACCAACAAAAAAAACAAATCACATTACTTAAAATCCTTAATGACAGAGATACATTTATTTATTTAAGAGTCAAATTAATCTATCAACTATCACTGTTTTAACAATTGAGTCTATAAATTATTAAAATTAACTAAAAAATTTAAATTATTATTTAATTTCACTATTATTTAGTCCCTCAAAAGAGATTAAATAATAAGATGGAAACATAGTTTATGAAATTTTTAATTGATTTTAATTGTTTATATATTAAATTGGTAAGACATTGATAATTTAAAAACTAAATTAATCGAGAATCAAATGTATTATAAACTAAAATTTAAATTTAAATCAAATATAATTGACATTTTAATTATTTTACTTATATCTCATTTTAGGTGAAATATAATTCTGAAAAAGAAAAAAAAAAGCGATGAATAAAGGGTGATAATATATTTCCAAAAGTATTATATACATATGACTTTTTCTATTGTTATTGGTAAAAATATAACAATTTTATGAAAATAGTTTAATTAAATATAACTTTTCATTGTCGTTCAATTTATCTATATTTTAATAATTTTATATTAAACAAATATGAATTTAATAGATTGATTGTGTAAATAATTTTGCATTGTTGTACAATAAAAAAATATTATTTTACTATGTTATTTAAATAATTTTAAGATATATTCATTATTTGGTAGAATACACTCTATATGCATCGTATCTTCTATTATTTCTATAAATCTTACAATTATTTTTGAAAAATCAAAATTTCTATCAATAACATAAATAAAAATATTTTTCTTAAAAATAATAAATTTGAGAACATTATTCAAAAATATATATAAAATTTAAAACTTTTTTTGGTAAAATGTAATTTAAATTCTTAAAACAAATACAAAACTAACTCGGAATAAATTTTGATAAATGTAAAGTTGACTCGATACTTTGAATGAAGAGTCAAATAGTATAGCAGAATGATAATGGTTGTCATGAGTTTCATTTTAAAAATTAACAATTACAATAAAAAAAACAATACTGAAATAATATTTTAATCCCAAAGAAACCATTTTTAATTTGCTTTTAGAAACTTTTATAAAAGATGACAAATGAGAGAAAGATTAGGAGTAGCAAATAAAATGAGCAAAACAAAACAAAGCATCCACTGTACCCAGAAATGAATCAAAGGTATATATATATATTAACTCTCTTCCATTGTTGATATCAAAAAGCACCACCTTAATATTCATTCATTCATCTTTCTTTTTTTTTTTAACAGCAAAATTTAGATTAATTTTCATTCACCTTCTCAACATCATCCTCAAGGTTATATTTTCAGACATGGTACGCACCTTCTTATCTTTTTCTCTCTATTTTTCTTAGTTTCTTCCTATAAATATTGTTGCCGGAAAAGAAGAGAAAAAAAAACAGAAAAGCTGTTTTCCGGCAACCTTTGTTGTTTGATCGTATCGATGTTTGTTTGACATGTTGTTGCTAGTGGATTGTTTGTTAGATTATTATTATTATATGATGGATATTGATTCAATTATAATAATGATTTCACTTTTGTGTATGTAAATGTACATGTGAAAATGCCATGCTTTAATTGATTATTTGATTCTCTTTTCGTGCACATAACGCTGGGAATGAATAGTGCTATAATATTGTGTACCAAAAAAGAGTGCAATAATAATATTTTCATTTGCTTAACTTGCAAGTATTGATTATTATTTTGAGTTTAATGGGTATGCAATCTAAAATAATTTCTAATCTGCATTCATCCTACTATTAACTTAAAACTATTTTTTATGATAATAGTGTATATCCCATTTTTATATTATTATTTTGTTTTCAAATTAACTAATATAGGTTTTGATTATTTTATACCATGTAAAAATATTGTATGAGAATACTATTTTTTAATATGTATAAATTTATTTATTTTTATTATAAATATTATCTAAAAGTTATTAACTTTTTCATATGACAAAGTTTACATAGAAATATAAGACAAAATAACAACGAACTTCCGCTAATCATTTTTTATTGAATGACAAAACCAATTTCTTTTTGTTATGCATAAATATTTGAATTCTCTATAAAAGATTTACTGTTTTTGGTGCTTGAAAATTAAAAGTGTTGAAGGTAAATGATGTAAAAGCATGTTGATTATTAGAACACGCTTTCTCATATTTGACCACTTTACTTGAATAAACTTTATGGGTTGTATGATCCACAGTAAAATTTCATGTCCTCAGTCCCATCAATGAAGAAACCTCTGTCAAGTCCACACATGTTTGTTCCCTCCTAACCACCCGTATACCAGAACATCTGTGTTTGATCATGAGAAGAAGCATCAACATTGGGGCAAGAGTAACACACAAGTGAGAGAGACACCACATATTCACCCAAAACTTTAAGGTGATAGGTGTATGGGTTCTGCCACTTATAAATGTTAATCACACCACATTTATAACCAACGTGAGGCTTCAACTCTCACTTGACATATTATTCTCAACACTCCCCCTCAAGTGTGACTCCACAATGCTCCCCCTCAAGAAGAAACTCTTATGTTCACATACACTTGCACCGTCGTTGACACGTCTTCTTGGGCATTTCGATACACCTCTTCCTGGGTATTTAGATTTCAACGGGGCACATCTTCTTGGACATTTCGGTACTCGTTCCCTTTTATGAACCAAAAGCTCATGATACCATTTTTTTGGATCATGAGGAGGAGCATAAACATTGGGGGTAAGAGCAACACACAAGTGAGAGAGACACCACATATTTACCCAAAACCTTAAGGTGATAGGTGTATGGGTTCTCCCACTTATAAATGTTCAACTCTTCACATTTATAACCAATGTGGAACTCCAACTCACACTTGACATATTATTCTCAATAATCTACTGACTTAAGTGTCGATCTTCTCTCATGTGGGTCAGTCAAGAAGTTCACGGACGCCTTATTCTTCACAGATACTTCGGTCCATCGAAATATATCAAATGATATATCCCTAACAAGTTCATGATTCTATTTAAAGATTGAAATCTCCTTACAATGAATCATGTGTTCCTTAAATATAACCAAACACGCCTTGCAGCAACATGACAAACCTCATCAATAGGAAAGAAGAGAATCATAAGGTGGTATCTCATGATAGTGCGATACTTCAACGGTGACATATGTTGAGCCAACCCATCAATGGAAAAAGCAAGGAAAAGTTTTGAGCGTGTGCGGTTTGCACACAACAAAAAACTGATTTTTGTTTTGTATCCATGTCAAACTTTACATCCATGACCTAAATATTTTTACTAAAAAAGGAACCTGTCAAAATACGTTATGTTTTAGAAGGGACAATGTTCTTGCTACTAAAACTGTAAAGGTCAAAATCTGGAATTGCAACACTAAAATCATTCAAAGCTCTGTCAAAATCAGCGTTCATACCATATACCTCAGTGTCTCTCAATATATGATCCTATAACAACCAAGATTAGGCCCTAGAAGGCATAAAAGTGTATGAGGGAGCCTCTACTACCAAGTACAAACTCAATCCCCAAACTCAAATGGGTAAAGAAACCACCTTCCATTGAAGGCTCCCGAAGAAAGGACCTTCACCAATCACAATATCTTCAACCTCCCTTCGCAACTTTTTATCAAACCAAACGGTTACTTCCTCCATATATATTAGGTTCATACGTTCTTAGGCCAAAAAACAATTTGGTAATACCCATGCAAGATCGAAGTTGAAGAAACTCACTCTGAGGATCCCTTAGTTGTGGTGGATGATACATAAACTCAACATCCCTAGAAGCTCTCTTCATGAACAACCCCTTAATAAAACCTTCATCATGACTAACAACCCCTCCAAGCAACTTCATCCCCAACTATTTTCCGAATGTTCGACGGGAAAAAAATCCTCACAAAGTATACTACCATCACACGAGGGCATTAAAACCTCAATCTTACAAATATTCAATTCAAGACTTAAACTTGGACCTGTCTCCTAAATGATGTCAAAGACTTTAGTCACCTCATGTGAATCCCATATAATTGTTCCATCATCAAGATATTATGTATGAAGAAGAAACTTACAATTGTCTCTAATATAATGAATGAATGGGTGTAACACAAGAGCAAAAATGACTGGTCCTAATGAGTCACATTGTTACACTCTAGTGGTTGACATAATATGTCCATCTCCAAGTTACAACCTTGCTGTCAGACCATAAAGAAACTCAACCCACAAAGAAATATTGAGGCATCTCGCCATGGCCTCGCACAATAAGGTTGATCAATCTGTTGAGAAGTAAGTGTGAGTTGTGTTGTGAAATAAGTGTGAGTTCTAAGTCTCACATTGTTTAGAAAAGTGTAGGTTGAACATTTTATAAGTAAAAGAACACATAAACCTAATACCTTCAGGTTTTCTGTGAGTATATGGTGTCACTCTCACTTGTTTAAGTGCTCTTTGACATTTACGTGAGTGTTTGACTCAATGTGAATGTTTTCCCTACTTGATAAGCCATCACGATCTACCATGTTAAAAGCATTTGAAAAATCTACTGTAAATATAGTCAAAAAACCATCCCCATATCGCTTACTTAACACTTTATTAACATTCTTGCAAAATAGCCTCAACACCACCCAATATTCCTTTTGAAACTGAAAGATAGTAAAATAGTGAGATATCGTGTCAAATCTTTTATGGATCCCTCTCATAACAACCTTATGCCTCCAAATAGAACCCATAAGTCCCACCATAAGACTTTTAATAAATTATACTCCATATGATATAATGTAGTAACAGTTTTACTTCATAGTTAGTACCACCCATATCACGTCTAATCATGTATAAACCTCTCTTTTAAATGTTTAACAAAACATTTTAAGAAAAATGTAATAACTAATATCCTTATATTTTCAATTAAATTATTCATAAAAAGAAATCTAAAAATCTTTCAAAATCATCCCTATATTTTCGCCCACATTGAAGAGCATATAAATTTGACTCTATTATATATCATCTTTCCGATTTTGCATTAAGAGTTCAATTCAATTAAGTATTGTTGGTGCCTTAGTTGTTTTTCTTTTCGTTCTTGTTCGCTGCTATTAGTTTTTTTTAGGGTTTGTTTCTCGTCACTTCGTTTTTTTGGTTTTGTGGGTTTTTTCCGCTTGTAATTTTTCCTTTTTATTACAGTATATATTTCCATTTAAGAAATGAGATTAATTACTTGTGCTTATGATAAAATCCAAGATTAATAGGGATTGATTGTATGAATTAGTAACAAATAACCCAACCAATTACGCTATAAACATAAGCCATTATCAAATTCACAATAGTAGTATCCAAATGCAGGAGATTGCAAATAGCATTGTGTTGACAAAGCCATTCACGTTAAGAACCGATTCTGATTCAGAGGAAAATTACAGTGCTCCCAATCTTTTGCAACGTATTTTAAGTCTTCTTAAGAATGTGCGGCCAGGATCTGATCTCACACGTTTTCAGGCAAGTTTAATTTACTAGAAGTATAATTGATTTTGATATATCTGGTTGCTTCCTATTAGAATTGATTATGATTTTCAGATTTGATATATTTGGTTGCTTCCGATTAAAATTGATTATATTTGAAGTTAAAATTTATAGGTTTTGAATTTATACTTAATTTTACATTTGAATTTATTATTCAACTCGCTTTTGTAAAATTTTATCCAAAATTTATCATATTCTATTCCGCTCCGTTTTATTCTAAGCATGATCCATAAAAAAATAACATTTATTGTTGATTCCTTAATGCATGCAGCTACCACCATTATTCAATTTTCCAAAGTCACAACTTCAATGCTATGGCGAATCTGTATATTCCACATCTTCAGATTTACTAAGCAAATGCAATACTGGATTAACTCCAATTGAAAGACTCATATCTGTCGTAACATGTAGCATATCGACCACGCGCCCTCCGATTTTCGGTCTGGCTCCTTACAATCCTGTTCTCGGCGAGACTCATCATGTTTCCAAGGGAAATCTCAATGTCCTACTTGAACAGGTTGCGCACCATCCTGCTGTTTCTGCTCTCCATGCAACTGATCAGAAGGAAAACATCGAGATGATATGGTGTCAGTATCCTGTCGCGAAGTTCAACGGTACTTCGGTGGAGGCGCGGGTGCACGGGAAGAGGAGACTGAAGCTTCTTAATCATGGAGAGACATATGAAATGAATTCGCCAAATTTGTTTATAAGGATTCTTCCGGTTCCGGGAATTGATTGGGTCGGGAATGTGAATATCAGGTGTGTAGAAACAGGTCTCGCGGCGGAGTTATGTTATATAAGTCAATCTTTCTTTGGATTTGGTGGAAGTAGAAGAGTCATAAAAGGGAAGATTATTGATTCATTGACATCTAAGATTCTATATAAGGTTAATGGTCATTGGGATAGGTATGTATGTTTCAGTTTCTCACTTTAAAACTTTTGCTAATTGTCTCAAAACATTGTAACATTTTGATGATTATGTTCCTTAATATGATGCAGTACTGTAACATTGAAGGATACAAATAATGGAGAAGAAAGAGTGATCTATGATGCTAGCGAAGTCATTACAAGACTTCAAACTCCCACCGTTAAGGATGCAGAGGTAATGAAACAATAAGTCTCTGCAGTTACGCGCAGAGGATAACCGGTTTTTACCAAAAACACCATAAACATGTTTTTTTATCCAATATATGGAATGTGAATGTGTAGATTTTCATGAATTGAATCTAAGATTCTCTTGTGCTTATTTCATCAGAGTGTGTGGCAAACTGAATCAGCTCTGATATGGAGTAAGTTAAGCCAGGCCATCTTAAACAAAGACTGGGAAAAAGCAAGAGAAGCAAAGAAATGTGTGGAAGAAAAACAAAGGGAGGAATTGAGAGAAAGAGAGTCCAAAGGAGTAACTTGGGTTCCTAAACATTTCATCATTTCTCAAACCAAAGAAGGGGATTGGGACTGTTCACCCATTCAAAAGTGGGTCCCACCCTCTCCTATTGTTACATTGTAATATGTTATATCTGCATGTTCGAAAAACTTGAAAATTACGGTGAGACAGAAACTACACATACCAACTTCTCAAAATCACTGTAAAAAAAGTCTTAAACGTGCGAGCGGTTGTCCTCCTGTGATACCAATTATGGCATAGTTTATCATTTCAAAGAATACTATAATATTAGTACAATTTTATTAAACTATCAATTGGATGAGTTATTGTCAAAGTCATCATTAGTATCATTAGTTAGGCCAACCAATCTCTCTATAAACTAAACAATAGTGTCACACATGTTGGTTGGTTCTTAGAAGGAACATATTTTGTCTCTAAGTACATGTTTGGATACCATAGTCTTAACAAAATATTGAGTTCAATCCTGTCCTTCTCTTTAGACTTTAAATATCATATCATACTTTTAAATTATGCCATGAACTTTTACATTACAAAACAAAATACTGGAAAATGCCAAACGGTTGCAAAGACCTCAAAAGTCTTTATATTACAATTGCAATTGCTGAAGCTGGTCACAATTTTAAACCATATATCATATGGAATAGTTAAAAAGTTTTGTATATTTCTAATCATGCAATATATAAATTTTACATTGTACCAAAGCTATTACAAATTCCACTGACAGAAAATTCTCTTAATCTTATAAACCTTATAAATTTTAATTACATATCATTAAATTAAGTAGATGATTGCATGGATTAAAAGGTTGTGAGATAATCTGGCAAATACTAATTTTGTTACTACTGTATAACTGAGCTGTCTGATTTTCAAATTAACCATTGAGATTATTTACATTGAGTAAATGAATGCTTCTAACAAACTGAAATTAAACATCATTCATAGAAATATAAAGCACAAGAAATATTCAAAAGATATTTGTCTCAGTTTTTGTTTTTTTATTTTTATCAATAGATTCATCAACCAACCTAACATGCCTTATTTCTCTCTAGTATTATCTCAATCCAAGAACATTAAGCAAACTTCATAGATTTTCTTTCAAATCTGATTCACTACTCCTATTGAATGACTTCTCTCTAATAGTATCCAACAGAGGTCTCCATAACCGCCCTCTACACGTGCTCCGTCCTCCATACGCCATACCAAATTGCTCAGCCCCCGCGACTCTTCCTGGACTCATCGACGGTGAACTCCAAATACTGCTCAAACCATCCTGGTTCGACAAAGGAACACCTTTCAATGACTTTTTACCTTCACACCTACTAGTCTTCGCCTTCGCGGTGAGCCTTTTCGCAAGCGAAGCCAAATCCACAGGCGAAACATCAGCTTGTAGAATTGAATAAGGTAGCATGAAGTAAACATTTCCTGGTTGAAGTTGTGTATCGCCTTTCAATGGCTTAGAACAAGATGAAAGAAGTTGAAGAGAGGTACAAACAAAATGAGTTGGTGGATTTCTAGTATTGGTTACTTGGTTAACTGTAATCGGTTGCTCGAAATCCTCTACGTAACCACTTAGATGAACCAAACGAATTTTCTTCGACATGGATGCTGCTCTTGACGAAAAACACCCTCCCATCTTTTGTTTTTATGAAAAACGAATCGAAACGACAAAAACTGAATATAAAAGATTCGGTAGGATGTTGTTTTGAAAGATTGTTGATGAGAATGAAAATTTAGAAATTTTGTATAGTTATTTATATATGCATATATATTAACAATATAGTGAATATACAATTGCCTATAGGCAATTAAAGATTTGACTATTGATGCATAAATGAATAAGTTTCTTTCTGACTAATTATTCTTTGTGTATATCTTCTATGGCTATTTTGAAAGGCATACAAGTTATTTATAGGTAAGAAATTTTGTAGCAGTGCAACGACTAAGCATAACTAAAATCAAAAAGTCACTTTTCAATATTTTTAGAAGCCATAGTTTCTTACCAAATCGTAGGGAATGGGTTACTGACTTAAGTAGACATGGTCTTTTTTTCTTTGTGCTAAGCTAATAATGCTAGTTTAAATCATTGAATCAGTCAAAGAAATCACTATCATTTTTTATTAAAATTGGTATTAGTAAAATTATAATGAATGGTAAAATTCTCACACTCAAAATCGACTTTATCTCGTAGCCGAAGTGACGCAGACTTGAGGTCCATTGAAACATCTTTGCCGTGAAGCTTGGGACAGAACATAAGCACTGTCTAATAATGATATGGACCTTGTTTGATATGGGAGTATATGATAAGGTGGACTTTGGAACGCAAGGTATTGACTGAAGTATATAAAACGCAAAGTTTCTATTTTTTCTAATTTTTTTATTTAAAAGAACTACTACTTTCTCTATAATTCATCGTGGATATCACTCACATGTTTCATTTTTATGTTCCTAGTGGTAGGTGTGCCTGCCATTCTTATATTGCTCAACTTACTGAGTGATGCAAATTGTGGCATTGGATTTATATTGACTTACATTTCTTTTATAGGATGATTAAGACTGGTAGGACGAGAAACTATTATCCTTAGATTTTTTTTTTCAAAACTTAAAAGTAACTAATCATTTTCATTTTCAAGAAAATGGAAATATCTATTTTAAAATAGATATATACAATAAAGTTTAAAAATATATAAAAAAACAATTAATGATGACTTAGGAATGGACAACAGATCGAGTTAAAAGACTTCAGATCCAAAAGTCTCACCCAAACCAACATGCGGTTGAGCCATATAAGACCATTTCCATCCATTTTTTTTATCGGTTTGGACGGGTTGGATTAGAACGGGTTACGAGTTAATAAAAATGGCTTAATTGGTTTATTGATTTTTGTTGTTGAGCTCAATAACATATTTTGAGTTAGAAACTACAACTTAAATCAAACTTTCTTTAAGGATGACTAATAAACTAACATATTTATCAATTATCATGTGATATTCCCAAAAAAAAAAAGAAGGGGGTAATATGTGAAGTTATCCATTCCTCAGTGCATGAACGGCCAAGGCAACGTTAATATGTGAAGTTTGATGGCTGAGACATTGAAGACACCACGGTGCCTTTGGCATTGATAAATTTTTTTCACGTATTCCCAAACAACCTGGACCATGGTCGTCCAGTTGCATCCACCCTCGGAATTTTCTTAGCCAACACTCTTGCTCTCAAGTGCTGTCCAATTATTCCTTCATGCACTTCCAAGAGGGGTAATGAGCTCCGACTTTTGCCAAGCACCTCAACACTGACGTGGAAAAATCCCTTTTGTATAAGGTTCCTTCAACCATAGTGTACTCTTTAACCTTTTCTTAACCAACATTGCACCAGATGGATCTGTCGGAGGTATCTCAGACTCGATATATTGTCGAATCTGAATCATCTAGGAGGGCTCATCTAAGAAGTTAGAGAATACATAGGCTTTTAGGGCTTTCCTTGCTTTGAAGGACACCTCGAATTTGAATAACTTGATGACCAACTTCGTCAAACATCTTATCAGATCCGGTTGGTAAAGCACACATTTTAGGGGCAACTCTGTCCGGACGACAATGGAATGTGTGAGGAAATACCGACGTAAATTGTGAGATGCTGCTACTAATGACAAGGCTGCCCTTTTGATCTTCTGGTATCATGTTTCTACCCCTGCCAATGCTTTAGAAATGAAGTTCACCATTTTTTGGAGCGCATAAGATTCTCTGATTAATATGGCACTTACAGCTTCTTCAGAAACAACTAAGTTTAAATACAAAACTTCCTTCGAAAATGGTCGGGTAAGTACGAGGGTGTGGCCAAATTTTTCTTCAAAGATCTAAACGCCTCCTCACAATCAATTATCCACTCATCAATTTTCTTTTTCAATAGTCAGTAAAAAGACAAAGCGTGCCATATTGACTTTGAAATAAATCTATTCAAAGCGGTTAACATACCATTTCCTTCTTTGAAGTTGGTGAGCTCATTTGAATCACCGCTTCGATCAAATAGAAACCTAAGAACTTGTCCACCATGAATCCGAAAGTACATTTTTTTTTGGTTGAGGCGTATAGTATATGTTGCACCCTAATTTTTGACTGTAAGATGCCACCTCTTTTGCGCATTTTATCTATGTTTCTTGCGACTAACCAACCTGTGCAGGTGTGATAATTTCAGGTAGAGATGGTACTCATCCTCACGGTCGAGCATATCAAAGCATGGCTAGTTGATTCTAATATGGGCTCCATTTGTATGATTACTTAAACCAGACTGTGAAAGTGTGAGGTATCGGTCACGGTGCGAGAATGAAAGTCATGGGTTCACAGTTAAGTTTTAAGACTATGTATTTAATTCCCAAGATAAGAGTATTCAGAGGTCGTTTACAAATGAAGTGCAGGATACCAAACATTGCAATTTCAAAGGTTAAGAGTCAAATTCCGGGTTTATGACAAGAATTTCACATATAGCCAAAAACCCATTTCAAGAATTAGAAGGACAAGTTCAAGTGTTCACATTCTAAAAAAGGGAAAAAAACTCAAATTCAATATTCAAATCATTTGAATGTTGTGTTGTGTTCACATTAGGAACCCATGCGTATCGCTTGAGATCTTGCATGAAATGCTGTACATAAAAATCAAAGAATTCAATTGAACTACTGATGAGACTTCACGTTCAAGATGTTGCTACTACTGTGAGACTAACACGATAATTTCATATTAGCTTTAAAACATAATACAAGGCATCATGTTCCAAGTCATTGCAAGCCGGAACTGTGGAAAGATACGAGACCTAATACTACGAATTGGGACGGTTACAAATTGATTTGACTACAACTACGTGTGGACTCCCACAGCAGGACGAGTCCAGCTCCTTGGATGAAACGTAATAGCACCTTGATCTAGAGTTTTTCTGATACAACCATCTCAAAGTCTCCTCATACCATCAAACTTCGTCGTAGCTACCGCGATACGCATTCCACCAGTAACTTCAAACATTCATTAACTTTGTCAAAGAAGCGAGCTCTTCCTGACAACTCGGGTTTTGGGGTTTCTTACCGAAGATGTCGGAACCATCAGATGCTGCCATTTTGTCTGCGCTCCTATGAAGGAAAATTAGAACCGAATTCGGCATATTCGAAAACCTGGACAGCAAGAAAAAGCTATAAACAACCAAGTCCTGGAAAGCAACTACTAAACCATCTTAAACACCCTGGCAGTATACGAACCGTAACGGTAATGTGCTGGTACAGAGTGATCAAACGCAAGCTCACAAGTTGCGATGCGACTGCTACTATTGTAGACCGGCAAGAAGCGCCAGAACTAACAGAAGTTTGTCACGCATCAGCATTAAGGGACAAAGAAATCTGACATGGACAGGTGAGGAGTTCAAGCAACTATCGGTTCGAATATTGCCGAGGTATCCCTGCTGCGTAAAGTGTTTGTCGCAACACTATTTAGTATATCTCGCAGCAATTACCGGCACCTGCACAAACGAAAGCTTCATTAGCATACGACATTTAAAGGACAAGACCAATGCATTGGTAATTTTCATGCTAGCGGTATTAGACAGACAATTCGTCGGAGAAGTAGTTTTCATTACTACCCACTTTGGCCTACATAATGGTTGCTCTTCAAGATGAAAAGTTTTGAGGTGTTAGAAAAATCAAACCGTATCTTGAGTTAGGAGTCGGCACGGTCATGCAAAAAAGAATCCACCACATCCACACAAAAGAAACAACAAATAGAAACAATATTCACACAGCAAAAACACACAAAAATTCAGAAACTTCCCCAAATCGAAGAAACCCAGAAAGTTGCGAGAAGGAAGCTTATCTCCTTTTCGTCAGAAATCTTCACACCGCCGAAGGCTTCAGTTCGACATCTTCAGCAAGCTAGAAGAAAGTCGTCGAGATCTCCATCACCGTCGTCCACACCAAGCCGTCATCAATCCACATTGGGTAAAATTCTTGTGTGAATTTGATCAGTATCACTATGTCTATTAGTTTTTGCAGGTTTTGATGTAACCGCGAGAAGAGAGAGGAGATGATCGGGGGAGGTTGCGATCGGAGAGGAAGTCCGGACGGCGAGCGTCGACGGAGGGAGTTAGAGCAAATCAGGGTTTAGGTTTTTGTTCGCTTGATTTGGTGTTTACTCTTGTTGTAATGTTTAATCACTACACACACTAACCCCACAAACCACACACATTAACCTTTAACCCTCTGTTAACCACCAATTAAACCTTTAATCAACCTAATCAACCCACTTAATCTTCAATCTAATCATTTACCTTCTTAATTAATCAAGTTAATTTTTATAATGATCAACCCTAATCAGCTTCCCAATTAATGGTTCTTTTAATTAATTAACAAAAATATTTAATTTATTTTCTAAATAAGTTTTTATCTAAATCTATATTTTTTTCTTGCCTTTTTATTCTTAATAAAAAGTAATTAATTTTATTTAATTGGACTCCTTTTATTAATTAAACAACTTTTAATTAACCAATTAGACCTCTTATAAGTAAATGGAAACAAACACCCTTTTTGTTCTTTCAATCTAAATTAATCATTTATAATACTAAAAATTAATAAATCATTTTCTTTACAATAATAATAATGTGTTTTAAAATCATTCCATATTCCATAAAAAAAATAATAATAATTATAACAAACTTTTATCTAATTTAATCCAAATCTTTTATCAACAAGTTAATTATTTTTATTAAAATCAAGTCGCCAACCAAATCTTTTATTATTATTAAAATGGAACTTTTATTTAAATCAAACAAGTACAATTTTCTCAAATCAAATGATACAACTTGTCCCTAAATCTATTCATTTAAAACAAATAATACAGCTTTTCTCAAAACAATTCAACCAACATCGAAAAACCAATTCAATCGTGCACACCCACTTCACGACACATGCACTTACACTTGTGCACCTAGCGCTTTCATGCGTATACTTTTTATTTTCGCTTTTACCTATCCACGACTCACCTACACCCAGCGCTTTCATGCGTGTGTATGGTTTACATTTCCGCATTTTACCTTACAGTCATTTACAATTATCGCATTAATATTTATTGCATTGCATTCCGTCCAAAGGAAAAACCTACACATGAGTCAACACTTGTGTGTAGTTGCACGTCATTTGCATCATCTCCCTACGATCCTTGATCCCATTCAAGTCGATCTTCTTAGGATAGATCCTACCCCATAGGAAGGACCTTGTCTTTATCTCTTACAACTTAGACAAACAAACAACATTACACAACTATTTCAAACACAAATAGAGAATAGATGTTAATCATCATAAGTAAGATATAATCTCCACCCCCACAACAATACAATCAAACATGTAGGGACTTTGCCTTAAGAGCGATAAAGGCATACTTGGTGACCATCCGAGTATTTAAGACCTTTTCTTAAGACGATGCAAAGACCATTTCCTACAAACCCCCCCTTTACACTTGTGGTGGTTATCTCTCCCTTAACATGAAGACTCGTCTCTTCTCCTAAACCCAATCAAAACAACTACCATAAACCCGTAGGAACTTTGACCACAGTCAAAGAGCTCCTCTAACCCTTTAGGGGTACTACAAGTACTCTGATTCCACTCCCGTAAGGATATGTAGGCATAAGATGCAACATCTTATCGAGTATACTTAGATATAAACCACTAGGGTCTTTTATCCTTTAAGCAGATAGCACTTAGCAATAAACAATATTAAAACAAGAGGTTCCTGTAGAGTACTACAGAAACTTAGGATGCTAGTACCTTCCCTAAGTTTAACCAACCCCCGAACCTAAAACAATCTAAACCTTGCATTTGCATTGCGTTGTGGGAATTTCGATCTTTATCCCTTCCTTTGGACAAATCAAAGTTCGGTTGCAAAATGAATTAAAGATTCAAACTAATCAATAGTTTGGTATCCGATTTTCACCGCGACAGTATACTGTTAGACTCTCTTGAACACTTGTTGGAGGTGTTGAGAGTGAAACTCATATTGGTTAGACTTTACTGTTGAAAGCTGTCAAATTCTGTTTTGGAAATTTAACAGTTTTGGCCACTTTAGTTGATTTTGTTTGTTTTTTTATTACTCTCTCATGTGTATATATACATGGTTGTAATCCCAATTCATAGTTAATGCCAATTTAGTGATTCATCCAATATTACTCTCTCCCATATTCTCTATTTCTCTCCATTCATATTCTTTCTAAGTTTCTTTTCACCATTGTTACTACCTTCAAAATTCTGGCTTTATGTTTTATGTTGTTCTAACATTTGGCATCAAGAGCTCCGGTTATTGATCCTAATCCGCTGCAACAATGGCTACCGTTTCTAATGATCGAATTCCCACCAATCTCCCAATTCTTGATTCGAAGAACTACGACAAATGGGCGAAACAAATGAAGGTTCTGTTTGGTTATCAAGAGGTTCTTGAGATCGTCATCAATGGAGTTACACCGTTAGGGGCAGATGCTACCGAAGCTATTAGGGCTACACACAAGGAAGAAAAGAAGAAGAATTACAAAGCCCTATTCTTGATTCACTCTTGTGTTGATAACGACAATTTCGAGAAGGTTGGCGATTGTGAATCCGCGAAGCAAGCATGAGAAATCTTGGAGAAAGCATACGCCGGTGCCGTCAAACCGAAGGTGGTAAGGTTACAAACTTACAAACGTCAATTCGAGCTAACGCAAATGGAGGACAAAGAAACGATCAATGATTATATTACGCGCATTACCTGGTTAGTCAACCAAATCAAGTCATGTGACAAAACGATTCTTGAGCAGAATATTGTATTAAAAGTGTTGTGTTCGTTAACATCATGGTTCGATAACATTGTTATGGCTATTGAAGAGTCAAAGGATCTAAAAAATTTGAGCAAAGATGAGTTGCAAAGTTCGTTAGAAGCGCATGAACAAAGGAAGGATGAGAGAGGTGCCAACAAAGCCAAAGTGGAGATCGCTTTGCAAGCGCGTTTACATGAGAAGAACAAGAGAACAAAAGGGAAGTGGTCTTCAAAGAGTAAGAAGAATTTTGGTGGAAAAGATCCACAAAATTCGAAGGGTGAAGGAAGCTCCAAAGAGGGTAATCAAAGCGCCTAGAAACCGTTTGACAAAAGTTCTGTGAAGTGTTATAATTGTCAAAAGCTTGGGCATTTTGCGAAAGAATGTCGCTCAAAACGCAAAGAAAAAGATGCGTATGAAGCTAAGGTTGCTAGGAAAGTGGTAGATGATGAAGATACCCTTCTTGTGATGATTACGGAGGAGAATTATGGCATTGTTGATGCTCCGGGCAGAAGCTACTGTGGTGATAGTTTGCGGGACAGCAGCTGTACTGTTTTGGAAAGTGGTGGGAAAATGCGCTCGGATCGAAATGCATTACTTACCATGCGTGATGGAGTTCAAAGTAAAGATGAATGGTACTTGGATTCCGGTTGTTCAACACATATGATGGGTCGGAATGATTGGTTTGTGGAAATCAATCAAGCGACAAAGAGTAAAGTCAAGTTTGCCGACGACACCACTTTAAGCGCCGAAGGGGTAGGAGATGTTTTGATCGGAAGGAAGAATGATGGACATTCAAGGATCAAAGATGTCTTGTACATACCGGGAATTAAATGCAATCTTTTGAGCATTGGCCAATTACTTGAAAGAGGGTACTTAATTCGGTTGGAGAACAAGATGTTACACGTTTTAGATTCAAGTGGTGTGTTGATTCTAAAAGCGCTGATGGTTGCCAATAGAACTTTTAAGGTTGAGTTAAAGGTTATGAAGCATCGTTGTTTAACTACCGCGACAAGTAGAGATGGGTGGTTATGGCATTACCGTCTTGGTCACCTATATTTTAGGGATCTCAAAATGTTGCAACAAAGTGAAATGGTAACGGGGCTGCCACATATTAGTGTTCCGACAGAATTGTGTGAGGAATGTGTGAAGAGTAAGCAACACAAGAATGTGTTTAGCAAGGATGCGGGTCGAAGAACCAAAGGCTTACTTGAGGTGTGTATTCCGATGTTTGTGGACCGATGCAAGTAGAGACTTATGGAGGCAATCGATATTTTGTTACGTTTATTGACGACTTTAGTAGGAAGCTTTGGACATATCTTATCAAGAGGAAGGATGAGGTATTTGGAGTGTTCAAGAGTTTCAAATCCATGGTGGAGCGTCAAAGCGGTCAGAAGCTCAAAATTCTCAAAACAGATGGTGGAGGTGAATATACCTCTAGTGAGTTTGGGAAGTTTTGTGATCTTGAGGGTATTGTGCGTGAGGTGGTGCCTCCATATACGCCTCAACAAAACAGAGCTGCCGAGAGGAAAAATCTACAATAATGAACATGGTGCATAGTATGCTTTGTGGGAAGAAGTTGCCTAAGGAATTGTGGGGTGAGGCCGTGTCTACAGCCACCTACTTGTTGAATAGGTGTCCTACTAAGAAGCTGGAGAAGATCACACCAGAAGAGGTTTGGAGTGGTTTCAAACCGAGTGTGAATCATTTGCGCGTTTTTGGATCGATTGCATATCGTCATGTACCGAATCAACTTAGAAAGAAGTTGGATGATAAAGGTGAAAAGTTGATATTTGTTGGATATCACTCTACTGGAGGTTACAAGCTATTTGATGAGAAGAATCGGAAAATCGTGATAACCCGGGATGTATTTTTTGAAGAAATAAAAGATGCTGAAACAGCAGGACAGCAACAGCAGTTCTTCAAGTTGTCTGATCCAGAGGGTTCCGATGCCGTTGTACCTGCACCTACAGTAGCAGAAAATGTTGTAGTGAATAATGGTAGACCAGTGAGGCAAAGAGCCTTGCCTCATAGACTCCGAGACTGCGAGAGGTTCCAAGATAACGAAGTGAATAATGATGGTGATTTTGTTCATTTCACGCTTATGACCGAATCTGAACCGGTAAATGAGGAGGAAGCCTTAAGCGATCCTAAATGGATATGTGCAATGAAAGAGGAGCTAGAATCTATTGAGAAAAATGGTACTTGGGAGTTGGTCGATTTACCACTCGGAAAGAAACCGATAGGTGTGCGATGGGTCTATAAAGTTAAAGCAAATCCTAAAGGTGAAGTAATCAAGCACAAATCTTGATTAGTGGCGAAAGGGTTCTTGAAACGTGAAGGTATAGATTATGAGGAGGTATATGCACCGGTGGCTAGATTGGAGACTATTCGTTTGGTTGTTGGGATTGCGCATAACAACAATTGGGTGATTTACCAAATGGATGTAAAATCTGCGTTTTTGAATGGTCCTCTTGATGAGGAAGTTTATGTGGGGCAGCCACCCGGTTTCGTGATTAAAAATCAAGAGAGGAGGTATTACAAGCTACACAAGGCGTTGTATGGTTTGAAACAAGCTCCAAGAGCTTGGAACAAACGTATAGACGACTTTCTTGTCGACATCGGTTTCAAACAATGTGTATCCGAACATGGTGTTTATGTGAGATCGAATAATATTGATGGTGTTATTATACTATGCTTGTATGTTGATGATCTCTTGATTACGGGCAGCAATGACAAGAGTATTTTAAGGTTCAAAGGGGAGCTCATGAGTGAGTTTGAGATGACGGACCTTGGTGTCATGAGATACTTTCTTGGCATAGAGTTCCACAAGTCAAAAGTAGGGCTACTTATGCATCAAATAAGGGATGCTCTAGATATCTTGAAAAAGTGTGAAATGGAGCATTGTAATGCTTCTAATACACCTTGTGAGGCTAGAGTTCAGCTGTCCAAAAGTGATGATGAGGATGATGTGGATCCAACACTTTACCGGAGTTTGATTGGATCGTTACGGTATTTGTGCAATACTTGACCGCACTTGGTTTTTAGTTTCGGTATTGCGAGTAGATTCATGGAGAGACCTAAGGTGTCTCATTTAGCGGCAGTCAAGAGAATCCTTAGATATGTGAAAGGTACTCTTGGTTGTGGTATTTTTTTCCCCACATCAGATATGGGTCACAAATGTACTTTACTTGGCTACACCGATTCTAATTGGTGCGGAGATAAAGATGATCAGAAATCTACGGCGGGTTACATATTTATGTTCGATAGTACACCAATCTCATGGTGTTCGAAGAAGGAACCGGTTGTATCACTCTCTTCTTGTAAGGCCGAGTACATTGCGGCATCATTGAGTGCTTGCCAAGCTATGTGGTTAGTGAATCTCATGAAGGAATTGGGATGTGGTGATGATGATGCCACCACACTGTTTGTGGATAATGTTTCCATGATAAATCTTGCGAAGAATCCGATTGCACACGGAAGGAGCAAGCATATTGAGATGCGGTTTCATTACTTGAGAGAATTGGTCGGTGATGGAAAGCTTAGATTGAGCTATTGCCGAAGCGAGGACCAAGTTGCGGATTTGTTGACAAAGGGTGTGACAAATGAGGTGTTCAAGAGACTGTTGAAGAGCTTGAGCATGATGAATTTGGAGCAACTAAAGTGAGGTGGTGTGTTGAAAGCTATCAAATTCTGTTTTGGAAATTTAACAGCTTTGGCCACTTTAGTTGGTTTTGTTTGTTTTTTATTACTCTCTCATGTGTATATATACATTGTTGTAATCCCAATTCATAGTTAATGCCAATTTAGTGATTCATCCAATATTACTCTCTCCCCTATTCTCCCTTTCTCTTAATTCATCTTCTTTCTAAGTTTCTTTTCACCATTGTTACTACCTTCAAAATTCTGGTTTTATGTTTTATGTTGTTCTAATATTTACAATCATATCATCCATGTACACTTCCATTTTCTCCCGTATCTCTTCTTATAAGATCTTGTTCATCATTATTTGGTAAGTTGTGCCATCATTCTTTAATCAAAAGGGCACGACATTGTATTGAAAGTTTGCTCGCTCCGCCATAAAAGCAGTTGTTATCTAATCAGGTCCGTACATAGATATCTAATTATACCTCAAATAAGCGTCCATGAATGAAAGTAATTGGTAGACCTTTATCGTGCTAGCAGTAGCTTTGGCTTTTTTTGAAGATTATCTCCTCCGACACTATGATACGTAATGAGCCTTGACATCTACATTCAGGTGGTGGCATGATATGGTAGGATCAATGTCGGGCATCTCATGCGGGTTATCACAAAAAAGTCGGAGTTATCCTAAAGGAATTCAATCAATGTGACTCTTACTTCTAAGAGGAAGCCAACTTCTATTTTAACTGACTTGGAGGGGTCCTCATCAAAATCCTTGGGATATGTCATCTTTCCTCTCAGCTTCTAGTGTCGTGACACTAAGAGTTCTCTTTGGATTAAATCTTTGACTTTTTTGGCTTCATTCACATTGGGGGTTGCCAAAGACCAATCTTCTTTCCATGTCATGATACATCAGTTTCAAATGGACTAGAGTCGTTACTGCATATAGTCTTGTAAGGAATGATCTCCATATGACACCTTTGAAGGCGCTCTAGCACGATAATATCACGAAATTAAGGACCACTTTTCTTTCGTGATCTCCCTCTCGAATAGTCACCGTTAGATCCTCGGCTCCTTTAAGATGAGTGATCAAATCATTGAATGGTAGTAGATCTCATTTTCCATATGAATTTAGATCTGATTGTTGGATTCCTATCAAATCTATCGTATCTGAATACAAGATGTTACACGAACTTCCGTCGTCCACGAGGAGTCCAGTTATATTGTGATTGACTGTGATGATTGCAAGAATTAGAGGCAGATCATCCTTTGGAATTCCATTGATCTTATCACGATAAAAAAATCCTAACTCTGATCGATCTATTCTTCGCTTAGAGTCAGTTACACGTATGGTCCGACGAAGGATATTGATATATGGTGTGATATCGTGGAATTTTTCAATTGGTAACGCCTGATAAACCATTGGTTCAGGGAATGCGTTGAAGATTCCATCCATAACTACCAGAATTAACGTCCTTGTTCTTCATGTTGTCGTTATAGATCCGATTTCATATCAAGATTGACCTAAAGGTGAAAATTAGCGGGAATCATACATCGAGTTCCCACCGACGATGTCAATGTTTCTTTCTAAAATTAGAAATGGATATTCCATCTTCATAAAGGAACAAGAAATGATGAGAGTCGGATAATTGTTGATCTTGAATGATGGCTCCGATCTCCTTTACAATGGCGCTGGGTGGACCTTCATGGTTAGCATTGCAACACCCAAGTCAATTTAAGATTTAAAATTAGTCAAGTGAAATTAAAAATCAGACATTGTGTACCTTCTCATAATGTATAAATTATATATATATATATATATATATATATATATATATATATATATATATATATATATATATATATATATATATATATATATATATATATATATATATATATATATATATATATATATATATATATATATATATATATATTAGAATGAGGTTGAGATGAATTGAATGTTAGGTAATTAAATCTTTTAACCTGTCCAAAACAAAACCATTAAAATTTGTGAAGACTCAGTAGTGTAAGAAGACAATTCTTATTATAGTATAATTGTAGTTAGACTTTTATATTTTGAGGTTTTTATAAAATTTGTGGGGGAGGGAAACATAACTATAAGGGGGTACAAAACAGATTCCTCTAGATGGTGGATTTGGGTAAGCCCAATGTGAGGGATAAAGGGTAAGAGAGAGAAAAGAAGGGGTGTGTTTCTTCCCAGTTCTCATTTCTAGTCTTCACTTTCTTCTCCAACGTAGCATCTGATTTCAGAACAACAACGTTGTAATGCGAAACACTCTTGTTTTTCCTTTCTATGTTGTTCCCCTCAACAAAACCCTTTTCATCTTCACTTCAAACCTCACTGAAACGTGGATTCACCCCCACTCCAAATTCAATCAACACCTTCTTCCATTTCCTCTTGAATCTCCGCAAATTCAACCTAATCATCAACCTCTTCCATCAATTCACCACCAACAAATTCCCAATAACTCCAAAAACCCACACTTTTTTCACATGGGCACTTCTCAATACTCACAGCTTCGAACAAGCCGAACGATTCATGAAGAAAAATCCACACACCCCATCTCGCGCGTGGGACGCGCTTATCCGTGGTCTCTGCTCCACGCACCAAGAAGAACCAGAGAGGGTTCTCTCAGTTCTGAAACATTGTTTGGTAAGCCGTCGCGTTTTTGTATCTTCCTCCGTTTTTTGTTGCGTAATTCAAAAACTTTGCTATGCGGGTCATGTGGGTAAGGCTATTGAGGTTCTTGAGTTGATGGCTGAGCATAGAAAGGAATACCCTTTTGATGATTTTGTTTGTAGTTCGGTGATTTCGGCTTTTTGTAGGGCTGGGAAACCTGAGCTTTCGCTGTGGTTTTTCGATAATATCATGGGATCGAAATCGAAAAGCTCGTGGCGCCCGAATTTGGTGAGTTGTACTGCTATTGTGAATGCTCTTTGTAAGATGGGGAGGGTTGAGGAAGTTTGTGATTTGGTTAGGAAAATGGAGGAAGATGGATTGGGTTTGGACGTTGTTTTGTATAGTGTTTGGGTTTGTGGGTATGTTGAAGAAAAGGTTTTGGTTGAGGTTTTCAGAAAGATGAGAGAAATGGTGGAAAAGGGTATAGATCATGATTTTGTTAGTTATACTATACTCATTGATGGGTTTTCTAAGTTAGGTGATGTTGAAAAGTCTTTTACTTTTTTGGCGAAGATGATTAAAGAAGGGATTCGACCTAATAAGGTTACTTATACGGCAATAATGTCGGCATATTGTAAGAAGGGTAAAGTAGATGAAGCATTTAGTGTTTTCAATGGGATGAAAGATATGGGAATTGAGTTGGATGAATTTGTGTATGTGGTTTTGATTGATGGATTTGGAAGGGTAGGAGATTTCGATCGGGTGTTTCAACTTTTTGATGAAATGGAGAAGAGAGGGATTATGCCTAGCGTTGTTATGTATAATGCTGTTGTGAATGGTTTGTCGAAGTTTGGGAGGACACAAGAGGCGGATGAGTTCTCGAAAAACGTGGCTGCGGATGTGATTACGTACAGCACGTTGTTGCATGGGTATACTGAAGAAGAGAACGTTTTGGGGATTTTGCAAACAAAGAAGCGGTTGGAAGAAGCTGGTATCTCCATGGATGTTGTAATGTGTAATGTATTGATTAGAGCATTGTTTATGATGGGGGCTTTTGAAGATGTTTATGCACTTTACAAAGGAATGCCGGAAATAGATTTGGTTCCGAATTCTGTCACTTATTGCACGATGATTGACGGGTATTGCAAGGTTGGTAGAATTGATGAGGCGCTTGAGGTATTTGACGACTTCAGAAAGACATCGATATCTTCAAATGAATGCTACAATAGTATCATTAATGGCCTTTGCAAGAAGGGTATGGTAGAGATGGCAATTGAAGCATTGCTTGAACTGAATCACAAATGTCTCGTGTTGGATACAGGTACATATAGGTTGTTAATGAAGACGGTTTTCAAAGAAAACGATTCAAAAATGGTTCTAGATTTAGTTTGCAGAATGGAAGCTTTAGGGTCAGATATATATAATGCAGTATGTAATGATTCCATATATTTATTATGTAAAAGAGGATTGCTCGGTGATGCAAATCAATTGTGCATTGCGATGAAAAAGAAAGGGTTACCTGTCACATGCAAGTCTTATTATTCACTTTTGAGAAGGCTTCTTTGTAGTGTTGTGAATAGAGAGCAAATTCCGCCCCTTCTGAATAGCTTTCTGAAAGAGTGCGGTCTAGTCGAACCAAAGGTTCAACAGTTACTTGCACGATACCTTTGTCTGAAAGATGTAGATATTGCCCTTCAATTTCTTAGAAAAACAGTGGACAATTCTTCAGCAGTCACCTTTCCTGTCTCCATTCTCAAGATTCTCATAAAGGACGGTAGAGCTTTAGATGCATATAAGCTTCTTACCGGGGTTCAAGATAATTTACCAGTCATGTATTTTGATTATGCCATCGTGATCCATGGCTTATGCAAGGGAGGATATCTCAATAAAGCGTTGGATCTTTGTGCCTTTATTGAAAAGAAAGGGATGAATTTGAACATAGTCGTATATAATTCAATAATAAACGGATTGTGCCATGAGGGTTGTCTTATTGAAGCGTTTCGGCTATTTGATTCTTTAGAGAAACTTAGTTTGATGACCTCGGAAATAACTTACGCTACTTTGATTTATGCTCTATGTAGAGAGGGATATTTGCAAGACGCAGAGCATGTTTTCACGAAAATGGTCAGTAACGGGTTTCAACCAAAAACACAAGTTTACAATTCATTGCTTGATGCTATATCTAAGTTTGGACAATTAGAAAAGGCATTTGAGCTTCTTAACGGTATGGACAAAAAATATGTCGAGTTTGACAATTTCACAGTTAGCGCTGTAATAAATTGCTATTGCCAAAAGGGCGACATGGAAGGAGGTCTTGAATTCTATTATAAGTTCAAGGGAAAAGATATATTACCCGATTTTTTAGGGTTCTTGTATTTGCTAAGAGGTCTATGTACCAAGGGAAGGATGGAAGAAGCAAGGAGTGTATTGAGAGAAATGCTCCAATTCAAGAACGTTACCGAGATGATTAATATTGTCAACAGTGAGGTTGATACCGAGTCAATAAGCGACTTTCTCGCCACTTTGTGTGAGCAAGGAAGCATTCAAGAAGCTGTAGCAGTTCTCAATGAAATTGCAAGTGTGTTTTTTCCCGTGCAAAAGTCATCTAGTTATAACCAAGGATCCGATAAATCACAGAAGAACTATGAATCAAAATATTTTGGTTTTAAATCTTCGACCTCTCTACCTTCGTCTTGCAAAAGTGGTTTAGATTTTGATTTCTATTATTCTAGAATTGCTGCACTATGTACCAAAGGGGAGCTGCAGGATGCTAATCAATTAGCAAAGGAAATACTTTCTGACATGGCAGAGTCTATTAACTGAACATTTGGAATGAAAAATTTGAAGGATTTCATTTAACATTGAAATGTCTTGTAGTGCCAGCAAAGAAAGCACGCAAGTGAAATCGGCAGGTAAAAATTTATAAAAGTAGATATTTATAAAAGTAGTAGTAGATAAGTTTTTGAAGCATAATTTCCCACCTAGAAGTGGAGATATTATTGTAATTACAATGTTGGCACATTTCAGTTATGTTTTTGTACAATAGCATTAACTATTGTTTGCATTTGTTTCAGTTTTGAAGCATTAATATTTCAAGGAGAATTGAAATACCGGTGAGTGGAATCGACACATTATTAGGTAGGACATTGTTTACATTTAAGCATTTTATGGATGCAAAGTCTTTTCTTTTGGAGTTTATGTTTCTGCCATTGCTGTAGGGAAGGTTCTTTTGTTCTCTTCTTTATGTTGTTCCCTCTTTCTGCGGTTGGTGATCTGCTCTTATCTCATCCGGGCTTCATCTTGAGACGGTGATTGACGTCCAAAATAGAAGCAGCTAGCCAGCAACATTTAGGAGTAATTGAGGAAGCGGTCAAGGAAGCTTCATGATGGTTTGCTTGTGGCAGAGAAGAGGCGCGAAAGCGCCAGCTGCCTAGAGAACCGCAAGTACATCCAAGGCACACGGCGATTTTTGTTCTAACATCATTGGCGTGAAGTTAATCTGTAAGTGGTTTGAGTCAACTTTTTTTTTGTTGAAATTTTTATTTCATCTTCCCATTAGCATTTAATGGAAGATGAACATGGATTTTGATGGAGCAAATTTCAGCATTCATGCTTTTTGCAAGATGATGAAGTCCTACTTGGAGAGTTAAAAGGAGAATTTAAATGAGAGACTTTCGTCTAAGCAGAAGCAAGACAGAGGATATGGAATACAAGTTCAGCATGCATGCTTTTATAATAGTTTTGTAACGTGAAAGATCATGCTGCACAACAATTGAAGTCAAGTTCAGACACCTACCAGATACTGCCAGCAACTACCACTAATCTTATTTGTCATGTCATGTAGTCAAGCTTTTTAATGATACACTTGCACTACATTTATTTACTAACTTATTTTTTAGTGTGTACCAATTCAAATTCTTTACACAACTGATATTGGAAAAGGTTCAAGGGTATGACTCGGTGATCATTATAACTCACGAACTTAATTAGCTTATTGACTTACCGGGAAGAATACATCTAAAACAAGACTTAACAAAGTCATAAATAACCATGGTAGCAACCAAGGTGAAGACATAAACATAGATGTGACAACATCTAAGATAAGACTTTTACAAAGTCATAAACAATCATGGTAACAACCAAAGTAAGCAACACATAAATATAGACGTGACAACATCTAAAATAAGACTTAACAAAGTCACAAATGACCATGATAACAACCAAGCATGAATACATAAACATGGATGATGCATAATCAAAGCATACGTGAGATATGGTTCTAATAATACCAAAGCAACAACGCAAGTATGACATATCATAGCATGTTCATAACAATAACATGTGAACATGAAATATAAACACTTAAGTAACAACATATGAGCATGGACATGAATGTAACAACATTAAAAATATCATCATGGACATGAAGGATAAACAAGGTTCAAATCAACGAGTGAATCAAGGATATAAAAATATCAAACAAGGATTAAAATCAATATGGATATAACAATATCAAACATGGATGAACTAAGGTCAAGATTGTGACATGGTTTAGGGTTTACTAACACCACTTAATCATGAATGCAATTTAAGAATTTAACAATCATGAACAAGTTTAAGATACTACAAGATAGACATGGCTCAAAACATAAAGGTGACAACCAAAGGTTCATGTCAAGGGTTCATTATGATCACAATCAAGTCTAAGCATTTCAAAAGGTTTAAACATAATAAACATGAAGTTTAAGAACCAAACAAAGTCACGGTATCTAAGTTAAGGCAAATCATGAACATATGATCAAAGATGATTAAAAACACATAACAAGCATTCATAAAAAGTTCAATATGGTATAAGTATCATGCTAAAATCAAAGAGAATGTTTCATAATCTAACATGAAGAAACAAGACATGTACACATGAAAATCATGCATTAAGGTGCATCAAAATTAGGCAAAAATCAAAGGGATTATGCTACTAACATCAAACAAGGTTCACATAATATACATGACATTCACAAACATCAATATGATCAAGCAAAATCAAAGAATCAATAAAAAAGAATCACTTAACCTAAAACTATTTTTAAAAAAGTGTCTTACTTTGACTAAATAAAAGTCTGTGAAAATAAAATCATTTTTGGAATTTTTTTATGGATTATTGTCGCTACTGCGAAAAGTGCCGGTGGAAACAAACAGAAGGAGTCGTCACCGAACATAATTTATCCCAAAGAGAGGGAAAGGAAACGATTGAAGAAAACCTAAGAGAACGGGAAAGACAAGGTCATCGCAACCAAATCTTGGGTTCGGGAGTCGGTTACGCAAGGGGAAGGTATGAACACCTCTCACATCCATTATACTCAACAGGATCCACGCTTGTTGTCTAATCTACGATTGAGTTATCTAAGA
Organism: Lathyrus sativus; assembly: GCA_963859935.3. Taxonomy (NCBI): domain Eukaryota; kingdom Viridiplantae; phylum Streptophyta; class Magnoliopsida; order Fabales; family Fabaceae; genus Lathyrus; species Lathyrus sativus. The sequence continues at coordinate 166,750,997 of OZ012735.1, read as the reverse complement.
GCTACTGCTAAACGGGGGATGGAAAAGAAAAAAGGAGACTCGATAAGACATAGCCGCCCTACGCTTATGTATTCCCTCGTGCAATGGGAAATTCAGAGTCAACATAGTTCGAAAAACTACGGGCGTCTTATGCCTACGTATCCTCATCTGGTATGAGAAATAAAAGAAAACGTAGTTCGGGAAACTACAGGAAAGGTCTCAATCGCACTGGGGCGAGAGAAAATGGTTCTGGATAACAAGTTGGTCTCGATTGCACTAGGGCAAGAGAAAGGGGAAAGTTAGTTGTTAGTGTGCTCGTCAAGGATAGGGATCCTCGTGCCTACGTATCCTCATTAGTGAATAAGGAATCAGAGCGTCTGTAGTTCACACAACTACGGGAAAACGGGACCTCGATCGCACGGGGGCGAGAGAAAAGATCCTAGGCCTGAAACGCCTTAATGAAAGTGAATTGACTTTGTTTGGGATGTGTACTGCACTAAAGTCTATGACATGAGAGCGAATGCGTCGCATATCGCCCATGGGGCATATGCTAAACACTCTAGACAAGCGAGGAGAAACTCCTCACTCATCATTCCTCATGTACTTAAGGCTCGTAACGTACAATACTCATCATATTTATTAAATTTTTTGATTATTGTTTTGAGAAAGAGAAAGACACACACAAGATCTAAGGGGAAACTGAACCCTAATTGTTATCATACAAAGTGCTCTTAAAAACAGGATTAGGAGGGAAGCCTACTTAATGTTGTCATGCTTGGATTGTAAGCCTAATGTCTCTCCTACCTCGAACTTAATCAGAAATTAAGTCAAGCTAGGAATCCTAAGGGATCATGTGAATACAGAGGTAAACAGCAAGTAAACACGAAATATCGCAATCACAGACTGCATCAAGTATCGAAACTCGAGTAAATATGCGCAAGAAAATATATACAAGTATCGATAGAGAAATATTCACAAGTGCATTCAAGAAATAATCGAAATTAAAACTAAACGAGAGAAGAATTAGTCAAAGATTAAAGAAGTCTAAATTGATTCGAAATCTAATCAAAGTCTAATTAACTAAGTTCTAAGTGAAGGTTAATCAAGATTAAATCCTAATCTAACTCTAAATTAAACTCTAGAATTAAAATTAATATAATACTAATGTTAATTAAAGTCTAATCTAATTCTGAATTAACTAAAAAAACTAAGTTAATTAAACTCTAAGGTTAACTAATAACCCTAAGTTAATTCAAAAATAAGTTCTAATTTAATTCTAAAATCTAATTCTAAATTAAATCTAATACTAAAATCAAAGAAAGCAACAAGACTAAAATCTAATCTAAAATTAACCTAAAAATAATATATAAACTAAGATCTAAAACTAAAATTAAGAGTCAATTAACAATTAAATCAAGATTAATCTCTAAAACTAAAATTAAGAACAAAAGCCAAAAATTAAGAACAAAACTTAAGTAAAATTCTAATCACGATAAACTAAGATAAACATCCTAATTAAAGAGGTGGTAGGTGCGAAAAATAAGGGTGAAAGGAAGTCAGGCGCATGACCTTTCCGACTAGGCCCATTGGCTCTTAAACATGGAGCTTCAGGGTGTGTGTGAGCAATACAAGGATGCAAAGAGGGATCTCAATGGCCTAAGGCCCAATCCGACTGGATCTATTCAGGAGGAGGGGCATGTGATCCTGGTGTGTGAACTAAAAACAAATCTAAAACGGACCCAAAACCAGCCTAAGGGTTGAACAAAGTTCCAACGTACTACTTCAATTGCTCAAACTTCTTCCATCATGTTTCTCAACCTCTGCATCTCCACTTTGTACCATTCGTCCCTCAACTTTATCGCCTTTAACATGAATCTTTTTCCACGATGTTAACCCCAACAGTGCAGCGAGTTTCGATTCGCTTCGATCTTTCTCATTTGTACAATGATGATGATGGTTTCGCGGTGGTATGTTGCGAACACAATGGTGATGCTCGATCGGAGAAATCAAAGGCACGGTGGTCTCTTCTTGGAGGATCTCTCTTACGTGGTGGCGAATCATGGTTACCTCCTATGTTCTTCCATCTTCTCACTCTGGTGGCGTGATGCCAGGTTATGTGGTTGTTTTAAAATTCCCTAACTCTGCGTTAAAAAAATGGTATTGTTTTGATTTGAGGATTTGAAGGGAGGGTTCGTTGAAGGATTTATGGGTGAAGAAGAGGATTTGAGTTTTTGTATAAAGGAAGAGAAAAGAATTGAGAGAGGTTGAAGCTCATAAGAAATGGTTTTTTTTTGTGAAAGGTATCGAAGACCGATGAAAAAGAAGGTTGAGCTGAAGGTTTTTGTGGATTGATGATGAAGCTGTGAAGAATGATAAAAGAACGTGGAGGTGAAGATTATGGTAAAGGGAAAGAGTAGTTGTGAAGTTGTGAAGGTGTATGATGAAGACTTATTTGAGTGACAGGTTTTTGTTTTCCTTATGTTCTTCCTCCCTTTCACTGAGTCTCCCCTTCTCCCTTCCCAAATTTTCTTCTTGTTATGCCTCTTTTTATTTTCTGTTGTTGTAGGCTTGTGGTGTACGAAAGAGGTAGTGGCTAGAGCAAATTATTATTTTTGGTGGTTTGTGGATGCTGGCTCAGTTTTTGTGCAGATCGTGGAGCAGGTTTTTTGTCGTTCCTTTGTACGATGTGGTTTGCAATTATCATGGCCTTATCGTTGAATTGCTTTTTTTTGGATTTTTTTTGGTGCAGGAAAATTTATGCAGGTACTTTGTTGGCTTGAAAGTCTTTCCTTTTTTATGAAGCTTGGCATGTAGTAGTGACAATTAGTTGTTGTGTGTAGGTGTTACGAATGGCAAAAATTGATTTGTGTGGATCGTGATGGTAGCACCACATGGGCCGCATGGCTCCCTTTTAGAAGTCTTCCTCTTTTTTTTTTGGATCTATTGACATGGGCTTTGTGAAATGTTAGGCTTAGTGATCTTATGAAGATGTAATGATCATTGTAAACTTAAGAGATAACATGGGCTTTAGTTTTATTTGAAAAAAAGTGGTTTATGGATAAGACAAAAAGGTTATGAATAATTGGAAATGAATTGTTTTAAGTGGACTTGAAAAATAGTTTAATGGAAAATAAATATGTATTAGACTAAACTTTAAAAATGAACATGGATAATGATGTGATTCTAAAATATGATCTTTGGAAATGATTACTTGGTTTCAAAATGGGGTAAATGGATTTTAAAATGGACACACGTGATTTGTGGTTTGGAATAGAATTTGAAGGAGATGGTGGGGAACTTGAATGATGATGATGAATATCTTAAATCTCAAGTAACTTGTATTTCACATGGATTTTGTTTCCAAACTTAACATTCTCAAACCTTGACCCACCGATTATCTTAAACAATTTGAATTCACTTGAATGCAATACTCCATAATAATGAATCCACACCAACTCCAAGCAACAAGCTACAATGAAACCTTAATCCAATGATCTCCAACTGATAAAAGTCCACAAGTTCAAATGTGAATGAAAATCCTAATCCTCCCCAAAATACCCTGATAATGATGCAATGACTTGAATTGTTCAGAGGAATCCCAATACACAACCCTTCTTGATTAAATCACGGATGACACCCCAAACATCTGATGCTCAATGATCTTTTTGATAACAAAATTCAACCCCCTTGTTTCCACCTAACTGAAGTAGGAACCAACTGAATCAACTCTGAGCACAACAAACACCAAAACAAGAAAATCCTTCGATCCCATGTCATAGAAGATCAATGCAAAGTATGATTATGAGGTTATGACCTAATGATGATGCAAATGAACGCGAAGCAAAAGCCAGTTAAGGTTAGAAAAAGGATGGGCAAATTTTAGGGTGCAACAATTATCAAAATAGGTATGACAAATAATGGATGTGTAAAAAATCAACTCACAATAGTAAATGGTTTGAGAGATATGCTTCAAACAAAATGAGAAAAAAAAGCATAAATGGAACAAGTGATAAAAAAGAAAATGTCACACATAGGGTTTAAACCCACGCCCATGTATTCAAGGGTTAAAACCAAAGTGTTGCACCCTAAAATTTGCCCACTGGTTTTCCGACTTTGACTGGTTTTTGTTTCGTTTTCTTGTGCATATCATTATAGGTCAATCATTTTTGCATGACTAGCCAGTTCATCAGTTTTTGTTTGTTTTGTTTCATTTATGAATTAGGATCGACTTCAAAAGCTGAAAGGGTGCTTAAATTAGGGTTTGGGCAGGCTTTGTCTGTGGAATCGGATTTCCATTGTTCAGGAGTTGTCTTTTCTAGTTATTACACTCAAGTCTGAGGCAAGGGATGTTGAGTTCTCATTGGCCAGGGTCTATTCCTATCAGAGGTTTATCAAAACAGGACGTCATTTTCTCTGAATTATCACAAAGTTGTCGTTTATTCAGAATTTCATCAGTGGTTTGATTGAAAGTTTGGAATCAAGATTCTAGAGAATTAGGGTTTCTTGCCCATGGTGTTTATGATATATAAGTGTCTTTTAGTTGAACCTCTTTAGGCTATCGGATTCAATGCGTGCACAAATACTATTTGGTTGACTAGGGCTTTTACCATCGGTCCAAAATTTTGTCAGGTTGTTGTTCAAATCAAGATCGTTGCGAGATGAATTCAAAGTTCTTAATGTTTAGGATCTGTTGTTGGTTAAGTGCATTGGTGGAGTTAAGAGTTGTGGAGGCGTGCTACCTCTACCCGTTCCTATAGTCTTTTTTTATCCAATTACTCAATTCAAGTTTAAATTTCCATCTCAATTAAATTTCATGATTTTCATTTAAGTTCAGCATTCCTGACAAGGTTTCAATTTGAAATTCAATTCATAGCCGCTTTTCGAGTTTTCTAAGGTTTCAGTTCCACTTGTAGTTCAATCAAGTTCAAGATCCAAATTCCAAGTTTCCAACTTTATGTGAATTCCAAGCACAAGCACAAATTCAATTTCAATTTCATCTTTATTCAAAAGGGGCTCCATTCAACATTTCAAATCTAAATCCTCATTCAATGTCATTTAATTTCTTTTCAAGTGATCAAATCTATCTTTTCTTCCAATTTCAATAAAGTTTCAAGGTTTAGTTCATGGTTAAGCTTCAAGTCTCATTTTATTAATTCTATCCAAAATTCAAGTTACAAAAATGCAATCTTCATTCAGATACTCATGTATAAAGTCCACTTAAGTCATCAAATATTTGTTCATCTGTGTCTTGATATTTCACAAAAGGTCTCAATTTAATTCATAACCATTACCAAAATGCAAAAGGTCCATGTATATGTGTTACATCAAGAGATTACAAATTAATTATTAAAACTTCAAAAAAAAAAGATAAAGGTACAACTTGCTTTTCACAACCGTATGCTTATTACGGTTCTTGCTGCCACTCCATGTGCTGAAACCATACCATATTTCCTACTACTACACAACAGCCAACAAGATAGGGACAAAACCAATTTCTGCCGAAAATCCCTGCATCCTGCAACATTTGCATCGTACCACTGCTACCACCCAAAAAGAACAACATCAACTACACTCCAAGCCTTACTAATACCACTGCATCATGCCCTGTTTCAACCTTCTGCTCCCAAACCATTCTGTAACACTGCTACTACTCTACCCACAAACAAAACCGATGTAAAATCTGCACCAAAGACAGTGATTCAGAATCTGCTCAAAATTGACTGCACACCTGTACATAACACCGATAACAGAACAAAGGGATTTGACCATAAAAACTTATCACAAATCCATTATGAGGAAAGGAAAAAAAACGATTTGAAAAGAAAATAAAAAACATGGATCCCATCTTGACGTTCAACAAAGATTCCTTTCACCAATCACTACAAAGCAAAACTTCTGCAACTAGAACAATAACACAACAGTTTTGAATCCTTCCCTCATTCCCCACGGCCATCCTCTTCATCCACAAACCTTTTCCAAACAAGAAGCTTCACAACAATGGCTTCACACACATAACCTGCAACAACCACATCCTGCATTACCTTCAAAATTTCCCTTCATCAACCTCACTTTTCAACCCTCAAACTTAGATCATAAACCTGTTATCCAGATTTTTTTCCCTCCAACAATACAACATCAAACCTCGCCGTAAATCATCTTCAGAAACTCGTTCTCAAAACCATCAAATAAAGCCCAACTTTCTTCTTCATCAGAACCCCTTTCATTCTCTTCAGAACCCATTTCAAAATAACAGAACATCCCAGTTTCATTACCTTCATCCTTGTCTTCACCTCACCACAATCTCCGTGAAAAAATAACCCACAAATCTAACATCCAAACCCCAAGCTTAACATTTCCTCTGTTTCATCCATCTCCAGCAACAGACCAAACCAAAAAAAGCACAGAAGAACGGACTCTGAAATGAAACCGTAAAATCACCTCCAAACACAACTTCATAAAGCCCAACCTTCATCCCAACTGAACCTTCTTCTTGCTTTAAATCCCAACCATAACAACAACCTCAACCTTCGACCCTTCCTCCACCTTAAAACGGTTCTCCAAAATCACCATTAAACCTAAAACCTCCTAATACCTCCATCTCAGAACTTGAATCCCTTTTCATTCTTCTTCAAATCCTGAAACAAAACCTCCCAGCTACACCTTCTGCAACCAACATCCTTCCATAACCATTAAACACTTCACTTCATCAGATTCAAACAAGCCACCTTCAATCATCACCTTCCATCAATCCTCTTGCTTCGACATAACCAAAATCTTCAACTCAACTCCAGAAAACCCAACTTCTATCTTCCTTCAAACTCTGTTTCACCATCTTCAACTTCAGAACAAACTTTCAATCATTTTCTGCAACAAACATCAAACTCAACCCTCTTTATGCTACTAACTAACCCGTCATTCCCATAAGCCAAACAACTTCAAGCTTTTCTAACCAAAACCTCTCCACCTTTGAACCTTATTTTTCCTTCACCCTCACTACCGCAACATACTTAAACTCCAACTGGCTTCCTTCCCTTTCTTTCTACTACAACATCCTCCACCTCCATGTTCTGTTTTTTCGGCACCTCCCGTTGCCTCGCCACTCACGAATGAGTAAAATCCCACAACATCAACCACATAAACGTTGCTACGATTTTCTCTCCACCTAGCAACTCGTCACTACCATCGTAATAACTTGTTTCTGATTCCATTTATGACCTTCTTTTCCGTTTAACATAAGCATCGCACCCGACTCAGATCTTCAATCTTTCTTGTTCAACTCAAACTCAAAATTTCTAATCAACACTCACCACCTTCATCCCCTTCTTCAAACAACCATTCTCAGATTCAACCCTTCAAAACCAATTCAATCCTCATTAAACTTCCACCACTCGAAACCACCGTGAAAACCCAGAAGAACTCCATCTTCTTCAGCCAACTCAAGCCCTTTCTACCTCCATTTAACCTCACCTCAACAGACACACAACAAATTCGACCCGCAACATCGCTATCCCTTGCAACCATTCAGAACCCAGATTTCCCCTATGAACTCGATTTTCAACCCAGTACACCTCCAAATCACCGAAAGCACACCAAATCCCTAACCTCCACCGAAAATCCGCTTCATCCCTTTTTCTTCAACAAACCCTCAATTCGAGAAGTTCCTCCATCATTTCAGAAACCTAATCCATGGAAACCCATTCACAGAAGCAAACTCATTACCCATTTCAACCAAATCATGACCTTAATCGAACTCAGAAGATGAAATCCAAAATAGTGAGAGGGAGAGAATAGTGTAAAAGTAAGACCAGAGGAGGTTAGGGTCGATATGACGTCTTCGCGGCAAAGATGATGAACCGCTTCGCTCGGTTCTCGCGGCTCTAAGATGACTGATGAAGGAGTCATGTTGTGGGTTATCGTGAAAGGTGAGAACGAGAGCGAGAGAGACGATTGGGAAGAAGAGGGCTCTGTCACCTTTTGTTTTTAATTATTTTATTTTATTTTAGTTATCAAACTTTGTTTTCATAATTTTATTTTAGTTATCAAACTTTGTTTTCATAATTTTATTTTAGTTATCAAACTTTGTTTTCATGATTTTAGTTATTATATCAACTTTATTTTTATGATTTTAACTTTTTATTTTATTTTATATTTCATAGAGCTTTGTATATATTATATGTTTAGTTTTTCCTATAATCTTTTTTTTAAGACTCTTTTTTTTAGAATACTTTATGTATGTATACTTTTTTTAAGTATCTTTTTAATTTAAGTTTTAAGACTTATTTTCTCTTTAGAGGTTAATTTCATTTCTCTTTTGTTATTGGGCACTTTGTCCCATTTTCTTGTTTTGGTCGATGACGACATTTCCGTAATTCATTACCAGTCAAATTATTGATGAATAATGTTGGATCCGAGACCACTTCTTTCTCTCCTTATTTTCTCTTTATATTTCGATTTTATTTTGACTTTTGATGATCGATGAAGTCTTGTAAGACGAGATCCCACTACTTTTGGTCCGTGCGACATGATTCAATTGGAGAACGATCCTCAATATCGTTTCTCTATCTTGTCCATAGCACAAAAATCGATACGCGGCCTCTTATAGCTTGACTTCCTTATAAGTCGAGTTACGACGGTCCAACGTCACATTGGTTCTAATTCAAAGCATCATCAAGGACCAAAAGAGGAGAAGATTGGAATGGAGCTTGCGCACAATGTCAAGGGTCAACGGAACCACTCCGTTCGGTAACATCTATCTAATTCAAGTCTTTTAATCAACTGCCGAGCGTTGTGAGTTCTTAGCGATAGATACATGGGAAATGATGAGTGAGGGGCCTCCTCTCATTCATCTAGGGTGTTTAGCGTACGTCCTTTGGACAATACGCGATGCATTCTCTCCTAAGCCTTAGGTTCTAGCGTGTGTGTCTCGGGTTCCTTCCCGTTTAGGCGTGTTAAGCTTGCTTCCTCTTTCCCTCGCCCCTGTGCGATCGAAACTCTTTCTCTCGCGTCCTGGCGATTGAGATCCCCCCTCTTGCCTCCGTGCAATTGAGACTCCCTTTTCTCTCGCTTCCGTGCGATCGAGACCGTTTTCCGCAGTTAGTCGAACTACAGCTGCTCTGATTTCTTGTTTCAGACGAGAATATGTAGGCATAGGATGCGATATCCTAGCGAGCACACTAATAATTAACTTCTCTGTTCTCTCGCTGCCGTGCGATCGAGACTTTCCCGCTGACGACTAATCTTTCCCTTTCTCTTTCCCTAGCGCAATTGAGACCAGACCGTAGTTCTAGAACCCGTAGGTTCCCATACCTTTAAACCCTGACATACTACGTCCATTCTACCGCAAACAGGTAACGCCTAAGTCTCCAATGGTCGAGCAGCAATACACCTAACTACTAGAATGCGTGCGCTAGTTGTCATACCCTAAATTTGTCCTACCCATTTGTAAATATTTTCGCATTTTATGTTACATTTTTCACCTAATTTCATGTCGTTCAGACACGTGTCCACCCCCGATTGGGCTTTTTTTTTTCAAATCTCGACTTTTTTGCCCAATAAGAGCGTGACATGTAGCCTAAGGGTATTTTCATAAAATGTCAATTCTTTTTAATTCCTTTTTTTATTTTCTCATTTTCAAATATTAATGTACATATTTTTGTTCTAGCATTTATTTAATTTAATTAAGTTTAGAATTTTGTTTTTTATTTAGACATTTAAATAGGTTTTTTATTTATATTTTAGAATTAGAATATTTTTTATTTCATTTTACTTATTAATGTTTTAATAGATTTTTTTATTTTAGATAGAAAATAGTTTGGTAAATTTTTTTTATTTTTAGATTACTAAATAGTTCTTTTTTAGAATTGTAGTATTTATTTTATTTTAGTTTATTAGATTTATTTTCCTTTATTTATTTATTTAGATTATTTTTTATTTAATTAGGATGTAATTATTTAGATTTAATTTAGATTAACTATGTAGAATTAAGTTAGGTTTAAAATCTTCTTATTAGAATTAGATTATTTAATTAATTATTTTCTTTTTCAGAATTTATTATTAGTTAATTAGATTAGAACTTTATTTAGAATTAGGAGTTAGTTTATGTTTAGGATTATTAATAATAATATACTTATTTAATTAAATTTTAAAAAAAAAGAAAAAATACCAGCAAGTGTTCAGCATAAAAGCCCCCTTTTACAGTTCAGTGATTGCGGATTCATAACCTAGTCGCCACTTTCCAAACCCATCTCACAGTAGCATCTTCTCCTTCAAAAAAAATCATCATTTATCCAATACCATAACTACACAAACCTTCCATTAATTTCTTCTTCAACATATATGCCAAAAACCAATCACACTTTATCACCATAACTGCATCTCTAAATCATTTTACACCACATAATATTTCTTCATCTTCACTCATAGAACCCTCACCCATCTCAATCTCAATCCACAACCTCACCGTCTGATTACTTGCTTGTGGTAATTTCTTAGATTTACTTTTTTATTATTATTTTTTTTATGTATTAGTTTTGAAACTTTGTCTTTCATATATTTTTTACACGAGTATAGAAACATATATAAGTTAGATATGGTGTTTAGTGTGCAATATATATACCGTTAATTTTTATTCTTTTATTTTTTTCATTTTATACAAACTTTCAATTTTAAGTTAATATATATATGGTTAGTTTTTATTTTTTATTTTATACAAACTTTCAGTTTTAAGTTAATATATATATGATTAGTTTTATTTTTTTATTTTATACAAACTTTCAGTTTTAAGTTTATATATATATATATATATATATATATATATATATATATATATATATATATATATATGGTTATTGTTTGATTTTTTTATTTTTAGTATTTCATATAATTTTATAATAGATACTTTTTTAGTTGCAATATATATTTACTTGTTTATTTGTAAATACTGTTACAAAAACAGATTTTATTTATATACTTAACTATAGTTTTATCTTAATCAAAATTAAATTTCACTATATTTTAGTTAGATTAACTCGGGGTCTATATTTTAATTAGTATTTTCAATGTGAATTTATATTATATTTAGTTATTATTTTAAGCTTAGAGATTTATTTTAGGATTTAGAATTAATTTATGATTTATATTTTATTTAGTATTTTTTCGTTTGGTCGATGACGATACTCCAAAGTTATTTTTCTGTCAAATTATTGATGAAAAATAACAAACCCGAGACCAACCTTTTTCAAACTTTTCATTTTCCATTTTTATCGTTTTTATCCATTTTATTCATATTATTCATATTATCATATTTATCTTACTATACATTCATATTGCCATATTCATATACTCATATCTATTCATATTTATCCACCCATGATCGAAAATACATAATATATTATCGAAAATCCTAAAAGCCAAACTGGTGGACTGTTGTATCATTGGTTATTTGCAGGTATCTTAATTTTAAGTCGTGCCCGACTTTGCTCAAGGCGTAGTTTAGGACACAAATGCACACACACGGCTTTCTCTTGAGCTACCTTACAATGAGACCCCTTTATTTCGTGCAATCCCGTGTAACTTACATGTACCCCTCTCCCATTCCGATGTATGTTTCGCATTTCTTTGATTATCGGTTTATCTCCTAGGAGCACCCATAGGGACTAGAGCGGATCAAACTATTTTCAAACTAATTCTCGATTCATCATCGAGCCACTTTTAAACAACCTCGTAAGTCGAGTGCTCATACGCATTCGCCATCAACCTATTACACAATTTGACCCTTGATGCATAAGTCAAGTCGGTCTCTTTTTTTTTTCAAACCATTTCATTTCCAACACGCTTTGCACGCGATAATGAGTCAAACCCTTGATCCAACGTCAAGAGGATTTTCGAAACAAACTATCAATCAACTAACAACTATTCAATCCTTTTCAAGGTGTAAACAATGGGTTCAAGTCTTTGAGCTTGCTTTTGATTGTTTGGATGTGAGTTATCTTATTCGTGTGTGAGCAATTGACGCTTTTAAATAACATTAACAACTCGACATCGTTCAACTATTTCCAACTCAAACAACTTTCTTTTTATGATGAAAAAGAGAGGGTTCCAAGTCTTTGGTTCGCTCTCCCGACTACTTGGGTCCGAGAAGCCTTTCTTAAGCTTCAAGTAGTCATCATCCGATCAACCTCAACCATTCAAACAACCTTCTTTTTCGATGAAAAAGAGAGTGTTATAAGTCTTTTGTTCGCTTTCCCGATTACTTGGGTCCGAGAAGTATTTCTTTAGCTTCAAGTAATTGTCATCAATTCAACTTCACCCTTTCAAACACAACCTTATTCTTCAAGATGGAAAAGAGAGAGTTCTAAGTCTTTGGTTCACTCTCCCGATTACTTGGGTCCGAGAAGTCTTTCTTAAGCTTCAAGTAGTCGTCATCCGTACCCACTTCAAAACCAATTCAAAACCGTTTCTTTCGTGGTCGTTACCACGAACTACGACTGCTCTGATTCTTCATTCATTCTTGAATGCAAGATACGTAGGCACAAGATTGCGATGATCTTGGCGAGCACAATCCCCTTCATCTCCTACTTCTCCCTATCCTTATCTGTAGTCGAACTACGACGCTCTGATTTCTCATTCTCGTCCGAATGAGCATACGTAGGCACAAGGGCCCCAATCCTTGGCGAGCACCCTATTCTCTAACCATCCCCTTTCCCCTTAGCGTCTTTAGCCTTTATAGTATCCTTTAGATTTTAGTAGTGAGAAGAGAAGATTAAGTTTAGCTAACATCCATCACAACTCGAATTAAGAGGTTCCCGTCGAGTACGACGGACGTGAGGGGTGCTAATACCTTCCCCTCGCATAACTGACTCCCGAACCCAGGAACATTTGGTTGCAACGACCGTGTTCCTTCCGCGTTTATGAGGTTTTCTCGATATTTTCCTCTCCCGTTCATTCGGGAAAAATAAAGTTTGGTGGCGACTCTGTCGAACCGCATTTTCGCGCATTTCACGCGAGATTCGTATGTTCGAATGGATTTTCGAGGTGCGACACTAGTATCGTCAACCTTTTCTCTCGCCCTGTGCGATCGAGAACACCCTGTTTACCCGCAGTTATCCTGAACTACATTTTTCTCTGATTTCTCGTACCAGACGAGAATACATAGGCACAAGACGCGATGTATTGGCGAGCAATTCCCCCCGTAGTTTCCCGAACTACGTTGACTCTGACTTTCCCATTGCACGCGGGAATACGTAGGCATAGAGCGGCGATGCTCTATCGAGTCAGTTCTCTCCGTTCTTTTCAGTTCCTTCCGTTTAGCATTAGCAGCCGTAGATAGTTTGTTTTTCACCCATAGACTAGACAACAAGCGTGGATCCCGTCAAGTACGACGGATGTGAGGGGTGCTAATACCTTCCCCTTGCATAACCGACTCCCGAACCCGAGATTTGGTTGCGATGACCGATCTTATCCCTCTTTTCGTTAGGTTTTCTCTGAGCGTTTCCTTTCCCTCTCTTGGGATAAATAACGCACGGTGGCGACTCTTCTGTCATTGTCGGCCTTGATTTTTCGCAGTAGCGACACAAAGCCACTAGGCCATCATATTTGGGCTTGAAAAATAACGCGTGCACTATATAATATATGAAGTTAGCATGGAAAGCGTGAAAAAATAAAAGAATCAAAAGGTCTGGGGCAAGGGGGATTCGAACCCCAATTCGAACCCCAAACCTCATGGACACTAAACACTTACAAACACACTCATAACCATTGTGACGGAATGCCCATTCAGTGAAAAAAATAGAAACATTAAATAAAATAGTAGACCCTCTCATCTTCAACCTCCACCATTTTTGCACTTTCTGAAATTCATAACTCTCTCGTTTCTTCATGAAGTGCAAAAATGTAAAAATGAAAATTGTATGGTTTTTCATGAGGAATACAATGATGACAATCAATTGAATTAATTTTCAATATAACTCAAGTAATCAAAAATGAAACAAAAAGAACCCTAGATCATAAATTTAAAATGAAATCATGTATGGCAATGATTCAAAGCAATTATCTTAGGGTAAATGACCTATATATTATGGCAAACATATTTTAATTAGAATGCATGAAAATAATGTCAGAATCACATAGTTGCAAAGGTTATGGACTTACCTATTAGAGTAGGTCCAATTCCTATTCGATCCAACTTCCAGAAGGTAATCAATGATCCAAACTGCTTCTGTGAACCTCCAAGATGCTTTTGGAAGACTTGAATTATGTTGGAACCACTTCAAACTTTGTGCACAAATCCTCTGGTAAAAGTGAAAAATGAAAACTAGATCCTCAAGAAAATGGTGTTGCAGTTGAGGATCAACACTTGAAACGGTTCAAGGAAGGTTTATGGATGGTGTTTGAATGCTTGGTTGGATTGGAAAAGGTCAAAATGACGATTTGGGATGCTTTGTGCAAAATGTCAACAAATTTGGTGTTGAAAGTTAAATTTATGATCTTGAGGTTTTTGGGTGAAGATGATGACTTGAACACCCTTGTTAGGTGTTTTATGGTGTGTGTGAATGGGTGGTTTGATGATTTTATGGCTAATGGAATGTTTTGGGCAACTTTGTGAAAAGTGGAAGTTTTTTGGACAATGAAGGTTTGGATGCAAAATCTGGTGTGGCAAGTGTTTGATATGATTTCTTGTGTGATTATTGTGTGTTTTGGACAATGACTGAGTCCCTATTTATAAGGAAAAGGTTGAGGGACTAAGGTTATGCATAACAAAAGCTTGGTGCAAAATGGCTTGGTTGGATTCTAAGTGATAGTTCCATTGATCTTTGTGGTTCCAAGACATAGTACATGCCTTTCTAGAGTGGTTGAAAAGTTTAGAGGTGTTGCTTCTGTGTTTAAAAGAGTTTGTGTGTACAAGAAACAAGGAATGGGCTCAAGAAAAGTTGACTTCTTGATTAAAGCCACTTTATGCAAATGGCAATTTGACTTTCTTGAAAAATAATCCAAATATGGCATTGTAACTTGGTTAATGGCTCAATTCTTTGGTCAATGCATCACAAGATCACTTAGGTTTGACTAGGTTTTGCAACAAGAGTTTGACATGAACATGACTTGAAATTCAGCTTGGAGGAGTCAACTTCCCTTCTTCGAAACTCCTAGCTTAAGTATGATAAAAATGTGTTCTTCGAATTTTTAGAAAGCTTGAAAAATCCTATACAACTTTCATGTTTTGAGTTTTTCTTGAATCAATTGGGATCATGGTGAAAAATGGCCTCAAAGCTGGTTGCTTTACAAGGCAGATTTTATTGAAATTTTTTCTAAGCGTTTAGGTTCAAAAGACATTGAATCCTCCACTTCATGGCTTCATATCTCTTAATCCATGCCTCTTTTGAAAATCATCCCACATAACAAAGTTGTAGTATTTAGCATGTTCTTCAATTTGGTTTTTGGAGTAAAGAAAATAGTTGCTTGAATTGGAAGTTATGGCCTTGGAAAATTGGGCAAAAATCATGAATTTCCATAACTTCGAAAAAATTTCAATTCTTCATTGTTGCCCTTTTTGCAAGTAACCTCACATTTCTTGATTTCTATTGATCAAATTCACCAATAAATCACATTTTTATGAAATTCACCTTGAGGAGACCATGTTGGACCAAAAAGTCAAAAGTCAAACTTGACTTTGATCAGTGGTTGACTTTTGTATCAAATGAAATTCAAGTTGCATAATTCAATGAAATCAAACACTTGAGCTATTTGAACACTATGCATGGAATCCAAAGGTAACTTTAAGCGTCTTGAACCATGTCCCAAGGCTTGATATCATGTCTTGGTCTAAAGTCAAAGGTGCAGTTAACTTTGGCTCATAAACCCTAATTTGTGGATCAAATGAATTTGAAACTTAATAACCTTGTAATGAGGCCACAATACACTTGAATGTTGATGTAAGGAAACTCTTGATCATGAGAACTTGATACATTGATAATCAATCCAAGACTTTGACTGATCAACCAATGATCTCATTGGCAAACCCTAATTCACCAACAAAATAAAACAAGACAAATATTGATAATTTGGGGATTAGCTATGCATGAATGACATAACTAAAATGTGTTGGATGCTATGAAAATGATGATGGAATCTAGGGGTAAAATTTGGGGTATGACAATCGCAAACACTTGAGCCTCGTCTTTCAAGAATTATGCTACTTTCCTAGCAGATATAAACATCAACTCTCCATCTCCTCCCACCTCTGGAAATATCACAGTCTTTGAAAAGCAGTTGATATGAACATGGCTGAACTCCAACCAGTTCATCCCAAGGATAACATCAAGTTGACTCAACTGTCAACAAGCCAAGTCGGTCGCAAAAATCTTACCATAAATAGTAAATGGACACTTCAAACACACCAATGAAGTAGTTGCGGAACCATTTGCTGGGGTATCAATAACCATACTTCCAACCATTGAAGATAATCAATAACCATACTTCCAACCATTGAAGATTACTTTAAATCCAATATCTTAGCATAATCAAGCAAAATAAAATAATATGTCGCACCCATGTCAATAATAGCAATCATATGGATACTATTGATAAAACACGTACCTCGAATCAACCTGTCAACACTAGCAGTCTCTATCCTAGACAAGGAAAAACCCTTTCCTCTATCCTCAAATTTCTTTGATTTCTAGCAATTAGTACTAGTATGGCCTTGCTTTCCATAATTGTAGCAAGTCACAATATTACCCTTACAATCAGCGATGAGAAGCCCTGTCTTCCCACACTATAACACGTCTTCTCAACACTGGAGCACTAATTGGAACGATGACCTATCATACCATACCTATAACACTGGACAAAAGAAAGAGCTCCTCCTCCACTTAGATACTTCTCAGTTGTAGCCTTCTCTTTTCCTTTGTCAACAGGAGTCACGTACGAATTTCCTCGAAACTACCCCTTCCCTTTCTTTTCACTAATACTCTTGTAATGAGCAGATCAAGCTCTGTTATCCTCGTCATAGTTCTACACTTACTCACAATCATAGAAAAGCGATAGATCTCCTAGTAACCTACAACTTGTTTAATCTCGAGACGCAGCCCGCTCTTAAACTTGATGCATTTTGAACCTTCGACAACAACAATATTATAATGCAGTCATAATTTCACTAGCTCCTTAAACTTTGTAGTAAACTTTGAAACCGTCAAATTTCCTTGCTTCAACTCAAGGAATTCAATCTCCTTCTTGATATGCACATCCTCAAGAAAGTACTTCTCTAGAAACTGCACCCTGAATATAACCCAGGTACCTTCAGTACCAGTAACCTCTAGCATTTAGCGTGTGTTATCCCACCAATCCTCAGCTTCCTCAAATGACATGTGAGTACCAGACAATACCTTCTGCTCCTCAGTACAAGCCATTACTCAGAAAAATATTTTCAATCTCTTTGAGCCATACATGAGCACCCTCAGGGTCATATCTACTATTGAATGTCGATGAATTATTCCTCTAAAATTTTCCTAAACCATAAAACTCGTCAACAACTTGATTATGCTGTCCATGTAGCGCCTGAGCCACTGACTCCAAAGAATTAGCAATTGTGTGATCGTTTCTTTTAGCCATTCTCTACATCATCAAACAAATATTAGAAGAAACAATGTATCGACAGTGTAGGCACACATGTCACATACTAGGGAATAATTATCATGCAAAAACTTGGTCGGATGAACCGACTTGCTCTAATATCACTAATGTAACACCCTAACCCCGAAACTTATATAACAAGCATTACTCGATGATTAAGTTTTACCAACTTCAAAACATCTCAACTTTACTTAAATAGCAAGTGAAAAATCAAATTAAAATACTCAACAAAATCATGTTTGTTCTCAACTTCAAAATAATGTCATAAAAACTCCCTAAGAACATTAATTCGAACCCAACAATTAAAACAAACGTCTCAGCCTCGATGTTACATGATCCGAGCACAACCATAAAGTAAACAACGAAATTAAATGGAAATAACTTCAAAAGCTACCTTCCACCCACAACAACTTCTAATTCTGATTATCTGCAAGATGTCCTTGGTGGACAACATCAAAGCAAAAGGAATGAGAATTCACATCAAATCAAAGGCATAAGCTGCAAGGTTGAATTCAAACATTTACACAATCATCAACAATCACACAACATCATCCTCACACCCATTCCATCAACATATACAAGACAATCTAACATTCATCATTTAAATTTTGCAATGAGACTCACGACATAAACTAGACTCATATGCATATGGTACCATATCATCATCAATTGGTTCACTCAGGAACCAGGTTCACCTTGCTCGAACCCTGAATCCACCCTACTCGGAGTACGGACAAATCACCAGTTCACCTTGCTCAATTGCAACTTGCCTCTTTAATAAACAATAATGACATAATGAGTTCATGTCACAACACGTCAATGCAATAACAACATAATATTTGAAGTCTCCTCCCGATAATAAACACAACATGCATTGACCCAATGGTAATAGTTCCCCTCCCGAACTATCATCCCACAACAACATACTCACAATTCAACAACATAATTCATGCTCATACAACAACACATCATCATCATCATCACAACTCACAATAATTAACACAACATCCTCATCAAGCGTGCACATATCCAACACTCATCAAATGACCCACAAATTCGATTAAAGTTATATTTGATCACAAATCATATGAAACATCATTCCAAACAGCTGTTAATAGAGTCTAACAGTGCACAAAACATCTACAAAAGTTGAAGATTCAAAATATGCACTTAACATCATCAAAATAAGTATTTACACCCAATTAACGTTCATGGTGGGTTATCTGTCACGAGCATGGTGCCCACCATGGACATCACAACACAAACACGTCATCTATGTGACGACCGACTCCAAAATTGAGCCTGGGCTTCATGACGGGTTACCCGTCATGACCATAGAGCCCACCATCGACCAGTAGAATGCAATATTTTGTTTCTGTTGTGGAGTTCACATCAGAACTCTGATTGATCAGAAAATAACAGGAAATCAACATATCAACATCGCACAACCTACATCTATCAATTAACAAGCATAATAATTAATTATTCCCGACTTTTATCATGATCCCAAAACCCTCGCAACCCAACAATAGTGAAAACATATTAACACATCAAAACAGAAAATCTCATACACACATGTACACGAATTTCATCATGAAAAACATATTACAACACCAATTGATTATCAAATTTCTTATTCACATACAAAAATAACCAAACACGCACAATTATACAAACCTATTGGAGGTTAAGGACTCCTCAACTCTACCCCTTTAGCATATACCCATTATTAAGTCCATTATCCCCTTCGCCTCAATTTCTCTGAAGCAATCTGAATCCGAATTGGTTTAAATTTTCTTCTATCACCTAAAGTTCCAAGTTCCCTCTTTGCATATAGCCTCTTTCTCTTTTTTACAAATTTTCTACGTACTGAAAAAAATCTTGCAAACTTAGGTTATGTTCCTAATTTATATAATTAGGGTTAATCTAGTTGAAATTACAAACTCACCTCTCACTTACTAGCATCCTCTCTTCTTCATCCCCTCTATTTCTTATAATTCACACTTTGGCTCCAAACCTTCTCTTTTCCCATTTTAAATGAATAATTAAATTAAAATATTATTATTTAATTATCAAAATAGACTCTAATAATCCTAGTCCACCTCTACCAATCTCTAATCACTATCCACACTCTCACCTCAAGTTCACACACCCCTAACATCCATATTAATTCAATTACCGCACATAATAATTAAATTAAAATAAAATTAAATCACGAACAAACACATAAAATAATAATTTGAAAACTAGGGTGTTATAACTCCTAGCAGTTCTAACACCGATAATTTAACTACCCGCCTACAACCCAGCAGCACAGACAGTTAGTAAGGCCTCTCACCTCACGTGAGCTGCTTCACTAAACAGTCTAAAAAACAATTGTACAAGGCTACTCGCCACTGTGAATCAGTCCTCACCACATTTGTATAATATTCCTACTAATATATCTAACTCCTTACTCTTACAGGAGAACATGCACACATCTTGTACTTTTTTGAACAATACATATTCTATACTTCAATATAAATAATTTCATCTTATTTTTTTATTCTTATAAATTTTATTTTTATTTTAATGACCAAACAAACAATGGTCGAAGAGGATGAATGTGAGATTGTTTAAAAAAAGAAGTAAAATGGTGGGTAAGGGTGAAAATAGGTCAGACCGATAACAAAAGCATACGACCTAACCTACATAGACTCAGGGCAGACCAAGGTTTTTATAAATAGAAAATGTCTGAGTTTTTTTTATAAGCCTATTTAGTTAAAAGGCCAGACCTCAGGTCATGAAAAAAGCCTAATAAGCCGACCTATTTAAATAAATATTAATAATTTTATTATTATTATTATGTTATGTTTTGTACTTTGAATTAAAATACATAAATAAATATTGGTTATCTTAGAGAACTTATGAAAATAAGATGAAAAAATATTATGAACAATGTTATAAGTTGGTTTCATAAGTTATCTTAAACAAATAGTCTCACAAAACTTCTGTTAATAGGTAAGTTAAAATATGTCAATGCAAACAACGTTTTAATCTTATTGATTTTCTAGTTTGTTAGTCTATTTAAACATTATTTTAATTGCTAGTTTACATACATATAGAAATAAGTCTATATCAGGTTACAAGTCAGATTTAGACTTCCGTTTTTTTGGCAGGTCAGATTTAAGCTTTCATTTTTTTAGCAGTAAGCTTTCATTTTTTTAGCAGTTTTGATTTAAGTTTGACAAAATTTAACTCAACTCAACCTATTTGTAACCCTAATAAAGAGTTATGAGATAAATGTGAAAGGTAATATACTATATATTATTGAGAAAAATATAACATTTTTAATATTAAAATATTAAAAAAATTAAAATGTTTTTGAATAAGGAAGATCCGTCCAAACCAAAATAAGGAAGATATCAATGCTTTTGAGTAAACCATTATAGAGATTTGAATAAATCCGTTTGTTTTAGTTTTTTAAAAATGATTTTTCATATTTTTAAATATTTTGTTTAAATAATATACAAAGAATTAAAAAAAACTCAAATACAAATTTATTTAAATAATTATTTTAAATATTTAATTATTTTATAATATTTTTTAAATATTAAAATTTCAAAAACTTAATTTGAATTAAATCTTTTTGAAATAATTATGCTTTCAACTATATTTTAATCTTTAATATTATATATTTATGTTATTGTCAAAATTAGTTTTTAAATTTGTAAAAATTAAATTTAAAAATTTATTTTTATAAAAATCAATTTTAAAATACTTTTTATTTAAAATAAAACAAATGGACAATATATTAAATAAAATTAGAGAACAAAATTTGAAATAAGTTTATTGATTTACCTTAGTTGTCAGTATATTCCTTTTTTAACTTCTTTTAATTTCATATATATATTTAGCTTTATTAAAAAAAAGTATATCCTCCTTATTTGACATATACAATTTGAAAGATTTACACATAATTAATATTTTATTTAATAATGTACCCAATTTTTTTATTTATTTAATAATAGTCTTAACTCTTAAGTATCAAGCCACTTTCTTCGATTTCCGGAGGGTAACGTTTTGAAAAGTTATTTGCAAGAGAATAAACAAATAAAAGCTCATGGACCAAGATTTGATTGGTTTGTTTAATTAACTAATAGGAATGGATAGTTCAACAATAAAATTAATCAACTTATATGTCGTTTCATTTTTTATATTTTTGGTTAAATATGTAGTGTCAATTTTAAATATCTATTGAATCCACTCCATATTATTACTTTTTTTATATCAATAAATATCTGAAGATATTTTTCTTTCAACCTTTTTTATGTTTTTATATTTTATATTCAAAATCGACAATTTCAAAAATCAAATTCAATGTCTTTTGACGAGAGAGTGCCATCTTTTTAATTTTCCAAAAAAATTTAATAGTATTATTTATCACAGTCTTTTAAAATTCAAAGTATATTATTTACTAAATTATTCGATACTAAATATATTTTGATCGACAAAACTAAAAATACAAATATATATTATTTATTTGTTTTTTCTTTAAAAAATATGTATTACTAAAATTTCATATTTTGGTTATTTAATTTTATATATATATATATATATATATATATATATATATATATATATATATATATATATATATATATATATATATATATATATATATATATATATATATATATATATATATATAATGTGAATTTTATAATATTTTACAAATCACTGACCATAAACTTGAAAATATTTGACAACTATTTCAACAATCTATAAAATAATCCTTCCTCCATTTTAATATAATTATCGTTTAAGATTTTTACACACATATTAAAAATATAAAGATGTTGAAATAAGATATTAACTTTTATTTTTTTCATCTCACAATGAATAACTTTAGATAGAATTGAAATGTGTCATTCATTTTAAATTTTTTTTATTTTAAATGAATCACTTTTATGAGATAAAAAAAATATTAACTTAATTTTATTAAAATATTAAAAATATGATAATAATTGCTACATTAAAAAATAGAATGAAAGTCACTTTTAAAATAAGTTTTATTTACTAAAAATAATCATTTTGAAACGAAAAAGTACAAGTGCAAAATTTTTAATATAGACAGATACATAACAATTATCTTTTAATATTGTATATTTTTGTAAAAAAATTAAAAAAGGCTTTTATTTATTTATTTTAATATTTATTAATATTATTTTATTACTAAAATATCGTAAACATTGATTTTTTGGTACAAACAAAATCAAAAAGTGATTGTTCCTTCGTTTTGGTCTGCCAACCCAGCCATTGCATACTGCCACTCGACTTCCCTTTTTCTGTTTTCTTCTTCTTTTTAGAGAGAGAAACAAAAAACCAAACCAAACTAAAAAACCAAACGTTTCGTTTTCGTTTTCTTCAAGAAATCAAATCACAAATTCAAACCCTCTCTCTCCCCCAACAAAAACACCAAACAAATGTATGTTGGTTTTTGATTCTGTTTATTCATATGTTACGATACAATGTCGATGAATGCTTTGAACATTTTCATGCTTCCATTTTTTTCTTTGTAAGTAGCTATTGATTTCTTAATGTTATTGTAGTATTGTATCGTTTTCATGTGATTTGTTGTTTATTCTTGTTCTTAGTTACCAATTCTTAGTTCTTGTTTGAATTTAAGTACTTTGATTATCACTTCCTCTTCACTCCTTCATGCATTTTCTGCTAGGATTCTTAATTTTTATTGAATTAGTGGTTAATTGGATAGTTTGTATTTTTAACTCCAAGGTTTTGTTTTAAATATCAGTCATGGTTTCATTATGCTGTCGCATAAAGGCTTTCACGATTTTGGCTGGTGCCCGTGTCGCGACACTGATTACAGTCTTCGTTATGTGAATTAACCATAATTTGTTCTTTATCATAAAAATGGTGGTGAGTAACAATATCGGTATCGGCAACTTTCGATACCGTTTTGTCGCGGCCGATTTTTCGGTCACGGACCCTTTTTTAACACCTTGATAAATTATGTTATGTTTGGTTAGATATTTGATTTATGATTGAAAATTGGGGCTATGATTAGTTCATGTATTTAATATACCTAGTGGAATTAACTAGTACTTTTTGATAATGTGTTCATCTTGTGTTTTGATTTTCAGATTTGTATGCTTTTGAATCCATTGAAGATTTCAAGTTCTTATGGTGTTAGTTTGATTTATTCTGAAGATGATTGAAAAGAAAATTTGTTGAAGATGAACACAGCAAAATTTTGGCGTCGAAGCATGGGCGATATGCAGATCTTTTCGGGATCACGATACCGTCCACCGACGAAGAAGCCGATGTGGATTGTTGTTCTGCTTTTATTTGTTATCATGTTTGTTGTAACTTGTGCTTATCTTTACCGGCCGCGTAACCGTACAGTTTGTAACATGTTCTCTACTAGACAGTGTAAAGACATTGCTGATTGGATTCCTCCTGTTCCTGTAAGGGAATACACTAATGATGAGGTTGCAGCACAAGTTGTTTTTAGAGATATTTTGAACACACCAGTAGTTATGCCGACGAATCCTAAAATCGCGTTCATGTTTTTGACACCGGGTTCTCTACCGTTTGAAAAACTGTGGGATAACTTCTTCCAAGTAAGGTTTTGTGTATGTGATTTCATCGGTTTGGTTTTCTTAGCTTCGGAGTTGTTAATGCTTCTCTTTTTCTTGCAGGGTCATGAAGGGAAGTTCTCCATTTATGTGCACGCGTCTCAGACTAAACCGGTTCACGTGAGCCGTTACTTTGTTAATCGGGATATACGCAGTGGCCAGGTGGTATGGGGAAAAATGTCCATGGTTGATGCAGAGAGACGACTGCTGGCAAATGCGCTACAAGATCCTCATAACCAGCACTTTGTTTTACTTTCTGATAGGTAATTTGCTCGGTATTTTTCGCACGGTTAGTTTATTTGTTTACTTGTTTATTTTAGTTTCTAATCTTCTTGCATTGGTTTTGTTGCAGCTGCGTGCCCCTGTATAATTTTAATTACATTTTCGATTATCTGATGTATACAAATATCAGCTTTGTAGACTGGTATGTCATGTTTCGTCCTGATAGAGTTGGTTGATCTTTTCTTTTACGTTATCCTTGATTAATATGCTAGTTACTTTTCCATTTTAGCTTTCGGGATCCTGGTCCTGTTGGCAATGGCAGATATTCAGAACGCATGTTACCCGAAGTCGAGATTAAGGACTTTAGAAAGGGTGCTCAGGTACATTTTCGTATGAAGGGTCTGTTTGAATTGATTTATTTGTACTAACATCGTGAATTTTGCAGTGGTTCTCAATGAAACGGCAACATGCTATTATGGTTATAGCTGACCACCTGTATTACTCGATATTTCAGGCTCACTGCGAGGTAAAGTTTTTATATACTTTCGCCGTTAAAATGTTTACGTTGTTATAAGTCCGGAAAATCTATTCCATTGCTCGATTATTAATCAGAATATTCCTGATTTTACAGCCTGGTGTAGATGGGAAGAATTGCATTGCAGATGAGCATTACTTACCGACCTTCTTCACAGTGAGAATTTCGTTCGTAAATCATAATACAAGTCTGTTTAAACAGTTTTAAACTGTCAACTAATTGGCTAATGTTTCTGTTATAGATGGTCGATCCTGGAGGAATCGCAAACTGGTCAGTAACTCATGTTGATTGGTCCGAACAAAAATGGCATCCGAAATCATATGTTACTCAGGATGTTACTTACGATCTTTTGAAGTCTATTATGGTACATTTCTACAACTGCAACTATAACTTTGTCATATTATTTTTAAGTTAGGCTAATGTATATTCATGTTAACTTCGCTGTATCTGCAGTCCATTGACGAAAGTGTGCACGTCACCAGTGATGAGAAGGTATGCTGATAGCTCTCGTGTTCCTCTGATTTATCGAGAATACATTAAGCGATTTAACAAACACTTTTCCTTTTTTTTTTGCCAACAGAAAGAAGTACTAAGATGGCCTTGCTTATGGAACGGAATTCAGAAGCCGTGTTACCTATTTGCTAGGAAATTCACTCTGGAAACAGAAGACAGTTTATTGAAGCTTCTCTCCAATTATTCATCTTCTTGAGCCAGCGATTTTTTCTATCGATTCTTTGGTCGGATCAGACATTGCTTTTGGCCGTGATCCTGGTTTCTCGTATATGGTACATGGAGTTGTAAATTGTAGCAGAATTGAGGTGATCGATCACATGCTAGCTGTTGATATTGTGTCAAGTTGAAGTACTCGAAATATGGTTAGAAAGGTTTATACAGGAAGATAATGATTTTACTTTTGCCTTATAGGTGATTGATAGAATGAATCATTTCCACCCTCTCCGATTCCACCCTCCGATTTTGGTTTTATTCAAGTTTTGCAATTGCATAACATGTTTTGACGGGGAGGGTGGACTCATTTTGTGATTGGTCTTTTGTAAAACTTACATAGTGATTGAATGAAAATATACAAATTTGTTGGCAACTTCTTTGGGATTTGAATATGGCGAAGGCTACGCGGATCATTGACATCTGTAAAGGTCCATAGCGAGCCTAGGCCAAAGAAGTTCTGAAGTTAGACTGCTGCTGTATTTAGCTTCAGTGGCTGGATTTCCAGAAAACAAACTGTTTTTTTATGACCAAGAAACCAAATTGTTTTCTAAGTAAACACAATAATGTGTCCAACTTCAATGATGGCTATATGTTTTTTTTCTTTCTGGTTTAGAGGCATAAATGCATTAACTAGAAGGGTGAGACCAACTTCAAATGATGTGTCTATGTTTTTTTTTCTTCCAGTTGTGCCATTTTGCTCATGAGTTTAAGTAACACATTGCTTATTACCACCATTAGTTTGAAGAGACTTAGCTTTTATTCCAAATTCATGAGTAGGATTCAATGAAGTGTAAGTAATACTAACTATCATGAGTGGAATTAATAAGAGTATCCTAAATGTATTGTAAATAAGTTGAAGAGGTTGATTATAAATCGTCACTCAATTAGTATAAGGCAGTTTACATGCTTTGTAAACACAGAAAATATATAATTGATAAGAGTAAAGTATGTACATCTTTGTCATTTATTACGTTCATATATCATAATTCTTTTTCAAAAAAAATAAAAAAAATCAAACATCTGCAAAATTACAAGAAAAAAATCATATTAAATTGCACTCCATAGTTACAATTTTGTTCCACAACAATATTCACTTAAACATACAAAAAGTCCTTTATTCGAGACTTTGTTTTACCGAAGAATCTTTAAAACTCAAACTTTATTCTACAACAACTTTCATTTGGTCTACCTAAGTTTCAATGGAGAAGAAAACAATATTTCCTTGCTAGAAATAAGTATTTATACACCATAATAATGAAATTGATTCTTCAACCTGATATACACAAAAAAACGTCACAAAAAATATTGATTACTTAATGCACCTTACATCTATCACTCATACTCAATCTTTAGAGTTGAGAACCACTACAAATAAAATTTCTTGATTCAAGGTTGAATATGATTAGTGATATATAAAGAAATCTCACACAACCTCTTAACTAACGCATTCAAAACACAAAGAATCTCATACAAAATAAGAGAGAGAGAGAGAGAGAGAGAGAAGAGAGAGAGTAGAGAGGAGAGAGAGAGAGAGAGAGAGAGAGAGAGATGAGAGAGGAGAGAGAAGAGAGAGAGAGAAGAGAGAGAGAGAGAGAGAGAGAGAGAGATGAGAGAGAGAGAGAGAGAGAGGAGTGAGAGAGAGAGAGAGAGAGAGGAGATGAGGAGAGAGAGAGAGAGAGGAGAGAGAGAGAGAGAGAGAGAGAGAGAGAGAGAGAGAGAGAGGAGAGAGAGAGAGAGAGAGAGTTTAATGTTTATATACGGGTTAGAGGTAAGGCACAAAATAGGAGAAATTTAGCAATTGATTCGAGTCGGATCATATAACTATGATTTGAAATAGATGAAAAAATGACTTTAATTAAGGTGATAAAACTTAGGTAATGACTCTATTTGATTAAGACCATGATTTTAATCATGTGATTCGAATCAAGAAATTACATGACTCAAATCACACAAATAAAAGTGTTTTCAAAAGAGTCTATTTCATTACAAACAAATCACCCTTTGTTGTGATTCACATCAAAGGTGACTTTGATTTGAACCAAACATATTCTTGGTTTTAATCATTATTACAGTACCAAATTCCAAATTTTAACTTAATTCTTGATTCGAATTAGCCAAAGCTGTGATTCTAATCAAGCTTAAAAAAACACCTTATTTAAAGGCTTCTAATATGTGATTCAAGACACATATTTTGATTCTGACCAATTTTCTCAACTAAAAAAAATTGCAATAGGTTCAACCTAATTGAATGTAATGGATAGCTCAAGGTACAATACTATAATGAATGATAAAATCAAATTACAATAAATCATTAAAATCAAAATACAAATAAACCTAATTGAAAAATATCAAAATGCGACAAATCATCAAAATGAACAAATGAACTGCAAATCTCCTTTTTGATGTTTTGAAAATTTGAGATATTTGAATAATTTGATTCCGATTATTGATCAGCGCACAAATGATACTTAAGCTCTTGAGCTTTCAAGCTCCCCCTACATTCAACATTTAACATGCGTAAACATTGATATATATCTCATAAAACTTCTTCTCTTTGACAAATTATAAAAAAAAAATAAAAGGTAAAAAATAAGACTACAACAGTAGATGAATGGGTCATCAAGAGGGGGAAGCATACACATTGAGTCAAGCACTCACCTAAAGGTCAAAGACTCACCCAAACAAGTGAGAGAGACCATCACACATTCACCCAAAACCTTAAGGTGATAGGTGTATGAGTCCTCTTACTTATAAAGTACTTAACCTCTACTTTTCTAAGCAATGTGGGACTTAAAACTCACACTTTTTTCTCCATACAACTCACTTATTTTCCAATAATCTCCCCCTTAGTGTGATTCCATCTACCATGTTTCCCCTTAAGTCCAACAATCTCCCCCTTAAGTGTGATTCCCTCTACTATGTTTTCCCCTTAAGTGGAATATCTTTCATCCACATGCTTGTACCCGCCGTTGAGAGACATCCTTATCTCGTCTTGAGCACTTCAACGAAACCACGCCTCCTAACCACAATGTTAGGAAGACTTTCGACACAAGGAGACAGTCCCTACTCGAACCGGGCTCTCATACCACTGATGGGTCATCAAGAGGGGGAATCATACACATTGGGTCAAACACTCACCTAAAGGTCAAAGACTCACCCAAACAAGTGAGAGAGACACCACATATTCATCCAAAATCTTAAGATGATAGGTGTATGAGTCCTCTTACTTATAAAGTGCTTAACCTCTACTTTTCTAAGCAATGTGGACTTATAAATCACACTTGTTTCTCCACACACACAACTCACACTTATTTCCAAATAATTAGCATTAAAATCACACTACTTACTAACAACACATCCAAAACACATAATTCATATCAATTATGCGATTGAGCACAACACAAACAATGAATGCAATCTAGCACAATATAAACACAAATTTAGATAAGATATTCAATATCACAATAAAGATGTAGATAGAATATAAGAGAAATACTAATATATGAATAAGATGAAATGGCAAAAAAAAAACTCCCCAACATGGATTATCATGCCAAAAGCAATCACAACACGACAATAATTTGCGAAACACATAAATCATAACTGACAAAATACCCATTACTAAAATTAAATTAAACCTAAGATGGGATGAAATGAAATGATATGCATGTTACATTTATAGAAGGTCGGATGAAAATGTTAGACAATGACAATGATCTAGAAGGGGGTTGAATAGATCACTAATTCCTAAACAGAGTTGGCGCTTAAAAGAAATTTGGTGTTTAAAATTTATGCGGAAGCGACCGAGAAACTAAGGTCGTCTAAACGAATCGTTACTGAAAAGATCGGGTATGCGATAAGGCAAGATGAAATGTCGTATCCAATGAGAAAATGAATCAATATTTGAACACCAATCAATATAATTAGATTCACTTTAAGGTTGTGCAATTTCCAAAGAATTGTAAAAATTAAACTCAAATTGACAAAAGCACAAATAGTTTGTATGCGATCAATTTGTCGAACACTTGATGTGCAAAACACCCCCAAGTGAAATTCTCTAAGTAATGGTAGTGCATAACTTTTCCAATTACAATCAAAATGATTGTAATGAGTTTTTAAAATACTTTTAAGCACTACACTATACCATAATTTTTATCAAGCAATTTGATTGTGCATAAATGTTAAGAATTCAGAAATAGAAAAATAGAAAAAGAGAGAACAACGCCAAATTTGTTGAGGCAGTTCCCCCTTCGTCCTCGCTTGGGGTACGTCTGCCCTCAATTCTAGAAATAGGATTGAGATCTATATTAACCTGTTGCGAAAGTTTGTACAAGAGAAGAAATAGTAATCACACACTCAAGCCTAGTTGTTAATGCTGAAACTATGTCTTCTCTCCCCTTGATTCAAGTCGAATCAAGTGCCTCGAATGTGTTGAATAAACCTCCGATTCCAGCTACTCGTCTGAACAACCCAACGGTCTTCAAATCTTTAGCCCGACTGATTTCAATCACATATAATTCGAACCCAAATATTTCTTCCACAATCCTCCAGTTACCGCTACTAGATTGAACGAACCACCCGTTCTTCAATCACCTTCACTCGGCTGAATTTGTGAAGAAATGATTTGTGCAACCCCCCCCCCCCCCCCCCCCCCCCCCCAAATCTCAAGTTTCTTGGAGGACAAAACCCTAATGGTTTTATTCAAGAAAAACCCACCGATCACTCAACCCAACCCCAATACAATATCCTATGTTTGGATGTTATCACCTCAATGATGCATAATGATCAACAAAAATTGTTATGTGTAGTTCTTGAGAAAATGCAAGAAAGAGGATGAAGATGATGAGAGAAAATCAGTGTCAATATTTCACTTTTCTTGTTGTTAGTGAAAAGAATGAGTCAAAAAGAATATATATGAAGCTAAGACCAAATAACAACCATAACAGTAATATGAAAATCAAACATATCAGAAAATTAGAGTGATTCATGCGAATGGTCGACCTAAGAAAAAAGGGAGTCGACCTGAGCATACACGATTTCAGAATTGTGCAAAAATTGACTTTATGCGTTGACCGGAACAGGTCCATGCGTCGATGCAAACCTGCCCAAAAATGACAATTTCAAACACTAACAATATGAGTCGACCGGAGGATTGACGCAAGCACACCTGAGAGGAAAAACTCAAAATCCACATTACATGAGTCAACCTAAGCAGGGTTTTGAGTCGATTCAAGCCTTCGAAACTTCCAAATATGAGTTTTTGAGCTTGTTTTGGTCTACCTAAACAATATTTATGCACACCTAAGTCTCTCAAAAGGATAAAAGACACAAAAAAAAACATATGATGCTCTTCTATATGAATAGACTCATGTTTTTTAAATATTTTTGGGCACGAGAGAACTATGAATGCAGATGGGACTCGATGATACTGTCCAAAATACAAAGTACTAACTAGATACGTTTTGACATCATTGAAATAAGGATTGAGACAACTTTCTCTCATGAAAAGTGTTGAGGAATTGAAGTAAGTTGTTTGTGGCATAAGGTGGCGTGTGAAAATTGTCCCACCATTGAACGACCCATTACTCAGTGTGGGTTTTGTAAGGAGAACAATTGATTTCTTCTCCTTTTTTTTTATCTCAAGAAAAAAAAGGAGAAGAAATCAATTGTTCTCCTTACAAAAGACCAGGTACAATCTTAGAACGACTAAATAGAGCCCTATGACTTTTTCTCAAGAAAAAGTTTGATGGTATTTCCCCAAACAATGTCAAATGACCTAGAAACAATTCTTATTCTTCATAAGTTGTTGAGAACTAAATGTTTAATAGAAAATCATGATTTGGTCTAACAAAAAACCCTGATATGATCTGAGTGTGAAAAGAGGGGGGGGGGGGGGGGGGGTACCTAGAGCTGTCAAAATAGGGTAGCCCATATGGACCAACCCGCCAGGCCGGAAAAATCATAGGGCTCAGGCCTTAAAATTAGAGCCCATATTTTTCATGGCTTTTTTTAGTCCAATCCTAAAAGCTCGTTACCCATTAGGGCTAGTCTGTAACACCCTTTTCTATCCCAAAAATATAATCGCAAATCATTCACATTTATTAGAGTAATATTTTAAACATAATAAAAATCACCTCAAAGGGCGTACATTTCTCAATAATTCAAATCAAAGTCAATGCTCCGTAAACAACGTGTTTTCCCAAAATTACTCAAAAATTGCTCAAATGGCAGCGGGAACTCAAAAAGGCAAATCCAAAGTTTTCCTTGCACAACAACATAATCAAAATAAAAAAAATTAATAAAACATGATTTAACTCAAAGACCCCAACCCAATGTTACACTATCAGAGCAAGACCCTCTAAGTCAACCAAAATGTCAAAAACTCCAAAAGTCCTCAACGACATCCACGACTAAACCTGGTCATCTGCACGTTACCCATGTGGAGGTAACATTCAAAGAGACAGGGTAAGTAAAATGATTCATAATAATCAATATAGAATCAATATATAAAATAGCGTCATTTTCGTATTCAACATCATCATAATCATCAAGGGAACATCAAAAAGCCATAGTATCATAAGTTACACCAAATTGTCACATAAATGCAAATTCAACAAGACTCATGTATGTGGTACCAATTCATTAAAGTTCGACGGACACTGGGCTATCAACCCTCCATAGATCCCCGTCAATAGGATCGATTCTACACAAGTACCGAAGCACAACAAAATACTTCACATCCACACAATGGGACTGAAGCTACAAGAATCAAACACTAGACTGAAGTCCGGAATACATATGAATGCATGATGCACACGTCAATATCAACCTCATAATAAACTTATTAGGTGCATCATCATTCATCAAAATCATCATAATAATCGTGTCATCGTATAATCATTAAAACTCATGGAATCAACATCATAACTCATCATCATTACTCATAGGAATCATCATACAATCATGTATTAATCACATAGGAATCACAGTCATACTCCTTGCAACTCGTCAAGAAAATCACAACATCAAAATACACAAGAACACAATTCGCAAAACTCTACTACGTTCGCTGGACAGTTCGTCGTGGGAGTCTGGGGCGAGTGTTCGCCGTGCGAAGGATTATTCGCTGTGCAAACTCGCGATTACAGCAAAATGTTGTTACACACCAGCACTAAAACCAGCCCAAAAGTGCCTACGATTTCCTTCCCAATTCCCCAAAAATATCCCTAAATCATTCCTAAGGTATTAGGGCGATAAGACCACAAAATCTACGACTTATTAGGCCAACCTCGTATCATATTTACGCCTCCAATTCCCATAAAATCCTTACCCTATACGGTTGAAACTTCAACAACAGATTTTGGCCACGAAGGCCTAATTTCCCTTACTCCCAATTCAGCCTCAAACCTATCAGACCATCACTTCAAATCCCTCAAACTCATTAAACTCACCTCACCAGAAAGGCAATAACAATTCAATACTCAAAATCCCTAAATCCTTATATCGGCTTTAAACACATGGAATCACATATTAAAAACAATAAAGGCAATACTTCTCATACTTAAACATAAAATTTGGCAACCTCTAATTTTTATTGTGTTTTATATTTTTTATCATCTCTAAATGTTTTTAATAAATCTAACACCAATAGTACGTATAAATTATTAATATTCAATATACAATATCAGATATGAGACTCGAACATGACACTTCATCGATGCAACAATAATAATTTCCTTTCTTGATATAATTTTTTATTTGTAAAATAGCATGAGTAAATATATAAAACTTAATTCAATGTATGAAAAATAAAATTCAAATGATGACTCTACCGCTGCTATCTTATAAGTTTAATATATAATCATTAAAATGACTGATTTACCGCTAATATGTCATAAGATACGTTCACGTCTACCTGTGAATGTGAATTATGCTTGCAATTCTAGTAATTAGCAAAATTCAGTTGAATTCAAATGAGTAAATTCTAAAACTACAACTCTGAATTATTTAGACCAACATGTAGATTTTTTCCCGTTTATGAACGCATTGGATTTGTGTGACAATTTAAAAAACAATTTTTTATTTATTCAAGTTAAAAACAATTGTTTTAATATTTCAATTTTTCTTCTTTATAAAAATATTTGTAACTTATTCTCATTTATAAAAATAATTGTATAAATAGTTGAATTTATTATGTTTATAAAATTATCTGTAACTTATTTTCATTTATAAAAACAATGGTATCTTATTCAGTTTATAAAAATAATTGTATCAATGCATTTTTATCTTTTATCATTAATTTTTCCTGATTAACAGGATTACCATTTAACACTTTTTTATGATGATTACAATTATAAAGTAAATTTGAAAAGATTCCGATAAATTTTAGTTATTTTATAAGTTTAAAAATAATTATATCAATAAGTAGATTTTTTTTTTCGTTTATAAGTGACTTGAACTCGTGTGACAATTTATAAAAATATTTTTAACTTATTCTTGTTAAAAACAAATGAATTAATATTTGAATTTTTTTCTTTTATAAAAGTAATAAAAATGAAATAGTGTATAGTGTAGATTTAATAGAATACAATATAAATAGAAATATTTGTAACTTATTTTCGTTTATAAAAATATTTATAACTTATTATCGTTTATAAAAATATTTGAATCAAGACGTAAATTTTCTCTCGTTTATAAGCGCCTTGAACTTCTGTGTTCATTTATAAAAATATTCGTAATTTATTCTTGTTTGTAAAAATTATTGTATCGGTAGTTCAATTTTTCTGTTTATAAAATAATTTATAACTTATTTCTGTTTATAAAAATAATTATAAATTATTCTCAATTATAAAATTAATTGTATCAATGAATTTTTCTATATATAAAAATAATCGTGTCAATAGATAGTTGAATTTTTCTATAAATAAATTTTTACCATTTTTTTTTCATGATTACCATTATCATTTTTTAAAATCATAATTATCATTATAAAATGTTTGAAAAGATTTTATTTTATTTTAGTTTTTTTATAAGTTAAAAAAATAATTTCAATTAAGAAATTAAACCTATTTAAAGAAAAAAATAATGGTAAGATATTTTTCTTCTTTATTTAAATAAGTCATAAACTACTATATTATTAAAAGTAATTGTATCTACCATCAATTATAATATTAGTGTAGATATTAGTATGAAAATAAAAAATTAGATATAATTGAATTCAACTTTCAATTGATATTTTAATAATAATAATAATAATAACAATTAAAAAGAAAATATGATTAAAAAATAAGAACAAATGACGGTTGATTTAAGTTTAAAGGAAGAGTTGATTTTTAAAATTTTGCAAGTTCAATCATGCTTTAATTATAAAAAAAATTAACAAAAAAAATAAATCAAGTATTAAACTTTATATATATAGGAAAGAGAAAAAACAAAAATCTTTTTGTTCTAAGAATATATAATAATTATAAAGAATAATTATAAGTAGATAAATCAAAAAATAATAATTTAATATTTATTAGCGTAAATATAATAGGTAAATAAAAAATTGCAAGAGAAAAAAAACAATAAATAAGCATTTAATTTTCTATGACCATTGAATCTTTCAATATCTTTTTGTACTAATATAATTTTATTATTGATAATATCAAATCTTACCAAAATCTAATATTGAAACAATATTATAATTTTTTATTTAAAAATACAAATATTAATTATTAATAATGATTAGATACATTAAATAAAAAAGACATATTTTAAAAACAAATATTTGTAACATATAAATGCTAATATTTTTTGTATAAAATCTTATAAAAATTAAAATTTGAAAATAAGTTTTCCATTTCTCTCTTTAATAATTATAAAGTTATTAATTACTATATTTATTTATTTAATGCATAAATTTATTTATGTTAATGTATTTTTAATCGATAAATATAATTATAATATTATTTATTTATAATAAATATAATATCAAAATAGTATTCTTTAATATTAAAAATTATTCCAATTTATTATTAAAAATAATTTTATAATATTAAAATCTTTTACAAATCTAAAATTACATAAAAATAAAATACATCATTAGTATATTTATTACAATAATTAAATTTAAAGATTAAAATAGAAATTGAAAAAAAAAAGAAAAATGACTAGTAAGATCAATGTAATTTCCAAAATATAGGATTATATATAAAACAAAGGTTATTATAATAATCATAAGTGGATTTATTAATTAATTTAAAAATATATAAATAAAATGATAAATTGATTTAAATACTATAAATAAAATGTAACAATAAAAGTTACTATAAGTAAAAATTGTGAGGAAGAGAAAAAAAAACATAAATAAAAATATCTCAAATGCATTTAATTATACTTTATGCTTTTTTTTTCTCAGCACCATAAACTCGTGTTCATTAATAAAAATATATTTAATTTTTAATAAAAATCATTAAACTATATAAAGTTATTATTAATGGTTATTCTCTTTTATATTTATCGTAAGATCTTTGAAGCTATTTAATATTATTTTCTCCAGAAAACAATCCGACATGTAAAAGATTGCTAAATAAAATAAAAAATATAAAACACAATCCTCCGAAGATATAGCAATGTGTCTTCAATTCTTTTGATTGAATCCAAAGATAATAAAAACATTTAGAGATGATAAAAAATATAAAACATAATAAAAATTATTGATTAATTATTTACAAAATTTTAATATAAACTAATAATGCAAATATTTAGAAAATATCGTTAAGTTTATAACATACTTAATAGAAAATTATGTTATAAACTTCCTTGTTTGATAATACACTCAATGTATATCAGTTTGTTTGCTAAAATCATACAAGCAACGCGACAGAAACTGCAACCATCAAATCAATCCTAATTACTTTTTGTATTTTGAGCCTCAACACAATTCCATTAATCACATAAAATGCAGCAATTTATTAGCCAATCATAGTTGATTTTTATAGTTTTAAAAGTAAACATCCCTAACACAATTTTATTAACCACAAAAAACAATTTATTGCGCTTCTTCTCATTATTCCTTTCATGCATCAAGTGAGTTTATCAGCCTCACAACAATTAGGCACTTAGATTTTCTAAACCTCTTCATAGAGTATCTCCTAGCAGTGCAAGGATTTTTTATCACCGCAACTCCAATATAGTCACTCAACAAAACATCAGTCAGCTAATAAAACGATAACAACAAATTACAACCAACAAACAAAAATAAAAAATTTATAAACTTCAACAGAGTATATATTACAAATTACAATAAAAAATTATGATGGATCTGAAATAAACTTGGACATCATCAAAGCTTCAGCAGTTGAAGAGTTTGACATCGACCTGTGATGGATTTGAAATGACAGCAAAAGGTTCTTGAACAACTTCGTCCATGACTGCAAAGAGAATCAAACATTGTTAGTTAACAAAATAGAAAGTAGAATAGATAGAAAAATAGGACGAAGGTGAATAAAACATTAGAATGAATGGGGCAAGGAAATCAAGCTTGAAGAGGAAGAAGATATGTGCGTCAAAATCCCCAATTTTGGTGGTTGTTGGCTTCACGGGAAAATTTATAAATGATCCAAACCCTAAACAAAATCAATTAATGGGGAAGCAAGGGTTTCCCAAAATAAAAAAAGAATTCTTCTTAAAATCGTAAATAAACAATGTTCAGACAAATAACGAAGATTGAACGTACTTGATTAATCTAACTGCTGCTTATACGTGGAGCGGTAATGGTGGTAGCAACCAAAGAACTTCACGTAAAGTTGAGCGCATTGAGAAT
Source organism: Lathyrus sativus (assembly GCA_963859935.3). Classification (NCBI taxonomy): domain Eukaryota; kingdom Viridiplantae; phylum Streptophyta; class Magnoliopsida; order Fabales; family Fabaceae; genus Lathyrus; species Lathyrus sativus. The sequence goes on along the minus strand of OZ012735.1, from coordinate 166,713,466 downwards.
TTTCAACATAGTTAGTAGAGAGTTGAGCGCATTGAGAATTTTCAACATAGTTAGTAGAGATCAGCAGTAAAAAGGAGTCATGATGGCTAGAAAATTAGTGGTGGCTTTACATCTTCTTTTTCCTAACTTTTTAATTTTAACCTGATAAAAATTCTAAAAATGACACATCAGCATCATTAAATGTCAGAGCTCTAATATTACAGTAATAGTATAATTAGTCTTTAATACCTTTATGTTTAACTACTCACTAAAAATCAAGGTAATATGTAAAATTGCTACTTTTGACAGAATAAATAGGATTGTATATGGATGGACACAACTGATGTTGACAAAATAAGCAACTCATCGTAAAACAACATCGTCAACCAAATAAACACTACTACGTAAAGTAACACCAATTGAGTCTGTACTACTAAGTTAGGGAGTACCAACACAATCTACACCACCACTTTTTTCAACTTAGCTAATTCCAAAAAAAAAAAAGTTTTAAAAAGGATCAAAATCTAGATCCAATCATAATTGTGTTTATTTTATGTGTACATCTTTTGTAATAGTCTTTGTGTACACCTTTTGTGTTGTATCAGTGTGGCATATGATATTTTGAAACATGTTTAATGTCATTTTGCTTTAACGTCTTTGGCTTGAATCAAACATTGTAATAAATTTTTTATTTAATGTTATTAAATTCAAGATTATGTTGATATGAAATTTTGGTATGGTCTGATAAATCTTTATGAAATTCTGGTTTAATCACACTTTGATTATTGTTCTAATCTGATCTCTTAACTATCTATAAGGTTTCCATTTAGTCCTATAAAGAAACTACCGACTCACTATTTTGACTTTTACCACGCTGTCATGTCACATCAGCACAATTTAATGTTTTTGTTAACATTTGACAAAAAGGATTAACTTGGCTAGCAAAATGATTTTTAAAAGACTAAAATGCAACGTTTATTAGATAAGAGATTAGAATGAAAATTGAAATTAAGTTAAAGGATCTCCGGACTAATTAAGCCTAATAAATATTTGAGAGTATATTAAAGAAAATGTCATTAATATTGCATTGAAAATGTAAAATGACTTATAATTTGAGATAAATTATTTTGACAAAATGACTTATATTTTAAAACAGAGGGAGTAGTTAATAAATTATGCAATATGTTTTTAACTAAACAAAACATTATTAAATAAATATTAATATATTAAAAATATTTTTATTTATTTCTACACGATGTCATTTGTTTTTCTTATTTATACTACAATATCTTTCAAACGATAAAATTTTTTTTAATCAAAAGAAAAAAAATTGTATTAATTCAAAAAACAATAGAGTATAAGGTGATTACACATATCTAACCCTCAAAGTAGACAAAAAAAAAAAAATTAAATTTGCTACATATTTTCTACTATACCAACTCCTATAAACAATCATATTTATAATGTTATCCATTATCTACAACATCACCATAACAAATATCACTACGACATTTTCACACATTATAGACGACATCCGTAGCAGCTAGTTTCAAGATGGAGGTTCTCCCCCCTTTAGTTCCTCATCCCAAGATTGTGGATTGTGTTTAATTCGTATCCATTCAAAAATTTTGACCCGAATATAAATCATTTAAAGACAAACAACCAATAGATAATTATTAGATTCTTCCTTATATAAAAAAAACAACATCTATTATCAGAAATCATACCGAACGATAAAATTTAATTGTCCTGCACATTTAAAATAAATTTATTATATTATTATATTATAATATTATTAATTATTATTATTATTATTATTATTATTATTTCAATTTACAACTCAATTAACGCCTATAGCTACAAATGCAATACACTTTACCAAAATCAGCAAAACATTTTCCAACACCTGTATTTTTATACTTGCTAACACACTTTGCATTGCAACAAGATTCACCACATTCATGAGTGCAAAGTCCAATTCCAATATTGCATGCAGGTTGTTGTGATCCTGGTGGTGGCTTATAGAAGTTACAAGTGCATAAGTCGAAGAAATTACAACTCCAGTCTATAACATGAACACCTTTTGCATATTTGCTACAATATAATGAACAATCTGCTACAGAACATCTACCAACAATCTTTGTGCACTCACCTTCAACTTCTGTTAATTGCACTATGTTCATGCAAAATAAAAATGAAGTGGAAATTAGTAAGGTTTATGATGTAAATATAATTTAATAGCCATGATAGATGTTTACCTGCTACAACTAAAACTAAGATGGTAAAGAAACAGAAAGATTTTGAGATTTGATACATCATTAAATTTTTAATTTTTTTTTTAATTTTGGTTTGTTACTCCAATGTTTAAATCTACTTATATAAGTTATGTTTAATATGGATTTCAGACAAATGTCCAAATGAAAAAATAAGTGCTTTGTAACTTTGTACCATTTTTTAAGTCCACCATGTTATTATTTTTAATGACACAACTTTTATTTAGAGGAAAGTTTTATTCAAATGAGATGGAATATTATCATTAATGCCAAAATATTCTATAATAAGTAAATTTTTCTCAGTTTTAAAAAACATTTGTTTTTGTTCAAATATGTTTTATAAATTACAATTCTCTATTTTTAAAAGTAACTAACAGTTGTCATCTTTTATTTATTTATTTTTGTCGGAAAAATAATCATTTTTTGATATTGTTCTATTTTATTCGGATTCTAGGTGAGTGTTCTCTCCGGACAAAAAACATAAATAAAATTTGACACATATATTAAAACTTTCAGATTATATATATATATATATATATATATATATATATATATATATATATATATATATATATATATATATATATATATATATATATATATATATATATATATATATATATATATATATATATATATATATATATATATATATATATATATATATATATATATATATATATATATATATATATATATATATTATATATATATATATATATATATATATATATATATATATATATTATATATATATATATATATATATATATATATATAGTTATATATATATATTATATATATATATATATATATATATATATATATATAATATATATTATATATATATATATATATATATATATATATATATATATATATATATATATATATATATATATATATATATATATATATATATATATATATATATATATATATATATATATATATATATATATATATATATATATATATATATATATATATATATATATATATATATATATATATATATATATATATATATATATATATATATATAGTTAAAGTGGTATAATACTTTCATATATTTCAATCGTGTATTACAGAGGAAAATTGGTTATATTTATATACACATAAAACTCTATTTCTAATTATAACTAAATCAGAATAATTATAACCAAATAGAGTAATTAACAATTAATAACTATATTCCTATTATAGTTCCTACAATTTTGTTGACAGCTAACACCAACACTCCCCAAGTTGGTGCATAGATATCTCGAATACCCAACTTGCCAAGTGCGTTGTAGAAGTCTCTACTACATACAGCTTTTGTGAGTATATCTGCTAATTGATCTTCAGATTTAACAAACGGAAATTGAATTATCTTGGTCTCCAAATTTTGCTTAATAAAGTGTCGATCTACTTCCACGTGTTTTGTTTGATCATGCTGAACCGGATTATGATCAATTTCAATTGCAGACTTGTTGTCACAAAAAAGATTCATCGCACTATTCGGAGCAAAGCCAATTTCACTTAACAGTCTTCGAAGCCAGAGAAGCTCACAAAGACCTTTAGCCATCCCTCGAAACTCTGCTTCAGCACTTGATAATGCTACAACATTTTGTTTCTTACTTTTCCATGTAACCAAATTTCCTCTAACAAAGGTAAAATAGTCTGAGATGGATTTTCTGTTGGTGATATCTCCTTCCCAGCCAGCGTCTGTATAGCCTTTAACTTGTACATGATTATTCTTTGTGAACATCAAGCTTTCTACAGGTGAGGACTTCAAGTAACACATGATTCGAATTACCGCGTCCATGTGATCTTTACTCGGGTTGTGCATAAATTGGCTTACTACACTTACCGCATACGCTATATCAGGTCGTGTATGAGATAAGTAAATAAGTTTGCCAACCAATCTCTGGTACCTTCCTTTGTTTGTTGGCATTTGGTCTGGATATTCTCCAAGTTGGTAGTTCTGGACAATTGGAGTATCTACAGGTTTACAGTCTAGTAGCCCAACTTCTGATAAAAGATCTAAGATATATTTTCGTTGAGATAAAAAGATGCCTTTCTTTGACCTAGTAACTTCAATACCTAGAAAATATTTGAGTCCACCTAGATTTTTCATCTCAAATTCGGTTGCCAGATGTTTTTGAAGTTTTGTTATTTCCTTAGAGTCATCTCCTGTAATAATCATGTCATCTACATACACAATTAAAGCTGTGACCTTACCTCGACGGTGTTTCAAAAACAGCGTATGATCTGCGTTGCTTTGTTGGAAGCCATATTTTTTCATTGCCAAGTTCAATCTCCCAAACCACGCTCTAGGAGATTGCTTCAAGCCATACAAACTGCGTTTCAATTTGCACGCCACTTTAGTCTCATAGTTTGTCATGTATCCCGGAGGGATATCCATATATATTTCTTCTTTCAAGTGCCCATGGAGAAAGGCGTTTTTCACGTCTAACTGATGCAATGGCCAATCAAGATTTACTGCAAGAGATAAAGGAACTTTGACAGTGCTCAACTTGGCAACAGGAGAAAAGGTTTCTTGATAGTTTACGCCATATTTTTGTGTAAAGCCTTTAGCTACTAGTCTTGCTTTGTACCTTTCAATTGACCCATCAACTTTGTACTTGATAGAGAAAATCCACTTACACCCTACTGGTTTATTTCCTTTTGGTAAAGGAACAAGGGTCCATGTCGCATTCTTGTTTAATGTCTCCATTTCTTCATTCATAGCTTGAACCCATCTAGTGTCTTCAATAGCCTCTTCAACGTTGCTAGGTACACTGTGTGAAGATAGCTCATTTGTAAATTTCTTAAGCGGATCAGATAATTCCTTCATAGAGACATAATTAGCAATTGGATACCTCGATCGATGATCCTCTTCTTCAGGAGAGTAACGCTTTGGTGGTTTTCCCCGATTATGTCTGTGAGGTAATTCATAGCTAACAGAGATATCACTATTATTATTATTATTATCAGGAGATATACCTCAATGATATTCTCAGGAGATGGATCGTTGAGTACTGGAGAGGGGGGGGGGGATTCTGATACTTCAACTTTAGGACTCATATGGTCTGTTTGAGTTTGACACGAATCACCAGCCACTTCAGTTGATGGTATATCAATATCTTTGAACCAGTCAAATGTCGACCAATTCGACTCTTCTTCTGGTGTCTCCCCCTGAAGAGAAGAATTGGGTGCTACCAAGGAGTAGAAATGGTCACATTCCAAGAATGTAACATCCATAGTTACATAAATGCGTCAAGCAGTAGGGTCATAGCAGTGATACCTTTTATGGTGTACACCATATCCCAAAAACAGGTAGCGAATGACACATGGATCAAGCTTCGTACGCTGGTTTTTATGTAGGTGAACAAACTCAACACACCCAAAGACACGAGGTGGTAGTATTTGTATTGTAAGCAGCGATACAAATGTGGACAAGGTCTGCAACGGAGTTTTAAATTCAAGAACCTTCGATGACATCCGAATGATGAGATATACTGCTGTAGTAACAACATTAGTCCAATGATGGTAAGGCACATGTGCTCCATGTAAAAGAGCACGAGCAGTTTCAAGGATATGGAGATTTTTCCGTTCTGCAATACCATTTTGTTGTGGAGTTTGTGGACACGTGGTTTCGTGAATAAGTCTGTGTTTTTTGAAATACTCATGGAATTGGTGATTTACAAACTCCCCACCATTATTAGAGCGAAGGATCCTAATCTTCGTTGAATATTGAGTCTGAATCATTTTATGAAATTGTTGAAATATGTGCACCACTTCATTTTTTTTGTTTCAACAAATAAATCCAAGTCATTTGAGTGCAATCATCAACAAATATAACAAACCACCGATAACCAGAGAGAGACGATTTTGGGGATGGACCCCATACATCAGAATGGATTAAAGCAAAAGGAACATTACTTTTATTCATACTTGATGGAAAAGTGACTCGATGACTCTTGGCTAAAATACAAGCTTCACATTTGAAGTTCAACAAAGATGTATCTGAAAATAAGTTTGGGAACACATGTTTCAAGTAGCCAAACGAAGGATGGCCTAATCGACGATGCCAAAGTAAGACTTGCTCCATTTTGTTGTTTCTTGGATAATGCATGTGATGCGCTCGGCCTACACTAAAATACTCCATATAGTAAAGTCCCCCTCTCTTAGTACCACACCTAATGATCTCCTTCGTGATAATATCCTGAAGAAAATAGAAAGATGGATAAATTAGCACAACACATTTCAAGTCTTTTGTAACTTGACTCACAGACAATAACTTATGAGATAGAGAGGGAACAAGTAGTGTATTTGGAAGCAAAAGGGTTGGTGATAACATCACAGTTCCAGCCCCTATTACCGCCGATAAATCACCATTTGCGTTGGCAATACTTGAGCGCCGAGGGGTTGAACATTCAGAAAAATCAGCAGATATGATCGGTAGCTCCGGAATCAAGTATCCATGCATTAGAGTCATCATCATGATTAGATAAAGTTAGAACATTACCTTCAGTGGTGTAGGAACTTGATTTCAGAATGAGGGAAAGATGTGGTTCAGCAGTAGCTACTGCAGCTTTGCCCGGGTTGCTCTCAGTTGTTTCGCGACGCTTTCGAGCCTGAAAGTCTGTCCACCAGTCTGGATAGCCATGGAGCTTAAAACATGTCTCACTAGTATGTTTGTTACTTCCACAATGAGAGAACTTAGTGCCATTAGATGGTTCTTTATGTTTGGATTGAGAAAATATCTTACTGTTCTGTAATTTGAGACCCTTGGATGCAAGATCTGCTCCTGATAATTCATTGGAGTTGTCTGTCATCACTGCCTGATGAAGAGCTTCCCTCCTAACATGTAAGTATGCTTGCTCCACTGTTGGAAATGGTTTCATTTGTAAAACGTTGCTTCTGATATTATCCAAGTGGTCATCAAGTCCATCCAAAAACACATACACTCGTTCTTCTTGGACAACTGTATTGTAGTGTTGGATATCAACTTGACATGTCATCGGATTTGGACGATGAAAATCTATCTCACACCAAAGTCCTTGTAGATCGTTATAATATTTTTCAAGAGAACCACCGGCTTGTTTAAGACGTGTCACCCGTCGTCGAAGGTCATACACTTGGGAGGTATCACTGCCATCGAAGTACGTGGTCGCAATTGCATCCCATACCAGCTTGGCAGTGGAGAATCGAATAAAGTTGCTGATTAGAGAAGAGTCCATTGAGTTGATTATCCATCCCTTAACAATCGCGTTGTCAGTCCGCCAACGTCGAAATGTAGGATTTGTTTGAGGAGGTTGCGGGAGATCTCTGTTGATATATCCTAGTTTGTCTTTGCCTGAGATATACATCTCGACCACTTGGGACCTAAGGGGATAGTTGCTGTCATCTAACTTGATGTCAATCAGTGCCACCGTATGGTCAGAGCCAATTTGTGCCGGGGCTGAAGCACAGTTCAGAACTTTCGTCATTTTCGTCGTCAACTCAGCAAGAATAGAAGACGAGGTAGTTTCATCGGAGTTTGAATCCGAGTCGGCCATGAAAGAAGGATGGAAAGTGTTACCGTAGGTCTGGATTAAGACCTGGCGGCTGATACCATGTTAAAGTGGTATAATACTTTCATATATTTCAATCGTGTATTACAGAGGAAAATTGGTTATATTTATATACACAGAAAACCTTATTTCTAATTATAACTAAATCAGAGTAATTAACGATTAATAACTATACTTCTATTATAGTTCCTACAATTTTGTTGACAGCTAACGCCAATATATATATATATATATATATATATATATATATATATATATATATATATATATATATATATATATATATATATATATATATATATATATATATATATATATATATATATATATATATATATATATATATATATATATATATATATATATATATATATATATATATATATATATATATATATATATATATATATATATATATATATATATATATATATATATATATATATATATATATATATATTCAACCAACTCTTAATTTAATAATTACAGGAAAAATTGAAATATAACGACTCAGAAGTGAATCAAAGTTTCGTGTAAAATGTCTTAGACACTTAAATCAATAGGCTAAGTTAAGAATTTTTAATACATTTAATTTTATATATTAAAATTTATCTCATTTTAAAAATTAAGGTCAATTATGAAAGTTCGATATTATATTATATATGCATTAATTTTATTATTAAATAGAAGTTTGACTATATATAACCCTTTTTAAAATAAAAAATAGTATGACAAAGGACTTTTTTTTAAAATTTTATTTAATTACCTACACAATTTAGTTAACAAATTTAGGCATCAAGTAAAAATAATAATATTTATCAAACCGAACAATTTAAATAAATATGATAAATATTTTTATTGATATTATTATATTTTGTACTTTACTATACAAATTATTAATTTAAGCATAATAACTTATACTAATTTTTACTTATTTAATTATATTTTATTAAAAATTGAAACATGATGTCATATAAAGTCTTATTCTTGATAGTATCGCGGAAAATGTGAGTGTAGGATGATCGGAGTTGAATATACTTTTCCCCTAAAACCATAATAAAACATATACATAGACTTGCACAATAAATCACGATAAACACATATAATCCTATTAACATGTGATTTTATAAGTGATTCTATAAGGTAAATAATTTTGAGTCATGCAAATATATACTTAGAACGGAAATGAGATATCCATGCACCGAATTTATACGGACTTATTGTTGAAATTAACTTAAAAATTTTGAAAAATTCTACATCAATCTTGATAAACAAGATTCAATCAACCGATCGAAATTTTTTGTTCTTCACTCTTCACTCAAGTGAAACAATCACACCTTGATTGCAAGAATGACTATACGCAGCAATTGTTAATGGAAAAAGAAAGAAAGAAAACTGAATAAGAAATGAGATTAGGGTTTGACAAAATAGGGGAAGAGGAGAATGATTTCTGCAGGGTAACTCTCTACTCTAAAACTGAGAAAATGTTATTCAACTGTGCAACTGTATTTTTTGTTGTGTGTTACAATATTATTCTCTATTCTTCTTACTCAAAATAGGGGTTACTCCCTCTATTTATAATTGAGCTACCTTGCTCCCTAAGGTAAAACTCAAAATTAGAAAAGGCCAAAATTTCTATTTTTATCTAAGTCGAAATCCTGTGTCAAGCAACCTGATTCGATACTTCGTCATCTAACACAACTCGACACATACACACTAGACTAATTTCGACACATCCTTGTTTCTGTCGAGCTACACTTGCTTCCACACAAGGAATTACAATCTCAACACACCACCTAATTCATTGTGTCTAAGTTATCTATATTCATCATAGACCTTAACTTCTTGAACACTTCGACTTGCACTCCTTTCGTCATGACGTCTGCAATCTGATTCTTAGTTCTGCAGTGTTCCAAGTTCATCTTCCCTTCTGCTACCTTCTCTCGAAGATAATGGAACCTCATTTCGATGTGCTTGCTTCACCTATGTGCTATCGAATTCTTCGTCAGGTTGATAGTTGACATGCTTTCGATCTTCATTGTAATTGATCTATGACTCTTCGCTCTAATCTCTTCGATCAGCTTCACCATCCACTTTGCTTGACATGCACAGAGAGAAGAATCTATGTATTCTGCTTCGCACAACGACAATGCCACTATTGGATATTTTCTCGAACTCCAAGCAACTGGTGCACCACCTAGCATAAACATAGCCTGCTGTGGATTTTGTATCCTCAACATCACTACACCAACTTGAGTTGGTGTATCCCACTAGCTTTCATTCTTTTCCTTCATCAGCTGCAGGAAATAAAATGCCGTAGTCAAGAGTTCCTTTCAGATACCTTAGTATCCTCTTAGTCACTGCTAGGTGTGATACATTTGGCTTCTGCATGAATCTACTTACCATACCTACACTGTATGTTAAGTCAGGTCTTATTTGACAAATATATCTTAGTGAGACAATAAGTATTCTATATTGGGTTTGGTTGACATCATCTTCATATAAATCTTCCGACAGTTGCAGTCTTGGCTCAGCTAGAGTCGAAGTTGGGTTGCAATCTTGCATCTCAAATCTCTTGAGTATTCCGCCTGCATATCTTCTTTGATGCATCATCAAAACTTTACTGCTCTTGTGGAGTTCAATACCAAGGAAGTATGAGAGACTTCCCAAGTCTGACATTTCAAACTCCTCACTTAGGTCATGTTTGAAGTCTTCGATCTCCTTCTTGCAACTTCCTCTTATCAATAGGTCATTGACATAGAAACATAGTATAAGCAATTCACTATTGCTTCTCCTTACATATACTCCATGCTCAGTTGTGCACTTCACAAATTTCTTCTCCCTTAGAAAGCTATGTATCTTCTTATTGCAAGCTCTTGGAGCTTGCTTAAGTCCATACAGGGCTTTATGCAGCCTGTACACCTTTCTTTCTTCGCCTTGTTTCACAAATCACCTGGTTGTGCGACATAAACTTCTTCATCTAAGAAGCCATTAAAGAATGCACATTTCACATCCATTTGACATACTTGTTACTTGTTCACGTTTACTAGACCAACAACCAACCTGATTGTTTCAACCCTAGCAACGGGTGCAAAAACTTCGTCGAAGTCGATTCCTTCTTTTTGAAGAATTCATTTTGCTACAAGTCTTGTCTTGTGTCGAGTTACTTCTCCTTTGGAATTCAAATTCACCTTGTATACCCACTTCACATTAATCGTCTTCTTGTCTTGAGGAAATTCGACAAGTGACCAAGTGTTGTTGACTTCGATAAACTTTAGTTCCTCATTCATTGCTTTCACCCACTTCGAATCTTTCAACGTCTTAGCTGTATTGACTGGCTCAATATCTGCATAAAAAGCACAGTGTACCATCCCATCTTCTTCATTGACCACATCATCTGATGTAATCACACATTCTTGCAGTTACGTGTCTTGCTCGTTGAGGTATGCTTGAGCCTACTTCACTTGGAATATCGATTTCTGGTAATCCTGAAACCATATTTCTTCTCTTCAAATCTCTGATGTCTTTGAAATTGAGATGACCAAGTCTATAATGTGATATCCATTCATCTCTATTGGCTGCAGTTACAAGGCACTTATGTGTTAGAACACAGATTGGTTCTTAATAATTACTCTTTGTTTTGATGATAACTGTTAGGAAATTTATATTTAAGAATTATATACTCTAAAATTTGTTTAAGAGTTTTACTGCAGATTGAAATTATATTAATTCTCTAGAAGCAAATCTGCCTTGAATACAAGAAGTTATTCTGACTCTGAAGCGCCAGATGCACCTTACAGAAGAATCTGTTTGCTCCTCATAGAAGATCCTGAGCGTAGTCTCCAGAAGGATCTGAAGCAAGAAGCTCCAGAACATTCTGAGTCAGAAGCATCTGAAGATAATCAGAAGCATCTGAAGCTGAAGCATCAGAAGTATAGAAGAATATTGATTGAAGAGTTTCTCAAAGCATTAGTCTACATAAGTTTCTGAAAGTACCTACGCTGCCAAGTACTGAAGTTCTGTGTCAAAATGCTCTGATGATCAACACGCTAGAAGCACACACGCTGCAGAAGACTCTGATACAGCATAGTTCTGAATCTCATTAGAAGACTCTGATCCATTCAGACTCTGAAGAACTTGCTGAAACTGAAGAAGTATTTTCAAGAATATATCCGTTGGAACTATTTAACGTCTCTTTCCTTATTTGTGCTAGACACACTTACACAGACAAAAAGGATTTTTCTGTGCCATCTATTTCAAGGAAAAGTCAGTTGATGTGAAGACAAAAAGGCTCAGACCTTTTGAGACTCTCTTTTCAACGTTCAGCTTGCATGATTCAGCTGCCTATAAAAGGAGATCTTCACTTCATTCTTCAGTGCTACACACTTGCTGAAAAGAAATCATAATATTCTAAAAGCTCTCACTCTTATTCTTCATAGAATCTCATTGTACTTAAACTTAAGAGAAAAATCACTGTTGTGATTAAAGCTTTATAGAAGCATTAAAAACTCTTGTATTTAATTTACATTGATTGTAAAGGATATTCCTTAAGAGGATTCAGTTAGAATCAGTAGCTCTTGAGAAGACTAAGAACCGTTGTTCTTAGGTGATACTATTGTAATCAGTTTGATTTAATAGTGGATTAAGTCCTTGTTGAGAAAGGCAAATCACTCTGGAAGGGTGGACTGGAGTAGTTGTTAAACGAACCAGGATAAAAATAATTGTGTGATTATTTTCCAGTCTTAATTTTCCATACTTATTCAATCCCCCCCTTTCTAAGTATTATCTCACCTTCAGTTGGCATCAGAGCTCCGGTTCTGAGTGTGCTATCACTTAACAGTGTCAGTAAAGATCCAGAGAGATATACTTTGATAAATATATTTATTTGTTATCATGGCTGATAATTCTATGTCAAATATTAACAATAAATATGAAGAGAGGGATAGGATCAGCACCAAACCTCCAATGTTTGATGGAGAAAAATTTGATTACTGGAAAGAGAGAATTGAGAGTTTTTTCCTAGGATATGATGCTGATCTATGGGATCTTGTCATAGATGGATATGTACATCCCACAGATGGAGATGGCAAAAAGATTGACAGAAAATCTATGACAGATTCTCAGAAGAAAGACTTCAGAAATCACCATAAAGCCAGAACCATATTACTGAATGCTATTTCACATACAGAGTATGAGAAAATCACAAACAGGGAGACAACATTTGATATGTTTGAACCCCTTAAAATGACCCATGAGGGAAATTCTCAAGTTAAAGAGACAAAAGCTCTGGCTCTGATCCAGAAGTATGAGGCTTTCAAAATGGAAGACTCTGAATCTGTTGAAGCCATGTTCTCCAGATTCCAGATACTCATTGCTGGGCTGAAAGTTCTGGACAAGGGATATTCCACGTCAGATCATGTAAAGAAAATCATCAGAAGTCTTCCCATCAGATGGAGACCAATGGTGATTGCCCTGAAGATGGCCAAAGATCTGAACAAAATCTCTCTAGAAGAACTCATCAGCTCACTAAGGAGCCATGAGATTGAGCTTGAGGAAGATGAACCTCAGAATAAAGATAAAGGTAAATCTGTAGCATTAAAATCTAACAAAACTGCTAAAGCTTTGCAGGTCATTCAAGAAAGCTCTGAAGAATCTTCTTCTGAAGAAGAAGATGAGTTATCCATGCTGTCCAGAAGGATTAACAAACTCTGGAAGCACAAGGGAAAGAAGTTCAACAACTTCAGAAGATCTGACAACAAAAAGGAATCTTCTAGTCACAGAAGATCTGCCAAGAAAGAAGTTGTGTGCTATGAGTGCAAAGAACCTGGGCACTACAAAAATGACTGCCCCAAACTTCTGAAAGAAAAACCTAAGAAGAAGTTCAACAAAAAGAAGAAGGTTCTGATGGCAACATGGGATGACTCAGATGAGTGTGAATCATCTTCTGAATCAGAAGAAGAATGTGCAAACGTTGCACTGATGGCCAGGACAGAAGATCAAGAGGAAGGTACCTCAGGATATGAATCAGAATCAGAATCTGATGATGATGCAGAAGAGGTAATGGCTAAACTTACCAAAGAAGAACTCATTAAAGTTGTAACAGAAGTTCTTAAAAGTTATAACAACATCAAACTCAAATACAAGAAGCTGAAAAGCAATCTTGAATCTGAGATTGATCTTCTGAAAACAGAACTTGTTGAGCAGAAAGAAATAAATTTAAAAATAAAAAATGACTTTGAAAGAACTCAACAAGAATCTGAATCTGAGACTAAGTCATGTGAAAATATTTTAGAAAAATATGACTCTAGTTTTCAGAAATTTCTCACTAAGAGCATAGACAGAAGCAAGATGGCTTCCATGATCTATGGTGTTAGTGGAAACAACAGAAGAGGCATTGGATATGAGTCTTCATCTGGAAGCAATCCAAAACCTGTTGACAAACTTTTCATCAGGAAGACACCTCTGTATTCTCAATTCAAATTTGGTCACTTGAATGACATTAAACACACAAGCTCTGAGAAGAGTACTTATGTGTTTAAACCTAAGGCAAGTCAGAATAAACATTATGTTGCAAAACAGAAGTTTAGACAAACCTACAAACCAACTAACCCCAAAGGACCCAAGAAGATCTGGGTACCTAAAAACAAAATAATTCCTGTTGCAGATGTTCTTAGCAGCAAGGTCAGGACACCAATCATGGTACCTGGACTCTGGATGCTCACGACACATGACAGGAGAAAAGTCTATGTTCCAAAGCCTGGAACTTAGATCTGGAGGGGACGTGAAGTTTGGAGGGAACCAGAAGGGCAAGATCATTGGATCTGGCACTATTGGAAATGGTAAACTTCCCTCTATTACTAATGTTTTACTTGTTGAAGGGTTAAAGCATAACTTATTGTCCATAAGTCAATTAAGTGACAATGGTTATGATATAACTTTTAATCAAAAATGTTGTAAAGCTATTAGTCAGAAGGATGACTCTATCCTATTTAGTGGTAAGAGGAAAAACAACATTTATAAAATAAATCTTTCAGAACTTAAAGTTCAAAATGTTAAATGCCTCTTGTCTGTGAATGAAGAGCAATGGGTCTGGCACAAAAGATTGGGCCATATTAATATGAGACGTATATCTCAGATTAATAAACTTAATCTTGTCAGAGGACTCCCTAATCTGAAGTTCACTTCAGATGCTCTTTGTGAAGCATGTCAGAAAGGGAAGTTTTCAAAAACATCTTTCAAATCAAAAAATGTTGTTTCTACCTCTAAACCATTAGAACTACTTCATATTGATCTGTTTGGACCAGTGAAAACTGCATCCATCAGAGGCAAGAAGTATGGATTGGTCATTGTTGATGACTTTAGCAGATGGACATGGGTAAAGTTCTTAAAACACAAGGATGAATCACATTCTGTGTTCTTTGACTTCTGCAAGCAAGTCCAGAATGAAAAGAATTTCAAAATTATAAAAGTCAGAAGTGATCATGGTGGTGAATTTGAAAATAAATATTTTGAAAAATATTTTTCTGAAAATGGCATTGCTCATGATTTTTCCTGTCCTAGAACTCCACAACAGAATGGGCTTGTAGAAAGGAAAAACAGAACTTTGCAAGAAATGGCCAGAACCATGATCAATGAGACAAATCTGGCAAAACATTTTTGGGCAGAAGCAATCAATACAGCATGCTACATTCAGAACAGAGTTTCTGTTAGACCTCTTCTGAAGAAGACTCCTTATGAATTGTGGAAGAACAAAAAGCCCAACATTTCTTATTTTCGTCCTTTTGGATGTATCTGTTATATGTTAAACACTAAGGAAAATCTGGGCAAGTTTGATTCCAAAGCACAAAAGTGTTTTATGCTTGGATATTCTGAACGCTCTAAAGGCTACAGAGTATACAACACTGAGACACAGATTGTGGAAGAATCCATTCATGTCAGATTTGATGATAAGATTGGCTCTGAAAAGCCAAAGCAGGTTGATAACTCTGCAGATAGGGAAGTAGTCTTTATTGACTCTGAAGTTCCAGAAGCAGACAAACGTCAAGTGAAGGAACCAGAAGCAACTCCAGATGCTACTCCCTTAACTTCTCAGATGAATAATCTAAAAATTTCTGAAGAGTCAACTATCAGAGGATCATCATCCAGAATTAAAGCTTCTCATCCAGAGGATGTCATTATTGGAAAGAAGGATGATCCCATCAGAACAAGATCTTTTCTAAGATCATCTGAGGCGTCTCTATTTGGACTAGTGTCAGAAATTGAACCATCTTCTGTAGAAGAAGCTCTGCAAGACAATGATTGGATTATTGCCATGCAAGAAGAGCTTAACCAATTCAGCAGAAATGATGTATGGGATCTAGTTCAAAGACCTCAAGGATTTAATATTATTGGT
This sequence comes from Lathyrus sativus, assembly GCA_963859935.3. NCBI lineage: Eukaryota > Viridiplantae > Streptophyta > Magnoliopsida > Fabales > Fabaceae > Lathyrus > Lathyrus sativus. Next base: position 166,697,261 of record OZ012735.1, on the reverse strand, counting down.
ACAAAATGGGTCTTCAGAAATAAACTAAATGAGAAAGGAGAAGTTGAGAGGAATAAGGCAAGGCTGGTTGCTCAAGGATACAGTCAGCAAGAAGGTATTGATTACACTGAGACATATGCTCCAGTGGCAAGGCAGAATTTGAAATGAGCATGATGGGAGAACTCATATTCTTTTTAGGAATCCAAGTTAATCAAACTCCAGAATGCACCTACATACATCAGACAAAGTATGTTAAAGAACTTCTGAAGAAATTCAACATGTCTGACAGCAAGGTGGCAAAGACTCCAATGCATCCTACTAGCTCACTTGGCAAAGAAGAGGTAAGTAAGAAAGTAGACCAGAAGCTCTACAGAGGTATGATTGGCTCTCTTCTTTATCTTACTGCTTCTAGACCTGATATATTATTCAGTGTTTGTCTATGTGCTAGATTCCAATCAGATCCTAGAGAATCACACTTGACAGTTGTCAAGAGGATTCTAAGGTATCTGAAAGGTACGTCTAATGTGGGTTTGTGTTACAGAAAATCTGATGATTTCAAATTAGTTGGATTCTGTGATGCTGACTATGCTGGAGACAGAGTGGAAAGAAAAAGTACTTCTGGAAGTTGTCAATTTCTAGGAAGAAATCTAATCTCCTGGTACAGCAAGAAGCAACCCACAATTGCACTTTCAACCACAGAGGCTGAATACATTGCTGCTGCTGGATGTAGCACGCAGATGCTCTGGATGAAAAGTCAACTAGAAGATTATCAAATTTTTGAGAGTAACATTTCTATCTTTTGTGATAATACTTCTGCTATATGTTTGTCCAAGAATCCCATTTTACATTCTAAGGCAAAACATATAGAAATTAAGCATCATTTCATCAGAGACTATGTTCAGAAGGGAATCATAAATTTAGCCTTTGTTGATACAGATCATCAATGGGCAGATATTTTTACAAAACCCCTTGTTGAAGATAGATTCAATTTTATTCTGAAAAATATTGGTATGGATTTTTGTCCAGAATGATATTTATCAGAAGCAAATTGTTCCAGATGCAAAAATGCTTAATTCATCTGAAGTATTTCTTCTGTTCATTCATTCTATTCTGATTAATATTTCTGATGTGAAAATCTGAACTAATCATCTTTAGAAGATCTGAACGTTGGCTAACGTTTCATTTCTTGAGAGAATTCAGAACAACATGCAAGCAAACACGTGTCCCACAAAATCTGATGAGGTGGCGTGTGCACAACTGAAAAGACGTTTGAGGTGAAATTTGAATAGTAAATATCTTGGTTTTCCCCCCAAAATTATCAGAAGCATTTATTATTTGAAATGATTTTATTCTCTTCATTTAATGCTGCTCAAACGTGCGTTCTTTCTGTCTTTTGGTGTGCCTATGTGATTAGTATAAATACTTGTTGTGTATTCACTTTCACACTTTTCACTCTCAGAATTTACATGCGTTTTCATCTATTGGTCTCTCTGCATAAAAACTCAAAACCTAAGTGTTCTAAAAAGCAATCTTCAATGGCGTCTTCTTCATCAACAACTGCACAGTTTCAATCCACAATGGCTGCTGTGACTTCAGATAACCTAGGTGCTGCTCCATATTCTCCTCCAAAGAGAACTCTTCTCACACCTGTTGATAAATTAGAAGTGTTGTGTGAATCCATGGTTGAATTTGATTCTCTGGCTGACAATGGGTTTGATTTTCGCTCCATTGTTAGAGCTCAAGGTTGGGTGAAATACTTTGATAGATTGTTTGGACCAGTTTACCCTCTACTTGTTAAGGAATTCTGGATTCATGCATCTGTGTATCCAAAGTTTATTTTATCATCTGTGCTGGGAAAGGAGATCATCATCACAGAGGATCTGATTAGAAGACTGATTGGTTATGAAGAAACAGATGGTGTTTCACATTTGCCAGCTGGGCGTGTGGATATGGATGAAGTTTATGAGGAAGTTATGACTGCTGGACAAGCCTCTAACAGATTCAAAGATCTGAAGCCTGATTACAAGATCTGGGCCAAGATCTTCATGGGATGCATACATCACAGAAAGTCAACAAATTCCCCAGATTATGTCAACAATGAACAGATCTATTTTATGTACTGCCTTAGTCAGAGCAATAAGGTAGATCTTCCTTACATTTTGTTCATGCATCTGCGGAATCACATAAATGCATCTAGAGAATCTGTAAAAGAAAAAGGCCAGAAGATCAGGACTTGGATACCTTTTGGAAGGTTGCTCTCAGATCTTCTCACTGAAAATGGTTTAGTGGCTGCTCTGTATGATGCTGGTGTTACAGAGGAACTAGAGTTCATTATGGGAAAGCCTCTGAACGCTAAAAGCCTTCTGAGACTCAAGATTGTAGATGAACTTACTACTGCTCCAAAGAGGTTAAATATGTCTGATTTGAATAAGAGGGTTCCAGTATCTGACTTTCCTCTATTCTTTGCTGAAGAACCTAGGCACATTGTTCTGATGTATATAGAGGAATGCAAAAAGGAAGGAGTGCCTGTTCCAGCCAATGTGTTTCAACTTGTCAAGCAACCACTGCCAGATGCAGGAGAAGAAGAAGAAGAAGAAGTTCCACTTCAGAGGAAAAGATCTCAGCCTGTAGCAGAATCTGAACCTGTCCAGAAGAAGGCTAAGATTGCTGAGAAACCCAAGGATCTTTTAAAGAGAAAGGATTCTGGAGAAGCTGCCTCTGCATCTGCTAAGAGGATTAAACTCAAAGGTACAAAGACTTCTGCTATTTCTAAAACTGTTGTTATTAATGATTCATCTATTAAGTCTGTTCTCAAACCACCTGTCACTCAAACAACATCTGTTGCTACCCCTAGTTCTGTCTCACCTCAGAAACAAACAACTGCTTCTGTATCAAAACCACCTCAACCCAAAATACACATCAAACACTTCACTCCACGTCCATCACCATCAGTTCCACAACCATCAGTTCCACAACCAACAGAACCACAACCAACAGAATCACAACCATCAGAACTTAATCAAAATTCTGATAAACAAAACTCTGCTCAACCACAAACAGAAAATCAACCACAAACTTCTGCTCATCCAGAAAAACAAACCACAGAAGATCAACCAGAAAAAGACTCTGTCATACCACCATCAAACTTTCCATCTTCTGAACCTATTGCACCGGTTTCATCTGAACCACCTTCTCAACAATCTGATATTCCTTCAAAACCATCTCATATCCCTGAGACAGAAGTTCTTGATATCACTCCATTAAAAACAGTGTTTCAAGTTTCTTCTACCTCTTGTACACCTACTACATCCTCAAATTCATCTGAATCAGAAATTCATCCAGACTTTCTCATTAATCCATCTGACAAATACCCTGTGCATGAACCTGAACCTGAATCATCCTTACCTGCTAAAACTTCCATTTCAGACCCTTTGCCTCCACCTGCACCATCATCTGAGATGATTGTTCCCACTTCCAATCCATCATCATCTGGAATATCTTGTGCCCAAGTGTCTTCTCTTTATCATAATTTATCTTATGGTTTCAAACTAAAAGATTTTTATGATAGAGTTGAGCCTTCTGAACCTTTGGAACCTCTGAAACCAAAACTCAGACAGGCCCTTCCATCTGTAATCCTTTCATATATTCAATCTATGAACAATGAAGGATCCTTAGCCACCATATCTGCTACATCTGGTAAAGCTGTTGTTTCAACTCTGCATCCTGCATCTGATAACACAGTTGCATCTGATAAACCATCAAACTCTGCTTTCATACCATACTCCAATGCATCTTTTAATGTTGTTTACCCACGCACAAGACCACAACCAAATCTGCTTAATGCTTTAAACAGATCCTTACCTCAAAAACCAGAAATTTCTTTCATTCCATATGTTCCCCCTCCTCTGATTTCCATCTCAAAATCACTGATACCACCAACTCCCAAACCTAAACAAATGACTCTGGAAACCTTGCTTAAACCATCACCCAGACTTAATATTGATCATTTATTTCAAACGTTTTTGCAAGAAATACAGATGTCTTTAGGTACTATTAAGACGAGATGCTCTGAAACTATGGATGCAAATGAGACTGACATCATCTGGAAAGGGTTTATCAAGAGATTCAACACTGTAGCTTCTAATCTGAAGAACATCTGTTCTGATGATGCAAAGCTCAGAGCTGAAAGAACTCAATTCTGGATTGTAAACAAGACTGAACCTCTGCTTTATTTGGATGCTCCTCCTCCTCCTCCACCAGAACCAACTGCCAATGCATTGACTATGACTCTGGTAGAACCCTCTTCAGGATCTCCAGACCCTATGGCAATTGACTCTGTTCAGGATGCAGAACCTCCATTTCCTTCATCAGAGATAAAGACAGAAAATCCAGATTTTGGAGAGAAGATTGCTGCTCTGGAAGCTGGTCAATCTGAAATAAGATCTTGGATGGTGAAGCAAGACAAGAAATCTGAGGACATGTCAGAGTGGATGTCTAAACAAGATGAGAAGAATGAGACAATGACTAAGTGGATGTCAAAGCAAGAGCAATCACAATCTGAGATCACAGACCTATTGAAGATGCTTTTGTCAAAACACTCTTAGATTTTTTTTCTCATATTTGTGCATCTGTTGTTTTGCATCTAAATTTTTATTGTTATATCTTCTGATATTTTCCAATGTACTTTTGCTCTGTTATGATTAAATGAATCAGCTTGTTATTCTCTATTGAATTATCTGCTCTTGTTCCTTTTATTTGTCTTTATTAAAAGTTTTTACTTTTTGCTTATGACAAAAAAGGGGGAGAAAATAAAGATCTGAACTATTTAATATAATTTCACTAGAATGAATCTTCAGACATATCTACTCTTTCTAATATCTAAATTGACTATTTCAGAACATTTGATAAGAACACTCTATAGAAGAATCTCTGAGTTTCTCAGATCATTTATCTTTTATCAAACTCTGAATCTCATATCTGCAAGATAGTCTGATCCTTAATTATTACAAAACAAACAAGATCTGACTCTGAAGATTACTCAAGATAAAAAGGGAAGTTTCTATTCCTTTTTCATATTCAACTCAGGGGGAGATTCATCATCTCAGGGGGAGTTATAATTCTTTATGTTCAATTAAATAAAATTTCTGATACTTTTTGTCATCATCAAAAAGGGGGAGATTGTTAGAACACAGATTGGTTCTTAATAATTACTCTTTGTTTTGATGATAACTGTTAGGAAATTTATATTTAAGAATTATATACTCTAAAATTTGTTTAAGATTTTTACTGCAGATTGAAATTATATTAACTCTCTAGAAGCAAATCTGCCTTGAATACAAGAAGTTATTCTGACTCTGAAGCGCCAGATGCACCTTACAGAAGAATCTGTTTTCTCCTCACAGAAGATCCTGAGCGTAGTCTCCAGAAGGATCTGAAGCAAGAAGCTCCAGAACATTCTGAGTCAGAAGCATCTGAAGATAATCAGAAGCATCTGAAGCTGAAGCATCAGAAGTATAGAAGAATATTGATTGAAGAGTTTCTCAAAGCATTAGTCTACAGAAGTTTCTGAAAGTACCTACGCTGCCAAGTACTGAAGTTCTGTGTCAAAATGCTCTGATGATCAACACACTAGAAGCACACACGCTGCAGAAGACTCTGATACAGCATAGTTCTGAATCTCATTAGAAGACTCTGATCCATTCAGACTCTGAAGAACTTGCTGAAACTGAAGAAGTATTTTCAAGAATATATCCGTTGGAACTATTCAACGTCTCTTTCCTTATTTGTGCTAGACACACTTACACAGACAAAAAGGATTTTTCTGTGCCATCTATTTCAAGGAAAAGTCAGTTGATGTGAAGACAAAAAGGCTCAGACCTTTTGAGACTCTCTTTTCAACGTTCAGCTTGCATGATTCAGCTGCCTATAAAAGGAGATCTTCACTTCATTCTTCAGTGCTACACACTTGCTGAAAAGAAATCATAATATTCTAAAAGCTCTCACTCTTATTCTTCATAGAATCTCATTGTACTTAAACTTAAGAGAAAAATCACTGTTGTGATTAAAGCTTTATAGAAGCATTAAAAACTCTTGTATTTAATTTACATTGATTGTAAAGGATATTCCTTAAGAGGATTCAGTTAGAATCAGTAGCTCTTGAGAAGACTAAGAACTGTTGTTCTTAGGTGATACTATTGTAATCAGTTTGATTTAATAGTGGATTAAGTCCTTGTTGAGAAAGGCAAATCACTCTGGAAGGGTGGACTGGAGTAGTTGTTAAACGAACCAGGATAAAAATAATTGTGTGATTATTTTCAAGTCTTAATTTTCCATACTTATTCAATCCCCCCCCTTTCTAAGTATTATCTCACCTTCATTATGCTCTATCACATTAAGTTTAATCTTGAAGGTTCTATTATGAGACATTTGTGCCTTCAAGATTAACTTACCACCTGAGTCGAGAACTCTCATCATTTTCTCTTTGATCGACACCTTGTAAGTCTTTTCGACCAACTGCCCTATGCTGAGAAAATTACTCTTCATGCTTGATATGTACAATAAATTGGAAATTACTAACCTCTTGCCATCTTTCCTCATAATCAAAACATCACCAATACCTGCAGTTGTTAGAGTATTGTCATTTGCAAATTTCACCATGTTCTTCATTGAGAGCTTTATGTTGACAAACCGATCTTTCCTACCAGTCATGTGTGATGGTCATCCTGAGTCCAAGCACCATTGATCCTGAAATCTGTCTTCATCTCTTATTGTGACCATCAACAACATCTCTTCTTTATCTTCATGTTTCTCCAGCTTTGCATCAGTTTCTTAATTCTTCTTCTTTTATGGACAATCATTAAAATAATGATCATACTTCTGACATTTGTAACACTGAATGTAACTTTTATCAGGTTTTCGACCACCACCTCTTTCTCTACCTGCAACACCACCTCTTTGGTTGCCTTAGTTCCAGGGTTTTCTCTGATTTGAGTTGTTTCCTTTTTGCTGATTTTGATCAGTCGAATTATTGTAGCCTCCTTTGCCTTTGTTGCCATTCCAACTTCCTTTGCCTTTCTTTTCTTTTGTTGATTGCGTCTGCAAAGCCACATCACTCTTCAACTTTCCTACAACTCTTTTAGCCATCCTTTTTTCATGAGATTCAAGAGTCCCTTGAAGCTCTTCCTTTGTCAATGTTGATAAATCTTTCGACTCTTCTATGGCTACTACCACGTGGTCGAACTTTGGAGCCAATGAACTCAAGATCTTTGCCACAACTGATCTTGATGTCAACACTTATCCACATACTTTGATTTAATTCACCAATTTAGTGACCATTGTGAAGAAATCAATTATGCTTTCACTTTCTTCCATATGAAGCAATTCATACGTCCTTTTGTGAGTTTTTAACCTCACCTCTTTCACCTTTCCTGCGCCTCCAAATGATTTCTCTAGAATTTCCCATGCTTCTTTTGCGGATTCTATATCACTAACCTTTTCAAAGTCATCTGGACCGACACATTGATGAGTTATACAGATAGCTTTATAATCTTTCTTCTTCAACTCTTTGCATTCAACTTTTTCTTGATCTGTCGCATTTTCTGCAAGCGGTATTACTCCTTCCTTCACAAGATCCCAAAGATCTTGAAAACAGAAAACCACCTTCATCTGCTTGCACCAATTCTCATAATTATTGTTCTTGAGAATCGGAAGACTCGCCGAAAAATTCTCGTTTGGATGATTCATTGCCATCGTGATTTTCTTCCCTCAAATCACTCATCCAGTGCTCTAGATACTAGATGTTGGAATTAAACCAAAAACCTTGAGAAATTATGAATCAGTCTTGATGAACAAGATTCAATCAACCGATTGAAATCCCTTGTTCTTCACTTTTCACTCAAGTGAAACAATCACACCTTGATGGCAAGAATGATTATGTGCAACAATTGTTAATGGAAGAAGAAAGAAAGAAAATTGAATAAGAAAGAAGATTAGGGTTTGATAAAATAGGGGAAGAGGAGAATGATTTATGCAGAGTAACTCTCTACTCTAAAACTGAGAAAATATTATTCAACTGTGCAAATGCACTTTCCGTTGTGTGTTACAATATTATTCTCTATTCTTCTTACTTAAAATAGGGGTTACTCCTTCTATTTATAATTAAGCTACCTTGCTCCCTATGGTAAAGCTCAAAATTAAAAAAGCTCAAAAATTATATTTTTGTCTAAGTCGAAATCATGTGCCAAGCAACCTGCTTCGATACTTCGACATCTAACACAACTCGAAACACACTCACACTAGACTAATTTTGACACATCCTTATTTCTGTCGAGCTACACGTGCTTCGACACAAGAATTGCAATCTCAACATTCAACACATTCATCCTCACTTTGCGTTTAGTCTAGTCTTCAATTAAAACCATTTAAATTTTGTTAGGTCTTCCACTTTATTGTAAATTATTGTACAAGAGTTTTTGTTACAACAAACAATAAAGACAACACAAAAACACTAAAAGCAAAAAATATAACGTACCTAGTATCTACAACTCACAATCAATATTTAGAGTTGAAAAACACTACAATGAGATTTGTTGGTTCAAGGTTTAAGATGATTAACGACATAAGAATGTCACACAACTTGTATACAAGAATAACTCAATAAACACACTATGAAGTTTTTCTAAAGGCTTGACTTGAGAGAGAATATGTGAAAGAAAGAACACTCGTGATTTTTCTAGATTTGTGAAAATATAATTTTTTTTTGATTCTAATTGAAACAACAACATTGGTTGTGTGTTTCATAATGACAAAAGAAAATGTTTATATATGTGTTAGAGGTAAGACATAAAATAGATAATATATTTAAAATTGATTCTAGTTAGATAAAGTTATGATTTAAATCAGATGAAATAATAACTTGAATAAGATGATAAAATTTGGGCTTAGATTGTTTGATTTGGACCATGATTTGAATCATGTGAGTCGAGTCAAGAAAATACATGATTTGAATCATACAACCAAAAATATTTTTCCAAATAATTTATTTTATTGTGATTCGAATCATCCTTTTATATGTGATTCACATCAAGGTGTCTTTGATTTGAATCAGACATGTTCTTGATTCGAATGACAATTACAATGCTAAATTTGAATCATACATATTCTTGGTGGTGTGGAATTTGGGGCCGAATTTGGAGCTCCTTTAGGTCTTCCATAGGCGTGAGCCTTTATATTCCAATATCTATTATGGGATTTAAATCCACAAAGTCCACCCACAGATGTCTTATTATGGTGCGGAGACAACTTCCATCGCTTCCCTTCTAATTCTTAAGTTGTCTTAGTATTATCTGCGAGTGGTTTCTTAATCACCTTGGATCAAACCAATACACCCATTTGATAATGGATACTTCATGCTCAAGTAGAGCATCGACAAGGTGCCCTTTAAGAGGTTATAATATGCCCGCCTGATGATTATTTTGTACAAAAATGGATTCTCTACTAAGAGATATATGAGTTTAATAATTTTTGCATTCTCTTTCAACAATGTCTTGAAAGTAATGTAGTATTTCACTCGGACTTGTTTGCTAGAAAATCAAACTAAGGGATCTAGACTAGGGGCTTCTAAGTCGATATTGCAACTGAGTCTTGGACTTGCCTCCTGCTTGGCGAGAGCTTCCCCTAACAAACTTTTTCATGTGGGTATTGAGGACTTCACGCTAGATATTCTCTTGGTGAACGTTGAGGGGCATGAAGTTATTTATGGGCCTCCCACTTTGTTTGAAAGATGCATTGTCCATCACGGGTAAGGTGTAGTGGCTTTTGTGTCTGTGATGTGATGAATCGATCCAACAAAAGCATGATATTTGACGTCCTTAAATTTCTTTTCTGCGTTTCTCTCTTACCCCTTAATGTACATTCGACCCATGCCATGATTTCAGTCATGGAGACAATGAGTTTTTGGGCGAGAGATTTGCTGAAATGCTTAACGTTAAAACCATTCTAGAATTCTCCTACGAGTATCACTTTGATAGTCGCCTCGTTGAAACATGCAAGGTATTCCCTTAATGTTTCAGAGTGCCTCTGGTAGACACTGAATATGCTAGTCATTGAAACCTTTTGTTGCTTACTTGTCAAAAACTAATGGTCTTGTATCCTCGAGAGGTCTTGATAACTGGTTACTAAAAGACGAGTGAGGTCATGAACTACTCCAGGGTCTCCTTTAGAAAGTGCTGGACAAGAGCTTGCACTTCAAGGAGTCTGAGGCACCTTTGAGTTCCATCAGAGTATTAATAACAGAAATGTGTTACTGGAGACGTTTTTCCCATCAAACTTTACCAATGATGGTGGTTTGAAACATTGTTGTACTAAAGCACCCCAAATCTCGTCGGAGAAAGGTAGGAGCTGGTCTTTGATCTAGATGTCTTCATGGTGTTTCTTCTAAAGAGTTAGCACATTCACCTGCAAAGCTTAATTGAAACGATGCAAGTCTTCCATAGCCGCCCACATCTCTGTCAATGTCTCGCTGTCACCGTTACTGCTAGTGCTAGCAGTTGTGATGCCCCGTCATATTACCACGCTGAAGAAGATAAATGAGGCGAATTAAAATAGAAAGTGTGTGTTGCAAATGTTAGTTTTATCGAATTCTCATAATAGATGCCAATTGAACATGTAAAAAAACAAAGATAATGTCCTTGCTTATGAAAGTGACCACAAAAGGGTTTATGTACATTGAATATGTGAATACTGACCGGTCCTTCAACTCTATATTTGGGATATTTGTAGACAACACTATTTGTGGTATCATGAGGAAGAAACAATCTTCCCTCAACTTTCCAACAACTACAAGGGAAGACCGATTCTTCCTCTAAATTGAAAGAACCTTTTCTTCCTTTGTGGGTATGACCAAAATGCCCTTTTGAGGACACTTTATCTATCACATATTAGAAAGATAAATTATCTATAGACATGAATTCAGGTCGGGCTATCCAAACTACAGAGGACCCGGTCGTTTCCTCTAAGGACCTCTTTTGAAATTATTACTCAGGGAAAATATATACTAAATATACTGTAAAAAAAAAGATGAGAGAAAAAGAAAAGCAATTCGATTAATAGTAATCAACACAAATATTTATTAGTATGTTTATTCCAATTAATAAGGAGCAAGCAATTCATTCATCATAGGAACAGATGCAATGGATATGGTCAAAAGCTTGAACACAATCCCCAGTAGGATTAACATAGTTTCTGTATATCGTAGAACACTTTGATTTGCAACAATTTGAATCACAATCAGCACCGCAAAGTTCTAGCCCAATACTACAAGGTCGTTCTCCATCATCTTTGGGAGGTACCTTATCGAAAAAACAAATGCATAGGTTATAGTATCCACATGAATAGAAACCACCATCAGTGCCTGGATAGTTTCTACAACGTGCAGCACAGTTTCTGTATATCTACCCACAATTTTTGAACATGTTGCTCCTACTTGTGCTGATTGCACTATGAATTAATGAAACAAAAATATAGATGAACTTTAGAACAACGAGTTTGAATCATCATAATAGATAAACTAGTATTTCTATGATGTAAAGACTTACATACGATGAATGAAACCAATGTGACAAATATATATAAAGTGTTCGCCATTAGAGTAACAAAGAAATAAAGAAACCTAGTATAATGTACAAACTTTTTTGTTTTTTACTAAACCTATAAACAAAATTAAAGCTATTAAATCTTATACTCCTTTCATCTTATAAATAAAAAGAAAAAAACTGTAATCGTGAAGATTAAGGACACTCATTTAATATGATAGGTTTTCTAAAGTAATCATGCATTTAATGGTTTTATACCCACTAATCAAAATATTAATTTCATTTCTTTTATATTAATAGCATATTTTTTTTAGTTATTTATTAATTGCATATCAACTAAATATAAATGGACATAAAGTCATTAAGAAATAAATATCTTAAAAATAACATGTTTTTCTTGTATGTGAAATAAACATCTATTACTGGGTGGACCATGATTCCTAGCCACTAGTTTAAATGGTTCTTAGAGCAACTTTAGTGCAGGGTTGTTAAACCAAATTTTTTTTATAACTTACGTTAGTAATAAGGAATTTGTATTATAGTAGAGCTGACATGGCATATGAGATGCTCTAAAACTAGTTTACGTGCTCTACACAAACAACGTACTCTAACTCATTATTTAACATAAATAATAGATTTTTATTAATTATTTAACATAAATAATAGATTTTTATTAAACATTTAATACCAAGTTTGAATTCCTTATAAATAATCACCATTGAAGTAAAAACTTCTTAATTCAATTTTGGATTGCTTAAATCCTTCATGTCAATTTGGACCCACCTAAAATAACTTAGTTCATCCAATTTAGTTGCTTCCATTAAAGTTGCTCTTATGAGATTTATGACGCGTTAATCACACCAATTTCTTTTATCTTCTCAATTGTGTTCTCTCCAATGAAGTTCACCATTACAATGTAGTTTCTCCTTCCTCTTATATGTCTGTCTTTCTTGTCCCATTTCTACTTTGCTGTCACCACTTCTCATTCATTAAGTTTGAATTATATGATTTACTTACGTAAGATTTCAATTAGACGGAGAATTGTTATATGGGAAACTGAAGTCATGAGATAGAAATTGACATTTTTATAACTCAAGCACCTTATATTGGAGTGAAACAAAAAAAAAATTCAAAGTTGAAGTTAAAAGGTTTTGTTGCAGTTGGAGTGATGCTGAGTGTTGGATATTAGAGTCTTTTAATATGATAAGAAAATAGATTAATTTTGAATTCAGAAATATGTAACACTTGCGAAATATTACAGTAAGTTTTGAATTCAAAAATAGACAATATTTTGTGAAGTATTACATAATGAAAGAATGCAAATATGTAACACTTACGAAATGTTCCAGTAGGGGAAACAATGTAACTTTTGTCAAAAACTTATAACTCTTGATAAAAGGAAGTTGTTTTACCAAGGGTCGCGACCTTGTGAAACAACACCAATATGACCTATAAATACTTCTTTCTGAATTTAGAAAAAAAAACATACACCCTCTTTACTAAAATTTCAAATACTCTTCCCTACATTCGAATTTAAGATACTCTTTCAAACATTCGAGTTTTCATCAGTCTTGTGCAAATTCAAGTATAGGTTGAATTATCCAGGTTATTACTGCGTTCCAACTCTAAGACATTTGAGAGTGCTTGGAATACTTTTAAGCAAAGTGACATCATTCACGATTCTAGCCTCGACCCATTCGGTTTATATTAATTTGCTAACAATCTTAAAAGTATTTTGAATTACGATTAACGAGACTTTAGTTTCAAGCATCAACCAGAAACTTGAAAAAGAAGACAAGAAAAGTTGATATTATAAATTCGGATACGTTTTATTGTTATTCTTAAAATGAAAAAATTTAGAACAAAATGAAAATTATAATATGAAAAAACTTAAATGGAATTAAACTAACAAATAGTATTTGATCTAACCTGTCGATCAGAATGTGTGGCCAACAACATGTCTGCAGCACTAACGGTCGATGAAAAAAAGGGGTGTACATGCAAACAATCTGATACTTAAGTTAGTTCGGGTGAAGAGGTAGAAAAAAAGAGTTAGATAATAGAATACCTGACCCTCATGCAGACGAGGGTTTTTATAGAGAGTCCCTAGCGCTGGGTCAATGGTATCCGTTATGGACTTAGCGTTCAAGCCCATAACAGATGACTACCCGGATTCCTACGTGTAGGTAGGGATGAACAACTCATGTTCATCATCTTGGGCCAACCGCTCCATATTCACCAGTTAGTGGAGGGAATTGCCCGTAACGAAGGGCAGAATGGCTCCACGAGGCGTGCGAGTCAGTTGGTGATATGTCCTCAGATGAGGAGCACGTGAGGAATATGCTTTCTACCGGCCCTAACAAGTTGGGCCAGTACTCTGGGTCGTCCTCGACGTAGGAATGGATTGGACTGTGCTTGACACTGGGCCAGTCATAGGCCCAATCAAGAACAGGAGCCCCCCAAAGTCGTTTTTCCCAGGCATGAGGTCAATGACTTAGAGTTAGGTCGCGTGTCGAGGAGAACAAGGGACTCTATACGTGGAGAGCTTTTATCTGAGCTTGTGCTGTCGTTGACGCTGTTCGAAAATTCATGCCCAAGGGCACGATGCTTTGCTCGTAACTTGTTGAGATTCGCTTTCAAGGAGGAAACGTCGCGCAGGGTCCAAGGTCAAGGACTTAACCTGCGTTCGCATTGAGCCTGAGATTTCTGCTCGCGAGTTGTTAAGCTGCTCGTAAATTTGCTTCAAAATTTTACTGAGGCCATGCTCGCGAATGAATGCGAAGGTTCGTTTCTTGTGTCCAACAAGGGGTGCTTGACATCTTGGAGTTCGGAATGTTGATGGGACTTGAAGGGACAAACTCGTCGTCTCCTTGAGCTACGTGATAGGACTCGAGAAGATGAATCGTCTTTCCTCCTCGTGCCACATGTCAGAGTAATTAAATGCCTATGAGTAAAGGTACTGAAGAGCCAAGCGAGGACACACTTACCCATGCCATGGAGATGGATTATAAATAGGCAGAACTAGGGGTCATTTGCTAATTTCGCTTTCATTCCTCCCTTAACTTTCCTTCTAGATTCAGATTGTTTCTCTATCATCCGTTGTCATTGCTGCCACCGTCACAAGCTTTCTTCAAGTCAACTTCAACTACTCCTCAAATCAAGTAAGTATTCTTCATCTGATTTTCAGTTTGTATGCTAGTTTTAGAACGTAGATTAGTTCTAGAATGTAGGTTGTTTTAGGATGCATGTTGGATTCTTGCGGGTGTTTGGTGGTGATTTGGCCATTTCCAAACACTGGCGGTAGGAGAGTGTTATACTAGAAAAGCTCGGGTTTGAGTAGAAAGCCACTTCGGCGCTGCCATTTTGGCAGTGAATAGGACTTGCGCCGGTGTAACTCTTGAACTTTTCGATGAAACTCTGCGTTGAGGATGGTCTTCCTCGCGAAGCTCATGAGTTTCTGATGAAGCTTCATGTCGAGAAGGCTCTTCCTCGTGACATTTATGAATTTTAAGACGAATATCCGTGTATTTCTTGATGAAACCTCGCGTCGAGGAGGATTTTCCTTGTGACGCTCGTGGACTTAATGATGAATGCCTGTTTGTTTCCTGATGAATCCTCGCGTCGAGGAGGATTTTCCTCATGATTTTTGGTGGGTCGATTGAGACCTTCGACGAGGAGAGGATCCTCATGACTTCCTCGCTCGCCATTGAGTAAGGGTATTAGTCAATGGCAGCGTCCTCGTGCCTTTCTTCTCTCTTTCACTTGATTTTCAGTGGAAGGGTGAATTTGATTTGATCGTTAGATTCACTATTATCCTCTGCATTTCAGGTTTCTATGGCTCACAGTGCTGACGGACTCCACCTAGTCGACACCATCATCGGTCCTATATTGGCTTGGGTCGGGCTGGAACCCCGAGGGATAGCCTTGCATTTTGTAGATTTTCCAGAGAGGGTGTTCACAATTGTCAAGGAAGGTGAGGGGTATTGAGGGAGCTCCAGATAATTAAGAGGTCTATCATCCTGGCCGGGACGACTGGATCTACTAGTGTTTAATGGGGAATCACTTCGCCATGTACGAGTTCACCTTTAAGGAGTTGGGGCTCCGGTTGCCGTTCAACGGCTTTCAAATAGGAATTTTTCGATCTGCTGTAGCTAGCCCCCTTACAACTGCACCTTTATCCAGGACTTCTGTAACTCGATCGCCTTTATCCTGGAATTTGAGATCGTGTATCAGTATCTCGAGATTTACACTACCATTCATTTGTTCCTTCGTTGCTTCCACGTCCAACGGAAAACCTTGCATGGGAAACACAACTTGGTGTCCCTCAAGCAGCCGAAGAAACTGTACAAGGCGTTCACGGACTCTGTTCGTACCTTTAAGGACATGTACTATGTGGTCAAACCTGCATCCCGAGTAGCCATCGACTCCATGTTTGAGCGCGTGTGTCACACCCCAATTTTTGACCACAAGATCCCACCTCCGTTTGCCTATTTATTTCTCGTTTTCTTACCTTTATACACTTGTTATGGCTAACCAATTTGCGCAGATGCAGTAAGTCCAAGAAGACCAGCCTTCTTTCTCACAATTTTGAAAAAAACAAGAGAAGCTTCGAGTGGTATCCCTGGGAACCTTAAGCATCAAATCTTCAGAGTAAAGATCAAGATTTGTAATTTATGGAGGTTTGAACTTAGACCCAAGATTTATGTCCAAGCTCCAGTGGTTGAAGGTCCTCACCATGCGGAGACATTGTCAAAGTTACACGTTGAGTTTGGATTTCAAAGCGTGTTTCTGAAGTCGAGATTACAGGATCCTGTTGTGATTCGCGAGATCGTAATCGCGACCTCAACGCTTTGTGTAAGCGCATCTCGCACTGGGAATATTGTTAGTGATGTTGCTATTATGACAAGTGATCTAGTTAACGCTTGATTGAATTACCACAAGGATTGAAGATCACCATTTAAGTTATAAAGTGTGATGCATATCATGGTTTGAGTTTTTATAGGGGGTTGAAGATTTATAATATCACAAGCTCAGGAACTCTCGAGTACAGTTTATAACCAAATTGGGAAATACGTAAGACTCCATCATTCTTCAAATACAAGTCGGAATGCCTAAATTCTAGTATATATTTATACTGGTATTACAACACAATTTCGATGTTTATAAGGATACATGGTGTTTTGTTTACATACGGATACAAATTCTCAAACCATAAACATACAAGCAACATGCTAAAGCTATACAATTTTTTGCTAAAGTTATACAACATTATTCGGATTCCTGCTCTCGAATACGGCTCAAAGCGAATGTGCCGGTGTTCACCTCAGAAAAGAAGACACCTACGTACAACACTTCATAATTCCAAGCATCGCCGAACCCGATACAGATGAGAAAAGGCTCACAGTGCCCTATTATCCACACGACCTACACTTCAACAAAGGGAGTTGAGGTTAAAGATGTACTTTTGAGCAATCTCAACCAAAATGGATCCCAAATATACCACTTTCTCTATGTACGCAAGCGCCGGCTCCGAGTTTGGATCATGATTTTGGGACTGCTGCAAAACAAGGAGATGTCAGCAAACCATCATCATTTCTAACGGCTCTCAAACCTGTCAAAGCAAAACACAGCCATTAACCAGAACACTGTTAAGGAGGTAAACTAAGAAATAAGCTCAGAAGAAGACAAAGAGTTTCAGCCCTCAGTTTAAACTCATCATCGGGCGAAAATTCAAGCACCCGGAAGGGCGACAGCCGGGGTTGTCACCAGCTTCCTACCAAGCATCGAAGACAACAGAATTTTGGGCAGACAGCAAGCAATTTTGGACGGTTTCCAACACAATTCAGAACATCATGAGCAAGCCCACACGGTTTAGACCACCAAGTCATCATCACCGTTGAACCTTTCTCACTAATGGCATATAACCAGCAGCCTCAAGCTTAAAGCCGGACCCTGAAAGAAGAAGAAGAAAGTCAGTTTGCTCCCAAACAACTTAAGAATTCGTCACAGGAAATCAAAACAACGACATTTATCATAACCATCATCTGCAAACACATCAGTTGCAAACACGCTTTTGCACGTAAGGATAGCAGGTTTTTCAACATACAAAAGCAAATAAATCCGCAGACCGACAATAGAGCATCAGCGAGTATTTGCAAACAGCCACAGGCAAACAGAACACACCAGCGCAACAAATATCAGTAACACATCAACACCAGGTAATGCCGCAACATCAGCAAACCAACGTCCACAGATATCAGCAGCGCAGGCAGCCATTACAAGTATCTCCACGTCAGTCGTAAACACTATAATATCAACCGTAGAACGAACACCAACAACATCAGTTCACATCTGCAACGACATCAATGGTGATGCCTCAAACCACATTAGCAGCAACACAAATTTTTTGAAGACTAAAAATTAAGAACCAAGACAGGTTTAACCCTTAGCTCAATTCATCATCGGGCGTAGGTTCGAGCAGCCGGAAGGGCGACAACCGAAGCTGTCACCAACTCCCTACTGAGCATCGAACAAATTAAAAGCAAATTCATCATAGGCAACAGATATTGCGCAGGACAGTGGCGATCCTAAACTCCCGGTTCAGGCAGAAGTCATCATAACCGTTTTTGGACCAGCTTCCGGTAGTGGGATAAGACAAGGCAATATCTGAAGTCGACCGTTTGACGGTTTTCCTGAAAAGAGAATAGAAATGTCAGCACCAACAAGTATATCAAGCACAAACACCTACAGATAGCAGGTATCAATGACAAGAGCAGCACAACAAACAACGAGCAACAACAACAGTTGCAAGCAACATCGATAGCAGTGCCTCAAACAACACTAACAGTGACACAAGAATTGCCAAAGATAATGTGAGGTCTAAGAGCTGGGCAGCGAGAAAAACGGAGCCCTCGACTCAATTCATCATCGGGCATAACAAGCAGAAAATTCACATACGAACCCCTCGCAACACGTAGCGCAAGGCAAAAATAGCAACATCACTATCTTGCAGTAACACATTGATTCAAAAGAATTTGATATTTAAGAACGAGAAGCAATTCAACCCTCAGCTCAACTCATCATTGGACAAGGAGTTTCTAGTGGCCAGAAGAGTAACGGAGACCGTCTCCAACTTCTTACCAAGCTCAAAGATAGTCCAAGCAACAGAGGAAACCTGAGCAACAGAATTAAAACAAAGGCAACCGTAATCTCGTCAAAGCTCATACTCAATGTCGTCATCGCCGGGTACAACACCTTTCTCAGCAAGCTCGATACAAGTTAGATTCTGTACTCTAAGCGTAAGCTTTGCCCTGCGAAAAGAAGAAAAGCGTTAATTCGAAAGTCAACAGACACGTCAGAGATACGGTTCCAAGTTTGACAAATCAACGCAAAAAGGGAAAGATTTGAACTTCCCAAACCAAAGCTAACACCCTCTCGACAGAATCAGACGAAGTCAGAAGGAAATTAATTGGCGTATCCCAAATCATCAATAAGATCGGACAACCATCGCCAAAACAGGAAGGTTTTTAAGTGGATTTTCATGGAGGCCCATCTTCTTCCTCTATAAAAGCAGCGAAGCACACCCACAAAAGAGGACGGAAAAAACCCTCATCGCAGAAAAATCTGACGCACTCAAAGCTCAGACCAAAAGAGACTTGTCATCACCGTGAAGCTCGAATCCTCCTCAGGAGTCATCATCGCCTCGCCGCTCCGTCAACAAGTCGTTGTCGACTCTCGTTCGTGGGTAAAAGCATGTTCTTTAATCACTGTGCATGTTTGTTTTATTTTACAGGCATTCAAAGACGAAGAACGGAGAAATCATGAAGAGAAGAATGGTGGAGTAAAAAAATGATGAACGAAGAAGCCGATCGGAGGGAGAGAGATGCGGAAAGAAGAAGAAGATCAACGACGAATTAGAGAGGAATTGGGGTTGGGGTAGATTAGGTTTACGTTTCAAGTTTTGTTGTAATGCTGTAATCATATGCCTGCACACCCACAGACACTATGATACACCCTCACACACAAGTCGTTGGATCTCCAACGGATCCATCACGCAAGATCTATATCACACGCCCACCATGCACCCTCAGGACCTATCTCCCACACGAATCCTACGCCCTCCATTAATTCCTTTGGTTAACCGTTGATCACCCCACTAAACCTTTAATTAATCCACTTAATCAACCTAACTATTTTAATTTATTTAACTAACCGTCTATTTTAAACCATTAATCAACCTAATAACTAATCATTTATATAATCAGTTTTTTTTATTAAAACAACTAATAAAACCTTTTATTTGAATTAGTGTAGCTTATTCATTTAATTAAGCAACTTTTTCTTAACTAATTAACTCATATTCTTTTTTTATTCATCTTTTAACTTATTTCTATTTGCATCAACTTAATAATCTCTTTTAATATAATAAAATTAGTCATATTAAAAAAAAAGCTTCTCACTTAGTTAAAATATTTTCTGGTAAAACTAATTAAAACCTATTTATCTAACAAGAAAACCATTCCCTTTTTCGATTAAACTTAATTTAAATTCACTAAAATAATATAATTCACCTAATATAATTTGCTTTCATCAACAATATAATTTTTCATAAAATTAACCTCACCCTAATTAATCTTATGATATAAACCTTTTATAAAAATCCACCTTATTTATCTATAAATTAATTCCATCTAATTTAAGTCATTTATAATTTAATCTATTTTCGCTAATAAATTTAAGGTAATTTCTCTCTAAATCAATCTCATCGAATTAATTTAACTTCTCCCATAAAATCAACTTGCCTAAAAACAACTTCGCCATAACTCAATCAATTGTGCACGCCTGCGTTCCCGCTCCGACTCCGTTCACGCATTCACTTTTCACTCACAATTCACACACTCACTTAGTGCTTTCATGCGTTTGTGTATGAATTTACTTGCATGCTTTTTACATTATCTGTTTTATTTATCGTATTTATCTTATCGCATTACGTCCAAAGGAAGAATCTGCGCATGACGTAAAACTTGTGCGTACGCATTTCATTTGCATCATAATCCCCATTTGATCCTTGATCCCATTCAAGTTGATCTCTTAAGTTAAATCCTACCCTATAGGAAGGACCTTCCTCTTTATCTTTACAACATAGATAAAACAATACATTCAACAACTCAATTCAAACTATTCAAACACATTAGAGAATAAGACATGAGTCATCTTGACAGTCGAGATATAAATCTCCTCCTCATAACAATACATTCAGTTTTCCTACAAGTTATGGTGGCTAAGTCAAGTCTTCTCTGTCGCGGTGAAACTTGGATACCAAGCTATTGATGAGCTTGAATCTTATTCATTTGCAACCGAACTTTGATTTGTCTAAAGGAAGGGAAAAAGATCAAAATACCCACAATGCAATGCAAATGCAAAGGTTAGAGAGTTTTAGGTTCGGGGGTTGGTTAAACTTAGGGAAGGTGATAGCATCCTAAGCTTCTGTAGTACTCTATAGGAACCTCTTGTTTTATGTTGTTTATTGCTAAGTTTTATCTACTTAAGGATGAAAGACCTAGGGGGTTATTTCTAAGTATACTCGATAATATATCGCATCTTATGCCTACATATCCTTACGGGAGTGGAATCAGAGTATCTGTAGTTCCCCTAAAGGATTTGAGGAGTTCTTTGACTGTGGTCAAAGTTCCTACGGGTTAAGGGTAGTTGATTGCTTGATTTTAGGAGAAAAGATGAGTTGACATTTTAAGGGAGATTATTTGATTTAACCACCAGAACTTTGTAGGAAATTTGATTGTATTGTTATGGGGTAGAAGTTTTATCTCGCTTAAGATGATTAACATCTTATTCTCTAATGTGTTTGAATAAGTTTGAATTGAGTTTATTCTAAGTTGTAAAGATAGAGCAAAGGTCCTCCTTATGGGGTAGGATCTATCTTAAAAGATCGACTTGAATGGGATCAAGGATCATGGGGAAATGATGCAAACGGGATGCATATGCACAAGTTTTATGTTACGTGCAAGTTCTTCCTTTGGACGGAATGCAATGCGATAAAGATAAATACGGTAAATAAATTGCGGAAGATAAAGACGATAAATAAACATACACAAACACATGAAAGCGCTAAGGTGTGTGAATTGTGAATAGGTGAGTGAGAGTGAAGCGTGCACGATTGATTAAGTTTTACGATGTGAGATTTAGAGGAAGGGTTGAATTGATTTTAGGGAGAGATTGTTTTTATGAGAAATTATATTATTGATTAGATTAACAAATTAGAGATGAATTTGATTTTAAGGAAATGTTGACTTAATTTTAAGAGAAAAGTTGTGTTGGATTTTTTAATAAAAATTATATTAGTTATTTGAGTTGATTTGTAACAAAATATATTCTTGGTGAAATTGATTTTTAAAAAATTTATATTAATTATATTAATTTTAATAAAAGGTTTTATTATTAAAATGTTTTAGCCATTAATACAAATTAAGTTATTTAGAAAAAAAGTCTTTTTAAAAGTATAATAGGATAAATCATTTATTTGATAAAATAAAAAGGCTTTATTAGAACATGAGAAAAAAGGATTTAATGAAAAAGTAAATTAATAATATTGAAAAGTCTCATGACATTATCTTTTTTTAAAAAACTGGGTATTGAAAAGTTGAACGATACAGGAACAAATTAAAAAATTTTCGACCACACGGTTAAGCGGTCATATGGGCTAGCCAACGATGTACTGGTGACGTTTGATAAATTTAGCTTTCTAGTTGATTTTGAGATCATGGACATTCTAGAATATGAAGAAACCCCTATCACTCTTGGTCGACCATTATTGCTCACAAGTCGATGTAAAAGTTGTCAAACTCGCGAGTCTACTCAGACTCGTTTAGGGTCTGTAGACTCGACTCGCAGACTCGACTCGCAAACTCGCACGAGTCTATGAAAAATTAAAAATGACATTCAAAAACCTATAATTTATACATATATGACAGACTCCTGTGTTCTTAAACTTATAAATGCCTCGTATATGACACAAATGAAATAACAACACTATTTGATTTTCCTTTTCTATTATTCAACTTTAAATTCTACATGACATAAACCAAATTATTCACCTCTTTTTTATGCAACATATTTCTTCTCTTTTTATGAACCTAAAAAGTAAATAATAATTTAACTCAATGTTTCTAAAAATATTAAAATCAAGTCTATAAACAAACAAATAATAATTCATTGCCATTTCAAAGAAATTCCAATTATGTTCACAACTAGAAGAGCTCTAAGTTAAGCTTAGAACACAAATTAATGACCTCTTTAATTATAGAGTCATATCTCCACAGAAACTCACTCTTCAGCAGGTAACATATCCTTCCTAAACTATTTTCTGCCATAAATCATAAACTTTCTAAACTATTTTGTCACATGCAAATTGATACATGTGCATTGGGATCATTGGACCTGATTGGACAATGGTGCACCACCTTTACACAAGATATCATACATGAGAAGTATCAAATTGAATCATATAAGAAAATACTTACAAAACAAAGGATTAATTTACGTCCATGAAGACGAACAAAGAAAGAGACAAAATAAACTCACGCCGTTGATGAAGAGAGAGATACTTTCTAATTATCGTACAAGAAAAAAAGGGTGTTTTTTAAATAAAATAAAATCTTTTGGGGAATTTAGGCCTTTTTTGGTTTTAAAAAAATTCAAAAAAAAAACTTATGGACTCGTAAACTCATTATAGACTCGTGATTCTATACGAGTTTGTGCGAGTCTACCCGAGTTTACTTGAGTCTATCAAAAAAAGATTCTATGTATGAGTCTACTCGTTTATACTTCCTAGACTCGTAAACTCGTACGAGTTTACGAGTCTACCCGCGAGTTTGACAACCATGACATCGATATGGAAAAAGGGAAATCTGACTTTAAGATCATTTGATGAAGAGATAACATTGAATGTGTTTGAAATTAAGAACAAACGGGAAGAAAAAGGTAATTGCTCTCCTACTGTCATGATCAGAACGTGTGGGGAAGACTAAATCCCAAAACCTCTACCAAACAAAGTCTCAAGCATAAGCTCTTAGAGGGTGTCATCATTATCAGCTTCATAAAGCATGGCAACTCAAGGATTCATTCGAGAAATCAAGAAAAGAAAAGGTAAGGAGATGGAAGTTGGAGGTGATTTGAGACACAAAGTAGCTCCTATCTCTAAACCAGACCAGTTCGTTGTTTCAAAAAAGACAAGTAACAAGGTGTGGAAGTTGAAGCATCCACCATAAAAGGGCGAATGAACCGTCGAGCCATGCGATGTTAAACGAAGCGCTATGTGGGAGGCAACCCACACTTTTAATCACTAAGAGTCACACCTCTCTCACTTTTGCTAAAACATTGAGGCCAATGTTTAGTTCAAGTTTGGGGGAGAATTTACTGTTTTTAGTTTTTCCTTTTAGTACTTTTCATTTCTGTTTTATGTGTTGTTTTATTGAAACCGCTTTGAATTTCTCCCCGAATTAGGACCATAGATTTTTTCGTGTGAATACTGTGATTTTAAGGTAGTTGAGAAAGTATATAGAGTTTGATGGAAGAGAAGCTAGAACTATGGACATTGGAAAAATTTGGAAATTAAGGTATAACCCGAACACCCTAGATTCCCTGGAGTAAGGAAACGAGTCCAACGTGTAGATTTGTGCCATAGTACTTGGATTTGAGAAGTATTCCTCAATTAGTTCTTAGCGATAGTCCGACATGATTAAAAAGAATTGCACATATATGGTTGATTGATAGAACAACTTAAGGCACCGAAAAAAGTGAATAATGGCGATAAAGACAACTAGTCCTTCTAAGTTGGGTAACCTTCACCTGGTTACTTAGCCTAACAACGGTTGAGTCTTAATTTTCGTCTCAAAGTGGACTAATACACGCCATTGTACGAGAGAAAAAAAAGGAATAAAGGTGCCTCAAAAAAGTCTCGATCAATTTGTACATGTGAAGGGAAACGATAAAAAATGCCTTAATCTGATTATCTGAATGAAAGGGGTATAAAATTAAAGAAAATAATTAAGCCCAAAGCATAGTTGTAGAGGTAACTGAAAGGGGGATTTAGGTCCGTGGTTTTATTGTGGTATGTGTTTGTGTAATATCTTCGTTAACGAACGAGTACCAAGAGAACTAGTTTAGCCAATAGGAACAAAGGCTCACGTATGAGTATTGGCACACCTTACCTTCATAAGTCTTTCAGTTGGTGTGTACCGTTTGATTTGAAAAATCTTTATGCAAGCTTGTTTCTTGATGTCAAGCAACGGTTTAAGTTTGGGGGAGTTTGATCGGTGGTTTTTATGCTTTCTTTTACAATTAATTTTAGTTAATCTTGTTATATGTTTAGTCGCTATATTTCTCTTTTTTCATATTTTATGCTTTGGTTGTGTCTCTTTAATGTTTTAAGTTCATATGAGCATTCAGGAAGAACTCGGTGCAAGAAAGAGGACCATGAGGAAGAACTCGGTTCATTTGCCCATCCTACAGCAAGGCAACACAACCACCCGTGTCACTTGAAGCGGGTCGTGTCATAAGGAGAACAAGAGCACGACCATGAGGAAGAGTGAAAGTGGGCTGATACGGGCACCCGTGTCACCTGACACGGGCCGTGTCAGCAGGCCTGGGACATAGAAATTTGTGTGAAGGGACACAGGGAGCCAACAGAGCTACCCGTGTAAGCTGACACAGGTCGTGTTGGCCTTGACGTTGATTTTTTCCCCCTTTTTTGTTGATTTCAATTGTTTACTGACCTGGAGGGTATTTTTGGCATTTCCACCTACTGTTATTTAACTTTTCTCTATTTAGATGAGTTTGGACGATGAAAGAAGGGATTTTGGACGAAGAAGAATTTTACGATCAAAGATTGGAGTGCACAAGGTTTTTGGAGGGCGAAGGGTTTTCATGAGCGGAAGCAATTGACGATCTGAGTTTATCCAAATTCTTGTAATGTCTACTTTTTACATTGTATTTTCTTTGAACAATATGAGTAACTAAACCCCCTAATGCTAAGAGGTGTCCCTGATTTGAATCTGTAATGAATCTGATATTACTATTGCAATAACAATCTCTTTATTTTTCATAATTGATTTGATCTCTAACTATTCTTAATGCTTGCCTTGTCGGACAAACAGGGTTTGATTTTCGATGAACGATTAGGCTGGACCGCAGTTGTTAATGCTTTACTTTGGATCATTTTATAGTAGATATCATCTAGGACTAGGGATACCTTATAGAAATCATAATATTCTTGATAATTGATTGTTTAATTTTATCTGTAATTCTCTATGGACATAGGAATTATGGTGGATGATTAAAGGTTTTCTCACTAGGACTTAGGAGTAAACATTCTAAAGAATCTGTAGTTAATTAGTTACAATAAGTTGTTGTAGTGTTAATTTAGAGTTGTTACTGAGTCGAATCTTACACCATCTCTAGCATAGTATAGTCATATCTTTTCTAAACCACTATATTACTTTCTTTATTTTTGTGCAATTGTTTTATAATTTCCCCAAACAATCCAAAATCCTCAAGATTTTGTTTAGTTGAATCGAATTCAGAACTCTATATCCTCAAGCCGTCCTTGAGATCGACATTTGGGACTTTATTCCTTATTACTATATAGGCAAAATATTATACTTGCTATTTTTTCGATCAGTTCACTTAATTGTTCATCAAGTCAGGAAGCTTAAATTTTGTTGCCTATTTTTTGAAATTATGTATTATATGACTTAGTAATATATATATATATATATATATATATATATATATATATATATATATATATATATATATATATATATATATATATATATATATATATATATATATATATATATATATATATATATATATATATATATATATATATATAATGATTCACTATGCCAGAAATCACTTTTAGCAACGCATAGAAAGACAACGCTTTATACAAAAGCGCTGCTAAAGGGCCAATAAAAAAAAAAAGAAAAAAAGCGCCTACCAAAGACAGCGCTTTTGAAAAAGCGCTGCTAAATGGTGGGCCTAAGAAAGCGCTTTTAAAAAGCGCTGCTAAAGGGGGGGCCTACGAAAGCGCTTTTCAAAAGCGCTGCTAAAGGGGGACCCTTAGAAAGCGCTTTTTATATAAAGCGCTGCTATATGGAATTGATAAGGCACCCTATGAAAGCGCTTTTAAAAGCGCTGCTAAAGGCCTTTAAAAGCGCTGCTATAGGTATTCATATTATAATTTTAAAATACCCTCCAGAATTTTAATAGAATCAGAACAGTCACGCAACACATTTCTTCTTTCTCTGGCGAACGAAAACGAACGAACGAACCACTGTTCATCGTCCGACCATCAACTTCTTCCGTCCGATCATCCTTCCGACCATCACCGACCGTTCACCGTCCGTTTTTGAGTTCATCCATCCGTCTGCATTGCCGGTCCACCATTGTTACGGTACGTGAAGCTTTACTCTGCTTTTCTTGTTTTTTTTTTTAATCTTTTCACCATTGTTGTTCTGATGATATAGATGGTTTTTATCTTTTCAATGATGGTTTTTGTTGTTGTTGTGTTAGTTGTTGTTGTGTTAATATGATATATGAGATATATATGATATTGTTGTTGTTGTTGATGTAAAATAGTTTATATAGATGGTTTGTATTTGATATAGTTTATATTTGATATAGATGGTTTGTGTTATAATTTATATTTGATATAGGTGGTTTATATTGTGTTATATAGATGGTTTGTATTTGTTATAGTTGATATAGATGGTTTATATTTGTGTTATATAGATGGTTTGTGTTATAGTTTATATTTGATATAGATGGTTTATATTTGTTATAGTTTATATAGATGGTTTGTATTTGATATAGTTTATATTTGATATAGATGGTTTATATTGTGTTATATAGATGGTTTGTGTTATAGTTTATATTTGATATAGATGGTTTATATTTGTTATAGTTTATATAGATGGTTTGTATTTGATATAGTTTATATTTGATATAGATGGTTTGTGTTTGTATAGATGGTTTGTATTTGTTATAGTTTATATAGATGGTTTGTATTTGATATAGATGTTGTTATTGTTGGTTTATATTCGATGGTTTATATAGATGGTTTATATTTGGTGGTTTGATATTGTTGGTTTATATAGATGGTTTATGTTGTTATTGTTGGTTTATATTTGATATAGATAGTTTATATAGATGGTTTGTATAGATGGTTTATATTTGTTATTGTTATTTGATGGTTTATATAGATGGTTTATGTTGTTATTGTTGGTTTTATATTTGATATATATAGTTTATATAGATGGTTTGTATAGATGGTTTATATTTGATATAGATGTTGTTATTGTTGTTGATATTTGTTGTTGTTGTTGTTGTTATTCTGAATTACAGGTATATTATGGCCAGCAACGAGGAAACATCACATGATGGAAAAGAAACACCCAAAGACGTTGAAGGCGAAATTAAAAGAGGCATAACGATAATGAAAAGTATCATCCGTGCGAGAGATAGAGGTGTAAAGTACGATGTCCATTGGAATGAAAGAGATCAGTTGGTTGAGCCTAATGGTGCGCTGCTGACAAGTTATATTGAAGCAGTTGTACGTTCGCAAGTTCCGATTACTTGCGATAACTGGAGAATTCCTGCATTAAAAGCGGCTAAGGATAAAATTTGGACCGAGATTCAAGTATGAGATTTGATCATTTTTAATTATGTTGACAGTTACATCTTTAAATTAATTATATTAACATGTTATATGTATGTGTATTTGTTTGCAGAGATCTTTTAATATTGAGGATTCTAGGAGAAAATATTGTATTCAGTTGGCCGGAAAACGCTTGAGGGGATTTAGAGCGTTTTTAACCAACAAATATCTTAAAGATTCTGATGACAACTTTGTAGAGTCGGAGCGTCCAACGAAGTACGCTGATTTGATTTCGGATGCAGAATGAGAGACGTTTGTTCCGAAGCGAAGAACCAAAGAATTTGAAGTAAGTACAACTTATCATGTACAATGTATAGTATATATACCTATTCCACAAACAAACTGATATGACTTAAACTTGTTTTTTCAGGTTAAGAGTGGCGTAAATCGGGAACAGGCATCAAACCCTGCGTATCCATATAGAAAGGGGCGTTTGGGATATGCACGCTTAGAACAAAAATTAGTAAGTGCATATATATGCTTTAATATGATCTATTTACAAAAAATAGTAAGTATACATAATAGGATATAATGCTTTATTGTTCGTCTTAATGCGTAGTTGGAAGAGGAGAAAAGTGATGCGACATCTCTTCCGGACCATGTCGTATGGAAAGCTGCCCGGGTGGGAAGAGATGGAGCCGTCCAAGAAGAAGTTCAACAAGTGTTTGAACAATGTGTAAGTACAACATTAGTTTTTGAACAAAGTGTTTGAACAAAGTGTATAAAATATTTAAATATGCTTTTATCTATATTTCAGGAGTCCCTATCCCAGACTATAACTCCTGCTGAAGACGATGATTGCAGGAGTTTATTGAGTCGGGTGTTGAATATTCCTGAGTACTCTGGGCGTGTGAGGGGCAAGGGATTTTGTGTCACTCCATCCAAACTGTATAAGCAGCCAAGGAAAAAAAATCCAACCAATAAAGAAGTGATGGCTACTTTGGAGGAAATGAAAGCTCAAATTCGTGAATTACAGAAGGATAAGGAGAGATACATGTCCGAAAGGCGCGCTCCAGAGGCCGGTAAAGCTACTAGTGACAAAGATAGTATCGGTTGTCCGCAGAAGCTTCCAGAGGTAATTGTATATATTACATTGAAATTAATTTAGCACATTTTTCTTAATTGACACATTAACTGATCATTATTTGTTTAGGGCATTTCACCTTGTCGACTATATTTATCGTCGCCGACTTATCGCATGGTTGGCAAGGGAAATGTGCATAACACCCTGGGAGACTTACTTCACCATAAACCCCTCCCTGCTGGATTTTTGAAAGTATCTGTTGATATTGCATTAGAGGGGGGGGGGGCGTTGTTGCCTATGCGAGACGATGTATCAGACGCAACAGTGGTGGGAGACGCGATAGGAGCTTATGTAGCATGGTCGGCGAATCTCATTTTCATGGATGATGAGGTAGGTTGAACCTTGTAATATTCCAATGTTTTATTACCCATACATGAAAGTTATTCTGACATTTACACTTTCTTATTGACATGATGATCTTAGACTCCCACAAAATCCAAAACAAAAGATGATAAAATTATTGTGCGGGATACCGATTCAGCTGCATCAAAGTTACAGGTACTAGTACTACAATTTAAGTGATTATTTTATTATAAATTATTTACTGAACTTATATATGACTTTTAGGTTCTTGATCAGCAGTCGCAACAAGTCAGCAAGGGAAACATGCCTGAAACTTCCAAGGTGCCCAAAAAAAAGGTCGAGACAAAAAGAGCATTTGTTCCTCAATTTAGGTCGTGCCTTCAAACATATGTAGGGACAACAGACGTGCCTGAGGGCGGCATCCGTCTAATACATATGGATCAAGGTATTTTCGGTTTTGAATATTTCGAAACACTTGCTAAGGAGGATTTCGACCAGGTTTTCAAACATTTAGAATTGGGCGTCGGGGTTATGCATACCTACATCAGGTACTTCGATCCATTTTAATTAGATAATTGAACATTTTAAAATTCGCTCGTTTAACTGAATAATCTAATGTTGATTATATTTTTTTTAGGCGCTTGTATGACAAGTTGTTGGTCCCCGCTGATTTGACTTCAGTATTCGCATTCTTATCTGCTAGCAGTGTCAACTCACGGACAATAGACCAGACACCAGAAGCAGTCAAAGAGTACACAGTCCAAAGATTTATGGGTGCGAATACGGAGAAGTTGTTTATGTTGCCATATAATACTGGCCATGGGTTAGTTTTTATTCTAAATTCATTTATTATAATTGTTCGATTTTTGCCATATTATATAACATTTCCGTCTAAACTGTTGTCTTATTTTATAGTGGTCACTGGTTGTTGGTCGCAATTAATCCGATTAAAGAAATAGTGTATTATATAGATTCATTGGATGGC
This sequence comes from Lathyrus sativus, assembly GCA_963859935.3. NCBI lineage: Eukaryota > Viridiplantae > Streptophyta > Magnoliopsida > Fabales > Fabaceae > Lathyrus > Lathyrus sativus. The sequence goes on along the minus strand of OZ012735.1, from coordinate 166,666,581 downwards.
GATACAAACAAATATGAAAATCTGAAGAACATGGTTGATACGTAAGTGATGATGTATAGTGTTTTGAATAATTATATATGTTTATTTATTATGTGACATTGTTCTAAATATGTGTTTATATTATGTTAGAGTTATACAAATATACAGAGCACAGAGAGATGCAACAGTGCCAAAAAGCAGGGCTAACAACATCAACTGGATCAGAGTGGAGGTATATTTTCCCATGTTTGACTGTTATAGTGGTTCTACTTATAAAACTATTTAAACTATATATCCTGATAAATGTTCGTTCGCTTTTTTCCTAATACAGTGTCCTCGTCAGCGTGGTGGGATTGACTGCGGATATTTTGTACTGCGCTTTATGAAGGAAATCATTCTTTCTGGTCAATTAGAGATTCCAATCATGGTATGGATCAATTCATGAGTTATATGATTCATTTTGATAATTAACTAATATTTCATCTGAGTAATTAGTATTAAATCGTGCTTGTTCTGTTATATTATGTAGTATTTTGATGAATTCAGATGCGCTACGTACTCGAAAGTAAAACTGGAAGAAATTAAGGAAGAATGGTGTCAATTTATGATCGAGTTAAGAATTCTATAATGTATATTGGATTTGTAATTATGTGTAAATTGTATATTGTATATTGTATATTGTATATTGTATAATGTACAATGTTTAAATTATGTGTAAATTATACTTGAGTTAATTATGTGTAAATTGCAAAGTGTTATTGTATAATGTACAATGTTTAGTTATATTGTGTTGAATTAAAGGCCAAGTGTTGAATTACAATGTTTAAAGCCTGAATTATAAGCAGGGAATTTAATTGTTATAAGCAGGGTTGTCTAAAAATATATAAAAAATGTGATTTTTCAAAAAAAAAAATTTTTAAAAACGTGAAGTATAGACATCGCTTTTACAAGAAAGCGCTGCTAAAGGGAGAAAAATAGGCATAAAAAAGCGCTGCTATAGGTTAGGAAAGGAGGGGTCTAAGAAAGCGCTTTAAAAAAGCGCTGCTAAAGGGTGGTCTACAAAAGCGCTTTCATAAAGCGCTGCTACAGGGGGGAGGGGGGAGAATAGGCAGCGCTTTGAAAGCGCTGCTAAAGGGGTAAAAAAGCGCTGCTAAAAGTGATACCTTTAGTAGCGCTTTTTCCATAAAAAAAAAGCGCTGTCTTTACCTTTAGCAGCGCCACTTTAGGCAGCGCTTTAAAGCGCTGCTAAAGGTCAAAAAAAGCGCTGCTAAAGGCCATTTTTGGCATAGTGATTAATATTGTTATTGAAGTTGTTGTTGTGCTATCCTAATTTTTTATACGCCGTTCAAATTATAGGTGTTTAACAATCTAATGTGATTCATAGATGAAAGATTTAGGATGTACATTCAAAATTTTCACTTTAGATTTTATCCATGATGTTGTATCTGTTCACAAATTTGTAGTTTGTGATATCCATTCTATTTTGTTTATGTTATGCTCATGTTGTGTTATGTTTTAAAATAACAATTATATTCTGTTTTAAAATTATAAAGGTTAATATGAAAATTTTATAAAATTAAAAAAATAATAAACAAGAGACATATCCTCAATTGTAAACAAAAATCGAGGTGTAAATTTTCAATTTATTCTCTCAATTGATAAATATAATCCAAAGAAAATGTGAGGTGTGCTTAAAAATAAAAAAATGTGTTTTGAATTGAATTTATGACCAACTTCACTTTTTTTTTTTTAAATTAAAAAAAATGACACTTTTCATAACAACTTTCTTTACTTCAGCTAGAAATATGAAGTAAAAACCCTTTTATGAACTGAATTAAAATCACTTATTTATATAACTCAACTTGTGTAATTTTATTTTTATTAATTTTTATCTTCCCTCAAAGCGGCCATACATATCAAATTCCATTGAGTATTGTTATGATTAACACAGTAAAATAACTTCTTGATCATTATTATATGTTGTCACACCATCAAAGTATTACATGAGAAAATTTACATTAATACTTTTAAAATAATATTCTATAAATTTGTAAAAGCATAGACAAAACCAGGTGGTTGAATTGTAAAAAGAAAGGTGTTTTGAATTAAAATTTATTATAATAATATAAAACTCAGTCCCCAAAAATTATGCTACATTTATGTTACTTTATTAATTAAATAGTTATTTAATATTCAATAAAATAATAATTATTTTATTTTGACTATCTTTTTATTTTCAATGAAGAATATTTAATAATCTTTTAATTTCTACAAGTAACTTCAAAATAACTTCTTCAATTTTAGAATTTTTTCATAAAATAATTTTTAAAAATACAAATAATACATCACTTTTTTAAAAGCTATAACAAATGCCCTTAACCTAGTTTAAACCGCCTATAAATACACATATTTACATTTTTAAAAACATAGACAAAACCTTATAATTGAATTGTAATATGAAAGATGTTATGACTTAAAATTTATTATGTTAATGTAAAACTTAGTCTCCAAGAATTATTTGTATAACTTTATTAATTGAATATTCATTTTAATATTCAATAAAATAAATATTATTTTATTTTGACTATCTTTTTTTCCAATAAAGTATATTTATTAATATTTTATTTCTAAGAGTAACTTCAAAATATCTTCTACAATTTTAGAATTTTTTCATAATTTTTATTAAATAAATACACAAAGAATACAACAATTTTTTAAAGGTATAACAAATACCCTAAACCTAGTTTATTAAACTCCCTATAAATACACAAATTTACATTTTAAAAAACATAGAAACAACCTTGTGATTGAATTGTTATAGGAAAGGTATTTTAAATTAAAATCTATTATATTAATGTAAAACTTAGTCTCAAAGAATTATGCTACATTTATATTACTTTATTAATTTAAAATTTATTTTAATATTCAATAAAACTAATATTATTTTTTTGGACTATGTTTTTATTTTTAATAAAGTATATTTATTAATCTTTAAATTTCTAAAAATAACTTCAAAATAACTTCTACAGTTATAGAATTTTTCCATTAAAATAATTTTTAAAAATACAAAGAATACATCACTTTTTAAAATCTATAATACATACCTTAAACCTAGTTTAAACTGCCTATAAAACACAAATTACATTTTTAATAACATAGACAAAACCTTGTGGTTGAATTGTAATAGGAAAAATGTTATGACTTAAAATTTATTATCTTAATGTAAAACTTAGTCTCCATGAAATTATTCTACATTTATATTATTTTATTAATTAAATAGTTATTTTAATATTTAATTAAATAAATATTATTTTATTTTGACTATCTTTTCATTTTCAATAAAGTATATTTTAAATATTTTAATTTATAAAAGTAACTTTAAATTTTTTTCATAAAAATAAATTTTCAAAATACAAAGAATACATCACTTAATAAAAGGTATAACAAATACCCTATACCTAGTTTAAACTGCCTATAAATACACAAATTTACATTTTTAAAAAAATATAGAAAAAACCTTGTGGTCAAATTGTAATAGAAAATATTTTTTGAATTAAAATTTATTATTTTATGTAATAAAAAGCTCAGTCTCCAAGAATTATGCTACATTTATATTAATTTATTAATTGAATATTTATTTTAATTTTCAATAAAATAATTATTATTTTATTTTGACTTAGTTTTTATTTCAATAAAGCATACTTCAAAAATTTTAATTTTTAAAAGTAACTTCAAAATAACTTATACAATTTAAGAAATTTGTTTTCATTTCAATAGTGCATACTTATTAATTTTTAATTTCTAAAAGTAACCTGAAAATAACTTCTACAATTTTAAAATTTGTTCATTAAAAAAATACAACGAATACATCACTTTTTTTAAAAGCTATAACAAAATCCTTAACCTAGTTTAAACTGCATATAAATAAACAAATTTACATTTTTAAAAACATAGACAAAACCTTGTATTTAAATTGTAATAGAAAAGATGCTTTGACTTAAAATTTATTATTTAATGTAAAGCTCAGCCTCCAAGAATTATGCTACATTTATATTAATTCAATAATTATTTTAATATTCAACAAAATAAAATTAATTTTATTTTGACTTAGTTTTTATTTCAATAAAGCTTACTTCATAAATTTTAATTTTTAAAATAACTTCTACAATTTAAGAATTCTTTTTCAATTCAACAGTGCATACTTATTAATTTTTAATTTCTAAAAGTAACCTGAAAATAACTTCACAATTTTAGAATTTTTTCATACAAAAATATAATCACCACAGCACTTTTTTTAAAAGCTATAACAAATATCCTTAACCTAGTTTAAACTGCCTATAAATACACAAATTTACATTTTTAAAAACATAGACAAAGCCTTGTAATTGTAATAGGAAAGATGTTTTGACTTAAAATCTATTATGTTAATGTAAAACATACTCTCCAAGAATTATGCTACATTTAGATTACTTTAGTAATTGAATAATTATTTTAATATTCAACAAAATAAAATTTATTTCATTTTGACTATCTTTTTCTTTGCAATAAAGTATATTTAATAATTTCAAAATAACTTCTACAATTTTATAACTTTATAATTAATTTAAAAAATAATACCTCACTTTTTAAAAAAGCTATAACAAAAAACCCTTAACCTAGTTTAAACTGTCTATAAATACAGACATTTGCATTTGACTAACCAACCAAAATAAAACTTCAAAGAGCATTATTGCATTATTCAATGGCGAACAAGATGCATAAATCATTCTCATTCTTTGTCATCTATGCTTTAGTTATTGCAGGTAATAATAAATCTCTGGCAAAATATTTTTCTTGGTTCCTTAACTATATTTCGGAGTTCATTTTGATCCCTTAACTTTAAAAAGTTTCATATTGATCCCTTAACTCTTCAAACGTTCCATATTAGTCATTTTTAACCTATTAGCAACGGAAAAAAAATCAAAAATCCGTCGCTAAATCCGTCGCTAATAGATCAAAAAGGACTAATATGGAACATTTGAAGAGTTAAGGGACCAATATGGAACTTTTTAAAGTTAAGGGACCAAAATGAACCCTGAGATATAGTTAAGAGACCAAGAAGGATATTTTGCCTAAATCTCTCAACTATTATCATTAAGCTTGTTAAATTACAAACGATAACTCTCATCTCACATGTTTTACTCTGTACGAAAATAGTACAATTGATGCAGGTAGAAGGTAAACCAACACCATGCACAGTAATTCTGGGAAGTTGTTATAATGATAATTGTAGTAAGAAGTGTATGGACTATCGAGGAGGCTCTATACTTTTAAGTTCGAATTGTAACTTCTACAACTTATGCACATGTGAATACGATAGGCCACCAATAGGAAGATCATGCACAATTGGTATGGGACTCTGCACAGATCAATGCAATGAGTCTTGTTGTGATGGAATGTGTAAGGGTAAATATATGCACACAGGTACTGGGGTATGTGTGCATGACTATAATCTATACTTTTGTAAATGTGTTTATCTTCGTTGAGTACTTGAGTGTATTGTTTATTGAAATAAATAAATAAATAAGATCAAATTAAATAAATTTTTACTTTAAATGTATTTATTGATTTTATTTAAATTTTATTGAGATTTACCTACTTTTTGTTTTCCATATAAAACAATCCTTCAAAACTTTTATATATATATATATATATATATATATATATATATATATATATATATATATATATATATATATATATATATATATATATATATATATATATATATATATATATATATATATATATATATATATATATATATATATATATATATATATATATATATATATATATATTATTACTTTGATGTTTAAATAAAAGAGGGAGAAACCCTAAAAAAGTGTAATCGCTTCAATATTTTTTTTTTATAATCAAATATATTTAACGGGAATATTAGGAGTATTTTAATCCAAACAATTTTATTACAAAAGATGTGGCAACAACACCTATCAAAACACTAAACAAGTTTCTCTTAGAAAAAATCAGAAGGATTTTCACATCATTCATAATAATGACAACTAAACCTACGGTCCGAAGACAACTCTAGCCACCACTAAGAAAAGAGGATATTTCTATTTACAATCTCCACATAATTATCAATCACATCATTAAATGTAATTTGATTTCGCGACCACCATATACTTCAACAAGTACAAAATTAAATTAACGATGTTGTTTTCTTCAAGCTCCTACCCGCCAGCTTCACAAACCAATGCATTAAATGATCACAACAATTCAATTTGACACTCCAATCCACCCTTATCCAATAAAAAATGTCTTTCCAAACTAATTGAATTTTAGGAAAAGAAAGAAAGAAATAAATGGTTATTCAATTCAACTGCATTAAAACAAAAAACGCAAACCATTTTGTGGCAAATAGATGTTACTCCCCTATCCGCCAAATTGGACCGCGTCGGTAGCATATCCAACCATAATCTCCACTCGAAAATTCTAACCTTCGTTGGAATCTTGGATTGCCATAATATCTCAAGAGCAGTCTCGAGAGTAATGTTTATGTCGTTATCATCACAAGCTTGTATGATTCGGTTATAACATGACTTGACAGTGAACATCGAAAATGGCGCATCAAGCCAAGAGAAAGCATCCTGGACTCCTAAAGTAGGCTTAGTTTTCTCCAACAAATTCTGCACCTCTACGAGATCATCTTCTTCACTTCCATCGAGCACATACCTCTTGAACCCCAAGTTTCATATCCAAACATCTTTTAACCATTCCCCACATTTTTCAACAGCAATCATTTTGTTATCAAAGATGAAATACATAGCCGAAAAATGATCCTACAAAGGCTGGCTGTCAATTCAATTCGCGTTCCAAAATGGAACATTAGACCCTTCTTCAAGTCTAAAAAAAAGACCAACAACATTTGCAATCGAACCTCCAAGCCTCATGACATCTCTCCACCATAATGAGGATAACCTAACAGGGAAGGCCACATCATTCAGCATAATTGATTTAACAATGCAACCATACCTGTAGTCGAGCAACTTCCTCTAAATTGCACGCAGTTCTTGAACCATTCGCCACAACCACTTCGACATTAACGCAATATTGAAAATAACAATACACTTGATTCCTAATCCTCCTTGTTCTATAGGTTTGAAAATATTGGACCATCAAACCCAGGCCATACCTGAATACTCGGCAGTTCCAACCTAAAGAAAATTCCTTTGAATTGTTGCTAGTTGCTTAACAACCTTAGAAGGAGTGTTAAAGAATGCTAGGTGATGTACAACAAGATTTGTGAGAACCGAATTAATAAATGTAACCCTTCCTCCGATTGAAAGAAGCTTTCCTTTCCAAGTAGAGAGTCTCTCCCTAAAGAAATCCACAATTGGCTTCCAAAACACATTCCTCTTATGGTTCCCTCCAACCATAATACGAAGGAATTTAAATGGTAAGCGACCCATTTTACAAGCCAAAAACTGGGCAGACACATCTATAAAATTAGCCTCAACTCCCACACCAAAAATATGACTTTTCCAAAAATTAATTCTCAAACCTAAAACCAATTCAAACCCTTGCAAGATTGCTTTAATCTCCCATAAATTAGACCAAGAGACATTGCATATCAAAACCGTGTTGTCATCAAATTGAGTTAAACTTAACACATCTTCTCCGCTTAGTTTGAAACCAATGAATACATTCATGTAAATAGCTCTCGTAACCAATATTGCAAGACCTTCCGCCACAATTGCGAATAACATAGGCGACAAGGGATCACCTTGTCGAAGTCCCCGCGATGCCTTAAAGTTCTTTGTAGCACTTCTATTCACCAAGACCGACAAATAATTCTCAAACATTCCACCCCTAATCCAATTTAACCACTTGCCACCGAAGTTCATAGCCCACAAAAGTCTTTCCAAAAATTCTCACTCCATGCAGTCATACGCTTGTGCGAAGTCCACCTTAAACAATAAACATCTTCTATTCTTCCTTCTGGATAGATCCAGAAGTTCATTCACGACGGTAACTCCATCCAACAGTTGTCATCCAACTATAAAAGTCGTCTGCGGACTAGAGATTAATCTGCCAACTACCTTCCCAAACCTCACTGTCATAATCTTATAAATAAATTTCTAGATGCACCGAACCAGGATAATAGGCCGATATTCATTCAAACATTGCAGATTATTGATTTTAGGAATCAAGGTAATGAAGGATGAGCAAAGAGCTTTTAGTAAGGCAGCAGTAGAGTAAAATTCTTGAATACAATTCGTTACCTCAACTCCGACGGGATCCCAACAACGTTTCAAGAATTCGATATTAAAGCCATTGGGTCTCGGGCTTTTATTCCCGTCACCTTCATTTACCGCCTCCAAAATATCTTCCGTTGTAAAAGGATGTTGTAACATTTCCACTTCCTCTTCTGTGAGCTTAGGAATATCTCAAGGATTAAAATTTTGGAACCTAGCGCTTGATTTCGAGGATCTTTCTGCAAAAACCACTTCAACAACAGTTTTTACACAACTGACATCATCAATCAATGCAGTACCGACCTTGACAACTGAAATGTTATTACTTCTAAACCATGCCTTCATCATACTGTGGAAATAGCGAGAATTTACATCACTTTTCTTAATCTAATTCGATCTACCTATTTGTTTCAACATACTCCCTTTTAAGATTAGATTATTCTAAACATCTTCTTGTGTTTTACTCCTAAGAGATAACTCTGCCTCTGAAGCCTAACAACTAGCAGTTTACATGCCATCTTCAATGTCATTTAAGATATGCATACCTTCCTCAATTCTTAAATCAACCCACCCGAGCACGTTACGATTCCACCAACATAACCTATCCCTCAATGGTTTTAATTTATTCACAAGCATCATAACTTCCTGCAAAATTACTCGCGTTCCACACTTCTTTGATAAACTCCATGAATTTAGGATGATCATACCAACACCTAAACACTTTGAAAGGTTTTGGCCCCCATTCGTTATTATTTGATTTCATCCAGTCTATGATCCGAAATATCTCGATCACCCACAAAATAATCCACTAACCTCCATTCCCTAATCAAACCCTCAGAAATAAGAAATCTGTCCAATTTGCTCTTGCGCCCTCTGTCGGAATTAAACCAAGAAAATCTATTCCCCACAATGGGTTAATCCACCAGCTCCATAACATCAGTGAATATGGAGAAATCTTCTATTTCAGACACATTTGATTTACCTTTATCTTTTTCCTCTCTTCCCTAATTTTAATGACATTGAAGTCCCCCTACAAACCACTCCCCAGATGGTAGCTTTCCTTTTCACTCGATGAGGTCTGACCAAAGCTTTCTCTTTGCCAAAAGATCACACGGTGAGTACACATTTACAAGATAACAGTTAATCCCTTTCCAACAATAGTTAAGACCCAAATAACCAACACCTATAAAACTGAAATTTGAGCTACATACATTCTTTCTTCAAATTGTGAGGATACTCCTGGACCTGCCAAAAGTTGCATTCTTAGACCATTTGCAGTTAACATCACCTAAAATGCTTCTTATCATCTCATCGTCCATGGACTGAAGCTTTGACTCTTGAATGAAACAAACATCAACTTTCTTTTATAACATCAATTTCTGGAGCCTCCTCCTTTTAACAGAAGATCCACACCCTCTTGTATTATAAGATAGCACATTCATGGTCCCCTCGATTCAGCCTCCTTCTTACCAGCAATTAATTATCTATTCTTGGATTCCATCTCCCTGATTATCCCTTCGAACAATTTCGTCTTCCTCTCCCCATCTACCCTCAAATCCTTATTGATCCACCAAACCTTTGCAGACACACCATCCAGATATTTTCTAATATAAGAATTTCCTTGGATTACATCTGCGCCATTGATCGATTCACAACATAGAACAGATCCACCTAAATATCTTGAAATTGCTTCCCCATCCATTAAATCCTTACTCGAATATGAAATATGCATCAAATTATTAGGCGATGTATTATTCATTGGGTGGATTAGAGCGGGAAAGTAAGAGGGTGAGAATAGTATTTTAATATTCCCTTAGGGTGTGTTTGGTTTGGGGTAGATGGAAGGGAAGGGAGGGGAGGGGAGGGGAGAGGAGGGGAAATTTTTAATTAAATATGTTCGGTTCAAATTTTAGGAGGGGAGGGGAGGGGAAGGGAGCAAAATCCCTCAAAAATACACTTTTTAGTTTCCTTCGAATTGGGGGGATTTGGAGGGGAGGGGAGGGAATATGAGTTTTGATATTTAAAAATTATTATATTTAATAAAATATCCTCAGTTTAATTTCAGTATTTCAAAATATTCGTTTTCTTTCGTGTTACTGTTTTTTATCGATTGTTTGTTTCCATCAACTTATTATAACTGTGTTCCACCTTCAAATTATTTTATAATTTCTATACTTAATATAAATCATAATCATTGTTTTTTTTATTAAAAAAAAATTATGTTTAGTTATATTCGTTTTTTTCTTTTGATTTTGTTAGGTTTTCTATCATATTTTCTTTTATATCAAATTGTAAACCATTCATTTTATTTATTTTTGTTTATTCATTTTATTAAATATTTTAAACCATTAATATTTAATAATAAGTTATTTTATATATTTGTTTTGTTATATGATTCATCACAATTTAAACGATGTTATTGGCCTATAGTTTAATTTATGTTGGAAAGTTATAAGGCGAATCAATTGTACTCAATTATTTAACTTTATGTGACAAATAAATATTTTTTTAATCACTCAATATTAGACATTTTATTACCAACAAAAATACGCATGAATTTTTCACATTTTAATATCATATGACTTATATAAGATCATAAGGATAACATTGTAAATTATTAATAAAACCCCTCCCCTTCCCTTCTAAACCAAACACATTTTAAATTAAAATCCCTCCCTTCCCCTCCCCTTCTCTCTTTTGAATCAAACACTTATCTGATTAAAAAAGTCCTTCACCTCCCCTCCCCTTCCCTTTCCTTCATTAAAATCCCTCTCATCCTCTCCCCTTCATTTGAACCAAACAGACCCTTAAATATCCTTAATGAACTTTGATTTTTTCTTTTTTAATCCACCCACCAACCCATTATGTAAAGAATGGGAAATAATAGGTCCAGAATTGCACGGGTCAAAACCCTCATTATCCAAGTTTTTTGCAATAAGGCCTAATCCCCCAACTTCCAGCATCCCATAAGATGTTTCCACCGGCTTTTTCTTAACACAATTACTCACGTTACTTTTAGATTTTTCCCAAATTCCAACAATTGAATTTTTGTCTAACGTTCCACCTTCTTCAATGAGAGCCACGTTGTTTACATAGCTCTGAGCACATATGCCAGCCGCAGTCTTACCACTTTCATACTCTGCTTCCCATATGCTACTAGACACATGGCTCATAGACTTGCGGCTAGAGACATTATTCAGAGACCTATCATCATTTGGATTAGGTTTCGAACTTTCTCTTTTTTCCCATCATCGGAAGAATAGATACCTTCTTCATCCCCACCTGAATCATCATCCCCTTCTGAATCTAAAACCACCGTGTCGCTATCCTCTTCCTCGACTTTACAAACACAAATGTGTTTCGGTTGATGAAGATCTCCAATTAATTTAATCCTAAAAATTTTATTGTTAATTTCCATATTGAATGTTTCATTTAAACACATATAATACTTTGTTTTAACCATGAATCTAGAAACATCAAGGAACTTATGTTTCTCAGTATCCACACCATATTCCACAAATTCTCCCACACAAGCAACAAATTTGAAGAATTTAGGTGACCAAGCATGGCAATGCAGTCAAAATCACTTCAACCATGTGAGTCTTTTGACCGGTAAATTAGCAAGTGTACTAATTGTACCGATGTAGTAATAAGGGGAAATTCCCCGAATATCGATCTCGCGGACTGCGTATGAACACAAGTTCTAAAATAATACAATTGAACAAAAAGTCATAGGGGTTTTGGTTTGTTTCTTACAATTTTAAAGGCCAAAAGGCAAAAGCAGTAAAATAAAGGTTTTAGACAGTTATGAGAAGCATGCTAGAGTAGGGTGTATGAAAAAACCTTGTAATAACCTTAATCCTTATTTTTCAGAAATCACTGCTTAATTCAATCGTTACCGGTTTTAAAGATTAGTTGACTCTAATTCCTTAGTAGAAAACCCTTTGATATTCTTCCTATGCCCCAATTCCTTGGCGGTATAGGAACAATCCCAAGCAACATATTTTATCTAAAACATTACGGTTACTATAGGGTATCCCCATTCCTAGGCAATATCTACTATAGTATTATCGTATAAACGCGTTAACGATCGTTTTTCCAAACCTAAGGTTAACCGTAAAACAAATCCTTATTTGTCAAATAAGAAAAGCCATAAGAAAATTATACAATAACAACGATGATTAGAAAGTAGTGAAATCCATTATTCAAAGGAAACAAGGTTATTACAGAGTCAATTCAGGGACACCCCCTAGCATTGGGGGGTTTAGCTACTCATAATAATAAAGATAAAATCAACAATAAGACTAAACATTACAAGATAATTGGTTGCCTTGATCTTCAATCGCTTCCGCTCATGAGGACCTTCAGTTTCCCAAATCCTTGATCGCTCCAATCTTTCTCGTCAAAATTCTTTTCCGTTCAAAAGTTCAATCCTTATTCTTTCTCCAAACACGTATCAAATAGTCTCAATTCAAACTAATCACTAGGGAAATACCCACAATACCCTCGGGGATCACAAGAGTCAAAAATACAAGAAAAATAGGGAAAAAACGCTTCCTGCAACACGGGCCGTGTCAGGAAACACGGGCGCCCGTGTTGGCTTCCTGAAAGATTTTTCGCGTGAAATTTGCAAGTCCCAGGTGTCACAACACGGGCCGTGTCACATAACACGGGCACCCGTGTTGTGCCACTGTTTTTTCTTCAAAAATCGCCTTTTCTGAGCAAATCCTGCAACACGGGCCGTGTCACACAACACGGGCACCCGTGTTGCACCCCTGTTTTGAATCTGACTTCGACTCCGACACGAAAGTCGTAGCTCTCTCTCTTAACTTTTCGGCGGTTTTTAGAACGCCTCAAACGGATTCCCGGAACTCCAGTTATGATCGTTTTCGTGCAGACTGCTAAAGATTTCACAACAAAACTCTTCCGAAATCTTGCCATTTTTCCCAGTTTTCGCTCTGCTTCTCCTTTATTGTATACCTGAACCTAGAAACAGTAAAAATACCAAATCGACGTGTAAAATGTAATAAAAACAACTTAAATGCGACAAGACAAAACAAATGATTAACTGACATAAACGGTAAAATAACGTGTAAAAACCACCGATCAAACTCCCCCAAACTTAAACCATTGCTTGACCTCAAGCAAAAAGCTTGGATAAATAATTTTCAAGTCAAACAGCACATCAATTGAAGGGTTCAGGGTGTAAGGCGTGTCGATACTCATACGTGAGTCTTAGTTCCGATCGGCTCAAATCAGCTCTTTCGGTACTCATTCGTTAACGAAGGCATTACATAAACATATACCGCAGTAAACTTACGGATCTAAATCTCCCTTTCGGCCACCTCTCCAACTATGCTTTGGGCTTAAGTCTTTTCTTCGATTTTCTACCCCTTTCATTCGGATAATCAGATTAAGGCATGCACATTTGCTCGAGATTTTTTTCTGTGGCACCTTTATTCTTTTTCTCGCTCACAGGCGTTTATTAGTCCACTTTGGGACGACTATAGAGATTCAGCCGCCGTTAGGCTAAATAACCGGGTGAGGGTTACCCAACTTAGAAGGACAGGTTGTCTTTACCGTCATTATTCAACTCTTTTTTTTTTTGTTGTTGCCACACATCATTCTCAAAACAATTTTTTTTATTATGCAGGACTATCACAATGAACTAATCGGGGTATACTTTTCAAATCCAAGTACTATGGCACAAATCTACACGTTGGACTCGTTTCCTTACTCTGGGGAACCTAGGGTGTTCAAGTTATACCTCAATTTCCAAACTTTCCCAAGTTCCTTAGTTCAAACTCCACTTCCCTTGAACTCTAAATACTTTCTTGACTACCTTACACACCTACCAATCACAAGAAAAATGTTACGGTCTCCGTAGGGGCGAATTCGATGTGATTTTTACCGAACTTAAAAATAAAAGGTATTTAAATGGACAATACAAAACAGTAAAACCTCCCCTAAACTTGAACTAAACATTGTCTCAATGTTCAAGAATCAAGAGAAGAAGAGGTGTACTCACAGAGGGGTCGACAGGTAATGCAGTACCTCTTCGCTGCTTCCACGTTTTCCCTTGTAAAATCTCGTTTATTCCTGCAAAAACAATAACAACAAAAGAAACAACATCAATTCATAAAACCGTGGGTTGCCTCCCACGCAGCGCTTCGTTTAACGTCGCATGGCTCGACGATCGACTCCCCATTATTATGGGGGGTACTTCAACTTCCAAACTCTATTGCTCGACTTCTTCGCAACAGAATATTGTGCCGGTTCAGAGATATGAGCAACTTGAAATGGTTTTGATCGTTCTCCCTTCTTAGTTGTGTTAATCTTCCCAACTGAAGGTTTGACATCTTTCTCCTTACCTTTCTTTCGACCCTCTTGAGTTTTTAAAGTGATTTCCTCATCAAAAAATTTCAAAGTGAGCGTACCTTTTTCCACATCAATATTGCACCGACTAGTAAGCAAGAACGGTCGGCCAAGTATGATCGAAGTTTCTTCATCCTCGGGTATATCCATGATTTGAAAATTAACGGGGTAAGTGAAGTTATTGATTGTCACTAGAACATCTTCTGCTAGCCCATATGCCATCTTGGTTGTGTGGTCGGCAAACTTCAAGCTTGTTCCCGTATCGCTCGCTTTTCCAATATCCAGCTTTTTGAAAATTGATAACGGCATAAGACTCACACTAGCACCTGAATCGATCAGGACTTTCTTAAAAGTTCGATCCTTTATAGTACATGGAATTACAACTGGTCCAGGATCCTTCATCTTGATTGGTATTTTCCTTTCTTGTGTTATTTCCTTGCATTGCTCAGTTGTGGTCTTCGATTCTTCACCCATTGGTCTCTTTTTACCTATAACCTCTTTCATGAACTTCTTGTACAAAGGCATTTGCTCAAGTGCTTCAAAGAAGGGCATGTTGATTTCCAATTTGTTGAACATTGCACTGAAATTTCCGAATTCTTTCTCGTTCTGATCCTTCTTTGTAACTCTTTGAGGGAATGGTAATTTGATTTTTGGTTTGACCTCCTCTTTCTTTTTCTCTCCAATTGACTTTTCAGTTAGTACAGCTTCTTCTGGTTCTTTTATTTTTTCTCTTACCTCACGTTCCACCTCTATACATTCTTCCCCCTTTGTTTCCTCCTCTTCTATCGCTTTCTGATTTCTTGTTTTGACAGCATTAATACTCTCTTGATTTTTCAGATTTGGTACTGTCGCGCTCGGGAGGGTTCCTTGAGCGCGTGTTGAGAGGTGTTGGGCTATCTGTCCCATCTGCGACTCAAGGTTTTTGATGGAAGTTGTGATGTTCCTTTGAATGTTTCGGGTTTCTTCTTGGAATTGCATACTTTGGGCTGCCATTCTTTCAATAGCTAACTCCCATTCTGCTTTTTGAGGAGCCTGTTGTTGTTGCAGATATGGAGATTGGTTTTGGTCTTTCCAGGAAAAATTAGGATGATTCTTCCATCCTGGATTATAGGTATGAGAATACGGATTGTTTTGCCTCAAAACTTTTATCTCTTCAATTTGTTGAGCAGTAGCAAGACAATGCACAGTAAAATGGGGACCATTACATACCTCACAACTCACAACTTGGACAGGTTGTACCTGAGCTACAGTTTCAATACCCACATTCATTCCCTTAAGCCTTCTTTCCACTTCAGCTTTGATTTGATCTTCCATTTTCACAACTTGTGCGGCCAACTTCAAGTCAACTATTTCTTCCGGCTTACTCACACTCCGGTCATATAATTCCAGATGTTCGTTTGCAGCGATCGCTTCAATAATTTTTCTGATTCCAGTGGCTGTTGTAAAGTTGGATGAAGCACCGGCTGTTGTATTGATTAGCTGCTTAGTATTCATCTTAAGACCATTCACAAACATCTGCATCTATTCAGTTTGATCCAGATTGTGAGTAGGACATGCAACCAATAACCGTTTGAACCTTTTATATGAGTCCCCGAGTGATTCTCCCTCCCCTTGTTTAAAATTCATAATATCATATCGTTTGCGAATATAAACAGAGGCAGGAAAATACTCATTCAGAAAGGCTTTTTCCATTTCTTCCCACGTAGTAATACTTCCGGCTGGTAAGGAGTAAAACCATTCTTCAGCTTCTTCAGATAAAGTGAACGGGAACATTCTTAACATTTTAGCTTCATCTGTGTGTCCTTCAATCTTTAGAGTAGTGCTCATCGTCAGAAATCTCTGTAGATGCTTATTTGCGTCTTCGCTAACCTTTCCGGTGAAAGGTCTCCTCTCAAGGTGGGTGATTGTGCTCGGATGCAGTTGGAAATTTGCGACATTCACTGGTTGATTCATAATGGTCATCCGGTTTGGTTGAGCATTTGCCCCTCCATAGTCTCCCAAAAGTCTCTCCGCTGGTGGGAGATCCGCCATAGCTTCAGTATCTCTTTCTGATTCTGAACTTGAATTTGAATGAACAGAAACTCTTTCCTCTTCTGAAACTAATAGTCTAGCTTGACTACGTCTTTCGCGTAGAGTCCTTTCAATTTCTGCGTCCAAAGAAAAATTAGCCGAGGGATCTCCTCGCATGAAAGTGTTAGACGTAGATTAGTAGTAACAAAATAAAAATAATAAAAATTACAATTAAAAACTGAAAATAAAATTTTGGTCGCAGAGCAACAAAATTTCAATTGAATTAGAATTAAACTTATATTCTGGCAGTCCCCAGCAACGGCACCAAAAACTTGACCGGTAAATTAGCAAGTGTACTAATTGTACCTATGTAGTAATAAGGGGAAATTCCCCGAATATCGATCTCGCGGACTGCGTATGAACACAAGTTCTAAAATAATACAATTGAACAAAAAGTCATAGGGGTTTTGGTTTGTTTCTTACAATTTTAAAGGCCAAAAGGCAAAAGCAGTAAAATAAAGGTTTTAGACAGTTATGAGAAGCATGCTAGAGTAGGGTGTATGAAAAAACCTTGTAATAACCTTAATCCTTATTTTTCAGAAATCACTGCTCAATTCAATCTTTACCGGTTTTAAAGATTAGTTGACTCTAATTCCTTAGTAGAAAACCCTATGGTATTCTTCCTATGCCCCAATTCCTTGGCGGTATAGGAACAATCCCAAGCAACATATTTTATCTAAAACATTACGGTTACTATAGGGTATCCCCATTCCTAGGCAATATCTACTATAGTATTATCGTATAAACGCGTTAACGATCGTTTTTCCAAACCTAAGGTTAACTGTAAAACAAATCCTTATTTGTCAAATAAGAAAAGCCATAAGAAAATTATACAATAACAACGATGATTAGAAAGTAGTGAAATCCATTATTCAAAGGAAACAAGGTTATTACAGAGTCAATTCAGGGACACCCCCTAGCATTGGGGGGGTTTAGCTACTCATAATAATAAAGATAAAATCAACAATACGACTAAACATTACAAGATAATTGGTTGCCTTGATCTTCAATCGCTTCCGCTCATGAGGACCTTCAGTTTCCCAAATCCTTGATCGCTCCAATCTTTCTCGTCAAAATTCTTTTCCGTTCAAAAGTTCAATCCTTATTCTTTCTCCAAACACGTATCAAATAGTCTCAATTCAAACTAATCACTAGGGAAATACCCACAATACCCTCGGGGATCACAAGAGTCAAAAATACAAGAAAAATAGGGAAAAAAGCGCTTCCTGCAACACGGGCGGTGTCAGGCAACACGGGCGCCCGTGTTGGCTTCCTGAAAGATTTTTCGCGTGAAATTTGCAAGTCCCAGGTGTCACAACACGGGCCGTGTCACACAACACGGGCACCCGTGTTGTGCCACTGTTTTTTCTTCAAAAATCGCCTTTTCTGAGCAAATCCTGCAACACGGGCCGTGTCACACAACACGGGCACCCGTGTTGGCTTCCTGAAAGATTTTTCGCGTGAAATTTGCAAGTCCCAGGTATCACAACACGGGCCGTGTCACACAACACGGGCACCCGTGTTGTGCCACTGTTTTTTCTTCAAAAATCGCCTTTTCTGAGCAAATCCTGCAACACGGGCCGTGTCACACAACACGGGCACCCGTGTTGCACCCCTGTTTTGAATCTGACTTCGACTCCAACACAAAAGTCGTAGCTCTCTCTCTTAGCTTTCCGGCGGTTTTTAGAACACCTCAAACGGATTCCCGGAACTCCAGTTATGATCGTTTTCGTGCAGACTGCTAAAGATTTCACAACAAAACTCTTCCGAAATCTTGCCATTTTTTCCCAGTTTTCGCTCTGCTTCTCCTTTATTGTATACCTAAACCTAGAAACAGTAAAAATACCAAATCGACGCGTAAAATGTAATAAAAACAACTAAAATGCAACAAGACAAAACAAATGATTAACTGACATAAACGGTAAAATAACGTGTAAAAACCACCGATCATCTTTCATTATCAATATCGAAAGGGGTCCAAGGATGGATATCGTAAAAACAATATTGTTTCACCCATGCTTCGCCTTCCCTAACATTGAGTTAACGTCACCATATGCATCTTCTTCTAACAAACACATATTTTCTCCAAGTCAGTTGCCTTAATCATGAAATAGCCTTCAGAATTCAAGGCTTCTTGGATATTATATGTTTCACTAGGTTTTTTCACAACACCCACGGATGCTTTCCTAAATATCTTCATTTCACTATCATCAACATCATACTGAAGATGCGCAAAGCTCAGCTTTTCCACATACCTACCCTACTATTATCACCACTCTGCTTATTGCCTACCATCTGGTAGGGGTGTGCATGGATAACCATTTAATATGAACCAATTCATTTTTATGGTTATGGTTTATAAAACAATCTAAATGGATTTTGATTTTGATTCAAATTATTTAGTGAAATTAATTTTTTTTTTAAATTATATCAATTTTCAAATTTAAATACTTAAGTTTTAATATATTTTTTCTCTGAAAATTTAAAAAAAAATTTAAAAATTTAAAATAAAAATGAAAATAAAAAAATTCTAAAATAAAAAATCAGCAAATTATATGGAATTAAAATGGTAATTAATATGTTATAAGACATATATTTGTATATTTTAAAACATCTATCTATTGGTGGAGAAATCTATAATATTTATAATCATTTTTTCATAAAGCTTTAATGATCTTCAAGATTTATAAATAAAAACTAGAGTCAAATCCAACAAATCAAGTTTTGGTATATTTTCTTGCACATGCCAAATCAAACTCGATGCACTAAGATCTATATAATTAATTACTGAAAATTCATATAATTAACTATTAAAAGTCCATATAACTTGTAAAATAATTTTTTTTATGAAATTCAAAAAAATTAACTTTAAAATAATTCAAAATATAAAATTGATTTATAACGTGTATATGATAAAACATGAAAAGAGAGAAAAACATATCAATTTAACACATAACAAAATTTGGATATCCAATAACTAAACTGCATGGAAACCAGTTTATATTTGGATAACAAAATGGATTACCAGATTCATATTTTAACATTTGGTTTGGATTTTTAAAATTGGAACAATTTGGATACAAAATTGGTTAACAATAACCGATTTTTTTGCACACCCCTACACCTGGGTGAATGATCTGCCATGAGTTTTTCTATTCCAGCCATTAGCATGCTTCTTAACACCCTTATCATGACCCTCTAGCCCGCTTTTTACTGCACTAGGTTTCCCTGCATCACTTCCACGATTGAACCTTGGATTTGGATGATATCCAATTTATTAGTCAATATTCTTGCATCTATAACTTTTCTAAATCGGACGAATTTGTACCTCTTACCCCTTTTGTCCTTCCTTTTTGAATGTAGACTTCCAAGACCAACCCATAATCCTTAAAAACGCCAAACATGTCCTTGGCCTCATAGCCATCATGAAAGTTAGTGAAGAAAAATGAGGTAATCACTTTCTCCTCCCCAATCGCTTTCCCATTTATGTCGACCCACACCGATCCTCTTATTCTTGAGAAATTGCTTTTCCTACTTCTAACTTCCACCCAATTCTCATCTTTCTCACCCATTGCAAATCCTAACAGAAACTATTTTAGCACCGCAACCAACAACATAGAGCATGTTGAGAAGGTCCTTAGTCTGAGAACTAGAAATTTAAACCAACCTCAACATCGATCATGCTTGTTGGAAAAAGGTTTCTTCAATCATAAATTATAGTAATTTGCACACCTATGATAAAGTCTTGTTTAAGATTATATTGTACCAATGGTGATAAGAATTATGGTTTTTGTAGTTGTTTCATGTTATCATATAAAAAATGGAACAATAATATAATAAAAAAGTTTAAATGATCGAAATATAAATTATCTCAAAAAATAAGAGAGGTGTCTAGAAAACTACAAAGGGTACAAATAAAAATCTATTAAAAAAAACACCACACAAAAAAATAACGAAAAACCAAACAAAATAGAAAAGAAAAATCATCCAAGCAACTAAATGTTGAAATTAACCTGCCACCCCCATTCCATATCTGGCACCCCCATATTTTCAATATTCCAAAAATACCCTTGCTAATATTTACCTAAAATTTACCATTTTTTCCAAAAATTCCACTCTTTTTAACCTAAGATTTTGAAATTTCCGATAGTACGTTTGAAATTTCTGATACGCATTGTTGCATAAAATTTAAAAATTCACGTGTATACATCAGAAAGTCCGGTATACATTATCGAAAATTTGTAAATATCCGGAATTTTATATTGGATATTGGAAAATATTCAGTGAGTAACATAAACTTTTTGTAACAATGCTAGAAATTTCTAAAATTTTTGGTACCCAACACTTCTTAAAATTTCGCATGCAACTATCTGAGGATTAGGTGTGGATTTCACAATCATAAACTATCTGAGGATTTAAATGGTCATGATACATTGGGTCGTCTAAAATATCACGAGTGACAATTTGTGAATGAGATGACAAAGTACAACATGGCTCCACGGTACATAGTTTCTGCATTCAAAGACAAAGATCCAAAAAACATCACCAGTGTTACCCAAGTGTATAAAGCTAGAGCTACATACAATGCGAGCAAGAGAGGTACATTAACGGAAATGTAAATGTTGTTGACTCTTATTCATAAAGAAAAATATATGTATTGCACAAGAAATAGGGAAGATTCAAATGTTATTGTTGATATCTTCTAGACACATCTTGATTCTGTGAAGTTGTTGAATATGTTTCACTTGGTGTTACTTTGTGATTGTACATACAATACAAATAGGCAATGTTCATCTTAATCATACCCTGATATCATTTTGACATAGTTTAATTTATCATATTTTTTATTATTTGAATCTCAAACATATAGGTACCAGTTACCACTGCTTGAGATTGTTGGCGTTATGTAAACAAAGTTGATGTTTTCGGTAGGGTTTTCCTATTTGGAACATGAAAGGAAGGAGAAATTCACATGGGCACTGGAGAAGCTCAACTAATTATTTTCTTCTGAGAAATTGCTATCGAATGTTATTGCAAAGGACCAAGAACTTGCGTTGATGAATGCAATTGAATTTATGTCTCCAAATTTAACACATCTATTAAGTTCATTCCTAACACCAAAAAATTTTCCAGTATACTGACGAAAATTTTGGTATCTAACTGGATATTTCATAATTTTTGGAAAATTTTGAAGGGCAAAAATGGAATTTCTCTAGAATTGGGGGGGGGGGGGGGGGGCAAGTTAATTCCTCCTAAATGTTAGAAAGTGACTCTAAATATAAAAGGGATGAATTGTGATATTCAAAATTCATGATAAATTTAAAAAAAATACTTAAAAAGAAAATTGTGTTACTATCCACAAAAATCACAGAGAAAAGCGGAAAAAATAAGATAGTAAAGTAAATAACATAATTTAAAGATATATGGTTAAAGAGATAGCACCAGATAATTATCTAGGTTTGTTCGAACGTTGGTCTAGTTCCATCCCCAAGATACCTTTTTGAGATTTGACTATAATATTATACTTTTATAGATTATGTCCATGAACCTTTGATACATTTGAATCAAGAGAGTATGCACTGGATTATTCCTAATAAAAATAGAGCTTTTCCATGGTATGTATCCACGAACCGAGTAGAGACTAATTTCAATAACCAAACAAAACTATTGCAGGCTATTTTCAAAGTGGTTGATCTCAAAATCTAAACTCAATTCTTCAAGAGTATCATGTGGATCTATGTGCTTGCAAGTATAAAATTGGTTATCCCACAAAATATCCTTTATGATGTTTTAATGACGACAATTATTGTTGATGTTGAAGTCGATGGAAATAGCTTTCAACTCTTTGATGATGGTGACCCAACTAGAAAAACATCTCAAGCCTCATCAAGAAAAGAGACTCAAGATTGAAGTGCTTATATGATATACGTATCTAACAGAGAATCTTGAAGCCTATGAAAGAGAGGAAGTGTGAAATTCCACCAGGTTATGTCCGTTTGAGTGACCAAAGTTTTTTAAAATCAAGGAAATAACTCATAAGCTTTAAGGCAACTCACACACAAACTTAAAATTACTTTTCTAAAATTTTTAAAAAAATTTTAAGAATGAGCCAAGTGATTAAAAAACTATCCACTATCTTTTAAAATATATATTTGAACTACCCAATCGATTGGGGACTTAATCTAATCGATTGGAAAAACTTATTTAAACTAGCCAGTCAATTAGAGCATTAAGCTAATTGATTGGAGAAGGCCTAACTAATTAACCAAATAATAAAGACAACATGTTAATGACTTATAATGGATTTGTATCATTTTTTCCCTTTAAACAATAAAAATTGATTATTTTTAGGGCATCCAATTAATTGGAGCAAGATGTCAATCGATTGACTTTTCAATTTCGCACATTAATCTTTTCCTTTTTTTTTTTGGATTTTTCTTCTTCTATATAAAGGAGGGTCACTTTCATTTAGATCAAACCTCTGTAATCTCTCTCTCTCTCTCTCTCTCTCTCTCTCTCTCTCTCTCTCTCTCTCTCTCTCTCTCTCTCTCTCTCTCTCTCTCTCTCTCTCTCTCTCTCTCTCTCTCTCTCTTCAATTATTTTCTTTCCTCTATTTTTCTATTAGTTTCTTTATTATGCTACTTATTTCTTTGTTTACTTTACAAATCAATTGTAAACTCTAGTTTTTTCAAATATTTTTTTAATCAAATAATTTCAAACCTTTCTTATTCACCCCCTCTTTTATTTAGAGTCACTTGTCCAGAAACATCTATATATATCCTTTAGAACCTTTTAACCTTCTATAATACCCTGTGTTATGAAACGATCTCGTCAATAACAAAATAAAGTTATGAGATAAAGATTGATTTTCTTGAACAAACACAAGAAACCATATTAGGTTTTACAAAGGAGAGAGAAAAAGGAAGAAGAAGAAGAAGAAGAAGAATTGGTTAAAATTATTTTACTGTTCACTTTCTCAATAAGGGTTTAAAGATTACAAGTGAATAATAATAATTAACCTCTCTCAACAACCTGTAAGAACTAGTTTATTTATATACTACTAAGCTAACTTAGGCTACAAGTTAACTTAAGAATTGAGCTTACAAGCAAGACCCAATTTGACATGCTAACTTAAACACAAAACTAACATATTTCGACAGCATGCTTGAACAGACTTCAACTACATCATGTATAACTCTTGTCAAACCATGAAGCTACCCTTTTCGACACTAGAGTTCGATCCAAATACCACAGATATCCACCTTGGAACAAAAGTTACACTAACAAGGGAAAAAATAGCTTTCATCATGCAACTTTATCAACTGTATAGTGGAAAAACTTGCTACTTGGCAATGTCTTGGTGATCATATCAGCAACATTGTCATCAGTCGAAACCTTCAGCACTTGGACTATTTCACTCTCAATTATCTCTCTAACAAAGTGCAGCCTCACATTGATGTGCTTGGTTCACTCATGATAGACTGAATTCTTTGATACGTGTATTGCACTTTGAATATCATATTTATTAGTGATAACTCGACCTTGAAGTTTCAACTCCTTAGCAAAACCTTCAATCCCTAATGCTTCTTTCATAACTTCAGTAAAGGAAATATACTCTGCTCCAGTAGTTGATAAGGAAACAACCTTCTAAAATGTTTCTTTCCAACGGATTGTCATGCCAAACATAGTGAACACATATCCAAAAATAGATTTTCTGAAATCCATACAACCTACATAATCAGAGTTGACAAATCCTTCGATTTATACTTTTCAATCATCACCACATGTTCCACCATAAATCAAGACTCCGCTCATAGACCCATTGACATACCTTAGAATCCACTTTAATGTTTGTCAGTGGGCCTTCCCAGGATTGTCCATATACCTGTTTACAAGGCTCACTCTGTGCGATATGTCTGGCCTCGTATAGACCATAACATACATTAAAGAACCTACTATAATAGCATATGGGATAATATTCATATAGTCTCTTTTGACTTTAGTACTAGGACTTTAAGTCGCACTAAGCTTGTACTAAGGATTACTCGGTGTTAGAATACGCTTTGAATTCGGCATACGAAACTTGTCGATAATATTCTTCAAGTGTGTCTCTTGAGATAAGCATAATATCTTCTGCTTTATATCTCTCCGGATGTCAATCCAAAAAATTATGGAGGCAGCTCCCAAATCCTTTATGTCGAACTCCTTATCGAGTTTAGCCTTCACCTTCATAACATATTCAAAACTGTTGCTTTCTATGAAGATGTCATCCATATAAAATAATAAAACAACAAGTGAATTTATAGGTCAAAATCTGAAGTAAACGCACTGGTCAAACTGCCTCCTAGTAAAACCTATGTGTTCCATGAACGTGTTGAATATCCTATTCTATTGTGTAGCACCCTAAAATTTGCCCATCCTTTTTTTTATGTCTTGGCGTATGTTTCATATCATTTTTGCATTAGAATTTGCACATAGCATTGATCTTAGACAGGGGATCAAGGTATCTTATCCAACAATCAAGAGAAGGGCTCAATCTTTAAAGTCACCTTGGACAGATTTTGAGGACACAACTTCCAAACCATTTTCCACATGTTTCAAAGCCTTTTTTGAAGACGATTCCAATATGAATTATATTATATGATCCCTCTAGTTCATTTTTATCTAATGATTGCATGAATTGATGTTGAATTCATTAAGTTATAATTCTTAGAAATGATGGGCATGAGTTGGATTCTAGTGCATTAGTTTATGGTACATTTTGGATATCCTTTTGCAGCATGGCATTAATACCTTACCACATGAAATGTATTGCATTCTTTATGCCAAAATATTACCTAAAGAGAGCCAACAAGGTTACTACCACCATGCACGGTTTTGCACCAAGTTGCCAAAATAAGTAAAAGGTAGGAATGCACACAAACCTTGCTCATCACTCTGGCCCATGTCCCTTTCATTTTTTCTCCTTACACACTCTCATTCCTCACTCAAAAGTCACTGAAAAACCTTCCCTTGGACGAGCCAAACTCGGGTACCATTAACATTTTCATTTTTTTGACAATCTTTTCAAACCAGCTTCATAGGCCCATTAGACTCTCTAAGACCTTCATATTTAAACTCCACAAACCCTAAAACAAGAAGAGAGAACATATTGGCATCATAATCGCCTCAAACTTTCTTCTCTTCGAATCTGTCATTTATTCCAAGTTTTTATTACTTTCTTACTTGATTATTCATCATTGAAGTACAAGAAAGCTATTAGAGGTGTTGTTTTTGAAGTTTGTGCAGAAATAAGAGCCAACAGAGCTCCTCCATTAGGTACTTATCTTTTACCTAGCTCATCCATTTTAGATGCATTTTAAGGCTCTCGCCGGTGTATCTAAAGTCCTCCAATGATGGAGGCATTGTTTGCTATGAGGTTGTCTTGTTTTGGTGAAGTTCATTTCATATGTTCATTTCCAGATAGGATCTCAATGGAGTTGGGTTTTTGATGATGCTGTTAACTCATATGGTAACGGAATCAGGGCAATCATTACAACTCCTCACAGTTCTTACATACCGTTCACTGCCCGATTGAAATTTGCTTGCACTAATAATGAAGAAGAATATGAAGAAAGCATTATGGGTTTGGAAGAGGACATTGATATGAGGCTCAAGAATCTTGATGTATATGGCGTTTCAGCGCTAGTCGTTAATTAGATCAAAGGAGAATGGGAAACTCGTCAGACAAACTTGGTGCTGTACAAGAATTATTCTAGGAGATTACTGCCTTTATTTGATAGAGTTGAGTTTCATCATGTGCCTACGGCTGAGAATTAGATGACAGATGCACTGGCCATGTTAGCATCAATCTACAAAGTGAATTTCTGGAATGAAGCTCCAGCAATCACCATCATGTATCTTAACATGCCTTCCTTTATGTTTGTAGTTGAAGAGGTATCAAATGGCAAGCCATGGTATCATGATATCAAGCACTTTCTCAAGAATCAACAATACCCATTTAAGGCATCTATCAAGGATAAGAAGACTCTGAGGAGGCTAGCCGACAACTTCTATCCAAACAAGGATGATGTATTGTATAGAAGAAACTTCAACATGGTCTTGTTGCATTGTGTTGATGAATACAAAGTGAGCCTGTTGATGGAAGAAGTTCACGAGGGTTCCTTCGGTACTCATGTCAGTGGACATAAATGGCCATAAAATTATTGAGAGTTGGGTATTATTGGGTGACTATGGAATCTGATTGTTTCAAATACGCTAGAAAATGCCATAAATGTCAGATTTATGCTAATAAGGTGCATGTGTCACTGACACCTCTGAACGTGTTAACATCTCTTTGGCCCTTTGCTATATGGGGAATTGATATGATTGTAAAGATTGAGCCGACTTCTTCCAATGGGCATCGTTTTATTCTGGTTGCCATCGATTACTTTACGAAGTGGGTGGAGGCATCCTTCTTTGCTAATGTCACAAGGCATGTAGTTGCCCAATTCATAAAGAAGTACATCATCTATCATTATGGAGTCCTAGATTGAATCACTATTGATAATGGTTCGAACTTGAACAACAAGATGATGAAGGAACTGTGCTAGAGTTCTACGATTGAACACCACAGTTCTTTTCTGTATCGTTTAAAGACGAATGGCGTTGTTGAGGAAGTGAACAAGAATATCAAGAAGATTGTGCAGAAGATGGTGGTAACCTACAAGGATTGACTTGAGATGTTGCCCTTTTCTTTACACGGTTATCGTACTTCGGTACGAACATCAACGGGGGCAACTCCTTTCTCACTAGTGTATGGTACGGAAGCATTCCTACCATTAGAAGTTGAGATCTCTTCTTTGAGAGTGTTAGATGATGTGAAGCTTGACGAAGCTGAATGGGTGCATGCCAGGTTGAATCAGTTGAGCCTTATTGATGAAAAGAGATTAGTAGCCATCGCACATGGCTAGTTGTACCAAAGCAAAATGAAGAAATCCTTGATCAGAAAGTGCATCCTTGGTGCTTCCAAACAAGTGACTTGGTTTTGAAAAGGATCATTCCTCCTCAGACAGATCACAGGGGCAAATGGACTCCAAACTATGAAGGTTCATATATGGTATGAAAGGTTTTCTCTGGTGGAGCCTTATTACTATCTATTATGGATGGCAAAGACTTTACGTCTCCTATGAATGCAGACATAGTCAAAAAATACTTTTCTTAAAAGAGACCCGCTGGACAGAAAAAGAGAAGTCCAGGAAAAAATGGGGCATCCCGGCAAACCATAAAAGGAAAAGGTTTGGGAAAACATTAGGGATAAAAGAGAAAATAATAAAACCGCAAATTTAAAAACCTGAAAAGGAGAATTTGGAAAAAATGGGTATCTTGGTGGAATGAAAACTCGCTACGGCGATCCAGGAAAAAGGTAGGGATTTGAAAGCAAACGACTGTGATCTGCGTTCGATCTTTGAATTCATCTTGATATATGAAGATTCCGAAGGATAGGAATCAATTCAGTCAGTCTTTTCAGAAGGTAAATAATTTGTGAATATTGAAGACATACAAGTCATAGCTGAATCAACACATGGTTGTTATTTGTTTCCGCATTTCCGATATTTATATATTGCTTTTTGTACTTTTTGCAAAATTACCTATTTTCAAGAATTGCATCCAAATTGTAACTTGCCTATTTACAGGCCATTCTATCAATGAAATATTCATTTCACTCAAAGAGATTTTCATTTTTGTTTTTACCTTTACTGTTTTGTTTGCGAAAACGTCAGATATTTTTGATAAACTTTACATGTGAAAACATTGGGGCTTTACAGAGTATATTGAAAACAATGAATTTACTTGAACAATAGGTGTCATGAATGGTAATCGAGGTAGCCATTTCGCATATAAAAAATCCTACTGCTTATTGTTTGTTTGTAGGATGACATAATCCTCTCCCCAGTAGGAGTTTAGGAGTTTGTTCCCTAACCAATTTAGTTTGTACTCCTCAATGAGTCTTTAAAAGATTGTCTACTTCGGGTAGGATGGTGTTGATATGAAATCAGGGAGTTGTTCAGTAGAAGAATATTTGTCTTCTCACAGTAGAGATTTTTTCTTCCCCATAAAATCCTGTTTTTAGACCAGAAGTATTGTCACAAAAAATGGTGTCACTTAACCCTAGTAGGTTAAGATTGAAGGGTACTTCCCAATAACAGGGTAAACTCAGTACTATTCCATGACATGATATATGTCATTGACTTCTCTCCCCAAGCAGATATTGGTGTTGATTCCCTCGACGGATAAATCAATGGTGGCTGCTATCCCCAACAAAGTCCAATGATCATTGGCATTCTTCAGAATCAGATTCTTAGGACGATCTCCTAAGAGGTGTTATTCCAATTCCCAGCAAAGTGGATTCTTAGGAAAATCTCCTAAGAGGTGTTATTCACAATTCCTAACAAAGTCCGATGATCATTGGAATTCTTTAGATTCAGATTCTTAGGGCAATCTCTTAAGAGGTGTTATTCATAATTCCCAGTAGAGTGGAATTCTCAGTAGAGGTTATATTCGGGAAGGCCATCCAGTGTGCTTCCCTCAGCATTCCCTATATTTTTAAATAGTGAATGTGACATCATATTGACTGTCACCCCTCCATCAATAAAAAATTTTTGATGGCCAAAATATCCATATTTTCCCTAATGAATAGTGGCTTTAGGTGGTACATCATTCCAGGGTCTGGCCTTTCGAACACGGCCTTTTGCTCTTCAACTATGTTGTTATTCATAAAATAGTAACAAAAAAACTTCTGATTCACTGCCTCATCCTGTATATAGTCTTCTTCAACCTCAGACACTTCTAACACCTTGTCATATTCAACACGCAACATAGAGACTATGCCACAATTGATATTCAAATTATCTTCATATTCTTCGCCAAAATTATATGAGTTTATTTCTTCGTCCGACTGAGGTGTGTACTTTGGATCTTTGTCCTCGAGTTGAGGAGTTTATTGGGGCACCTCCTCTCAGGTTGAGGAGTGCATTTTGGGGTCTCGTCCTTAGAGTGAGGAGAGTATTCAGATGTTTTCACCCTCGACCTAGACACCCCTTTTCCCAGATGGGCCTCCTTCAATGACAATCCTTGATTGGCTCTTAGTTTGTCTTCCTCGTTCAATTTCTTCGAGTAAGGCTTCCTTTGAGCCTTCGACACGACCATGGTGCGTTTCACCTCTGGGAATTAGCACTTCGCTTCAAAGGCTTCTCTTTCATCCTACTTTTTCCTCTGGTGACAGCTCCATTGAGTTTGCGTCATCATATTGTTCCCTTTGTAAGTTGGAGGGATGTGTGATTTTCCCTTCGACACCTTTTGTTTGTTCTGATATGGCACCTCTACCTTGGGGTTGATCTCCTTCCAATTGGTTTAATTTCCCCCCTTCTAACTTAAGGGTTTCACCTACTTCTATCGAGGCTATTGAAACTGCCTCATATACTCCTCGTTCTTGTGAAGGCCACCCCTATTGTTTGAAGCGAACCTTGCAGCCTGGCTTCCTCCCCTGCCTCTTCTAGGATCATATCTTCTTGTGCTCTCTAGTTTCTTCGCTGCTTCTTCATCAAATACATCGTTTCACCTTGGGTACATCATTATCTTGGAGTCGTATATCTTGCAACGCTCTAAAAAATCAATCAACCCCTCATCAGCCTTGTGGTACACCATTTTCATGTCAAAATGAGCAACAACATAAAATTGCTAACCCATGTCGACCTCCATGTGTCATACCCGAAATTTTTCCTTCCTTTTTATTTTTATCATCCCAAGAATGTATGTAGTGATGATTGAAATTCAGTGGGGTTTGACCTAATCTTGGTCAAACCACAAGTGTACTTCCTTCTGATAACACGAAATCGTATATATATTTTGATGCATAATTCAACTGAAGTTTAACTGTTTTCGATCCGATTTCGGGTTATTTCCGTGTTATTTGTCTGATGTTTTGCAGGTATTTGATGATCATGTCTAAACAAGGCAATATGAAGAAAAGAAGCAATCTCAGATGAAATATGGACGAAAACAGGATGAAAACAACATGAAAAATGCTGAATGCTAATTTTGCTGCTGTGACGACCGTCACAGCTCCATGACGACCGTCACACGGGTGACGACCATCACACATTGTGACGACCGTCATGCAGGCAAAAACGCCCCACTTCAAATGCACGTGAAAGAAGCAGTTCCAAGTCCCAAATAGTGGACCACTACTCCCTGATAATTCTGCCTCAAAGTCCACCTTCTTCAAGTTATAACCGTTAGAATTCCATTTCTATAAAAGGGGAAGAAGGGGAACTCAGAAAGGGAGCTGCATTCAGACAACAAAGTGCTGCCAATTTATTTTCAGAGCAACCTTTCCAGTTTTTAATATTCTTATTTGTTTCTCTTTTCTTTTTCTGCATTCCTTTCATTTCTTCTGTAATTCTTGTTTCCGTTGTACGATCAATTGGCATAAAGACCAGAATCCTGCCAACATTTGTGGAGGATCTGCCCAAAGGTCAATTGGAATATTTACAAGTTTCTCATTTTAATCGTAATTCCAGTTTTTATTATGATGTATGCTATTATTTATTGTTTTCATTTATGTTTTACCTTTCCCAAATCCATGTCTGGCTAAATTAAAGTAATCGATATGTAATAATAATTCGGAAGGGATTTGTTAATAACCGGTTGAAAAATGTCTTTTTCAAAAGTTGTTTATGGTCTGAGTGTTTAAATTAATTTACTGAATAAACTTCATCGCGAAAGCGAGAACTTATTTAAAAGTAGTTTTGCCACGAAAGTGGGAAATTAATTAAGGTACGAACCAACAAGCGAAAGCTGCAGCAAGATCAGATAGTAAACACTAGTCATTCATTTTAATAACAGCGAAAGCACTTTAAAATGAATTAGAATTTAGAGATTTCCAAAAAATAATTTTAACCCCGAATGGGACACGAAAGCGTACGTTTGGCCCTTAGAATTATGATTAGCGTCAATAACCATCGTGAGGCGAGAGTCTTCAGATCACCATTTTCTGCTTAAATAAACTCTGAAAAATATTTCGTATACCGGTAACTTGTCAAATCCCCGAAGAACATAATTACTGCATATTGATTCACTTAATTATAATTTAATTAACATTCTTAGTTCCCTTTAAAGACAATCTTATTCCCTCAAACATTATCTACCTAGCTAAACATAGTAACTCCCGAGAACACTAGTTTGATTACGAGTCCCTGTGGGATCGATATCTATTATTACTACGCGATAGACTGTGCACTTGCAGTTAGGTTGTATTAGACATAGAAAGTCGCGATCAAGTTTTTGGCGCCGTTGTCGGGGACCCGTTTAGTCAATAGTGTAACCTTCTGTTACGCCGTATAGACTAGGTTAATTATTTTCATTTTTCCTTTACTAGTGCTGCTGATTGTATGCCAAGTGATCGCCCGCAAGGAGATATCTTGAAACCTTCAGTCGCAGAACTAGAACGCTTCTTACATCTAAGAAGCCGAATCATTGAGTACCAACTCAAACATAACATTCCCGATCCTCTCACTCCCATTCCCAAATCCGAAGAAGAATCAAACATGGATGAAGGACCTCCAAACAAACCGCTGAAGGCATACGCTACACCCTCTCAGATGGAGCCTAGAAGTAGCATTGCTGCCCCAGCTATTACTCGAAATGATTTTGAGCTGAAACCATCATTGCTGTCAGCTGTACAACAAAACCAATTCTCAGGAAACGCAACTGAGGATCCGAACGAACATCTAACGAAGTTTTTACAATACGCAGACACGGTGAAAGCAAATGGAGTAACTCCAGACGCGATAAGACTTCGTCTTTCCCCATTCTCTCTTAGAGACAGAGCGTGGACATGGTTGCAATCTTTACCATCCAACTCCGTCACAACGTGGGAACAATTGAAGAACGTCTTCTTAGCGAGATATTTTCCGCCAAGCAAAACTGCTATGCTTAGAGCTCAAATCAACGGATTTCGACAAAAAGATACTGAATCTCTTTATGAAGCATGGGAACGATTCAAAGATATGATGAGAACATGTCCTCACCACGGTTTAGAAGACTGGGTGACAATCCATACTTTTTATAATGGGCTTTTATACAATACCAGATTGACAATGGACGCTGCCGCGGGCGGTGCACTTATGGATAAGCCATACGACGAAGCCTATCAACTAATCGAAAACATGTCTCAGAACCACTGCCAATGGGGAGGTGAACGCACTCTAACAGAGAAAACCACAACGAAAGGTGGGATGTACGAGATCAGCAACCTTGAAAAGTTCAACGCTAAAGTAGATGCTCTAGCACAGAAGATTGATAGTCTGACCGTCAACCCCACTGCAACCGTCGCTGCCGTAACTCCAAATTGCGAGTTATGCGGAAGCACCACTCATAATGCGCCCGAATGCCCATTGCTAGCCAGAATCCCACCAGACCAAGTAAATTATGCTCAAGGAAATCCTTACGCAAATACTTACAACCCAGGTTGGCGAAATCATCCAAACTTTTCTTACAAAAGCGAAAACGCATTGCAAATGCCTACTGCTCCGCCAGGATATCAGAAACCAGCTGCTGCTCAGACTGCACCTAGGAAATCAAACCTCGAGTTGATGATGGAAAAATTCATAGCTACTCAAGCTCAAATAAACAAAGAATTCCTTAATCAAAACATACACACTAGCGAGCAAATTAAACAGTTGACCGAAAAAGTAGACGCTTTAGCCACCCACAACAAAATGCTAGAAACACAGATATCACAAGTGGCTCAACAACAAGCCTCTGCTGTCGCACCCGCTGGCACATTTCCTGGACAACCCGAACAGAATCCAAAAGGCCAAGCAAATGCTGTAATACTAAGAAGTGGAACAGAATTGGACGAACCGATCGATCCGAGGATCGAAAACTCAGCCATGCAACAAAAACCAACTGAACAAGCAGAAAAGGAATCCGTGTTAGAGAAGAAGGAAGACAACGAGAAGGAGGATACCGCAAGTGAAAAAACTCAAGCACCTCCAGCGCCATATAAACCACCCATCCCTTATCCCCAAAGATTAATAAACTCCAAAACTTCAGGGCAGTTCAAGAA
Source organism: Lathyrus sativus (assembly GCA_963859935.3). Taxonomy (NCBI): domain Eukaryota; kingdom Viridiplantae; phylum Streptophyta; class Magnoliopsida; order Fabales; family Fabaceae; genus Lathyrus; species Lathyrus sativus. Next base: position 166,632,789 of record OZ012735.1, on the reverse strand, counting down.
ATTTGTAGAGCTCCTTAAACAGCTGAATATTACTATTCCTTTTACAGAAGCGATAACTCAAATGCTGTCATACACTAAATTTCTCAAAGAAATTCTGTCGAATAAGAGAAAGATCGAGGATAACGAAACAGTTACACTTACTGCAGAGTGTAGCGCCATTATTCAAAACCGCATGCCTCCTAAATTAAAAGACCCAGGTAGTTTCTCCATACCCTGTGTCATAGGAAAGTTCGTAATAGACAAAGCTCTATGCGATTTAGGAGCCAATATCAGTGTTATGCCTTTATCTATATGCAAAAAGCTGAATATGGGAGACCTCAGACAAACCAAAATGTCCGTACAATTAGCTGACCGATCAGTAAAATACCCCGTCGGAATACTGGAAAACGTTCTAGTACGCATAGGACAATTCTACATCCCAACTGACTTCATAATCATGGACATCAAGGAGGACACTGTTACCCCAATTATCCTAGGAAGACCGTTCCTAGCTACAGCCGGAGCTATTATAGACGTGAAAAAAGAAAGGCTAACATTCGAAGTAGGAGAAGAAAAGATAGAGTTCATTCTCACCAAGTTCTTACAAGCACCAGCCATAGACGATACCTGCTATTTAGTAGATGAAATTGACGAATGCATAAGAGAACTTGAAAATGAAGAGACCACGTATTCAGAAATAATAAAGATTCAAATACCCGATATTTCTGAAGACGATGATTGGCGTAAACCGTATAAAGACGACAGCCTAAGCAAAAGCTTAGCACTGACCCCAAACCATATGCCAGGTCCGAAGAACCCATCTTTAGAACTTAAAACACTACCTAAAAACCTTAGATATGAATTCCTAGACGATGAACTAAAAAGACCAGTGATAGTCAACACCGACTTAGGACAACCAGAAACCGAAAAGCTATTAGAAGTCCTAAAGAAGTACCCCACCGCGTTAGGCTATAACATAAGCGATCTAAAAGGTATAAGCCCTTCGATCTGTATGCATCGAATTATAATAGAGGAAGAGTCTAAAACCTCTAGAGAGCATCAGAGAAGACTGAACCCCATCCTAAGCACTGTAGTCAGAGATGAAGTAAAGAAATTGCTAGATGCAGGAATCATCTATCCAATCTCCGATAGTGAATGAGTCAGCCCAGTTCATGTCGTACCAAAGAAAGGAGGAGTCACAGTAGTTAAAAACGAAAAAGGCGAATCAATAACAAAAAGAATCGTGACTGGAAGCAGGATGTGTATTGATTATAGAAAGCTTAACAAGGCCACACGAAAAGATCACTTCCCGTTACCCTTCATAGACCAAATGTTGGAAAGATTAGCCAAACATTCATATTTCTGCTATCTAGATGGTTATTCAGGATTTTTCCAAATTCCCATTCATCCGGATGACCAAGAAAAGACTACATTCACCTGTCCTTATGGTACTTTTGCTTACCGCCGAATGCCGTTCGGACTCTGTAATGCTCCAACAACCTTCCAAAGATGCATGATGGCAATCTTCGCAGATTTCATAGACGATATCATGGAAGTATTTATGGACGATTTCTCGGTATGTGGACAAAGTTTTGAAGGATGCCTACAAAACTTGGAAATGGTATTAGAACGTTGTGTAAAAGTGAACCTCGTCCTAAATTGGGAAAAATGCCATTTTATGGTCCGACAAGGAATAGTCCTAGGACATGTCATATCAAATAAAGGAATTGAGGTCGACAAAGCTAAAATAGAGATTATAAAAGATCTCCAACCTCCAAAATCCGTACGAGAAATACGGAGTTTTCTAGGACATGCCGGTTTCTACAGAAGATTTATAAAAGATTTTTCAAAAATCACAAAACCTTTGACCGGCCTGTTGATGAAAGATGCTGAGTTCGTCTTCGACGACGACTGTCTAAAAGCATTCGAAACATTAAAATCAACCCTTATCACCGCACCGATTATGCAACCACCCGATGGGCGACTACCGTTCGAAATCATGTGCGATGCGAGTGATTATGCCGTAGGCGCAGTTATAGGACAAAGGAAGGACAAGAAACTCCATGCCATCTACTATGCCAGTAGAACCTTAGATCCTACCCAAATGAACTACGCTACCACAGAAAAGGAACTTCTAGCAGTTATATTCGCGCTTGACAAATTCCGTTCTTACTTAGTAGGAGCAAAAATTATCATATACACAGACCACGCTGCCATAAGGTACCTAATAAGCAAAAAGGATGCCAAACCAAGACTATTGAGATGGATATTGTTATTACAAGAGTTTGACTTAGAAATCAAAGATAAGAAAGGAACCGAGAACGTTGTTCCAGATCACTTATCCCGAATAGAAGGCATCAAACATGAACCAGTACCGATAAACGATGATTTCCCGTACGAACGTCTGATAGCCAAATTAGAAAGTGACATACCCAACTCAATCTCGGAAGATCCAAAATTCGAAAAAGCTGTAGAAGCCGTCTATGCCCAAGTCACATTACCTTGGTATGCTGACATCATTAATTACCTCGCTGCAGGCGTGCTTCCACCGGATCTCACTTATCAGCAAAAGAAGAAATTCTTCCACGATCTGAAACACTATTATTGGGACGAACCTCTACTCTTCAAGAGAGGGGCCGACAACATATACCGTCGCTGTGTCCCAGAGGAAGAAATAGAAAATATCATTTCCCAATGCCATTCAGCACCATATGGTGGTCATGCTAGTACATCCAAGACGTGCGCTAAGATTCTCCAAGCCGGCTTATTCTGGCCTAACCTCTGGAAAGACGTTCACATCACTGTGCTAAAATGTGATCGATGCCAACGAACCGGCAACATCTCAAGACGCGATGAAATGCCTCAGAAAGGAATCTTAGAGGTAGAAATCTTTGACGTATGGGGAATAGATTTCATGGGACCATTCCCACCTTCTTTTGGTAATAACTACATACTCGTCGCCGTCGATTATGTGTCTAAATGGATAGAAGCCATAGCTGCTCCAACAAACGACGCACGAGTAGTAATCAAACTCTTCAAAAACACAATCTTTCCTAGATTCGGTGTACCCAGACTCGTCATTAGTGACGGCGGATCTCACTTCATATCGCGAATATTTGATAAACTTCTTTCTAAATATGGAGTCCGACACCGAGTAGCTACACCCTATCATCCATAAACTAGCGGACAAGTAGAGGTCTCGAACAGGGAAATAAAACAGATATTGGAAAAGACTGTCGCTACCTCAAGGAAAGATTGGTCATCAAAGCTACATGAAGCTTTATGGGCTTATAGGACCGCCTTTAAGACACCAATAGGTACTACACCCTACAAATTAGTTTACGGTAAATCCTGCCATCTCCCTGTAGAATTAGAGCATAAGGCCTTTTGGGCCATTAAGACACTCAATTTCAACTACACCGAGGCGGGAGAAAAGCGAATCTTGAACTTACACGAATTGGAAGAACTTCGATTAGACGCTTACGAAAATGCCCGTATCTACAAAGAACGAACTAAAAAGTGGCATGATAAATGTTCAGTCAAGAAACAATTCAGTGTGGGAGACATCGTATTGCTATTTAATTCAAGATTAAAACTCTTCCCAGGTAAACTAAAATCTAGGTGGTCTGGACCTTATGAAGTGACTAAAGTACTTCAGAGTGGAGCTGTTGAAATTACCGATAAGACGAATGCACCGTTTATCGTAAACGGGCAACGTCTAAAATATTATAATAAGAATGAAAACAGCCCTCAAGTCTGCAGTATAGCATTGCTTGAGCGTCCAACTCAAACACCCGAATAGCTTGTCACCAAGCTATCGTCAGGCTTTAGACGTTAAAAACAACGCTTACTGGGAGGCAACCCAACTTTTCCCGCATTTTTCCTCGTTACTGTATTTCATTTTTCATTTAAAATTTTACTTTGAAACTTTAACAAAAATTCTAAACTTAAAATTACTACTACTTTCTACTTTTGTTTGTTTTCATATTTTTATTTTTATTTTATTTTTCTCTTTTGGTCTTTTGTTTTTACCGCTTTTTGTTTTTAAAAATCCTGACTTCAAACTTCTGTTTTAAACTTTTCAGGATTTTAAAAGTATTCAAAACATTCTGTCCCGGTGAAATTTTGATACCAAACTATTAATTAGTTTGAATCGTTAATTCAATTTGCAACCGAACTTTGATTTGTCCAAAGGAAGGGATAAAGATCGAAATTCCCACAATGCAATGCAAATGCAAAGGTTAGAGAGTTTTAGGTTCGGGGGTTGGTTAAACTTAGGGAAGGTACTAGCATCCTAAGTTTCTGTAGTACTCTACAGGAACCTCTTGTTTTATATTGCTTATTGCTAAGTGTTATCTGCTTAATGGTTGAAAAGACCCTAGTGGTTTATTTCTAAGTATACTCGATAAGATGTCGTATCTTATGCCTACATATCCTTACGGGAGTGGAATCAGAGTACTTGTAGTTCCCCTAAAGGGTTAAAGGAGCTCTTTGACTGTGGTCAAAGTTCCTACGGGTTTAGGGTAGTTGTTTTGATTGGGTTTAGGAGAAGATATGAGTCCTCATGTTAAGGGAGAGATAACCACCACAAATGTAAGAGGGGTTGTAGGAAATGGTCTTTGCATCGTCTTAAGAAAAGGTCTTAAATACTCGGATGGTTGCCAAGTATGCCTTTATCGCTCTTAAGGCAAAGTTCCTACATGTTTGGTTGTATTGTTGTGGGGGTGGAGATTATATCTCGCTTAAGATGATTAACATCTATTCTCTAAATGTGTTTGTAAAATTGTTTTTAAGTTGATTGTTTGTTTGTCTAAGTTGTAAAGATAAAAGACAAGGTCCTTCCTATGGGGTAGGATCTAAACTTAAGCGATCAACTTGAATGGAATCAAGGATCGAATGGGTTATGATGCATATGATGTGCAACTACACATAACGTTGAATTATGTGTAGGTTTTTCCTTTGGACGGAATGCGATGCATAAATTGATAATGTAAATTTGCGAAAGGTAAATTGCAAGAATAAAACCATAGACATACGCATGAAAGCGCTAGGTGAGTGTGTGCATTGTGAATGAAATAAAAGCGGATAAAGATAAACGAAATATACACATGAAAGCGCTAAGTGCAGGTGCATGTGTCGTGAGTGTATGATTGATTAAATTGCATGTTGTTGATTGATCTTAGTTGTAGGATTGATTGTGAATTGGATGTTGGATTGTTTTTAGACGAGGTTGAGTTGATTTTAAGTAAAAGTTAATATTATTTTTTGATGAGATTGATTAATTTTAATAAAAGAGTTGTACTTGATTATAAGAGGGAAATTAGAGGGTGAATTGGTTGCTTAATCTTAATAAAAGTGGAATTTGATGATTGAAGTTGATTTTTAACAAGGTTGATTTATTTTATGAGAATATTGTATTAGATTATTATTAGTGAGATTAATTTTGAGAAAAGTTAAATTAGATTTTTTTTAGTAAAGTGATTTTAGGTTATAAATCAATTAAATTTAATTAGTAAATAAAAGCTTAGTTAACAATGATATGTTTTAATATTATGTAGCAAATTAAAGTTGTTATTATTAATAGATAAAAACAAATTATAAAGATGAGTTTTGACCAAATTATATTTAGTGATTTTAAAAAAAGATTTAAGAAGTTAATTATAAAAGTTATTAAATTTTATAAAAGGTCTAATAATAATAATAGGTTAAAGACAAAAAAAAAAGTCAAATAAAAGGATTAAGTAATTATTAAATAAAGGTTATCATTGAGTTATTTAAATGGACTTAATTTAAAAGTTAATTACGATTAATGATTAATAAAACTGATTAAATTGGTTAACTAAGGGGATTAAGGCGAAAAAAGATTCAGTGAGGTGATTATGTGAGTGTGTGTGAGTGATTAGTGATTAACTATACAATAATAATAATAATAAAAGAAAAAGGAGAAAATCCTAATTCCCAATCGGTTCCCCTCCCCGCGCCGTCATTCTCGTTTCAATCTCTGACCGTCCCTCTCTCCCTCGTTTCAATCATACCTCTTCCATTTCTTTCGCTCTATTCAACCTGCAACAACAATAACACGGTCAACATATTCAGAAATTTTGTGAAGGGTAAAGTTTTACCAAAGATAACAGCGGCGGTGAAAGGAGTTCTTCGTCGGCGGAAAAGATTCGCGGCGGTGGAAAGGATTCGCGATGGTGGAAAGGATTCTTTAATGACTTCGATTTGCGGCAGCCTGGGAATGCTTCGGCGGCGGCTTGAGGAGATAAGTTTCCCCCTTTCTGAGTTTATCGGTTTTCTAGGTTTTTTCGGTGTTATTGACTTCGTCTCCTCTTATTTGTCATATATATAGGCTTCAATTGGGATTTCTGTGAGAATCTGATTAAATTCACATTAATGCTGATTGATTGATTGATTTAGGGTTTTGAATATCTGATAGTATCTTTCTGTTTTGGGATAGGCAAATATTTGAAATCTTTCCTCTTTTCCATTGTATTAATGATTTTGTTAATTTCCTGATTGAGAATCGAATCTTGTGAGAATATCCTGATTGATTTTGCTAATTGATTTGGGCGCTTTGTAGGTGCGGATAGCAAACACGACTTGTTGGGCCAGGGAGGAGATAAGCGGTTGTTCTGGGCCAGAAGGTGGTTGAGAAGCCCAAAGTGGAGAAGCTCGGGTTTGACGTGTCTGTTGGGGAACTCCACGGAAAAGCTGGTGATGAAGACTGGGGATCTCGTACCTATGATGATGACACTCAAAATAGGCTGATAAATTTCAGTTGTAATGTTGTTGCAGGCTAAATTGTGGTATGTGCCTATTGTCAGTCGTAAGCTCCGGCTAGCAGCACAGTCTGCTGCAATCCAATGAGGTAAGCATAGGTTTCTTTACCAACTTGAGAGTTTCGATTATGTCCAAAATCTTCTCCACCTGATGTTTTATGTTTCTCAGCTTGCACTCTGAACCATGGGTGGTAGTAATCAACAGATTATGGTGGATCCTACTGTGACAGCTCTGCTTGATGAACTATATGGAAGCAGGTATTCACTATAGTTGGATGCCATGACTTCACTGGGTATTCACTATAGTGCAAATGTTTTGATGCATGTATTCAATATAGTTGGATGTCATGACTTCACTGGGTATTCACTATAGTGCAAATGTTTTGATGCAGGAAGCAGTGTCATCCATCTTGAATTTGATCGCATCTTCGGTAAATTTCATCTTAGCATCAAGTGTAAGTTTTTGTAAGCCCTTTCAATGACCTCTTTTTTTAATCGTATTACTCAGTGCAGAATCTGAACTTCGTTATCATTTGTAGAGATGGCCAATAATATTCCATCCTTGTTGAATCTAATACATGGAGAAGCCGATAATCTACCATCTGCATCAATACTTGTCGACAAGCTAGTATTACCCATGTCCCCTATGCTAGAAATGGTCTCACTTTCATGTAGTTCTCCTCGTAGTTGTTGTTGCATAATTTGTCCATTCGTAGATCAGTCATGGAATATGCTGTGATATTTCAAACAAAACTCATTTTATGGTAGTGTCAAGACTTATGCGGAACGTAGATGACGGAGGTCTCGCATAGCACTCCAGGTTGGGGCTGTTGCTGCTCCCAGACTGAGGAACCAAACAGAATGTGCTGTTGGAGCTGAATACTGGTTAGCTCAATATAAACAAGGCTTTCAATCCATGTTGAAAGAATGGCAATCAGAGAATGAAGGCATTATCTCTCCTATTTCGACACTTATGCCGTGATGAGTGACCTCATACAGAATCCAACTGTCCATGGTATTACTATCATTACTCTCAAATATCTCTATGAGATTTCTATTTGTTTCTTCATATTACTAGCCTTAAACGTCACTAATTTACCATGACATGAATCGTAACATTGTACAGGATTGCACTAGTTCATATAACAACATGTTATTGTGAATTTTGACACTAAAAGGAACTCTGCACTTATTTCAGGAATTTGATATGTGAAAGCAGCTTGTTGTGGACTTGGAGGCTTTGAACAAAGTGACAGGTCGCGTCACGGCAGAGTCAGCTTGTTAGACTCGAGTAAATTCTTCTGATGTTGAGTTGCGCTTCTGGATGCGGTGCTATGAATCATGTATTAATTTCTTAACTTGCTGCGAGGTTGGGCACCTGTGTAGCTTTTAGTATGCTCACCAATAAGTGCTTAGAACCTCTGAATCTCTTGAAAATCTTGTTTTTATGGTTGAATCTTTGAACCCTTCCTTGAAGGTTATGAGGTAAAGAGATTGTTTGAACCTTGACAACATAGTCTAAATGTGAAGCGAGACAGTTTTGAATTGTGTCACACATCGTAACACTTGATATTTTTCAATGTTGTGCAGGGAAATTATCTTGCCGTATTTAAACTTGCAGCCATGGCCAAAATCCGTGAGAAATTAGTGAAGAAACTTACAACGTGAAGGTTTGTAGCGACAAGATGATCCGACTATGATCAGCGTCGGTTGAAGCTTCAGCCATTGAGAGACCCCTCCAGCAGTTTTGATTACGGGTGCCGGTATTTGTTGTGACGGCGTTGGTGTTCGCTAAAGCTTAAAGGTCTGGTCGTGCCATTTAGTTTAGAAACTCTTAAGTCCTCACGCTATGTAATCATGCGCCATACCTTTTTCCAGGAAAAGAACTGGTTGTAGCTCTGTACTAGGGGATGATGATTATTGCTTGCAAATACCTGTGTAAAAGTCATTTTTCTTGAACTTAAAATTTAAGTCTGATCACATTTGAGTTCCAGCACAGCGTGAACTTGAGGTTTGTTTCTCTCATACTTGGATTCTTGTAGATTCATCAATCAATTTCATTTGAAAATTTCTCCTTTTTCCAAGTCATTAGCCTTAACGCAGGAGCCATAACATGTGGGCCACCAAAAGTTCAATCTATTAAAACCGGGCTAGACTTAGCCACCAATAATATCCTTTTGCAATGAGCTGCAAACACCTCTAGAGGTTTGTGTTACACCAAACCAAAATCTTTTGGATTAGGATTTTAATAAGGGCTACGTGAAACTATCGTCCAGCTTGGATAGTTCGGATAATCCCGGTCGTGCCACTTTACGCCTGTTCTTTGGAGGGTCGTGAACCTTTTCTGTTTAGCTTGAGCTTGATATCGAATACGTGTGGATCCTTATGACTTGAGTAACAACTAAAATTCTTCTCATGGCTTGAATTTGGTCATAGTAGACAACTCTGGACAACAAAATGGCATAAAGCCCAATCCATGAATAATAGGCCTTTATATGTATCACTTCGTGATTCCCGGAACTTCCAGCAGTGAAGCACTTCACAAAACAAACAAACAAACTGGTTAAAATGGTTAGTTATGTGCAATGATCGACTATGAGGAACGCCATCTCCTTTCGGTATTACCATGTCTGCACAAATCGGTTAGTCACAAAAAAAGTATAAATATTAAAATAAAGTCAAATAACAATAAAAAATGCGCAAAAAGAGGTGGTATCTCGTGGTCAAAAATTAGGGTGCAACAGATGCCCCTATTTAAGTTACTCCTATTCGGAGATATGGAGATCGAAATTTCCGTCTCGACGAGATAGGAGGGACTTAAATATAAACATTTGCGCAAATTTTTGGCCCTAAGAGGCCACCGAATGAAGATGATATGCAATGACATGAAGATGCAAGACGGACAAATCTGTGAGGAAGAGGTCATAGGGGATGAACTGGATACGACATTCCGGACAAAAGAGCAACAGATCCAGCAAGGCGGGACCCTACGAGGATAGGAACAATCACCCATGGGAAATCTCCAAACGTGTAACTGTAACTCATACATCAAGGATGCGGTGATTTTGATGATTCGTGATCGAAAGATACTTTTATTACCAAGGTGGTGGTCAGTAGTAACTCAACATGGATCTTTTTGATTGGGGCGCAATGTATTCTTCGCCATTTTTTATTATTTTATTATTTTGTAACTCAGCTGAAACGGTAAAATGTGTAACCTCCCCGAGCGTCATGGTACAGGGACCATGGACTGGTCTCAGTCTTTGATGTCATTGTAGTTGTAGATGTTGTTGTTGTAGAACTTCCCCTTGCATCATGGTATGTGAACCATGAGCTGGTCTCAGTCTCTGATGTCGAACTTCCCCTTGCATCATGGTATGGGAACCATGAGCTGGTCTCGGTCTCTGATGTAGGACTTCCCCGAGCATCATGATATGGGAATCATGAGTTGGTATCGGTCTCTGATGTAGGACTTCCCCTTGCATCATGATATGGGAACCATGAGCTGGTCTCGGTTCCTTCCCGAAATGATGAAAACTCGTGAGAGCACCTTCATAGGGGGTTTTGATTTTGTAGATTGTGGATGTCGTTGTAGACTGTAAACGTAGTTCGCTGTAGAACCCTGTGAATGTAGTTCGTTGTAGAACCCTGTGAATGCAGTTCGTTGTAGAACCCTGTGAATGATAAATGGTGTTGATGTAGTCTGTAATGTACTCTGTTGTAAATGTGATTGTAAATGTAGATGTAATTTGTTGTTGAAGAACTGTAAATTGTAATTTGTTGATGTAATCTCGTAAATGTAGAGTTTGTAGAGGTAAATCTTATAAATGTAGAATTTGTATATGTAATCTTGTAAATGTAGTGTTTGTAGAATATGCACCGGGGATCCTCAAAGGAGTTGTAAACCGGTTGATCTGTGGAGTGTCCTCTTGTAAGGAGATATGTCGTTGATAGTACTCATAATGAACTCTCTGGGGAAGATCCTTTTTTTTCGAGTATCTTTGTTGTAATTGTAAGATATGTGAAATTGTTTTAGCCGAAATCCTCAAATGGGGAAGTACCTGTAATGTCCCTTGTTTTGTCTTGATAATCTTGAAATAATCCACTGGGGAAGGACAGATTGGCTTGAGGAAATTGTTGTTTGTTGTTTTGAGTATAAATCTGCCCAAAGCGAGTTGCTTAAATAAAGAGATCTTCTGTCATTCAACTGTAAGTTGTTGAGGAGACCTTGTATTATTGCCGAAGAAGCGTCACGTCTTCAATGGTGATCCTTATGATGTCAAAGTGCAAAATAAATGCACTCTTGATCCATGCTCAAAAGCTGGAGATGTTCATAGTGTGATTGCCAAAGACCGAAGTTCAATTCGGGAAATAACCGAAGAGAAACTGTCAAGCAAGACTCAACCATAGAGGCATAAACTCCAATGGGAATGTACTGAAACAACTGTCTTCCACGAGGATCGAACTTCGTGGGGAAATAGAAATATTGAGTTTTTGCTTAGGGCTGACAATTCTATTTGGAAGGAATAAGACACGCCCAAATACCCAAGGGTAAACGCGATCGAAGAGATAGAGTAAAACATACAAAGGATGCACAAATGTAAATGTTATGCTATCTACTTATATGATATGTGTATGCTTATGCTGACAAAATAGACGAAAGCAACGACCGAAAACGGGATAAACGTCTCGAAACAAACATCCGACCAATCCTCAAAGATAGGAGTACCACTGAGGGTAGATGGAGAACCAAATGTAGGGTCTCGATCCTGCTTCAAAACTTCAAAATTTCTCTTGAGGAAAAGTGATCAATGCATTTGGGGATGTATCATCTTGATAAGTTTGACATGTTGTATGAAATTGTAGACGGAGGTCCTCAAACCGAACTTTCATAGGGGATAAAATAAATATCCTGGGTCGTCGTAGTTGTTGAACATGTTGGGGTTGAGCTTCCTGAGGATGAAATATACATCTTTTTGCTCCAATCTTCAAATGCCCCAAGTCACATAGTTTAAGAGAAAAACGTCTCGAGAGGATTTTATAGAAAACATGATGTCCAAATGCCCCACTGTTTTCAAACTCTCGGAGAGATTCGTCGAATCTCGACGTAACTGCCCCTGATTGGCGGTATAACCGAGTCTTCCAAATTGTGCTTTAGATGAAGCCAAGACTGGTGTGAACCCAACCTCTTAGAAGGAAACTTGCCCCAAGTCATCAAAGTCTTCAAATACCAATATCAATGTATGTGTGTGACCTTTCTAAGATGTCAAGCGCACTTTAGCAAGTCAGAAATGTTAATTTCAAAATGAGTAATGTAACATACGTTTGTCTTGAAGTTTTGAAAAGGGGTATCGCAATAACTTGTGATCGAAACCACTAGTTAGGATACAAATTGAACATTATTTATAAAGCCGATTTAATTTGAGCATAGCTCAAGGAGTCAGGAAACAATATCTCATGGAGTATGCTTTCGAACTAACCTTACTTCAATTTGGACTTTGAGGGTCGTATATATGGGTTTAATTTATGACTTGTAGAATGGAGGTAGAAAGGGTTAGTATATTTGTGCCCACCCAGTTTTTTGAAAGATGTTCATCATTTTTGATATCACCCTGCCCCAGGTTAAGAAAATGAGGTTTCTGTTTGGGAGGAGAAAAAAAAAAGGTCTTTTCTCAAGGCTTAAAAGAAAGGGTTGACTATTTTGGTGTTTAGGAGGTTTAAAATAATGCCTTACATCATCAGTAGGGTTTTTATTCGAAGCATACGACAAGAGATCATATGTTTTACTTCATCATCATCCTTCCAATTCTCTGTCAGAGCAAGAGATCGGGTAAACGTCGGCATTATAAATAATTTTGAAAAAACAATTTGAGTGAAAACGAATGGATTTCTTCAGGATAAACATGTATTGCGTTACTTATTCAAAATAGCAAGTTCTTGCATGCCAAATATGCTGTTAACCAAAGAAATAAACACACAAACAAACAAAAGAAATAGAAGGTTCTTCTGGAGTTTTCACTTATATCAGCGTAATGGTATTCCATTCAGGATCGGTCTTTCCCCTTTGAATGTTAGCACTTCCTTATCGATTATTTCTTGAACTTTCCCTTGAAAAACTTTGCAATCTTCGATCGAATGCCCCAGCACTCCATCGTGAAATTCACAGCTGGTGTTTGGGTTGAACCACGGCGCTGGTGTTTGGGTTGAACCACGGCGGGTGAGAGTTCATGGTTCTAGTCTTTCTAGGTGTCATTACCGAGTTTCGGATGAAATAAAACCATAATTGACGGTAAGTCAATGGGATAAGATCAAACCAATGAGTTTCTTCTTTCAGAGTATTCAGAGGTACTTTCTGATTCGGAAACTGTTTTCGAACATGTCGATGCTGATCTGGAAATGGCATCTTTCGCTTAGGAGGTAACTGCTGCTCGCGCTGAGCGGGCATTGCATACCCATGTTGAGGGCGGGATATCGGAGTTGTGGATCCTCTGGACGATCCACGGTCACCTGTTTTATCTGGAACTATTCCTAAACTGTAATTGTATTGCTTTACAAAAGCAACAGCTAAGTCTTCCCAGGACTGAATGTGATTCCTTTGTAGCTTCATATACCATGTTAACGGTGCTCCACCCAAACTTTCTTGAAAGCAGTGAACCATTAGTTTGTCGTTCCCCAGGTAAGCAGTCATCTTCTGACAAAACATCATCAAATGATACCTTGGACAAATTGTACCTTTGTACACTTCGAAGGCGGGCATTTGGAATCCCGGGGGGACAACTAGGTTTGGAACTAGGCGCAGGTCATGAGCATAAAAGTCAGGTGCACGGTTCCTCTTCATCATTTTCCATCGTTCCTTGAAGTCACGAAATTCATTCTCGAATGCTATAAGCCCATGATCGTCCATTTCCTTTTCAGCATGAATAGCAAACAGGTTGTCTCGCATAGGCTGAAGTTGCGCGGGCACAAAGTCGTCGGATGGACGGTGAAATGTCGGTTTAGACCTTACTCTAAAGCTAGTCATACGATCCATATCTTCGTTCTCTTTATTATCCTTTAATGATACTTCAAGCTTGGTCGGATGGTCGAGACGGCGACTGACAGCAAAAGATGGAAAACCGAAATGAGCCACAACAAAGGAAAGACACATGCACAAATGTAAAATGCCATGCTAAATGCAGAATGTTAATGCATAATGCAGATGTAGGAGGAGACTTCAAGAAACTCAAAGTGTTCTTCAGTATTATAATGTAGAATAATTGAAAAACCTTTTATTCTTGAGAAACAAATGTAAAGCAAAGTACTCTTTTAAGAGTTTATTACATCGAAAGCAAAAAGAAAACTTAGAACTCTATCCCACAGTCTTCTCCTTTGTACGGAGCTCCTCGGTCAGCTGATCAATACGCTCCTGCAGCGCCGCTTTCTCGATGATGAGCCGTTCCACACACTCTTTCCAAGCCATGGTAGTTGAGGGGAGATCATCACTGGTGACAACTCTTGAAGAGGCATGAGGAGAAAATAAATCTCCTTGCGCCTTTCTCTTTCTGGAAACTTCTATTTCCGGAGTCTTTTGAAGTCTTTCCTTCTCTACCTTGAGGGTGAAGCACTTATTCTTCCAAGCAGTCCTCAATTTCCGAACTTCATCTAAAGCAATTTTCACTTGTTCTAATTCATCCTCCTCGAACCAGTCGGGGTCATGAGGAGACAACACTATAGGTTCATGAAAAGGAAAAGGCATCTTGAGATCGAGAGCCCTTTCTCGCACCCAATGCAGATAGTCTTCAGAAGCAGCACAACTGGGGTATGCCGAAGCAGCTGTTCCTTCCATATCAATATATTTCCATGCATAAATGATGACAGTCTTTAGGTCTAGATCCTCTTCTCCTTTGAAATAGATCTCTTCCAACGAAACCAGGTCAGGCACTTGGATCATAGGGTGCCCAAACTGTCTACGGGCCAAAACGGGATTGTAGCTTATACATCCCTCTCTTCCAATAAGCGGTACGTTGGGGAATCCTCCGATGCTAGGAATCATAGGCACGCCTCCATAGGCGGGATCATACCAAACAATGTCCGAATGGGTGAGGGCCATAAGTATCTCGGACTATCGAGGTGTTGCTACTTCATCCCAAAGGGACGGATACCAAGTCAAACGAGCAATGAACCATGAGTACAGCAAGGCGGTACAACATACAATGTGTCCTCCTCCTTCGGAATTCTTTGAGTGAATTGAGAAGTACGTATCAGCAAGCAAGGTGGGTACTGGATTCTTGAGTATGAACATCTTGATCGCATCCATATCAACAAAATTGTCAATTTTAGGGAACCAGAAAGTCCCATAAACCAACAAAGCAAAATTGGCTTCCAAGATGAGAACCTCCTTTCTTTCGGTATGGTAACAGACTTTTTCGATCAAAAAGTCAGCGGGGAACCCAAGGACTCCTTCCTTAGTGATCAGGTGTGTTTGAACATCTTCAAGACTAAGATGAGTAGCATTTGCAATTTCTTGGTGACTAGGCGTGTCCTCCCTACCGGTGAATAGGGGTCGAACAGTCACAGGCATCCTCAAGAGTTCTGAGTACTCTTCCAAGGTCGGCATCAACTGGTGGTCCGGAAAAGTGAAGCAGTGATACATGGGGTCATAAAACTGAACCAATGTTTCCAACAACCCTTCTTTCATTCTCAGCTCAAGGAAACGGAAGGCTCCTCCATATTCTGCTGCGAAGGCAAAGCGATCCTCGAGGAGTTCGGCTAGTTCTCTCAAGCTTTCGATGTTGGGACTCTAAAAAGTGTACTTCAGGGTTTCTCTTCTGAAATCCATGATTACAACACCTACAGAACGAAATTGAGTTTCTTGAAGTGAACAAGGGAAAAGAATGCAATGCAAGATGATTAGGACTTCATGGGATTCCTCTTATTTATAGGCATTGCGGTAAAAGGAAACGTTTTATTAAATTTTGAAACGGACTACATAAATATTCTTTTGAAGAGTCTCAAATAAAAGCTAAAGAAAAGCTAGTAAAGACACTAAAGAAGCTTTGAATGCTGCTGCTTGAGCTGTTCTTCTAGTTGCGTCTTCTCGCGGATGAGGTTGTCCATAATTAGTTTCCAAATAGTGCATTGTGGGTCGGAGAAAAATAAATCCTCCATGACTTACCTCTTCTTGCAGGGGAGTAGCTCTTCATCCTTCAATTGTAGCTGTTTCTGAAGTTCATCCCTCTCCTTTTGAAGTTCAGCCTTCTGCTTCTGACACTCATCATTTTTTGCCACTGCTACATGGTACTTGTTCTCTCAAGCTTTCGGTGTTGGGACTCTGAAAAGTGTACTTCAGGGTTTCTATTCTGAAATCCATGATTACAACACCTACAGAACGAAATTGAGTTTCTTGAAGTGAACAAGGGAAAAGAATGCAATGCAAGATGATTAGGACTTCATAGGATTCCTCTTATTTATAGGCATTGCGGTAAAAGGAAACGTTTTATTAAATTTTGAAACGGACTACATAAATATTCTTTTTAAGAGTCCCAAATAAAAGCTAAATAAAAGCTAGTAAAGACACTAAAGAAGCTTTGAATGCTGCTGCTTGAGTTGTTCTTCTAGTTGCGTCTTCTCGCGGATGAGGTTGTCCACAATTAGTTTCCCAATAGTGCATTGTGGGTCGGAGAAAAATAAATCCTCCATGACTTACCTCTTCTTGCAGGGGAGTAGCTCTTCATCCTTCAATTGTAGCTGTTTCTGAAGTTCATCCCTCTCCTTTTGAAGTTCAGCCTTCTGCTTCTGACACTCATCATTTTTTGCCACTGTTACATGGTACTTGTTCTTCCAAGATTCCAACTCGTGTTGAGACTTCCTTAAGGACGCCTCTAACTTCTCGGCTTCAGACATAAATACATAAGTGGGCTCTCTCCTTGGAGCTATGGGATCTTGACGGGAATAGGGCATCTTTAGCTTGGTTGCCCTTTTTCTGACCCACTGGAGGTATGGTTCTAAAGACACACAGTTAGGCCTCCCTAGACTTATCTTCCCCTTCTTGTGTACATTACGCCATGCATCTAGAATCTTTCCTCGGAGTTCCATATCATTTTTGAAGAATATACCCTCTACTTGAACACTCCTGGGGGGTTCCTTCAACGGGTATCCCAACTGTCGACGAGCTAAAACAGGATTGTAGCTGATCCCTCCATCAAAGCCGAGCAATGGCACGTTAGCAAAGTTACCACAACTATCAATGATTAATATTCCATCATACACTCGATTGTACCAATCAATGTCAGAATGGGTCAAAGCCATAACTCTTGGAGACCAATGCTCTTTGCCAATGTTTGTAAAAGAGCTAGACTTCGGCAAGTGCGAAATAAACCACTTGTAAAGTAAAGGTACACAGCAAGTAATCATCCCTCCACCACGAAGGTTTTGGAGATGTATAGAGTGATATGCGTTTCCCAACAGAGTTGGCACTGGGTTGTTCTTCATAAAGATCTTGAATGCTTTGAGATCGATGAAACCTTCAAAACTTGGGAATAGAAACAACCCATAAACAAGCAAAGCAAAAATTGCCTCAAACGGAGCTCTGTTAGAATAATCAGCATAGAATGAAGCCTTCTCGACTAGGAAACCTGTCTTTAAACCAAGAATTCCATCCTTAGTAACTAGGTTGCCTTTGACGTCGGATACCTTCAAACGGAGGGCTTTAGCAATATCTTTCTCATCAGGGTCCTTTTCCAAGAATGGAAAAGGAGATTCCTCAAGGACAGGTAGACCAACCAAAAAGGAATACTCTTCCAATGTAGGTAACAGCTGAAAGTCTGGAAAGGTGAAACAATGGTAGAGAGGATCATAAAACTGTAGCAGAGTGGCAAGAAGTCCTTCATTCACTGAGCAACCCAACAAAGATATCAGCTTCCCATACTTGTTCTTGAATTCTTCTTGATCTTTGATGAAACCCCACAACTTCTTTAGGTCGTCCAATTTGGGACTCTTAAAAGTATATTTCACAGTATGTCTTTTATTTGAAGTCATAGTGACCTACAATGTTCATAAACGAAAGTGAATCCCATGAAGTCCAATGCGGAATGATGTTATATGAATGCAGCAAACACAAGTATTCACATAAGGGCACAAAGATAAACAAAGGGCACCCTAGGTTTGCAATGAGCATGGAGTAAAGGTGTACCCTTCCCAAAGGTTTAAGGACTAAAGGTTGTTTGTACCTGCAGAACAAGGTTCTAAAGGGACTCAGAATCATCAGCCCATCTATCGGATATTATCAATTTCCCAATTACTCGAGGATTAATAATATTCTCAAGAGAACTTCTTTTGAGTGTAGCTTCGCGTAACACTATTTCGGAAGTACTTCTTCATAGTCTCGCACTACATCCTAATAAAGGCCAAAGTTGGGTTAAGGTAACTACGGTCCTTAATATCATAGGCTCCAAAGTCGAAAATAATGAGTGTCTTCACGATTGCTCGTTCAACAGTACTATTTCGAAAGGGCCTCAACTGAGCGGGATTCTCGATTCAACTTAGTAGGGATTCAACTCCCTATAAGCCTCCTCGACTATATCACCATCCTATCTTAATTTCTCTCAAGTTCGGGTGTAGAACTTTATCTCACCACTCAAGGACAATAATTCCAAAAGAAATACAAGAGAAAGCATGTAAACAATTAATCAAGTAGGCAGATATGTAAAGCAGTAAACAAATAAAATAAGATAGGGAAACCCACTAGAGGGTCCCTAGTGAAGTCGCCATTTCTGTCGCGGTGAAATTTTGATACCAAACTATTAATTAGTTTGAATCGTTAATTCAATTTGCAACCGAACTTTGATTTGTCCAAAGGAAGGGATAAAGATCGAAATTCCCACAATGCAATGCAAATGCAAAGGTTAGAGAGTTTTAGGTTCGGGGGTTGGTTAAACTTAGGGAAGGTACTAGCATCCTAAGTTTCTGTAGTACTCTACAAGAACCTCTTGTTTTATATTGTTTATTGCTAAGTGTTATCTGCTTAATGTTTGAAAAGACCCTAGTGGTTTATTTCTAAGTATACTCGATAAGATGTCGTATCTTATGCCTACATATCCTTACGGGAGTGGAATCAGAGTACTTGTAGTTCCCCTAAAGGGTTAGAGGAGCTCTTTGATTGTGGTCAAAGTTCCTACGGGTTTAGGGTAGTTGTTTTGATTGGGTTTAGGAGAAGATACGAGTCTTCATGTTAAGGGAGAGATAACCACCACAAATGTAAGAGGGGTTGTAGGAAATGGTCTTTGCATCGTCTTAACCAACTTGAGAGTTTCGATTATGTCCAAAATCTTCTCCACCTGATGTTTTATGTTTCTCAGCTTGTACTCTGAACCATGGGTGGTAGTAATCAACAGATTATGGTGGATCCTGCTGTGACAGCTCTGCTTGATGAACTATATGGAAGCAGGTATTCACTATAGTTGGATGCCATGACTTCACTGGGTATTCACTATAGTGCAAATGTTTTGATGCATGTATTCAATATAGTTGGATGTCATGACTTCACTGGGTATTCACTATAGTGCAAATGTTTTGATGCAGGAAGCAGTGTCATCCATCTTGAATTTGATCGCATCTTCGGTAAATTTCATCTTAGCATCAAGTGTAAGTTTTTGTAAGCCCTTTCAATGACCTCTTTTTTTTAATCGTATTACTCAGTGCAGAATCTGAACTTCGTTATCATTTGTAGAGATGGCCAATAATATTCCATCCTTGTTGAATCTAATACATGGAGAAGCCGATAATCTACCATCTGCATCAATACTTGTCGACAAGCTAGTATTACCCATGTCCCCTATGCTAGAAATGGTCTCACTTTCATGTAGTTCTCCTCGTAGTTGTTGTTGCATAATTTGTCCATTCGTAGATCAGTCATGGAATATGCTGTGACATTTCAAACAAAACTCATTTTATGGTAGTGTCAAGACTTATGCGGAACGTAGATGACGGAGGTCTCGCATAGCACTCCAGGTTGGGGCTGTTGCTGCTCCCAGACTGAGGAACCAAACAGAATGTGCTGTTGGAGCTGAATACCGGTTAGCTCAATATAAACAAGGCTTTCAATCCATGTTGAAAGAATGGCAATCAGAGAATGAAGGCATTATCTCTCCTATTTCGACACTTATGCTGCGATGAGTGACCTCATACAGAATCCAACTGTCCATGGTATTACTATCATTACTCTCAAATATCTCTATGAGATTTCTATTTGTTTCTTCGTATTACTAGCCTTAAACGTCACTAATTTACCATGACATGAATCGTAACATTGTACAGGATTGCACTAGTTCATATAACAACATGTTGTTGTGAATTTTGACACTAAAAGGAACTCTGCACTTATTTCAGGATTTTCATATGTGAAAGCAGCTTGTTGTGGACTTGGAGGCTTCGAACAAAGTGACAGGTCGCGTTACGGCAGAGTCAGCTTGTTAGACTCGAGTAAATTCTTCTGATGTTGAGTTGTGCTTCTGGATGTGGTGCTATGAATCAGGTATTAATTTCTTAACTTGCTGCGAGGTTGGGCACCTGTGTAGCTTTTAGTATGCTCACCAATAAGTGCTTAGAACCTCTGAATCTCTTGAAAATCTTGTTTTTATGGTTGAATCTTTGAACCCTTCCTTGAAGGTTATGAGGTAAAGAGATTGTTTGAACCTTGACAACATAGTCTAAATGTGAAGCGAGACAGTTTTGAATTGTGTCACACATCGTAACACTTGATATTTTTCAATGTTGTGCAGGGAAATTATCTTGCCGTATTTAAACTTGCAGCCATGGCCAAAATCCGTGAGAAATTAGTGAAGAAACTTACAACGTGAAGGTTTGTAGCGACAAGATGATCCGACTATGATCAGCGTCGGTTGAAGCTTCGGCCATTGAGAGACCCCTCCAGCAGTTTTGATTACGGGTGCCGGTATTTGTTGTGACGGCGTTGGTGTTCGCTAAAGCTTAAAGGTCTGGTCGTGCCATTTAGTTTAGAAACTCTTAAGTCCTCACGCTATGTAATCATGCGCCATACCTTTTTCCAGGAAAACAACTGGTTGTAGCTTTGTACTAGGGGATGATGATTATTGCTTGCAAATACCTGTGTAAAAGTCATTTGTCTTGAACTTAAAATTTAAGTCTGATCACATTTGAGTTCCAGCACAGCGTGAACTTGAGCTTTGTTTCTCTCATACTTGGATTCTTGTAGATTCATCAATCAATTTCATTTGAAAATTTCTCCTTTTTCCAAGTCATTAGCCTTAACGCAGGAGCCATAACATGTGGGCCACAAAAAGTTCAATCTATTAAAACCGGGCTAGACTTAGCCACCAATAATATCCTTTTGCAATGAGCTGCAAACACCTCTAGAGGTTTGTGTTACACCAAACCAAAATCTTTTGGATTAGGATTTTAATGAGGGCTACGTGAAACTATCATCCAGCTTGGATAGTTCGGATAATCCCGGTCGTGCCACTTTACGCCTGTTCTTTGGAGGGCCGTGAACCTTTTCTGTTTAGCTTGAGCTTGATATCGAATACGTGTGGATCCTTATGACTTGAGTAACAACTAAAATTCTTCTCATGGCTTGAATTTGGTCATAGTAGACAACTCTGGACAAAAAAATGGCATAAAGCCCAATCCATGAATAATAGGCCTTTATATGTATCACTTCGTGATTCCCGGAACTTCCAGCAGTGAAGCACTTCACAAAACAAACAAACAAACAGGTTAAAATGGTTAGTTATGTGCAATGATCGACTATGAGGAACGCCATCTCCTTTCGGTATTACCACGTCTACACAAATCGGTTAGTCACAAAAAAAAGTATAAATATTAAAATAAAGTCGAATACCAATAAAAAATGCGCAAAAAGAGGTGGTATCTCGTGGTCAAAAATTAGGGTGCAACACATTCCTCCTGCTTTCTCCGACTTACCTGCGAGTATGGCCGAGTACGACTTCACAAAGGTTCATTTTCGAGGACTAGCTCAAAAGGCAAGATTTGCAGCACTAACTGAAAGAGAAATCGCCTTAACGCTGTATTATGATAAGTCTACCATGGATAAACTAGGAATCACGGATAGCATTCAATACCTGTTCAATCAACTGGGTTGGGAGAACACTGCTTTGAAAAGACGTTTTGCTACCTATAAGGATCTCACTTATGAATTCCTTAGTTCCTTCAGATACCTACCCAACTATGGTTTTGGATCCAACACAGAGCTGATTACCTTTCGAATGTTTGGAATGGACCAAACCCATAGCCGGATGTCACTAGCTAACCTCCTAGGATTTCCTAGCAGACCGCATGTGTTCATCAGTGCAGAAGATGACGATATTGATTTTGGACTCAACCAATTCTGGGGTAGAATCACAGGCGACTATCACCCTGAACCAGACAGAATGTATAATGATGATATTCATAACCCAGCTTTCAGATACTTCCGTAAGATACTAGCTCACACCCTTTTCAGGAAAGAAGAAAATATTACTACAGTATCTAAAGAGGAGTTATTCATCATGTTCTGTGCTTCTCAGGGACGTATAGTAAATGCAGTGCCTTTCATGATGAGATCTTTCAGACGCCTCACTCAGGACCCACAGTCACCTATTCTTATAGGAGGCCTCGTGACAATGATTGCCCACGAGCTCGGCCTTAGATTCCACTTAAATGCAAGCACTCATTTTGGCACCATCCGACCCATGAATATACAGTTCTGCTTTAACAGGCGCATTTTAGGAACTATGGGACCTGGACCTTACGAGTACCTCATAAATGAAAAACCGGTCCAGCTATTCACACTGCCTGATCATCAGATAACAAGTATCCACAACAAGGACAACTGGCTTTATGAATTGGATGAGCCTATGGGACCTCCTTCACCTCAATCAACACCACAAAACTATATGTACGACAGTGACCACATCTCTGAGGCACACGACTATATGTACTATGAGGATGCTGTATCAGAAGCTTAAGTAGACCCTACGACTCCTCCGTATTACAACACCTATCCTGAGCCCATTCCTGAGGAGACCACCGACAAAATGGATACTGTTCTACTCTGGTTGGACAACGTTGATGCAGCTCTGACTACTGTAAAAGATGACATCGCAGGCATACACAGCGAACTAGTAGTCTGCATGGACTTAGTCTGTGATCAGCTCGACTACTACGCACGGAAGTTCGATGAGTTGAAGGCACGAAAAACTAGATACTAGTTTTAGTTTAGTTTGGTTTAGTTTAGTTTCGTTTAATCATTTGGATTTTTCGCATTGTTAAGTTCTTTATGTATTACCTTACAATCAGTCTATTACTTTTTATTTTTTATTTCAATTGAAGTCTTTATCTATTTATTCTGTCTTTACGTTGTTTCTTTGTTTGTTGGCCACTATAATGCATTGCTATACCATTAATAGGCCTAAAAGTCACTGCAAGAACACCCTCACAGCAAAATTCTGCGTTCTGCAGATTTTGCTGCTGTGACGACCGTCACAGGCTCCTGACGAGCGTCACGTGGGTGACGACCGTCACATATACGTGACGACCGTCACGAACCCAAAACTGTTATCTGATATAACAGGGGTTGCAGTTTCTCTCCCACTCATCTCTTTTCAACTTCCAATCATCAGCAACTCCCTCCCCACTCCAATTTTTCGTTTTCCCCACCTTGCACCATATATCCCAACCCCCATCTCAACTTCCTACTACACTTCTGTCACATTTTCCCACTCCTCAGAACCATCTCAATCCTCCAACAATGGCGATAAACCACAAAACCCCAGACCTCAGCAACATTATGTTCAGCGAAGGTGACTCCGGCGAGAGACAGCGGGCCAACTACATCGCATTCCATCAACGGTCGCTCCAGCCGACTCATTATCCACATATTCCATCGCTCACGGAGCTCGGACTCCTTGAAGGCGTCACTTGGATGCTTCAAAGAGCCGGCATCTGGAACCTATGCACCAATCCACTGCCGACGTATGAACAACTCACTCTCGAGCTCCTGAGTTCGTTTACCTACGTCACTTCCAGCGGCGACCTCAGCCAACACTCCGGTGCCGCATGCTTCCGGATGTTCGGCACTAACTATCAGGTGAACCAGAACCAGATTGCCGCCATCTTACAACTCCCTCGAGGCAACAATGCTCACCACCGCCTCACCGATCAGTTCCAGCATGAAGCCTTCGCGCTCTGGTACCAGTTAACCGGCATCAATGCCGATGGTTAGGATTCTCTGCACGCCACGCATATCCATAACCCGACCATCTGGTACTTCCACCGAGCATTGAGCAACACAATCTTTGCCCGGGACAGCAACCATAAGGTGAACTCGAAAGAGCTTTTCTTCCTCCACTGTGTCTTCAACAACGAGCCTATCAACGCCGCTCCATTCCTCCTGGCCCACATTCAGGCCAACTGTAACCGTGGCTCCAAGCCATTTTACTTTGGCGGGATTGTCACTGCCATTGCACTTGGGATGAACCTCGGCGACCGCCTCCAGCACCTCCACGCCATTCCCTCGGTGTTCCTTGACACCGACCACTGCAGAGCCTCTCACCTTATCCGTTCCAGAGCCGATGGCAAGTACCACCCGATAGTGCGTGGCAAAACCGTCCGAAGCATCATCCTTCCATCACGCACCCGGACACACCCAGAGGATCGTACCAACTGGTTATTTGACCTCACTGCCCCTCTTGCTGCTGCTGCTCCAACTCAGGACCACACCCAAGGTTCTGACGACGAAATCCAAGCTGAGTTGGACAGGCCAGAGCAACCGGAGGCATCGCAGCCTCCTCCTTCCGAAGGTACATCCTCCCGCCGCCGCCGCCATCTTCCAGTGCCCGACTACTCAGAAGAGGACCTCCGCTGCTCTCTCGACCAGCAGGCCCAGATACTCGCTATGATGCAGCAGCAGAATCAGCGAGCAGAGCAGTTCGAAGCTTGGCATCGGACCCAAATGCAACAACTTCAAACCGGCCAAGAAACCATTACTGAGAACTTGGCGAATCTGACCTTGCAGGTCGAAGGACTCCGTGACTATGTCTACCACACCGGAGCTATGAGTTTTGAGGACCGATTCGCCCAGGTCAGATCAAGAGGACACGAGCGCGTACGTGACCGAGGCAGAGGTCGTGATTAGTTATCATTTTCCTTAATTGTTTACTATATTTGCAGTTTCTATGTACTTTCATTTCCGTTGTATCTCCCTCTAGCATTCTTTCAAATCAGTGGGGACACTAATTGAGATAGTGTGGGAGCGGAGCGTTTATTTCCCATTCCATTGTACTTTGAATTTCGTAATTTCTATTCAAACATTTTCTATTTTTAGCAAATAAAGCTCGTTTATATATCCTTTTTCCGTTACGTAAACATCCCCACGTTATTCGACGTAAACAACAAATTTTTTCGTTCGTTCCTCAAAAGCAAAAGCATCACGAGAATGCGCCCAAGTTCAAACCAAGTTTTGAAACTCCGAGGAGACGACAGTTCTAACAAAACCAGTACCGTCCTGACACCCTAGATCTCCGGTTTATGCGAGTCGGCTTCACTACCTACATGTACCAAAGTCTCAAGTGTCTACGCAAACTCAGCCCCAAGTAGTTTATACTAGCAGTCAGCACCATCCTAAAACACTTCTAAGCGAGCGACCAATGCAAATAAGTGTATGATCTCCAAAAAAGATGAAAAATCATGAAAAGAAAGCTAGATAGCCAAAAATATAAAGACACGTTTCCCTCTAAGTTAGGTGTTCCTCACCCGAGCATTTAGCCCAACGGCACGAAAACTCATTGAAAAATCAATGATATAAGCTTATGATCAATGAAGAAGATCAAAACAGAAATGAGATCATATTCACTAACAGGTCGACTTGCCATGAAAGTGTATGGACAACGGGCTTAATGTGATTGCGCTAGAACAAACAGGGTGAACTTGCTGCGAGAACCTTGACACCAAGCTACAGTAGCATGACTGGGACCGATTTGCATAAGAAGGAGACCTCCGAAGACTTGTAGTCCAGTGTCGTCATGGTACTCGTTTTGTTCTTACCAAGAATCCCGGTTTTTCCCAACTTTGCGAACGAAGAAGCTGCCTCGTGCTTGCCGACTTTTTCCTGTTTTACTTGAGGACAAGCAAAGATTCAAGCTTAGGGGAGTTTGATAACACGAAATCGTATATATATTTTGATGCATAATTCAACTGAAGTTTAACTGTTTTCGATCCGATTTCGGGTTATTTCCGTGTTATTTGTCTGATGTTTTGCAGGTATTTGATGATCACGTCTAAACAAGGCAATATGAAGAAAAGAAGCAATCTCAGATGAAATATGGACGAAAACCGGATGAAAACAACATGAAAAACCCAGAATGCTGATTTTGCTGCTGTGGCGACCGTCACAGCTCCATGACGACCGTCACACGGGTGACGACCGTCACACATTGTGACGGCCGTCATGCAGGAAAAAACGCCCCACTTCAAATGCACGTGAAAGAAGTAGTTCCAAGTCCCAAATAGTGGACCACTACTCCCTGATAATTCTGCCTCAAAGTCCACCTTCTTCAAGTTATAACCGTTAGAATTCCATTTCTATAAAAGGGGAAGAAGGGGAACTCAGAAAGGGAGCCGCATTCAGACAACGAAGTGCTGCCAATTTATTTTCAGAGCAACCTTTCCAGTTTTTAATATTATTATTTGTTTCTCTTTTCTTTTTCTGCATTCCTTTCATTTCTTCTGTAATTCTTGTTTCCGTTGTACGATCAATTGGCACAAAGACCAGAATCCTGCCAACATTTGTGGAGGATCTGCCCAAAGGTCAATTGGAATATTTACAGGTTTCTCATTTTAATCGTAATTCCAGTTTTTATTATGATGTATGCTATTATTTATTGTTTTCATTTATGTTTTACCTTTCTCAAATCCATGTCTGGCTAAATTAAAGTAATCGATATGTAATAATAATTCGGAAGGGATTGGATAATAACCGGTTGAAAATTGTCTTTTTCAAAAGTTGTTTATGGTCTGAGTGTTTAAATTAATTTACTGAATAAACTTCGTCGCGAAAGCGAGAACTTATTTAAAAGTAGTTTTGCCACGAAAGTGGGAAATTAATTAAGGTACGAACCAACAAGCGAAAGTTGCGGCAAGACCAGATAGTAAACACTAGTCATTCATTTTAATAACAGCGAAAGCACTTTAAAATGAATTAGAATTTAGAGATTTCCAAAAAATAATGTTAACCCCGAATGGGACACGAAAGCGTACGTTTGGCCCTTAGAATTATGATTAGCGTCAATAACCATCATGAGGCGAGAGTCTTCAGATCACCATTTTCTGCTTAAATAAACTCTGAAAAATATTTCGTATACCGGTAACTTGTCAAATCCCCGAAGAACATAATTACTGCATATCGATTCACTTAATTATAATTTAATTAACATTCTTAGTTCCCTTTAGTGACAATCTTATTCCCTCAAACATTATCTACCTAGCTAAACATAGTAACTCCCGAGAACACTAGTTTGATTACGAGTCCCTGTGGGATCGATATCTATTATTACTACGCGATAGACTGTGCACTTGCAGTTAGGTTGTATTAGACATAGAAAGTCGCGATCACATTCTCATGTTATCAAGGTCGTATCAAGTTCATTATGCTTCATGGTTGATATTCATCAGAATCCATTTTATTTTTTCAGTTAGGGTTTTGGTGCAATTGCATTAAAGTTCACATTTCAAAGTCATAATTGTAGTGGGGAAATTTGTGAGTATAAGCTATTGATTAACTTAATTCAAAATAGAAGAGTCGCTGCCGCACTTTTATTTTATCCAAAAAAAGGAAAGGAAAAATAGCGAACAAAACCTAAAAAAGTTCTAAAATAAGAACAAACAGAGAATGGATAAGGGGGTTGGTTACGCTAAGGAAAGATGTTAGCACCCAAAACGTCTATAGTACTCTATAGGAACCCTTTGAAATATCTAGACTTTTATGGTTTGAAAATGTTTGTTTGAAATGAGATTAGGGAGATGAGAAGAGAATTATTTTTTAATATTTTTTTGTTTGGAGAGACTTATCGCCTCATGCATACGTACCCACAAAGTACAATATAGGATCAAAACCCTATAGTTCGTGGTACAAATAAAAAAAATGGTTTGTCATGATTGATTTTAAGTGTAAAGACAATATGTCATTTCCAAGCGAATAATTTCTCTTAAAGAGATGACTCGTGTCTAAACTTATGAAAAAGGTTTAAAAGAAAAAGTGCATAAAGGCACAAAAAAGGTTTGGATGAGTTTTTGTATTTTTTATGTCTTTTGAAAAAGGTAAAAATATGATTAACATTGATTGACATTTATTAAAGAAAGCAAAGTTTGAAAAATCAGTTGACCAAAGTCAAGGTTTTATTATAAAAGAGGTTTGATTTTAAAAATAAGAAGGTTTTGAAAAAAGAGAGAAGATTTTGAAAATTAAAGAAGGGGTGGAGAAGAAGGGACTATCCTATTGCATAAAGATAAAAGCTAAGGATAAGAACAATCTAACCACACAAGAAAGCTTCATAACATAAGAATTCATTCCTTTAGATTAGGCCTTGATCAAGATAGTTATTCAAAAGAGAACTTGAAGTAGCCAAACATCCAAAGTTTAACATCACAAACTTCCAAGCATAGGTTAAGATCCTATTTCTAGGTCCAAAGTTCCATGTCTAATGCAAAGGATAGTAACCATAGTCCATGATTAAGAGAACATGTTTTTAGAGGTTTAAGCTTTTATTAATTTTTTGGTCCAAATGGACAAAAGAAAAAGTGCATAAACATCAATAAATGGTGTTGTACCTCAAAATTTGCTCAACCTTTTCTTTTCTTGGTTTATGTTTCATTTCATGTTCTTAGCATTTGCATATGCATAGCATTATCCATTTACAGGGGATCAAGAGAGGTGTGCATAGAAAGAAAAGCTTATTAAGGGTTCCAAGAAAGCATGAGTGCTCAGTCAAGTCATCAGAAGCTGGTCAGAGCTCTTTGAGAAAAAGGATGGATGTATATGGCTTATCTCCTATCTTGGAGGCCAATTGAAGATCATCTGAGGATCACAAATTCATTGTCATGGATATGGGGTGTTGTGGAAGCTCATTGAGTGCTTTGAAAGCCATTGTGGAGCTCACTCAAGTTGTTACATCATGTGCAAGAGGTTGCAGTCAAAGGATTGTACACCTAGGGTTTCATCTGCCTAGTGCAAGGTCAACTGTGGATTTGAAGGAGATAAAGACTGAGTTCTAAGTCATTTTTGATCATGGGAAGTTGTGTTGAGACATCTGAGATGTTATTCCAAGTTCAATTCAAGAAGAATCAAGAGTGTGAGAAGTTACTAAATTAGGGTTTCTAGGGTTCTCAGTGTAAAATCCCCTGTCTAGTGCCTAACTTCAAGACCACATATCTCAAGATACAAGTTTCATATCTCTTTGATGCAAACATGAGACTTGTAGAGCATGTTCCTAGCTTTGGATGCTTATCCCCAGCTGAGTTTGGACTTCTTGTTCTCATCAGAACATTGTTATTTAGGAATTTTCTTTTCCAAGAAGCCATCTAGGGCTTGTTTTCAGTTTAAGTCCAATTGCGATTGGCATGTTTCACCTTCCCAGCAGGGTGGCTCTTTCTCCCCAACAGGGTGGTTATTCACCTCACCATTTATTTTGCTGATTTTGGTTCCGTTGCATTTGCATTTGTGCATAGCACCCTCCAAACGCGTAGCATTTCCATTTTGTATGGAGCATTACTCCATTTTCAAACATATGCATGTGAAACATAAGCCAGGTGGCTACCTCTTTACTTTCAGGTGTATCTCCGACAGATGACCGATATCTTGTTGCATGTATGGTATCCAGGCCATGGCAAGTTTTGACTGATATATTTGCTCTTATGGTATCCAGAACATGGCAGCCTTTGATGTGATTTACTTTGCCCGCGTGGTATCCAGACTCTGGCTAATGTTATTCTCCAGCGGCGTCGCCTGACTTTGGTTGGTGGTGTTGTCCTTAGTCCTATATGGTGTTATGACCATAACAATTCAATGTTGTTTTGTTTGCCCGTATGATATCCAAACCATGGCAATTTCAGACGTGTATTCCTTCGTCTGTTGAGTATCCAGACTCCAGTCAATCTCGTTGAGTATCAAGACTCCGACAAATTTTAGTGCTTCATTTTGTTCGTGCAGTGTCCAGACTCCAACAATTTGAAACGATATTCTTAAACTAATATGGTATCCAGACCCTGATGAGTATATTTGTGGTGTATTCCTTCGTCCGTTGAGTATACAGACTCCGGTCAATTTCGTTGAGTATCTAGACTCCGGCAAATCTCGTTGAGTATCCAGACTCCGGAAAATTTCAGTGCTTCATTTTGTTCATGCAGTATCCAGACTCCGACAATTTGAAATGGTATTCTTAAACTCATTTGGTATCCATACCATGATGAGTATATTTGTGGTGTATTCCTTCGTCCGTTGAGTATCCAGACTCCGGTCAATTTCGTTGAGTATCCAGACTCCGGTAAATTTTGTTGAGTATCCAGACTCTGGTAAATTTCATTGAGTATCCAGACTCCGGTAAATTTCGTTGAGTATCCAGACTCTGGTCAATTTCGTTGAGTATCCAGACTCCGACAAATCACGTTGAGTATTCAGACTCCGACAAATTTCAGTGATTCACTTTGTTCGTGCAGTATCCAGACTCCAGCAATTTGAAATGGTATGCGTAAGCCCGTATGGTATCCAGACCATGGCGGAATCTTTGATGTACGCGTTCATCTTATCATGTATTTCCCCAACAGAGTTACTTGGTTAAGTTTATCTTTTCTCTCCCTGCCAGAGCCGCTTGGTTAAGTCACTCTTTTTCCCTAGTGGAGATTTATCAGCTTCGGTTGAGCCGGCCTGCAGGTTCGATGCCTATTATGTTCCACAGATGTCTGATGGTGATATTAGATGATCTTTCCGACTTTGTGTCATTGCCTGTGCGTTAGCAGAAGTTTCTTCCAAATGCGTGTCAATGTTTTTGATTGTTAATCACTCAGCTTATTTCCGTAGCAACTATCAGTTCAGTTATCTCCAGAGATTTTGTCCCCAAGAGAGTCTTCAGTTCTATTTCTATGGTTGGTAAATTTCCGGGTTCTTTGGTATTCAACCGACTTTTACCTTGATTGTTTGAAAGTCGTTCGCTTTTCACTTATTCAGGTCCAAGTCGCTTGAATAGGGGCAGCTGTTGTACCCCAAAATTTGCTCAACCTTTTCTTTACTTGGTTTATGTTTCATTTCATGTTCTTAGCATTTGCATATGCATAGCATTGTCCATTTTCAGGGGATCAAGAGAGGTGTGCATAGCAAGAAAATCTTATTAAGGGTTCCAAGCAAGCATGAGTGCTCAGTCAAGTCATCAGAAGTTGGTTAGAGCTCTTTGAGAAAGAGGGTGGATGTATATGGCTTATCTCCTATCCTGGAGGCCAATTGAAGATCATCTGAGGATCACAAATTCATTGTCATTGATATAGGATGTTGTGGAAGCTCATTGAGTTCTTTGAAAGCCATTGTGGAGCTCACTCAAGTTGTTACATCATGTGCAAGAGGTTGCAGTCAAAGGATTGTACACCTAGGGTTTCATCTGCCTAGTGCAAGGTCAACTGTGGATTTGAAGGAGATTAAGACTGAGTTCTAAGTCATTTGAGATGTTATTCCAAGTTCAATTAAAAAATAATCAAGAGTGTGAGATGTTATTAAATTAGGGTTTCTAGGGTTCTCAGTGTAAAATCCCCTATCTAGTGTCTAACTTCAAGACCACATATCTCAAGATACAAGTTTCATCTCTCTTTGATGCAAACATGAGACTTGTAGAGCATGTTCCTAGATTTTGTTTGAGTACTAGAACTCATCCATTGGGTTTGTGGAGCTCAAGTTATGATGCCAACAAGTTAGAGGTCTCAGATGAACATATTTTTGGTCAACAAAAGTCAACCAACTTCTAAGGCCCTTTTGACCTAGAATCAAGTTTCTCCTAAACTTGGAGTGAACAGGAGAGTTGTTCCTAATGATCTTAGCTTTCCAAAAAGTCCTAGAAGTCCTTCATCTTATTTTTATAACTCAAGTTATGAAGCTTGCAAGGCAGGGGTATTTTGGGAAAGTGAGATTATAGGTCATGTTCATTATAGGTCCTTTTCATGATCTTAAGCACTTCAAATGAAACTTGATCCAACATGAAACTTGCTCCAAATGATCTCAATTTCATCCTAGAATACAAGTGTGTCATGAATTATACAAGGATACGGAGATTGGTGAAGAAATTCAATGAAAAAAATGGATGTTTCAAGGTGAATTCAACTGATTTGGTTCTTGAACATTTTCATGCCATATTTGTACTAAACATCATTCACAATATCTCAATGAGTGAAATGCACAAGTTTTCTTTGGTGTATGAGAGCTAGAACCCGTGGTTTCCAAGTTTACTTAAAAAAGAAGTTTACATTCAAATCTCCACCATTGGATCAAATTAAGGCCAAATTTCAATCCACATGATCAAAACAAGTTGTCAGCTGATGATTTAAATCAAATTCAAGTGTAATTGGAGGGAAATTCACTTATGCATGAACGACTTTCCAACTTTGGGCTTTTTCAAATTACACTCCAATAGGGCTTCATTGGGCCTCCATTTCACTTCAGATCCATTGTATATAAGTTCCAAATGAAGTTTGAGCCTTCATTCATCCAAATTCATGGAGGGAGAGCATAATTGAAGTTTGAAAATTCAAGAGCAAATTGGAAATCGTGAATTGAGATTGAAGCAAATTCAAGCCAAATCAAAATGAGAAACATCTTCCTTGAACTTCATAGAGTGATTCTGCACAGTTTAGATCAAGATAAGCATCATGTGAAGCTCCAACGAAGAGACTCCTTTAGGTATTCTTCTTTCTCAAATATATCACATGTTAGAGCCTAGATCCATGCCATTCTTGTTGCATATGAAGTCCTACAACTGGTAGGCAAAATCTGGATAGTTATTTGTATTGTTTGATGAGAAATTCAGTTAAGCATGTGAAACTTATTCTGTTCGAATCTCTTAATATGTGTATGATAAATGGAATTTGAGCTTGGATCTATGATCTACGTGAGTTCCTCTTCGTTTTGGTATAAAATTTCATGCAATTTGGGGAGGTTTTGAACCTGCAACTCCATATGCCTTGCCGGAGAAGACGACCGGAGAAGCAGCTCCGTCGTCTAGTTCATTTGCAGGTGAGCTGAGGTGGCTTACCATGTGTGAGGGTTGAACTTTTGACTTGCTCAAATCTGTGGCTGAGATTCGTTTGACTGGCCAGCGTGTTTGTTGACATGCCACGCGTATTAGTGGAACGTTGTGTTTCACTTTGGTTTCAGTTTGTATTGTTGTGGGCCAAAAGTGTTATTTGCACCCCTCTCTGGATGAGGCCCAATGGTTTGAGTTGCAATACTTGCTATTTGCCACGCCTTCAATTAATTGTTTTATTTTCTTTTTATTTCATTTCGATTTTGTTTTAATTCATTTAAAAATAATTCCAAATGTGATAAAATCCCATAAAAATATTTTTAGGACACTTTAATGTGTTAATTAATTTTTGGAAATTTTTGTTTTCATTTTTGATTTATTTTTCAATTAAAAAGGGATTTTATATTTGGAGTTGTTTTTAATTGAACTTTCTCTTGTTCTTTTGGCTTCATGCCTAGTTGCTTGACCAATTCTTATCTCCAAGGATTGAGACTTTTCTCTCATGAGAATGATGAATTGAAGAGTCTTATAGGATGATTTTGCCCCTGGTTTGACCATTTTTCAATTGACTTTTAAGTCATTTCTTTTGACCCTCGACAACCCTCCTTAAAAGTGGAGCATCCAAGTGAATCAATTTCTATGATGATGCTTTAAAGTGACTTTGGTTATAATCTTTAGGCGTCTGGTTTCCAACTCTCTTAAGTGCTTTTGAGATTTTATTTGGATTTATTGTAGAAGCACATTTCAATCTCAAGGTTTTGATGATGTCAACAAAGACTCAAGCTCATTCCATGATTGCAAGCAAAAAGTCAAAACTTTCAAAATTGATCAAGATCAAGACTATGAAATATTGTCAAGCAATTCAAGAATCATGTGCAAATGATCATTCATCTTTCGAGATCTGGACTCAAGCTATGGTATATCAATATTCACATTTTTAATTGATATACAAGTGTTCAAATAATTTAACATGTCAACATTTTGCATTTGCATGGTTTTAAAATCATTTGAATTGGTATAACACTCTTTAACTCAAGAATTTATTTGAGTTTTAACAGTGTTAACCGATTAACCATATGGGTTAATCGGTTAATAGCCTTAAATTTTGAATTCTCTGGGCCAACGTTCAAGTGTTAACCGATTAACCTATATGGTTAACCGATTAACACTGAACGAATTTTAAAAAATTATTTCTTTCTAAATTCAAATTTTGTTTGAATGTTATACCTTTTCATTTTGTAATTCATACTTAATTATACCTTTTTGAAATTGTGTTTTGCTCATATAAATTCTGAAAATTTCAAATTGAAAAACTCCTCCAATAATTTTCAAAATATTCATTGAATCAAATTCACTACTTTTCAAATATTTTCAAATATTTTCAAAAAGTGTTCATATTGCTCATACAATTTCATCTCCAGATTTTTAAACAGTTGTATTGATATTGAAGAGTGGATTTTGATCAAAAGGAGAAGATCAATCATTAGATTGATATTATCATTGTATCACTTTCAAAATTACAAAAATATAAAGTTATTTCTATTGTGACTTGTGATCCAGGATTGTTGGACACAAGGGTTAGTGTTTGCAAGAGGATTGTTTTTGCACACTAGTTGTTGATTAGTTGTTAGATTGTAGGCCTCACCGATTGATGGTGTGATAGGTTGTACTTTCTAAAACTATAGTGAAAACTCTCTTTCATGTGGAAAGGGGAGTAGAGTACCTTCGGATTGTGAAGGGAACCACTATAAATCTCCGTGTTCATTTTTTCTTTCTGCTTTTACTGCTTTCATCACCAAGAACTTAAGAAGAAAAATTCAAGAGGTTTTAAAAATCGGAAAAAGTTTCTAAAGCCTAATTCACCCCCCCTCCCCTCTTAGGCATACTCTGAACTTACAATTGGCATCAGAGCAGGTTAAGGTAACCTGTTCCTAACGATTCAGTATGGCTTCCGCTAGCACCAACCTGGTTTTCAAAGACAGTGGAAGTAGTAATAAACCACCACTATTTTCTGGAGAATATTTTGATTTCTGGAAAATCAGAATGAAGGCGCATCTTGAAGCCCAAGGAGAAGGTATATGGGAAGCAATCGAAGAAGGACCACACAATCCAGTAAATGTGGTCAATGGCGTTGGAACCGCAAAGTTGAAAAGCACGTATGATGAAAACGCTAAGAAAAAAATTCTTGATGAGAAGAAAGCAATCAACTTACTCCAAAGCGCTCTTAGTATGGACGAATTCT
The DNA here is from genome assembly GCA_963859935.3 of Lathyrus sativus. Lineage (NCBI taxonomy): Eukaryota > Viridiplantae > Streptophyta > Magnoliopsida > Fabales > Fabaceae > Lathyrus > Lathyrus sativus. The sequence continues at coordinate 166,597,501 of OZ012735.1, read as the reverse complement.
TCCGTGTATCACAGTGTATATTGGCAAAAGAGATTTGGGACGCCTTGGTAGAAACGCATGAAGGAACCGCTGAAGTAAAAAGATTAAGACTCAACACTCTAAGTCAAGAATATGAGATGTTCCGTATGCAGCCCGGTGAATCTATTGTTGCCTTACAAAAGAGATTCGTTCATCTAACAAATTATTTGATTGCTCTCGGGAAGACCTTCACCAATGATGATCTCAACCTGAAAGTCCTAATATCCTTGGCAAGAGAATGGCAACCAAAGGTGACCGCTATTTCGAAAAAAAAGAGTCTCTCAACGATGACATCTGCATCCTTATTTGGCAAACTTCAAGAGCATGAATTGGAACTTGGAAGACTCGAGAAGCACGAAAGTCAAGAAAAGAAGTCCAAAGGAATTGCCTTGAAGATTGACACAAAGGATGACAAAGATGACGAAACTTCCGAAGATGAAAATTTCATGCTTCTTGTAAAGAAGCTTGGTAAGTTTTTTAATAATAATAAAAACTCCTCTTTTCCTAAAAAGAATAGACATTTCAGGAAAAAGGATGCATCCACATCGAATCAAGAAGTCACATGCTACGAATGTGGGAAGCAAGGTCACATAAAGCCGAATTGCCTGAAACTTGCAAAGAAAGGAGGATTCAAAGGCAAGAAGGATTTCAAAAATAAAAAGGCTTATGTTGATTGGGACGATAACAAGATAAGTTCATCATCGGAGTCAGAAAGCGATGAATGTGCAAATATGGCTCTTATGGCGTCACATCATTCCGATGAAGAAATTGATGAGGTTAGTAACGATTTTTCTATTTATGATAATGATGCACAAGAAGTCATAAATGAACTTATAAAAGAATGCAAGACTTTGTATAAAAGCATCTCATCCCAAAAGAAAAGAATTTCATTTTTAGAAGAACAAAATACTGCTTTTATAAAAAATATTGAAAATGAAAAACAAAAATTGGTGGATGAAAAACAAAGTCTTGTATGCAAAAATTGTGAATCCTTATCTTTTCAAATTGTTCAACTTAAAAGAGTTTTAGAAAGATACGAAAAAGGTCAAATTGGCTTGGAGGAAATTCTTAGGCACCAAAGATATTCTAATGATAAAAGTGGATTAGGATATTCTAAGTTTTCCAAACCAAGCACAAATGAAACCATTTTTGTTAAAGCAAGTGAACAAGTTGTTAAAGAAAAGGCAAACAATTCTAAAATTATGCATCAAAGTTATAAAAAGAAAAGAATTGTGAAGAAAAATAATTATGTTCCTAGATATAGAAGTCATTTTCAACCTACTTGTTTTTATTGTGGAATCAAAGGCCATACACCTAATGCTTGCTATGTGCGCAACATTGGTGTTGCTAAAGGGCATTATGTGTGGGTTGAAAAGGGTACTAACTATAAAGGACCCAAAGCAATTTGGGTACCTAACAATACTTGATTTTGTGTTATAGGTATGCTTGAAAACAACTTCTAATCAATGGTATCTGATAGCGGTTGTTCTAAGCATATGACTGGAGACATAAACAAATTTGCAAGTCTATCATTAAAGGCCAAAGGATACGTTACTTACGGTGATGATAATAAAGGAAAAATTCTTGGAGTTGGATCCGTTGGTGCACCTCCATGTACAATCATCGAAGACGTACTTTATGTGGAAGGCCTTAAACACAACCTACTTAGCATAAGTCAATTGTGTGACAAAGGGTTCCGAATCAACTTCACAAAGGATGAATGTTTGATAGAACATGAAGTCACCCATGACATCTTGCTAAAAGGTAAAAGATTTAATAATATTTTTATGATCTCTTTTGATGACTCATCCTTGAAGGTAAAATGTCTTACGGTGAACAACAACGAGGCATGGATATGGCATAAAAGATTTGCTCACATTCACATGGAGCATTTAAACAAGTTGATAAAGCATGATCTAGTTGTTGGTCTTCCGAAGATAAAATTCATCAAGGATAAATTATGCGATCCATGTCAAAAAGGGAAACAGACCAAGACAACTTTCAAATCCAATAAAGTGGTTTCTACATCAAGACCACTTTAATTGTTGCACATGGATCTTTTTGGTCCATCGAGAATGAAAAGTTTCGGAGGTAACATTTATGCTTTAGTTATTGTTGATGATTTCTCTCGATACACATGGACATTGTTTTTAGTGCAGAAAAATGATGCTTTTAAAGCATTCAAGAAGTATGAAAAGCAAATTCAAAATGAGAAGTCACTCACCATATCCTCCATAAGAAGCGACCATGGTGGAAAATTCCAAAATTCAGATTTTAAAGATTTCTGCGAAGAGCATGGAATTTCTCATAATTTTTCCGCACCAAGGACTCCTCAATAGAACGGTGTCGTAGAACGGAAGAATAGGTCACTGGTGGAGCTTGCTAGAACAATGCTTAACGACTCGAATCTTCCTAAATATTTCTGGGCAAAAGCAGTTAGCACGGCGTGTTTTGTAAGCAACCGTGTCAATATTCGACCAATTCTCAGGAAGACTCCGTATGAGCTGTTCAAGGGTAGGAAACCAAACATAGCATTTTTCCACATATTCGGATGCAAATGTTTTGTTCTCAATAACAATAAGGACAATCTCGGTAAGTTTGATGAGAAGTCTGACGAATGTATATTTCTTGGTTACTCTCTTTCTAGTAGAGCTTTTAGAATTTTTAATAAAAGAACTCTTACTATTGAAGAATCCATTCATGTTTCTTTTGATGAGAATAACCCCTCGAAAGAGGATAATATTATTGTGGATGATGATGATGATATAGTAGGTTCTTCTCAACAACAAGAAGAGACTTCAAAGAATCAAGCAATACCACAAGAAGATGTCACTCAAATCATTGAAGAACATCAAGATCTTCCGAAGGAATGGAGAACGCATAGAGATCACCCGATAGATAAAGTTATTGGTGATATTAGCCAAGGCATGACAACTCGACTAAATCTTAAGGATGCTTATTTCAACATGGCTTTTGTGTCTCAAATTGAACCAACTAAGATTGATGAAGCCTTAGGCGACGACCAATGGATTGTAGCGATGCAAGAAGAACTCAACCAATTCGAAAGGAATCAAGTTTGGAGTCTCGTACCAAGAGTGGACAACAAGCACATCATAGGAACGAGATGGGTGTTTAAGAACAAACTTGACGAGAATGGGATCATAGTTTGTAACAAAGCAAGATTGGTCGCACAAGGCTACAACCAGGAGGAAGGAATTGATTTTGATGAAACATTCGCTCCAGTAGCAAGGTTAGAAGCAATTAGATTATTACTTGCTTACGCTTGTTCTATGAATTTTCAGTTGTTCCAGATGGATGTCAAAAGCGCTTTCCTGAATGGATACATCAATGAAGAAGTCTACGTCAAACAACCTCCGAGTTTTGAAGACTTCAAGAATCCCTCGCATGTTTACAAACTGAAAAAGACACTCTACGGACTGAAATAAGCACCAAGAGCATGGTATGACCGCCTTAGCAATTTCCTATGTGAAAAGGGATTTACAAAAGGAAAGGTTGACAAGACGCTGTTCATAAAGAAGATTAAGGGTAACACCTTACTGGTTCAAGTCTATGTCGACGACATCATCTTCGGATCAACAAATAAAGAGCTTTGCGAAGAATTTTCACTTATGATGCAAGGAGAATTCGAGATGTCCATGATGGGAAATTGAACTACTTTCTTGGACTACAAATCAAGCAAACAAAGGATGGCATCTTCCTCAACCAATCCAAGTATTGCAAGGAATTGTTGAAGAAATTCGATATGGATTGTTGCAAGGTGAAGTCCACTCCTATAGGATTTGGAACGTACGTTGATCAAGATGAATCCGGTACTCCAATTGATATACAAAATATCGAGGTATGATCAGTTCATTATTATATTTGACGGCAAGCCATCCTGACATTATGTTTAGCTTTTGTTTGTGTGCACGCTTTCAAGCAAGTCCGAAGGAATCACATCTCACTGTCGTGAAGAGAATCTTAAAGTATCTCAAAGGAACAACGAACATCGGATTATGGTATCCAAAAGGTAGTACTTGTTCTTTAATTGGTTATTCTGAGGCTGATTATGCAGGATCTAAGACCGATAGAAAAAGCACAAGCGGTATGTGTCACATTCTTAGGAAGGCACTAGTGTCATGGGCCTGCAAAAAGCAAGCGTGTGTGGCACTCAGTACAACCGAAGCAAAATATATTGCAGCAGGAAGTTGCTGTGCATAAATTATGTGGCTCAAGCAACAACTCCTCGATTACGGTGTAGATCTCGGTTACATTCCTCTTCGATGTGATAATACAAGTGCCATCAATATTACAAAGAACCCAGTCATGCATTCAAGGACAAAGCATATCGATATCCGACATCACTTCCTTCGAGATCACGTACTAAATGGAGATGTAGATGTTACTTTCATCGATACACACAATCAACTCGCCGACATCTTTACCAAACCATTGGCGAAAGAACCGTTCATCAAAATTCGACGAGAACTTAGGATTCTCGATGAAGGTGATATCTGATCTTTTCTCTGTTTTGTGTATGCATACTATATGTTTTCCAATGTTTGTGCATTCTGTTTTAACAATTTTCCAAAATTCGCGTATGTTAATCGATTAACCTATAGGGTTAACCGATTAACACTGTTAATTTTTCAATTCTGACTTAAATTTTTAATATGTTAACCGATTAACCTATACGGTTAACCGATTAACACTGTTAAAATTTTCAAAATCAGAAACGAAAAATTAATTAAAATTTTGAAAAATTAAGTGTGTTAAATGTGTTATTTATGTGTGGTTAATATTTTCTTGAACATCCAAATCACTATCCAAAGAATTCTTCTTCTTCTTCTTTGACTAAACTTTTAGAATTCCTACCAACATTAAAACCCACTCAAGTAACTCCTCATATTAAACCCCCTCCTTCATCTCTCTCATCTTCATCAAACCCTAAAACTTCAGAATCCAGAACCCTCAGAATCTCCCAAACTTCATCCATGGCATCATCTCACAAAGGCAAGAGAAAGTTACCTGAATATGACTCTGCATCAGATGGAGACAACATTCCTATGGAGACAACCAAGAAACGCCGGATGGATTTCAAGGTTCGTGTCCTTCATATACTACCGGTAAAGTACGTAAACCATAAGGCTTTTTCTGCTTCATCCTTTGATTTTCCAACTCTGCTCAAATATCAGAAGATAGATAGGTTTGTGTCTGATTCTGGAAATTGTTACCATGATTTGGTTAAAGCATTTTTGAATAAATTATCTGTGTATTTGAACGCTAGCGATGAGCACATTATGGAAATCACTGTTCGAGATTGCTTCCTGAAAAAGAATATGACAAATATTACTGCGAAGTTGAAAATTCCATCCTCTGGTTACTTTCTCCAAAAAGGGGTTAACCACGTGGAAGGACCGTGGTCTAACTATGACAAGATGGAGTACTACTACCAAATCTGCAGGTTTCCAAAGGAGAATGTTGTAGCAAACCAACGAACGGCTCGTATGCTCTGTTATGTGAAAAATCTGACGGTTTTGGACCGGATGCTACATTACATAATCTGCTATGTGCTAATTCCGAAGGATTCGAATCATGCTCAGATCAATGACCTGGAAATGCAGCTTCTTTTCGCAATCAAAAATAAGATAAGGGTAAATTGGATTTTGACAATCATGTATCATCTTCAACAACAACTTTCTCTGTCGACACGTCTTCCTTATGCCAGGCTGGTTTCAAGAATCCTTGAGTTGACGGATTTGGACCTTAACAGGGAACCATTCACCAAGATCAAACCAACAACCAATGAGATAAATGAGATCACCATTGTTAAGAACACTGGTATTATCAAAGACCTTGACGGCACTTATAAGTATGCAGGCAAAGGATCCGCCTCAAACCAAGCCTATCCCATTCCCGAAGGGGGTATTACAAATGAGTTTCTCTATACAACTATGATGACCCAACATCGGGAAACTATGAATTGTCACCGAGAAACTACGATTGTCTTCTCCCGTTTTCGTAGGTTTTCTTTGATCGTTTCCTTTCCCTCTTTTGGGATAAATAACGAACGGTGGCGACTCTTCTATCTTCGGCCGGCCCTTTTTTGCAGTAGCGACAAATGGTCCAAGTGGACAAAGGAAAAATGGCCGAAACATAAACAATAATATGGTATAATATGATAACATAAATCATAAAAAATAAAAGAGATAGGGGGCAAGTAAGAAGCATAAAAATAGCACAATTGGTATATAACATAGAGCAATAATGGTCCAAAATAAGAGAACAAGTTTTGTTGCTTTTTGGAAATGCTCGACTAAACATCCTTGAGAATGAAAACATAGTCTCATACATTACCATGGGGAGGGTTCCAACTCGGATAAAGCCAACGAGTATGTCAACTAACTCCCACGGGTAACAAGAGAAAGCCAATCTATTTCAAACTACGCCATAGACGAATATGAGATTGATAATCCGCTTACAAAATGCAACGACTTTTCGATAAAAAGAAGAAAAGGGGAGGGCAAAAGGCAAATTGAATCACAATTCTAAAATCTTTTCATCTTTAAGTTCAACCACTCATCTTGGTGGATTAAAGCACCAAACATATTATTAACTCAAAGCACCTAAAATAAATTGAACAATTCACTTTAAAGATATATTTGAATTAAAGAATTTTTATCTAACTTCATCTACACCCTAAGTCCATTGAACTTAAAGAGGAATATGACCTTTAAAAGTACAAACTAAGGCAACAATCAAAAGAAAATGGAAGAAGAGAAAAGAACCAAAATAGTCCAAAAAACAAGCAAAAAACACATTCTGGACACTGGTTAAACAACTAACCAAATTGATCTGCATTTGGTTAACCGGTTAACATTTACAGAACAACAACAAAAATTGAAAAAGAATTCAGCATTCATGATCCAATCATTTCTTCAAACACCTCATGATCATGAACGAGAATTAGCACAAAAATTCAAGTAAAACAATAGCAAATAACACCAATAAAACACAATTTGAAAGATCCAAAGATCAAGCAACAAGAATCAACAATAGATCATATTTTGTAAGATGGATCAAATACAACAATGGTGGAATAAGGGTTTACCACTTCAAATCTGAAATTGCTTCAAATTAACTTTAAGAACCACACTCAAAAGCCTTGATCTAGTGGAGTTGATGATGAAAAAGTGATTGGATGAAGGTTTTAGCTCAAAGATTAGTAATTTCCAATGAAGAACTTACTAACTTTCAAAAGAAGAAAGAGCTTTGGAGAATTTGGTAGTTAAAGGAAATTGAGAGAAATTTTAGCAAGGTGAATTTGACTATTAAAGCTTGAAGAATTAATAAAATGAGGCCTCTATTTAAAGAATTTAGGTTTGGAAATTTTGATGGTTTGGAATATGGTTTGGAACCAAAAGTAGACTTGGAATTTGAATTTGGAAGCAAAATCAAGATCAAATGGTGATTAGTAAAGGTGTATGGTGGGAATCAATTATGACGAGGTAGGGGAATTAAAATGAGGTGATCTATAATATTCTCATGATGAAGTATTTGAAAATTAGTGCCAAAATGCTGCATAATTTGAATTTGGCTCATTTTTACAAAAAACGCACTGGTTAACCGATTAACCATATAGTGTTAATCGTTTAACACAGCAAAAATTATGAAAATTTTCCTTTTTATTTGCTTGTCAAAGAAGGAATTGAAATAAACACATGAACCTTGGAGTCTCTTGAATAATGAACAATTAAATCTTAGGAGACTCTTGATCAAATGATTTTGAATTGTTTGTAGATCAACTTTGACTTAAGTTGAATTTCATTTGAGCTGAGGGACTGTTGATTGGTATTCTGGACCCACACCTCTTCCTGAAAAAGAATGAGTAAAGAAAAAGAAAATAAACATATTTTTGGATTTTAATTAAGGGTTAGCAAACATAAACATAAAAAAACATCAAGCATACAACAAAACAAGGGTGGCCAATGATATCCCTCAAAGACAAACCTGCAGAGTAAAACAAGAGAACCAAAGCCTGTGATCTTACTTGTGGTATGAAATGCAAATGATATGTGTGATCTTAGGAGTAAAAATTAGGGTATTACAATAATCTTCTGATTTCAAGGCATGTTCTTGCTTAGGAAGGTCCATAGTGAAGGTTTTGGTTCTATTAAGGTGCGAGTGGAAAAGTTCAGAATAATTCATTAATTCGAGGCTCTAATTAATTCCAAGACCAAGATTTCATGATTGATTTTATTTCTTAAGGAATTGATTCAAGATGCTAGTTATTTCAAGTGGAAAGTTCAAAGTATTCAATTGGTTTCAAGTATTGTCATATGGAAAATTCAGAGTATTTGGTTTCAAGCACAACTCAAATAGAAAATGTGGAGGTGCAAAATTCATAACAAAATAAAAGCCCACATACATCAACCAAGTACATTCATTACCAAAATTTTACAAAAAAATAAATAAAACATGGCTCATGAGAGTGTCACAAATACAATCCAAAAACCAATTCATTCACAAAACAATTCATTGTCCCTTTTTTTAAAATTTTACAAGCCCATTATGTTTCTATTTACAATCTAAATTACCGAACAAAAAAACAAGGAAAAAGAAGCCAATTACATGATTCTAAAGCCCAATACATACATTTTAAAAAATTGCCAAAAAGGAAGAAAAATGGCTCATGGAAAAGCTAATACACATACATGACCAAGGCTAGAAAGCAAGCCAAAACATGAGCTACAAACCAACTTCACATGAAATAAGCCATGAGAAACACACATCCTTCACAAAATATCCAAGCCACCAAGCTTCACATGAAAACCAGCCATAAGCCAAACCAAAAACAATTACATGATATTCCATAGTCCAAGCCAGCTACCTTCAGCATCCAAAGTCTTCCAAAGGCTACCTTCAGCTACTAACACAACAAGCCACACACACTAAAACAACAAGATGCAACCAAGCCACTTCTTGATCCAAGCCTTACGTCACGTAAGTTGTTACTTCCTCAAGCTTCACAACCAAGCCAAATCCTTAACACGTTGTGTATACGCTACTACCAAACGACCCCACAAGCCTTCCAAATATGCAATACAAGTTGTGCAAAACATCATACGTGAGCTGCAAAACAAATATAAAACAAACTTTCCAAAATGCAACGTGAATGTTCCAAAATGGTAACGCAGTAGTAATACGATTTCATTCCATCATCACCTCAAACTCTATAAATTGAGCTTCCATTCCCCTCATTTCATAATCACTAATCCACAACAACATCAACACGAATCACCACAACGATTAAACAACAAGAAAGTTCAACAACATCAACTCAATTTTTAGAAAAATAAAACCTTAATTGAAGCGACTTCGTACCTTCATTGTTGTATGTAGCGCTCTTTTCCTTCTGGTTAAGATCTTCATATATATCATTTCTTGAGCAACTTTTTGATTAATCATGGAAGTTTTTGATTAAGATGAGATCGTTCTCTTTTTTTTTCTTTCTGTGTGGTATGGCTTTATGAGAATGGTTTACATATCATTTCTTGAGCAAGTTTTAACACAAATATTGTTATTCACTGACCTCCCATAGTATAATCTTCATATATATCATGCTACAATTTCTTAACGCAACGCTAAATTGGCCCCGATTTGAGAATACGGTAATTAAATCAATAATCGTTAACCATTAACAACTAACTCTTAACATATAACATTTACCTTCCCGCCTTTACATTTCTGCTCTTTATTTCTCGTCGTTTACTTTTCGTCATTTACTTTTCACTCATTTATCATTCATGCACTTATTTTATGACATCTTCTTCTTTATTTCATCATCTTATTAAAAAAAATACAAAAACATGATAAAATAATCAAAAACCCTAAAAACATCTAAGCCTTGACTATGGTTACTATCCCTAGCATTATAGAGTTTTAGACCTTGTACTTAAACGCTAGCAAATGAGACTTGGATTGAACTTCATTATTTTCTTTGTCTTAGCTTAGGATACCTTACACAACATTCATATCTTACTATTGAGATTTCTTATAATGAGACTAACTCGATTAATTAATTGTAATTGGTCGTTTAAAAGACTAGTCCACTTTGCTAGTACACACGTAGTTTAAATTTGATTTAATTATTTTATCACTTTCATGCTATATCCACTTGTGTATGCTTGCTTTTTTAGGTTGCGTGTTTATTTTTTATTCTTATCCCCATTCAAAAAGGTGTACCTTCATCCCCATGAAGTGTAAAATAATTTTATCGCTTTCCTTTATTTTGTTTATGACTTGTCATTGAATAAAATTGAAACCCTAAAGCATTCTTGATCCATGTATCAAGCTCTACCTCCAACTTGTAAGTCGTTTTCCTCATGCATCGCCATCAACCTTAACCTAGCACAATTAGGTTCTCCCTTCCAATCATTTCAAACCTTCCTACGCCTCGAACACAAATTCAAACCTCGATCAACATCGAGTATTTTATTCAAACCAAATTAATCCATTTAATCATACTTAGACCTTATTTCATTAAAGGTGAAAAGGGAGGTGATATGGAGCCTTCGATTCCTCTCCTCAATTATTTGGGTACGGGGAGTCTTCCTTACTATTCAAACAATTTTCATCTCTAAAAACTTATAATCCGATTCACAACAAATCATTTTTGTAATAAATTAAATCAAACCTATTGCTCTAAACACTTAGAGGAAAAGAGGGAGTTTAGAGCCTTCTATTCTCTCTCCTGATTAATTGGATACGAGGAGCTTCCTTGGCCATCCAAGTAATCATCATCCTTACAAAACAATCAATACATTAATTCAACTTCTCACTTCTGTGTGATCAAATTTGTTTCTCAAGCGAACGATGTTTAGTACCTTCTAATGCGCACACAAAATAAATGCTTAAGCCTTTGTCGAGAGTAGACAAGCTAACATATAGCCCTTAGAATGTGACTTAAACGTTCATTCGATAAAACAAACCAACAACCCGTAGTCCCGAGAACTATAGACGCTCTTATTCTTCATTTTACCATAGGCACAAGGGCCCCAATCCTTGGCGAGATCCCTAATAAAAAACCACCCATTTCCCCTTAGCAAACTAAACGCTTTTCTCTTACCTTTCGCATTATTCGCTTAGAAGAAAACAAATAACATTAGCTAACATTCAATCACAAATTGGACAAAGAGGTTCCCATTGAGTACAACAAATGTGAGGGGTGCTAATACCTTCCCTTTGTGTAATCAACTCCCGAACCTAGAATATGGTTTTGATGACCATTTTCCTTACTTACAGGTTTTATCTATATTTTTCTATTCCTTCATTAGAATGAATAATGTTCTGTGGTGACTCTGTTCGAATGATTTTTTTTGCGTCCATCGCGAAGGGTCGTATTTTTCGAGGTACGACACCATGTTGAAACCTTCAGTAGCTTCAATCATTAAGATTTTCACAGGTTTAGTATAGTGAGCGTCATCCATCTGCATGATGTCATAATCCACCTTCATCGATATCTTTAGATTTTCGCCAAATTGTAGCCTACCTTCTTTCATGGCTTTTTGTACCAAATCCTTGAAAATCACACATTGAGAATTTTTATGCCCAGGAAACTATGGTACTCATAAAAACCTCTCTTTATTCTATAGTCTAATTGAGGAGTTTTTAGTCCCGAAAGCACTATAATTTGTCCATCTGTGACTAAAAAGTAAAATATTTCGTTACGTTTTATTATATCAAAAGGTATAAGTCCTAGTAACAAACTTATGATTCTTACTGGGCTCGATGGGATTTTTCCCACTCGATGGCTTCGACAATTTACATACATAAGGGGGTCCTGGCTTAATTTCATTCACATCTACCTCACTTTCTTCGACGTATTCGTCGCCTAAATCTGATAGGTTATCGTCTTCTTCTACATAAGCAACTTTTTTCTTTTTTGTGATACTTATTAATTCTGGGCTTTTCAGCTTTCAAGCATTCAACCTAGTGAACTCTATCTACCAACTGTTCTATCTCCCTAAGATATTGAGTGTCTAATTTTTCCTGATTGAATAATCAAGGCCACTAGCATCCCTTTCGACTAACTCATGCTCAGGCACTTAAGTAAAGCACCTTGTCTTGAAAAGTCTAAACGTGTTTAGGTAATCATCAATCAATTCAGGGACCTTTCTCCTAACACTAGCCAACTGTTTCAGACTAATCTTCTACTACCCCATGTAAAATTGTTCATGGAACAATCTCTCCAACTAGCTCCATGTATGCACAGAGTGTGGAGGGAAAATTGTAAACCAAGTAAAATCATTTTTCGTTAGAGAGTTTGTGAAATATTTCATTTTCAATTTCTCATTATTCTCCATATCACCGACCTCTGCTTGATACTTGGAAACATGTCTGACTGTTGACTCACCGGTGTCTCCAGCGAACTTAGTAAATTTTGGGACTTTCAACCCCTAGGTAACTCTGTTTGTCGAATGCATTCTGTCAAAGGAAATATGAAGTTAGGCATGTGAAGTCCCACATTCAGGTCGTTTTGGGATAAAATCTAATCGACCATGTTTTCTATATTGTTATGCCCCTCAAATTATATTGTTGGACATTTCTAAGCACCTGGTCAACGTCTTGATTTCCTTGTACCACCAAAAGTATAAGGTTATATTGTACTATCTTTTCTTCCTCTTCCCTATTTAGGGGAGGTTCAAGTGGTCGAAATCGTTAGTTCTGACCTACAATGGTTAGTGTCATCCCATTCTCATGAGTCTCGACCTGCCTAATGTTTGATATCTGAGGGGTTGGTCGTGCCTTCACTTGTGGCGTGTCAAATAATTCATCAATTCGACCCATTTTATTTTCCAACAACTTGTAAGTCTAATTTGTGTTTGTAATCAAAGGGTTGAAAATGGTTTCCATTTATTAGGTAAGATTATTAACTAATTCTATGTTACTCTCATCCATTTGTTACCTCATAGCCACCATAGAAGTAGTATTCAAACATTGCATTGTTTGAGGGATGTAATGTATCCCTCTTGGTAGAACTATATTGTCAATGGTCAACGCTAAGGCATTGTACGAGATGTATGATGGCTTGTGGCCATTGTGTTGTCACTAAAAATTGAAATATAGTATGAAGGTTAGCCATACCATATTGGTAATCTCTACCGCTAGTTGTCATACCATCATCGATGTTGCCATACAATATTGGTTAGCCATACCATCATCGACGTTGCCATACCATATTGGTAATCTATACCGCTAGTTGGCATTGTAAACCCGAAAAAAAGTCTTGCAATTGCAGGGTTAAAATGAGTTTTCCCTGGCTGCGGTGAGGGTGTTACCCTCTGTGATGGTACTAGTATTACTGGAGTCACTGGCACCACCACAACAATTGTCCTAACAGGTGTTGATATGATTGGATCTTCAACTGTCGATCTGACTGGTTGTTCTACTACACTTTGGGGTTTGTTTTGTAAATTGACGTTATCTACAAGAGGATGCAACATCTTGGTAAAGATTTTCTGCTTCTTAATCGCATACAAACTACTTAAAACAAAACACGTATAAAGAACAAACTTGTAAAAGAAAACTATGAAATATCTATCAAAAGATAAATGTTTTAGCACATGTCCCACTGGGTGTGCCAATTTTTTTACACTTAAAATTGGTAAATAACCGTTAGTCTCTTATTGAAGGTTTATCGAAGGATCAACTAAAGAATCCTAGGACATAGTGCTAAAGATTTTGCTTTTATAGTTTTCAATTGAAAAGGACTAGTTTTGACTTGATCAAAATCTTTACTGAAAGAGTGTAGAAATGTAACTTCGACGATAGTAAAAGCAAGATTGTTGTAAGGAATAAAAGTAGAATGGAAATGCAATTAAAATAAGGATGAAAGTAACTTAACAGTAAATTTAGGTTGAAATGAAAAGCTTTGCATTAAAATAAAAGTGGTGTTTCAAGGTTCTTACATTCTCTCAGGAAAACTTTTTTCTCTTATGCTGATACTTTGAGTGTAAGTGAGATTTTGTATTGAAATGAACACATGAAATCCTACAAATGAAATTCCTATTCATACTAATATGAAATAACTATTCTCAACATTCACACCTTCACCTTTCGCCACGTAGAATCCTGCATGTACATCGCTTCTGCATTCCCTTCACATGTCCTTCAAGAGGAAACTGAGAAGTGGTTACTTGTATTTGAACGAAACATCTGTGCACCCAAATAACTGGTTGCTCGACGCGTTTAATGTCATCGAAAATATTGTTGTAGAAATGTCTCCAAAGACATTCCTAAAAAATACTAAGTCCCATTTTCTTTTACCCGAGACTCCGACCATGTACATGTCATCAATGGTCCATGTACCCTTAACTTTGACTCATGCTGAGATTTTTTCCTTGTCAAACATCCAAGCTAACAAGTCTCAAACGATGTCTTGCATGAGAGACTCAAAACCTCGCTTGAGGAAGTTGGAGCCTCATCAGATAGGCTTAACATGTAATATTGCCTGAAAGACTTAGACTCGCATCCAATAGGCTCATCTAACCGCCTCACATGAGGGACTTAAAGTTTCCTCTAATAAGGTCTAACCTAATGTCTTTCTTAAAGGACTCGACAAAAGTCTGGATTGGGAGACTTACTTTAAAAGGCTTCTTGATGGTATCGATTGAAGTCTTGTTCAAGAGACTTAACACTTCCCTGAGGAACTTGCAGTTTCATTAGACAGACTTAACATATAATATATCTTGAAGGGCTTAGAGTCTCATTAAACATGCTCATCAAACCACCTCAACTAAGGGAATTCAAGTTTCCTCAAACAAGGTCCAACCTAAGGTCTCGCCTAAGGGACTTTAACAAAGTCTTCCTGATAGACTTAACTTAAATGTCTTGCCTGAAGGTCTCCACCAAAGTCTTGCCCAAGAGGCTTTAAGCCTCTTTTGAGGGACTTATCACCCCATCAGACAAGCTCGACATATTATCTCTATTGGTAGACTTCACGTGAGTTGGCTCTATCCATAACTAAAAAAACACTACCGAATAAGGTTTCTAATCACCATGAGTAAACTCTAACCTACAAAAGTTCAGTAAGGCCTCTAACCACCCCTACCAGCATAGGTGTGCCACACATTCTATACTTGTTAACAAGTATAACTATCAATTTATTTTTATAACTATAATATGGTTATTTTGAGATATGGTTGAATCATTAAAACAGATAGCAATGTATATGTTTCAATTTAAAGTATTTTCTTAGTAAAAGGGAGGGCAACAATCCAAAACGACAAAAAAACGTCACAACTAATAGGAGAACAAAAATTCCCAACAAATCATTATCAAGGGGATGTCTCTAACGAAGATGGCACTTCTCAAAGTAACAATAACCTTCCGAAAGCACAATACCACTCTTTGTAGTCACATCCACACATTGATTTTCTTCTCTATAGATATGACAAATCTCAACCTTCCACTCCAACTTCATTAAGGCTTTAATCTTACCTGTTAAAGCTCTTCCAATGGGGTTACCATGTTTAATATAATTAAGATCCTTCACTACTTCCACTGAATCAATATTGATCTCAAAATCTCTCACACCAAGCCTTCTTGCAATCAATAACCCTTCATACTCTCCCACAACACCATCACCATAACACTACAAACCCCTTAGTATTTTTTCCAAAAGCCTCTTAGCCAATCGCCATTGTTATCCCTTATAATTCTTCCACACCCTACACATTTATTTTGGATGTTTGTTCAAATGTAAATTTTGAAATTTATAAGCCGCTATATTAGGTTAAATATAAAGGATATATACACGAGCCTAATTCCTCAACATTTTACTTTATTATAAAAATGGACATAATTTTTAAGGATCTCACTTCGATGTCACATTCTTTTATTTGGATATCGAGTAATTATAGTGGGGTGTTTGTTGGATTTGTAGTGCTTAGAATTTGGGGTGTTCAAAATCAAATTATCCCAATATAAAATCATTAACTAATTCAAATCAAATTGAAAACTGCAAAATAATTGCATTTGATTCGGATATGTTTGAGACATTTTTTAATAGAACTCTGCTCTCTATGTTTTATTTTTCAACTTTTATTTTTATGTTATTGTTCTCTCTTACAGTTTCATTTTTATTGCACCTCTTTTTCTCCAATTTATCCTCTCATATGTTCTTTCGTTTTTCATCTTCTCTAATATCTCATCTCTATTTTATTTGTTTCATTAAAATATTTTTGGCTTTTATGATATTATTTAATGTTTTTTATCCCACTTTTGCCTAATATGATTTTTTGTATATTAAATAGAAAGTTGTTGTTTAAATATGTTGAGTTTTATTGTAATTTAACAATGTATGAATGATTAAACAAAAAGTTATTTTCTCCTCTATATATCTATGTAAGATTTAATAAATTTTTTGTTAAAATTCAAACCAATCGAACCAACCTAAACTGCATTATTTGATTTAATTTGCTTCGGTTTTTTTTTTAAAGTCCAACTTAACCAAACCAAATCACATATTTTTTTCTGATGAATTTGTGTCAAAACCGTTCAAACCGCATCGTGAACACCCCTATTCAGAATGAGGTGATATTGGAAGTTTACAGACTATTTTATTTTTAAAACAAGTTGGTAAATTTGAGTAAGACATAAATAATATTAAAAAAACATTCCAAATAAAATACTAAAAATACATATCAAATAAACTATTAAAATTACATTTCAAATAAATATCTATTTTATTTTATTTTTAATTGATAATAATTGAAATTATAAGACTAAGTAGCACTCCATTCCATCCTATTGCTATAATCCAGTCCTCTATTTTATCAAATCTTATGAATTAAAATATAAACTCAACGTAGATAAACACATTGACAAAAGTGGAGATCATAGTCTTGGACGCAAACCCCAGTACCAGTGTTTGCATATTGGCTCTTGCACTTACTGTTGCAACATGACTCGCCACAACTATCTGTGCATAGTCCCATACCAACTGTACATGATCTTCCTAATGGTGGTTGATCGTATGTACATGTGCATAATTTCTGGAAGTTACAGTCCCATCTTAAAACTTGTGAGTTTTCTCTATACCTCTTACACTGCTCACCACAATTTCCTTGACCACAACTTCCCACAATGCGGGTGCAAACACCTTCTACCTGCATCATATGTACTATTCTCGTACAAAGTAAAATAAAATTAAACATGAGAATCATCATTTAAAATTGTTCTACAAAGTAATAATAATCGAGAGTATTATTATTACCTGCAACCACCAAAGCATAGATTACAAAGAAAGAGAATGATTTATGCATTTTACTAGCCATTTGACAAAACAATTATTCTTTAAACTTTCTTTTGGTTGTTTATTCTAATGCAAAGTTGGCTATTTATAAGTCGTTAAATTAGGTTAAAAGTAAGGGTAAAATGATTTCCTATTTCTATTATTTGCATGGAATATCTCAATGTTAATTCAGGAATATTGTATTAATGACATTCAATTTATTTTCTCATAGCTGTATAAAGTATAATACTTATTTGTAAATTATTTTATTGAATAACTTTTAATTTAACTAATTTATATTGAGAAATAGGATGTTAAATATGACCGTGTAAATTCTTACAATGTCAATTAATAACAATCATATATTTCGTCAAATTAGTTTATAAATTTTAAATTATTTATATGATTTGATAATTTTAGTATATTTTAATTGGATATATGTGTTATATTTTCTTACACTATACTCATTTATACTCATTTACATTATGTATAACTACTTATTTTAATTAATTTCTTTTTAGGAATGCATCAATTAATAAAATAGACATGAATATATTATAAAATAATATCTATTTATATAATTTAAAACTAAAATTGGATTAATTTGGAGAATCGTAATAGCATTAAAAAAATGTAATATATATTTTTTGATTTGGAGTATATATATTCTAGTTGTTTATTAAAATGTAAAATTGGGTATTTTCAAGTTGTTAAATTAGGTTAAATATAAAGGTTACAATGTTTTTTAATTTTAAATATGAAGAAAAAGAAAGTAGAGCAACGCACATAGAAAAATAGATGGAAATGACTTAAAAGGATGAATAAATAGGATATCACAATATTTTTGTAGAAGTATTGACTGAAATAGTCTAATAGACTTCATTATTTATATTAACATTCTCTTACACTAATTTAATATTTTTATATTATTTGTATGGAATATCGTGAATGCTAATATAGTAATATTGTAAAGGAATTTTAGTTTCTTTCTCATCTATATACAGTATGATACCTTTTTTTCCTATCATTCTATTGAATAAATTTAAATTTAATTAACTTTCATGATGTATAACTCCTTATTTTAGATAATTTCTTTTTATTTAAGTTAATTCAAATCAAACTATTATATCAATTAATGACATAGATATGCTGAATTAGTATTTATGATGTAAAAAAATCAAATCATTGATGTAAAAGTCTCAATTAAATCAAAATCACAACAAAACCTCAATTAATGACATAGATATGCTCAATTCTTACATCAAATTCTTAAATCAAATTCAAATCAAATCAATTTTATTTTATTTTATGTAAAAAATCTCAATTAGAATTTATAACAATACTATTCTTTTAAAAACAACCAAATTTCCGATGTCACTTTATCAAAACTTTATTTAGACTCAATTCTTAACTGACTAACATATGTTAGTAGCACAACACACATAACAAAGATGACCTTTTACACCATCGTCACTGGATCACCTCAAAAGAACCTATTCAAGTCTCATCATGAGGGTATCATCTTCATAGGTATATCATGCAAAGAAGAAAGCAAAAAGGATGAGAATACATTAGTACAATGCAAATATTCATAATCATCATTACATTATAGCAAATACCACATTAACTCATACAATTATACATCAAAGCACATGAATGTTATGCAATGCATGCTAATCTCTATTCCTTATGCATGTGGTACCAAGCACTGAACTCATACTATATTAATAGAAGTACATGCAGGTTATATTTTGTACCACAACATTCACTTAGACGTTCATAGACCTACAATGTCTAAGAGTACATGCGGGCTACATTCGTACCATGACACTTTCCCGAGACACTTGCCTAGAAATTTGTAGACATGCAATTCCTAGGAGTACGTGCGAGTTACATCGTACTATAACATTTCCTAAACTAGACCTACTTCCAAACTAGTATGATGTATGAACAAGCATTAACAATAATTCCTCCAAACCTCCTTCCTCTTTTGAAACACATTCATTTGTATTTTCAGATAAGGGTTTCACGATAATTTCTTTATAACATAATTCCACCATTGTCACATAAGGATTTCACATTAGTTTGTCACATAAAGACTTCACATCGAGTCATCTCAATCATTGATAATTTACCACAATCATACTAATATAACACTATCATTAACTTTTATTACAAGAAATTTTATTGAATTATCTTTTCAACATGATTAACTGCACTCCAAACGAATAATTCAATAAAGAGAATGATTTATGCATTTTCCTAGCCATTTAACAAAACAACAATTCTTTAAACTTTCTTTTAGTTGTTTATTAAAATGTAAAGTTGGCTATTTATAAATCATTAAATTAGGTTAAAAGTAAGGGGTAAAATGAAATTTAATTTTTTTTCTCGTAGCTGCATAGAGTATAATACTTATTTATAAGTTATTTTCTTGAATAACTTTTAATTTAACTAATTTATAGCATATATAACTTTTTATTTTAATTAAATTCTGTGAGATATTAGATCGAACTCAAGAATGGTCGAAGTTTGTTCGCGAGTAATGCGTGTTGTAGTTGAAGTTTATTTTAACATACATTAGTCAATATTGATAGGTTTGTTAGCATGTTGAATTGGGACTTGCTTGTAAGCCCAATTGTTTAAGTTTGCTTGTACCCTAAGTTAGCTTGTAATGAGTAATTATTAAAAAGCCCATTAGGTTAGTGTTCTAGTTTTCTTATAAATAGCATGCTAGTCTCTTATCTTGTATAAGGAAAAATAGGAAGATAAAATCCTAATTTAAGAGAGAGACAAGTTATTTTGTTATTCTTATATACTTGTAATCTTATTTAATAGAGAAAGGAAAAAATAGCAGTTTATAACTATTGCACCCCAAAATTTGCCCAACCCTTTCTTGGCTTGGCTTTTGTTTCATTCCATTTTCTTCTAGCATTTCTGCATTGCATAGCATTTGTTCTGAAAACAGGGGATCGAGGTTTTCCTGTGGCTCAGAATTCACTCTCAGTGCAAGCAATCAAAGCAGCGGGCTCCGGCATTTATTTTGCCTAGCGGTCGGGCGACCGATTTTATTTTGTTTTGCAGGTTATTTTTCAGCTCAGAAAGTAGCATTCAGACTATCACAAGCAGTCTCATGGTTACAACATTCAAGAACACATTCTAGAAGCTTAACAGGGTTCGAAACAGCAAGAAACGGGCAAACGGGCAGGTTTCCCTCCAAAAGGCACCAGAATTCAAATTTTGAAGGTGTTAATCGTTTAACGCATATGGTTAACCGATTAACCATTGAAAAATTAGCCCAGATTCAAAAATTTAAAAGGGTTAATCGATTAACCTATATGGTTAACCGATTAACCAATGTGATTTTTACCTCTGTACGTGATTTTTCAATGCAGAGCCATTTGGGGTCCAATTTTGGTCATTTGAAAATTCGTTTTTACACTTGGGAAGGATCTAGAACCATTTTGAAATTTGGATTAGTTTTCAAATTAATTCAATTACCTCCAAAATTCCACTCCTAATTCCATTTCAAATTTCCCAATCCACTTTCCAAACCTTGCTTTGGATCCAAGCCAAAACAGTACATAAGTGATCCACTCCAAACCACACTCATCTAGCTCTCATAATTCCATTTTCAAATTCAGAATTGCTCTCATCTCTCTCAATTCTCTCTCAATTTCATCATTTCCAAAACCCTCACCAAAGTTCTTCCTCCATTGAATTAATTGGTTCTTCATTGGAATCCATTAATACTTGAGCTTAAACCTTAATCTACCATCTCCATTGGATCAGTTTCTTCATTCAATTTTCGTGCAAATTCAGATCTGGAATTTGAAGTGAAGTTAGAAGTGATTATTGGAAGCAATTTAGCTTAATCTTGAAGGATCTTCATCCCTACTATAAAGATTAGCTTGGATCTTGAAGTATTCCGGGTTTCTTGCTTTGATATACTCATTTCCAGTGAATCAACATCAACCGAAGCAAATCTCCGCTTCGTAGGTTGGAAATTCTCGATCCGATTCTGTTTTTAGCTTAATTGCATGCTCATCATGATGATTTTCATTTTTGATTGATTTGTTGCATTTTGATTCATATGATCTATATTGATGCTGTTTGGATATGTATACATGATGTTGGAATCATGATTTGCTGGTTAAATTTTGTGATAAAGTGATTATGTGATCATTTGCATGTTTGGAGAAGTGATAAGCTATTGAGAAGTGATTCTGCTTTGCTGTTTTCTGCTGTCAACACAGTGTTAATCGGTTAACGCATATGGTTAACCGATTAACCAATTCAAATTTTCAGATTTTTCAAAAGTTAACACAGTGTTAATCGGTTAACGCATATGGTTGTTGGCTGTTTTGGAACATTTGTATAGTTGATTGTTGTTTTGGAACACAGTGTTAATTTTTGTTTATTTGATTGTTGATTTATATTTTTCCAAGAGTCAAGAACTTTATCAAGACTCAAGAAATTTCTCCAGTTTATCTTTGTTTCTTCATTCAGGTATTTTAGCTTCTTTTTTCTTCAGAATTTCATGTATAGAATATATAGGGTTGTTGGCTGTTTTGGAACATTTGTATAGTTGTTTTTAAATTTTAATATATTTTTAATTATATTAATTATCTAAAACTATATATAATCTATTAGGTTTATTATGTATATGTGTGACTATGTTTTTTTATTATATGTTTAATTAAAACAAAAGCATAATAATATGTTTGTTTAAAAGAATATATTATATAATTTTATTAAAATCAAGATAGTATGAAATGGTTATCTTTTTAAAACATAATAATATGTTTTTAAGTAATTATTATATATTAGTTAAGTAAATATATTTTATTAAGTAAGTATTATATATTAAATAAGTATTAGACGGTTCTTTGAATGAAAGATTTCCGATTGACCGACTCCTGGAGAGTTGGATTCATTGTGCTCTTAAGGTGGCTTGCCCAAGTATGTGACTAAGCTTTGAAGGGATTTTTCTTAAAAGCATTATTAATTTCAATAGGGTCATGTATCCAGTTTCATTGAGCATCCTTGATAGTTGGAACATGCTTCCATATTCTCCTTTGGATGACTATCACGTGATACAAACGCGTATTTCTATCACCTTTGTTGAATGTCAAACATGTCTTATTTTTATCCATATTTTTTTGGCATTTTTTAAACTCATTTGTTATGTTTCAATGGATTTATTCTATGTTTTCATACTATTCTTCAATTATATTGCAAATACCTTTGGTTGCTTTGATTTGTATGTTATTATGTAGGATTTAGGCATAAACTATCAAAGATCAAGACACAAGTGAATTGACAAGGAAGGAAAAGAAGAAGAAAAAAAAGAAGAATCAACATATT
Organism: Lathyrus sativus; assembly: GCA_963859935.3. NCBI lineage: Eukaryota > Viridiplantae > Streptophyta > Magnoliopsida > Fabales > Fabaceae > Lathyrus > Lathyrus sativus. The sequence continues at coordinate 166,574,820 of OZ012735.1, read as the reverse complement.
CGTTGTGCAAACAACAGTGAGGTGCAAGTGAAAGTTTGTTGCGCGAGCAACTGGCGAAGCCCCAGCAAACTATCTCAGAATTATGGCAGTAAGAAAAGGACTCAAAGTTCGCTGGGCGAACTTGTAGCGAATGTTTGTTGTGCGAAGTTTTAGTCAAGTTACAGCGAGGAGGAAACCTTGGATGACCGTAAGTACAGGAGCCTAAGTTCGCTGTGCGAACTTGTAGCGAGGAAGTTCCCTTGGAGAAGAAGTGTTCTAACTGTGAACTTAGAATAAAAACACACACACACACACACACACAGATATATATATATATATATATATATATATATATATATATATATATATATATATATATATATATATATATATATATATATATATATATATATATATATATATATATATATATATATATATATATATATATATATATATATATATATATATATAAAGACATAATATATTATATATGTTTTTTTTTAAACAGTACAAAATAGTTATACTATATGTTTATTACAAGAATACTATGTTTATTTAAAACAAAATAGTATGAAATATTTACTTTTTAAAAACATAATATATGTGTGTGTGTTTTTTATATGTTTAATTAAAACAAAAGCATACTATTATATTTATTTAAAAGAATATATTATATAATTTTATTAAAATCAAAATAGTATGAAATGGTTATTTTTTTAAAATATAATAATATGTTTTTAAGTAATTATTATATATTAATTAAGTAAATGTATTTTATTAAGTAAGTATTATATATTAAATAAGTATGTATTTTTTAAGTAAATATTTTAAGTTTTCAATATTAAGTATGTGAATATATATATATATATATATATATATATATATATATATATATATATATATATATATATATATATATATATATATATATATATATATATATATATATATATATATATATATATATATATATATATATATATATATATATATATATATATATATATATATATATATATATATATATATATATATATATATATATATATATATATATATATATATATATATATATATATATATATATATATATATATATATATATATATATATATATATATATATATAAAAGTAAGTAAATACAATTTAAGTAAGTAAATATATTAAGTAATATTTTTATTTAAGTAAGTAAATACATTTTGATGGAACATAGTATGAAATGTAGTTATGTTTAAAATAATGTGTAAAAAATTTATATTATTAAGATTGTTATTAAGTTTTTTAATAGATGCATATAATGTTTTACCAAAATTTTTAAAATTGGTGGATATATTAAAATCACATACGTAATTAAAATGACAATGATCGTATTAATGTGCAGTATGAAATTTTTTCGGTACTATTGTAGTTAAATGTACGATAGAATGTATTCAGGAAAATGTGAAATATTTGATTGTCATGCGAGAATTGGACTTAGAATGGTTTGATTTCAAGGCGAGAAATGAAATTTGAAGATGGGAATTGCTAGACGAGAACTAGCGTTTGAAATACCAAGGGATGCTAGGTTTTGAAATGCAAATAGAAATTGGGCTTTTCATATGTACGTGTTGGGTGCCAAGAAAGGTTGAGATTTTGGGTAAATTTCAAATGAGATTGAGTTTTTTTATAGATGTAGGATTCATACTAAAGGAATACGCTAGATGAATTAGATAATATGCATGGTTTGTTGTTATAGGACAATGCAAGAAGATTAATGCATGATAGTGATTTAAATGTTTTAACAAGTGCCCATGGGGTGGGTAATGGATGAAAGAATTCCTTTGTAGCAAGGTTTGTTCGTTGAGGAAAAAGGGATGTTTTTTGGGAGGTAATTTCTAGCATGATTTCCCGACATTCGTTTCGAACTCAACGATTGCTCGAGCAGCTTGAAATTCTGGAGAAGACTTGCCCTATGTTTGAATCTTGTCGTGCTCTACCCCTAATTAGACGGTTCTTTGAATGGAAGATTTATGATTGACCGGCCCCTGGAGAGTTTGACTCATTGTGCTCTTAAAGTGGCTTGCCCAAGTATGTGACTGAGCTTTGGAAGGATTTTTCGTAAAGGCATTATTAATATTAATAAGGTCTTGTATCCAGTTCCATTGAGGATCCTTGATAGCCGGAACATGCTTCCTTATTCTTCTTTGGATGACTTTCACATGATATAAAAGTAAATTTATATCGCCTTTGTTGAATGCCAAACATGTCTTACTTTTATCCATATTTCTTGGCATTTTTCAACTCATTTGTTATGTTTCAATAAATTTATTCCATGTTTTCATGCTATTCTTCAATTATGTTGCAAATACCTTTGGTTGCTTTGATTTATGTGTTATTGTGCAGGATTTAGGCATAAACTATCAAAGATTAAGATACAAGTAAATTGATAAGGAAGCCAAAGAAAAGAAGAAGAACCAGTATGTTTGTTGTGCGAACAACAGCGAGGTGCAAGTGAATGTTTGTTGCACCCCAAAATTTGACCAACCAATTATCGCATTTGGCTTATGTTTCGACTCAGTTTGCATTCTGCACTTACATACCGCATACATTGCATTTTTGCAGTCAGATTGACTTTATCGGGATTACAGCCTCTCCTGACGTTTCAGGCATTCCAGGCCACAGATACGAGGATTTATTTTGAGAATTGGTACTCGTCCCGGTGTTTTCAGCTCTCGCTGTTATTTTTGAGCACATTTCGGTGTCTGGTTTTTACCGCTTATTTCGCTGTATTCGCGGATCTTTTTTTTTCTAATCGATTTGATTGGCTTTATTGCGTTTTTAGATTTTTCCCTTAATTTCTAGAATTTTAAAATAGATTTTAATTCTTTTTCTAGAATTTTAAATAGATTTTAATAATTTCTAGAATTTTAATTGGTTGTTTTTTAGAAATATCAAATTTGTTTAGATATAATAGGGTTAGAATTTAATAGATTTTGAATCTTTCTTTAGATATTGATTTTGTTTTAGCATTTTATAGATTTAATTTCTTTTAGAAATTAATAGGATTAATTTTTCTTTTAAATAGATTTTTTTTCTAGAATTTAATGGATATTAATCAATATTTTTTTAGAATGTTAATTGGGTGTTAATTAGGATTTTAACATTTTAATTAGGTAATTAGCGGTTTTTTATCAATTAATTTTGATTTTTTTGGTTAACAAATTAATTGAGATTTTTAATTAGGGTATTGATCGTCATTAACCATTAATTAGTTTTTAATTGAGTTTAGTAGTCTTAATCATTAGTGGATCATTTCTTAATTAGCAGAATTAATTCAGTTAGTCCTCAATTAGTCTTTAAGTGAGTCCATTAGATATTAATTGCAATCAGAGTCATTAATCAAACTCAGTGGGCCAGGTGGCGTTTTGGGGGCCCAATCTCAGTCTGATGACACATGGCACACTATAAAACCAGCCACGCGTTGCCCTCTCTCTGCTCCACCTCACAGTGGCACTCTCTGCATGGGAGCCACGTGTGGCAACATCACCCACTCTTCACCCCACGCTGTCACGCCATCCCCCCACGTGTCTCTCACCTGCTTCACCATCTCCCCTCGCCGTCGGCCATGCAGCCGCCGCAGGGACCGCCACAACCGTCACTAGAGCCACCGCAATTGTTGCCGGAAGTGGTGACAGTCGCCGGAAAACTGCAAATCACCGATGAACATTCATCTTCCTCAGAATTCATCAACCAATCTCCAGAACCCGTTCAAAATCTTCACCGTTTCTTCATCCAATCCTCGCCGGAGAATGCATTTCATCCATCGGAAAATTCAAACAACTCAACTGCATTCAAGCAATGTTCATCAGAAACTCAAGAACACCACCGTGTTCATCACCAGAACTCCAGAAATCCTCCAGAACATCCATCGTGTTCTTCGTCCACGATTCATCACTGTTCTTCGTCAATCCTTCATCTTTTCCCTAGATCGCGCATGAACTTCATCATCCTATCTCCAGAAACCTCACCAGAAATTCATCCTTCAAGAAAATTCACCGGAAGTTCATCTAGCAAGAACTCATCAACCTTCAGAAAATCTGCAAGATCTAAGAACACCTTCATCCAAATGTTCATCAGAATCTTCCATCCATCATAAGACATTCATCGTTCTCCAAGAAACCTTCCACAACTTCAAGAACTCCATCGCAACACATCAACGCCTTCATCAGATTTCCACGAAAACTTCAGAGATCTACGCAAACTTCAGATCTCCAAGGAATGTCCAGATCTTCATTCAAGAACGTTCAACCTTAGCCGTTTTCCAGATCCATCGCGACACCAAGATCGGTTAATCTTCATCAAAACCTTCAGAAAGCTCCGTCACGATAACATCAGCGAAAGGCGTCATGGATCTTGTTTGTTTGAGGTTAGGTTTCGCGAGTTAGGTTTGTGTGATTCAGACGAAGGTTGAGACGACGAATGAGTTTGAGAACGGCGGCGGTGAACAGTAAGCTGGGAGAAGGAGAGAAGAGAGAGTTAGGGTTTTAGGATGAATGAAGAGGAAAGTGAAGTTTCATTGGGCTTCTTTGGACTTTTGGGCCATTGGGCCCAATTTGCATATTTTGGATCCATCCCCCCGTTCGGCTTACACACCCCCGTCCCTGGCTTCCTTTGTTTTTGTTGGAATTGTTTGCTGGGCTGGGTCCAACGGAGGGTTAGTTCACGCACCCCTGAATTCCTGCACCCCCCTGGCATTTGTCTTTTCTTTTCTTATTGTTTGGATTAGTGTATTGTGGGATGGGCCCTGTTTTTTCTGCTTTACCCCCCCTCCCCAGTTTTCCCTTGTATTTGATGATTGATTGTAATAGTTTAGTTTTATTTTCCTATTTTCTTTTAGGATTATAGTTTTTATAGTTTAGCATGTTATGCCATTTTTTTTTTTACTATAAATTTTTAATATAGAATATTATAGATATTAATATAGAATTTTCATCCTATTTTTTTATAGGATATTATTAGAGTTAGATAGATTTTATATGCAATTTCCTTTTAATATTTCTTTAGAATATTTTCTAGTAGAAATTAATTGCCGTATTTTAGGAGTAGCATGTTATTCCCATTTTGTGATTGGATTTCTCTCCTAATTTCTTTTCTATCCGTTTTTATCTTTGATTTTATTTTTGGCTGGCCGTGTGGCACGATTCAATTGGAGAATGATTGTCGATATCATTTATCTATCTTGTCTTTGACACGGATATCAATATGCTACCTCCGAGAGTTCGATTTCTCGTATAAGTCGAGCCATAACGGTCTAAGCGTTATATTGTTCCTGATTCGAGTATCCTCATCAAGGATCCAGAGAGGAGAAGATTGGAATGGAGCTTGCGCACATGTCAGGAGCCAACGGAGCCACTTCGTTCAACATCATCTTTCTTATTCAAGTCTTCAGGCAACTGTCGAGTGTTGTGAGCCGTGGCGTTAGATACGTGGGAAATGACAATCGAGCGGTCTCCCCTCGATCGTTTAGGGTGTTTAGTATATGTCCCTTGGGTAATATACGACGCACTCGCTCCTACGTATTAGGTTCTTGTGTGTGTGTCCCGAGTTCCTTCCCGTTTAGGCGTAAGCCTGCTTCCTCTTTGTTCTCGCCCTCGTGCGATCAAAACCCCTTTTCTCTCGCGTTCAGGTGATTGATACCCCTTATCTTACCCCTGTGCAATCGAGACTCGTTTTCCCGTCGAACTACGTTTGCTCTGATCTCTTGTGCCAGACGAGAGTACGTAGGCATAGGATGCGATATCCTAGTGAGCTCCCTTTTCCCTTTTTCCCTGTTTTGCTGTAGGGCCGAACTACAGCTGCTCTGATTCCTCGTATCAGACGAGAATATGTAGGCATAGGATGCAATATCCTAGCGAGCACACTAAAAACTAACGTCTCTGTTCTCTCGCTACCGTGCGATCGAGACTTTCCCGCTGACGACTGATGTTCCCTTTCTCTTGCCCGAGCGTAATCGAGACCAGACCGTAGTTCTAGTTCCCGTAGGTTCCCATACCTGTAAAACCCTACATACTACGTCCGTTCTATCGCAAACAGGTAACGCCTAAGTCTCCGTCGAGCGAGAAGCATACACCTAAACTGCTAGAATGCGTACGCTAGTATCGTCAATCCTTTCTCTCACCCCTGTGTGATTGAGAACACCCTGTCTAGCCGTAGTTAGCCTGAACTACGTTGCTCTGATCTTTCATGCCGTATGAAAGTACGTAGGCACAAGATGCGGTATCTTGGCGAGCAACCTTCCCCCTTTTTTCCCGTAGTTAGGCGAACTACGTTGACTCTGATTTCTCGTTTCAGACGGGAATACGTAGGCATAAAGTGCGATACTTTGCTGAGTCATTTTCTTTTCTTTTTAGACCAGACCCCTTAGTGTAGATAGTTAAAACAAACCCGTCAGATAAACACAACAAACGTGGATCCCATCGAGTACGATGGACGTGAGGGGTGTTAATACCTTCCCCTTGCGTAACTGACTCCCGAACCCAGACAATGATTGCGATGACTTTGTCTTATACCATTTCGTCCAGTTTTTTCCGATCGTTTCCTTTCCCGTTCCGAGGGATAAATAACGAAAGGTGGCGACTCTTTTGTTTTGCCAGCACCCTTATTTTCGCAGTAGCGATAGCTGGCGACTCTGCTGGGGATTCTGGTTCTCTAAGCGAGTCTTGTCTTGGATTCTCTTCCTAGCTGCCTGGGGAATCCCCAACAGCTGGCGACTCTGCGGGGGACTGCGATAGTTTCCTAGGGATCCAACGTCCCTCATGCGAGTCAATCTGAGGGATCTAACGTCCTGACGAGAGTCAATCCTAGCGCTTCTTTGCTTGTCTGTGGGTGTTTATTTTTGTGCGTTGTATGTTGTATATTACTGTATTTACATTTCCCGCACTTTTCTATTATCTGTTGCTACTGTGCTGTTGTTGGAGGGGCTCTGATGAGTGGTAAGCCAGACCCAGGCTTGAGTACATACATAGCATTAGAGCAGATTTGTGGTGAACCTGTATGTTAGGCATACACTAGTTCCCACGAAATCTGCACTCAGACGAGATTCTTTGAGATGATTTCCATTTCCAGCCCAGTGGGCCATCGAAAGGATTTCAAATCTAAGGATTGTCGACTCTGGGGACCGATCACTTGTGATTCAGCCGAGTGAGGCCGCTTCAAGAGATGATGATGTCACACCTTCTGGGTATCGTATCATCGTTCTTGAAATTCTGTTACGCTGATGACCGCATAGGATGCCGAACCTGTGTCAGTTTAGGTCCATACCCGTAAGTGGGAGGGTTTTTGCAGGAAACTTGACTTCCAGCCTACCCAGTATTTTGGTTTTCTCTCGTCAGAGCGAACTTATCCCGTCAGCAGCGCAGCAGTATTCAGAGCTTTGTGGGGGCTGTGATCCCGTGTTTGTTGCATTTTGCATTGTATTTCATGTGCATCTCATGCTTGCATGTCCGTACTCGGCCAGAACAGAGAGCTTACCAGTATTTTGTCCAACTCACAATTGACTTCCCGGCATTCGCATTGGACTTGAGTTAGTTTCTAGAAGGATCATGGACTCCGCAGAGCAGAATCGGTTTGTTACCAGGGCCGAGTTCGAATTGTTGAAGAACCAGTTGAGTCAGTTCATGGAAGCCATGACAGCCATGACCAGAGAGGAGGACAATGTTCAGAGAACTCCGGTGAGCAATGTCGCTCAGCCTGTGCAAACCTCTGTCAGAGGAGCACCTTCTCTCGATGACACAGAGTATCAAGGTTTCACTTTCTCCACGCCAGATTCTCCAAGGGTTGTTCCTTCTCCATGGATTGTCCCACATCCAAGAGCTGTTCCGTCGGTTATTGTTCAGAACCCTAGGGCTGTTGAGGATACGAGGAGACTTCAGCTGTTGGAAGATCAGATGGCTGCCTTGATAAATAAGAATACTCTTGACCTAAATGTTGCGAGCATGTGTTTGGTGCCAGGCCTTGTGTTGCCTCCGAAGTTCAAGATGCCCAATTTTGAGAAATACAAAGGGGATGGTTGTCCGAAGCTACATTTAGTTATGTTCTGTAGAAGAATGACTTCACATGTCGCCAATGACAAGCTTATGATTCACTGTTTCCAAGATAGTCTGATCGGAGAATCTTTGGATTGGTACAGGTAGTTAGAGAGTGCTAGCATCGAGTCATGGTCTGATTTAGCCAATGCCTTCGTGAAGCAGCACGACTACAACCTGGATATGACTCCTAGTCGCATGCATGTGCAAGAGTTATCTCGGGCGGATAATGAATCCTTTAGAGGGTATGTGCAGAGATGGAGAGAATTGGTTGCTCGTGTTCAACCACCGCTTGTGGAGAGAGAAATGGTTGAACTCTTCGTGGGTACTCTGAAGGGCCGTTACTATGATACATTGTGCAGTTGGGGAAATGCAAGCTTGGCAGACTTGATAAGAGTAGGAGCACGTGTTGAGAACGGGATCAAGAGCGGAAAGATTCAAGACATTCCTTATACTTCAGTGTATGAAGATGAATCAACTGTCAGTTCTCAAGAAGAATGGGGGAAAGAAAGTGATGTCTCAGAATCTCCCGTACCTCAGATTCAGTATCCAGACACTTCGAGTACTCAGAGTCAGCAACCTGTTGGGTCTGTATGTCATATATCTGTTACCCGCCAGAGTCAACAATCGTATGGTCGTCAGCCGCGTCAGCACGCCCGAAGAAGACCAAGGAAACCTGAAAGGCAGTTCACTCCGCTACCGGTGTCGTATAGTCAATTTTTGCCGGATTTAGTCAAAAGTGGGCTGATAGTGCCAAAGGAGACCGATCCAATGATCCCGCCTTATCCTCCAGGTTTTGATGCCAACGCTCGATGTGAGTACCACGTTGGGGCACAAGGGAATTCAACAGATGATTGTAAGGTGCTTCGAAGCCAAATTCAGACCTTGCTGAATTCCAACAGGATAACTATCACGCCTCAGGGTGTCGACCTTCCTTCATCCAGCCAAGTGGATGAATCAGTTCAGTTCATGGGAGAGTTCACTGATAGCAGATGTTCAGAAGAGTATCAGGATGACTTCGATGATCAATCCTGAAGATGGCTGGCTCAGCAGCAGATCAAGTTCGAAAAGCCCGGTTCCCAGAAATTGGCAATCTGTGTTTTATCATGTCATTTCTTTGCATTTGTAGATTCTTTTCTGTTAAAGCGCAAATTGCATTCGTAAAACTTGTATCGTTTTCAAGTGATATTGATAATGAAATGAGTATGCATGTTTTGATTCAGTCCATTCGTGTTCACTCAATGTTTTTACAAATATTCAACGCTTGGTTAAGCGGAATCTGGGGAGGATGACGAAGTTTAAAGACGTGCAAGCTTCCGATATTGTATGCTTTTGAAAATAAAACCTGCTGATGATGTACAGGCATTGTTTCAAATCCCTAAACACCGGAGTTATAAGCAAGATAATCCCTTGTCAACCCCTTTGAGCCTGGTAGTAAGAGTTCTTTCTGAAAACGAGAAAACCCTAATCTTAACCCGGGGCAGGGTAGGTGTTAACTAATTTGACCGAACGTCTAAATTGCAGAAAGGAGTGTCCGTTCGAGGATTAATCACACCTCTAGAGGTCGTGCCTAAAAAACCACAGTGGTTAAGCGGCAGGAGTTAAACAGTCACATTATTCCCCAATGAGTCAGACAACCAGTGTCACACGACTTGTTCAAAGAAAAAAAAGGAAAAAGAATCAAAAGCCCGCTAAGTCAAGACTTGAAAATAAATGACTTAGGCAAAAACGAGGGTATCCCGCTGGACTTAATAACCAAAAGAAGCTCAAAAGAGTCAGTCCAGGCAAAAGTTAGGGAAAGCGAAAAAAGAAAAAATGGAAGGGTTACAAAAGAAAAATCCTCAAATGAAATACAAGTCGTGTGACCCCGAGTGGCAAAGGCGAAGAGCGAGTGGTTATCACTCCAAAACTCATGGTTTCTCGAACTATCACTCCTATCTTTCAACCTTTGAGAAGAGAGCGCTAAGGTCGAATCAGCTAAACGTAGGATTGGAGAACATCAAGGTGAACGGGTGGGTTAAAATAAATTTTGAGCCTTTATCCTTTCCTTCAAAACCGTGAACCTGGCCACGTTACAACCAAAGAAAGTCCTAATTGAAGCAGGTTTGTTTCGAAGGCATACTTCGGTAAAGACCGCGTCGAAACTGACTCCTAAAGGGTTCTTCTTACCATGTTGGTACTAATGTTGGTATTCTGGTTAATGATTTGTTCATTATATGCCATAAAATGTTTTTTCCTTTTCCAATGAACAGATTGGATGTCAAAACTGTCATATGCATTGCATTAGTATATCTTTTATGCAGAACAATTGATTTTACCTGCGAGTAAGCGCTTGACAGCAGGAAATTTTCATACAGTGGAAAGTTTGATTGGGATAGAATGTGGAACGCCCGAATACTCCGTGAACCGGGGCAAGCTATATCAGGTAATCCCTAGTGATGTCAGCCATGTGATGTCAGCCAGCCGAAGTCGGTTATTCTGAAGCGGTCAGGTCGAGATTTGATGAATCTCTCGAGGACAACCAGTGTATTTCCTCGCAGATCAGCCAATCAGGGGCAAAGTCGTTGCAGACAGGGGCAGGCCACTCTAAGAAAAGCGCATAAGTTGTTCCTAGTCTGAGGGGCATTTGATCCGAAGCATCTCTCCGAGGTATAGAGTGCTGGAGCAGCTCATGGCAGACCATCAGAGTACAGATTTTTAGATTTCCTTTTGAGGAATATCCCCACAGGGATCCCGCAGACTGGGGCATATCAGAAGCGAAGGAATTGTTCCTCTCCGTGTCATCAGAGCTACTCAAGCAGGTTCAACCAATCTTCAAGTGTGAGGCGAATGTTGGGAAGTCGTGTTACCGTCCCTTGACCCTTCAACCAGAAATAGTGAATTCAGACAGGATGTTTTCCAGCGTCAGTCGTACCTGACCTGTCACTGATAGCCTAAATCCCAATCCTTATTGGCACGCCATTCCTAAAAAGCCCAATCCATGTTGGCAATCACTGTGAAGCCCAATCCGTGTTGGCGCATCAGTTTCAAAATCCAATCTTCATTGGTATGCAGGGAGACTCCGTCTGTTTTCCTCGGCAAAAGTCCAATCTTCATTGGCACGGGTAAGCTTCCCCAGGGAAGTCCGATCATGCTTAGCACCTTTGGTCATCCCCAGCAGAGTTGGTTTCACTCTTCCAGCATTTATTTTGCTGGAACAATTCTGTGATACCCGGTTATCCTCAGCGGAGCTGGCTTTGTCTTCGGCATTTATTTTGCTGAAGCGGTTCCGCATCCAGTTTCTCCAGCAGCGGAGTTGGCTTCACCTTTCCAACATTTATTTTGCTGGAATGATCCTTCTGTGTATAACTTTTCTCTAGCAGCCTGAGCCTGCATTTGCATCTTGCATATATCATCATATTTGCATCTCATTGTCAAATGCGTAGCATTTCCATCCTATACGGAGCATTACGCCATAGAAAAATTCAAACATATGCAAGTGCATACGAAGCATAAGCCAGTTTTTCTATCAGCCTTTCGTGGCAACGTGAAGCACTCTGTCATAAGTTCAGGGGCATTTATCCAGCAACTTTGTTCAGACATCTCTTTGGGTTATTTGATTTTCAGATCATACGATGGTTATGCTTTGTCCATCAATCATTTGATGATGACGAACTTTTCTTTCTGTCAATTCCTATTGAAGACGTGTACCTCCGAGCAGGTTTTTTGCCCGTCGGTTCCAATTGACGATGTGTTTTTCCCTGCAGGAGATTGGAATTCTGGTTCAGGAAGGTCTCCAATATTCAGATTTTTTTGGTATAAGATATGCGATGATGACGTTCGTCCTATCATGTGTGTTTTTATCAGAGTTGCTTGGTTAAGTTTCCCTTCTTCCCCAGCGAAGTTTTCCTCAGATTGTTGTTACGTCAGCGTTAAAAGATCCTATGGATTAAACTTAAGATTGTTACCCTTGTTGACAGAGATTTTTACCCATGTTGACGAAGATTGTTAACCGGGTTGAAGTAGTTATACCCTGGTTGATGGAGTTATACCCTGGTTGATGGAGTTATTACCCTGGTTGATGGAGTTATACCCTGGTTGATGGAGTTATTATCCTGGTTGATGGAGTTATACCCTGGTTGATGGAGTTATACCCTGGTTGATGGAGTCATACCCTGGTTGATGGAGTTATTACCCTGGTTGATGGAGTTATACCCTGGTTGATGGAGTTATACCCTGATTGATGGAGTTATACCCTGGTTGATGGAGTTATTACCCTGGTTGAAGGAGTTATACCCTGGTTGATGGAGTTATACCCTGGTTGATGGAGTTACTACCCTGGTTGATGGAGTTATTACCCTGGTTGATGGAGTTATACCCTGGTTGATGGAGTTATACCCGTAGTTGATGGAGTTATTACCTTTGTCAATGGAGTTATTACCGGTGTTGGCAGAATCATTACCCGTGCTAACGGAGTGGCTCCCCGTGGAATTATTTGTTCAAGTATCTATGTTGTCGGAGGTGTCCCCCGCAGAGTAGCTTGTTCAGATCTTCGAATGCCTGGTTCGCGCTTTACGTTTGTTTCTTCACAAATGAAGGTCAAGAAGTTTGTGGTTTTGACGTGGTCCTATGGCTTGATGCCTGCTTATTGTAGCAAATTTGAAGTTCGATTGATGATCCAACACTTGCGGCGTCACACGGGTGATGGATGGCGAGATTAGATGTTCTTTGTCAGATGATTGATCAGTTTGTTGCTGTGACAACTGGATTCGGTTTTTTGGATACTTTCCCCAAGCAGTTTTTGCAGTTTATTTTTGCAGATTGGCAAATTTCTGGGTTCTTTTGTATTCAACCGTCTTCTACCTTCGAATGATTGAAAGACATTTGCTTCTCAACCCTCTGGTCCATGCCGTTTGAATAGGGGCAGCTGTTGCACCCCAAAATTTGACCAACCAATTATCGCATTTGGCTTATGTTTCGACTAAGTTTGCATTCTGCACTTACATACCGCATACATTGCATTTTTGCAGTCAGATTGACTTTATCGGGATTACAGCCTCTCCTGGAGTTTCAGGCATTCCAGGCCACAGATACGAGGATTTATTTTGAGAGTTGGTGCTCGTCCCGGTGTTTTCAGTTCTCGCTGTTATTTTTGAGGACATTTCGATGTCCGGTTTTTACCGCTTATTTCGCTGTATTCGCGCATCCTTTTTTTCTAATCGATTTGATTGACTTTATTGCGTTTTTAGATTTTTCCCTTAATTTCTAGAATTTTAAAATAGATTTTAATTCTTTTTCTAGAATTTTAAATAGATTTTAATAATTTCTAGAATTTTAATTGGTTGTTTTTTAGAATAAACAAATTTGTTTAGATATAATAGGGTTAGAATTTAATAGATTTTGAATCTTTCTTTAGATATTGATTTCGTTTTAGCATTTTATAGATTTAATTTCTTTTAGAAATTAATAGGATTAATTTTCCTTTTAAATAGATTTTTTTTCTAGAATTTAATGGATATTAATCAATATTTTTTTAGAATGTTAATTGGGTGTTAATTAGGATTTTAACACTTTAATTAGGTAATTAGCGGTTTTTGATCAATTAATTTTGATTTTTTTTGTTTAACAAATTAATTGAGATTTTTAATTAGGGTATTGATCGTCATTAACCATTAATTAGTTTTTAATTGAGTTTAGTAGTCTTAATCATTAGTGGATCATTTCTTAATTAGCAGAATTAATTCAGTTAGTCCTCAATTAGTCTTTAATTAGTCTTTAAGTGAGTCCATTAGATATTAATTGCAATCAGAGTCATTAATCAAATTCAGTGGGCCAGGTGGCGTTTTGGGGGCCCAATCCCAGTCTGATGACACATGGCGCACTATAAAACCAGCCACGCGTTGCCCTCTCTCTGCTCCACCTACCAGTGGCACTCTCTGCATGGGAGCCACGTGTGGCAACATCACCCACTCTTTACCCCACGCTGCCACGCCATCCCCCCACGTGTCTCTCACCTGCTTCACCATCTCCCCTCGCCGCCGGCCATGCAGCCGCCGCAGGGACCGCCACAACCGTCACCGGAGCCACCGCAACTGTTGCCGGAAGTGGTGACGGTCGCCAGAAAACTGCAAATCACCAATGAACATTCATCTTCCTCAGAATTCATCAACCAATCTCCATAAACCGTTCAGAATCTTCACCGTTTCTTCATCCAATCCTCGCCGGAAACTGCATTTCATCCACCGGAAAATTCAAACAACTCAACTGTATTCAAGCAATGTTCATCAGAAACTCAAGAACACCACCGTGTTCATCACCAGAACTCCAGAAATCCTCCAGAACATCCATCGTGTTCTTCGTCCACGATTCATCACTGTTCTTCGTCAATCCTACATCTTTTCCCCAGATCGCGCATGAACTTCATCATCCTATCTCCAGAAACCTCACAAGAAATTCATCCTTCAAGAAACTTCACCGGAAGTTCATCTAGCAAGAACTCATCAACCTTCAGAAAATATGCAAGATCCAAGAACACCTTCATCCAAACGTTCATCAGAATCTTCCATCCATCATAAAACATTCATCGTTCTCCAAGAAACCTTCCACAACTTCAAGAACTCCATCGCAACACATCAACGCCTTCATCAGATTTCCACGAAAACTTCAGATATCTACGCGAACTTCAGATCTCCAAGGAATGTCCAGATCTTCATTCAACAACATTCAAACTTAGCCGTTTTCTAGATCCATCGTGACACCAAGATCGGTTGATCTTCATCAAAACCTTCAGACAGCTCCGTCACGATAACATCAGCGAAAGGCGTCATGGATCTTGTTTGTTTGAGGTTAGGTTTTGCGAGTTAGATTTGTTTGTGTGATTCAGACGAAGGTTGAGACGACGGATGAGTTTGAGAACGGCGGCGGTGAACAGTAAGTTGGGAGAAAGAGAGAAGAGAGAGGGAGATTTAGGGTTTCAGGGTGAATGAAGAGGAAAGTGAAGTTCCGTGGGGCTTCCTTTGGACTTTTGGGCCATTGGGCCCAATTTTCATATTTTGGATCCATCCCCCGTTCTGCTTACACACCCCCGTCCCTGGCTTCCTTTGTTTTTGTTGGAATTGTTTGCTGGGCTGGGCCCAACAGAGTGTTTATTCACGCAACCCCTGAATTCCTGCACCCCCCAACTGGCCTTTGTCTTTTCTTTTTTTATTGTTTGGATTAGTGTATTGTGGGCTGGGCCCTGTTTTTTCTGCTTTACCCCCAGTTTTCATAATGTAACCCCCTCCTCTTTCAATTTTCAATTTCCCTTGTATTGGATGATTGATTGTAATAGTTTAGTTTTATTTTCCTATTTTCTTTTAGGATTATAGTTTTTATAATTTAGCATATTATGCCTTTTTTTTTTACTATAAATTTTTAATATAGAATATTATAGATAGTAATATAGAATTTTCATCCTATTTTTTTTATAGGATATTATTAGAGTTAGATAGATTTTATATGCAATTTCCTTTTAATATTTCTTTAGAATATTTTCTAGTAGAAATTAATTGCCGTATTTTAGGAGTAGCATGTTATTCACATTTTGAGATTGGATTTCTCTCCTAATTTCTTTTCTATCCGTTTTTATCATCGATTTTATTTTTGGCTGGCTGTGTAACGCGATTCAATTGGAGAATGATTGTCGGTATCATTTATTTATCTTGTCTTTAACACGGATATCAATACGCTACCTCCGAGAGTTCGATTTCTCGTATAAGTCGAGCCATGACGGTCTAAGCGTTACATTGTTCCTGATTCGAGTGTCCTCGTCATGGATCCAAGGAGGAGAAGATTGGAATGGAGCTTGCGCACATGTCAGGAGCCAACGGAGCCGCTTCGTTCAACATCATCTTTCTTATTCAAGTCTTCAGCCAACCGTCGAGTGTTGTGAGCCGTGGCGTTAGATACGTGGGAAATGACAATCGAGCGGTCTCCCCTCGATCGTTTAGGGTGTTTAGTATATGTCCCTTGGGTAATACACGACGCACTCGCTCCTACGTATTAGGTTCTTGCGTGTGTGTCCCGAGTTCCTTCCCGTTTAGGCGTAAGCCTGCTTCCTCTTTGTTCTCGCCCCCGTGTGTAACACCCCACTTCCCAAAATCAATTAAATTAATAAACATTATAAATAAACAAAATCAGAGTTCCAATTCTCCAAAGTGGGATATCACATAAAAACAATGTTTCCTTATAAAAAGGTTTATCTCCAACTTCAGCGGAATATTAAATAATAAAATTCAATAAAAGTTTGATACGTTCACAGGGAAATAAAATATCAGTTCAACATAAAACAAATAAAAACGCCCAAGTCCCGTGCTACGTATCAGAGCATCCTAGACTCGACAATCACACCAATATCCAAGCTAGCTAAGCACCTGGATTATCTGTACTTCCGAAGAAGCACAGACCACAACAACAACAAAGGGGTGAGAAATCATGATCAAAAATATAATGGTAATGTAATACATGTAATAAGGCAGTAAAACACACCAACACATCAATTATTCACCCCAACAACACCATATAACGAACCTATTGTTCAAATTACAATATAACATATTATAATGCAAAATGCAACTCAACACCATGCATGCGGTACCGACTCATTGGTTCATTCAATCGAACCCACCATTCTCCACAAAGGAGTACGGGTGAATCACTTACGCTCCATCCGAGACATGATTCAGCCCCACCATTCTCCACAAAGGAGTACGGGTGAATCACTTACGCTCCATCCGAGACATGATTCAACCCCACCATTCTCCACAGAGGAGTACGGACAGATCACTTACGCTCCATCCGAGACATGATCCATCCCACCAAGACACCATGATATGCACACACCAATGCATAACTATTATGTTCAGGCACACTAAGTGCACACGATCCGCCTGATCGTATCATTATACATCACATATATATACATAGATATAACATGCACCAACACCATATAAATCAATCAGTTAGTAAACAAGTTCATATTCTGTCACCAAGATACAAACACATCCCACTACTCGGGGGTACGCGATCCTACTGATCACTACATACATATACATCAACTAATTGTCCACCAGTCATTATTACGGGAAACATGCACTATCACCAAGTACACAAGTTAGTTCCCACACTCATCATTCTTACAGTGCATCAAGGCCAAAGGGATCACACAAGCCCAAGCTCAAGGCCAAAACATCACAAAAATCACATTCTGGTTCTGCTACGTTCGCTGGCATTCGCCAGGAGAAGCCCCGTAGCGAACCTTCGCTAGCATTCGCCAGGCGAACCTGCTGGCGAAGCCCTCATTTCACTATCGTGCACTCGCCAGGCGAACCTTCATTCGCCAGGCGAACCTTCGCTGGCCACACTTGCCAGGCGAAGTTTCTACCCTTTAGGTCTGGGACTTAATTCTGAATTATTCGCTGCCACTCGCCTCAGCTCGCCAGGCGAACTCTCGCCTCCCTTCGCCAGGCGAAGCTTCGCCAACATTCGCCAGGCGAAGCCCAGCGAACGCTGCGATTCACCAAGTTTTCTCACAGTTCTGCAGTGTATTCTAGGCCAAATTGTACCTATCATCTCAACTCAGATCCTCAGTCTATTCTAGTACCAATCTTGCACATTACCGTAACCAATAGGTTTCTAATTCCTATTCCCAAAATCATCACCTACACACTTTACCGATACCTCAAAAGCCATACGGAATTTTCCCTAAAAACTGTAAAACACCCTATATGCCCTATATGCCAAATCATCCCAAAACACCAATTCATTAACGATTACTATATAATTAACAACAATCATCATCAATCATAACATAACAATATATATTATCATATATCGATCAATTTCCTACGGGGTTAAGGAATCCCCAACTACCCTATACATGTATAAACCATTCCCAATCAAGTTTCTCCCCCCTTACCTTGTTAATCGGTTGATTGATGAAAGAGCCCTCCAAGGTTTGGCCAATTCTGATTTTCCCCTGTTCCTGCTCCCTTTTCCGTTCTCTTTTCCGTTCTTCTCACTCCTCTCCTTTCTATCGTTCCTTTTTCCACTTTCTCTAACTTCTCATAATGTATCGTGAAAACTACTAACCCTCACATTCTCTATTTTAATTCTCTAATCCCAATAATAATACTAATTTAATAATAATAATAATAATAACTTAATAAATTAATAATAATAATAATAATATTATTATCTCACCAAAATAATAATAATATTAATAACAATAGTAACTATAATAAATATAATAATAATAATAATATTCCCACCAATATCAATATTATACACTATATTATTATATTCACCAAAACACCACCAATAATCCTCCTATATCAGGGACACCCACCAATAATAATATTCATACCGATGATAATAATAATAATAATAATGATAATAATAATAATAATAATAATAATAATAATAATAATAATAATAATAATAATAATACCACCAATATTACTATTAACTATTATATTATTATCTCCACACCACCAATGATCCTTATATATCAAGGATACTCACCAATCACATACCAACACACCCCACCTAAGGGCACACCAACATAAAATAATTAAATTAACACCAAAATGACTAAATAAATAAAATGGGTGTTACAACTCTCCCCCACTTTAAGTATTTTCGTCCTCGAAAATTACCTGATGGAACACTTCCGGATACGCTTCCCGCGTCCTTCATTCCAACTAACAAGTCACACTGCCTTCTGCAGCACCTCCCCAAGTTACTTTCACCAAAGATATCTCCTCCCTTCGGGGTTGTTTCTCGCCCGTCCAAACGAAATAGCAATGCCTCAACAATCAAATTATTTTCACTTGTACATCATCCACCTGGTTCAATGTACTTTCTCAACTAAGACACATGAAACATATCATGCCAATTCATAGCGACAGCGGGAAAAATGGTCTAACATGTTACTCCTCCCATGCCTCTGCTGCGCCACTCTGATACAAACCACAGAACACGGTGCGAACTTCTGAGACTTCGAAGCTCGACCAACATCAGTCACCGGCGTGACTCTCCAAACATATCTTTCCTTGGATCCTCTTGATCTTTTCAGCCATCTCCACATAATTTTCAGGTCTGAGCACAACACTCTCACTCGACCCATTCCAACACAGTAGAGTCCTACACCCCCTATTTCACCAAGCCACATATAGTGCCATTCCGACACTAGGATGGTAACCGTTATTATAGGTAACTCAATCAACGGTAATTAATCATCCCACAATCCACCTCGATCCAACACCCAAGCTCTCACCAATTCTCTACAGACTCAATAGTCCTCTCTGACTGACCATCAGTTTGCGGATGGTAAGTCGAACTCAACTTCAACTTAGTACCCGAAGCTTCCTGTAAGCCCTTCCAAAATCTCAATATAAACCTCAAATTTCCATCTGACACAATACTGGACGGAACACCATGTAACTTCACAATTACCCGAATATAAATCTCCGCCATCTTCGTCAACGGAAAACTAATATTGATCGACACAAAGTATGCAGACTTCGTCAATCGATCCACAATCACCCATATAGCATCAAAACCTCTCGCCGTATTCGGCAAACCTGTCACAAAATCCATAGTAATGCAATCCCATTTCCAAACCGGAATCTCTAATGGTTGCATAAATCCAGAAGGTCTCTGGTGTTCCACCTTCGACTTCTGACATGTCAAACAGGCATACACAAATTGAGCTATGTCTCTTTTCATACCAGACCACCAAAATAATTTCTTCAAATCATGATACATTTTCGTAGCTCCCGGATGAATACTCAGGCTACTACGATGTCCTTCGCTCAAAATTGACTTTTTCAATCCTTCATCATCTGGTACACAAATCCTGCCTCTAAATCTCAACACACCTGTACTATCCAATTTAAAGTCACTATCGGAGTCACTCCCTACTCCAGGCATCAAATCTACCAATTTCACATCCAACTTCTGATTTTCTCTAATCATATCCAAGAAGTCATTATTTACCTGCAACATACCCAACATTACACTATTTGCAGTAGTCTCATAAACCATGCTCAAATCTCTAAACTGTTCAATTAACTCAATTTCTTTCACCATCAGAGCTGCCATATGAATTGCTTTCCTACTCAAAGCATCTGCCACTACATTGGCCTTTCCTGGATGATAACTCAAACTGAAGTCATAATCCTTCAAAAATTCCAACCATCTTCTCTGCCTCATATTCAGCTCTTTCTGATCGAACGGGTATCTCAGACTCTTATGATCACTAAACACTTCAAATCTTGAACCATATAAATAGTGTCTCCAAATTTTCAACACAAAAACAACCGCAGCTAATTCAAGATCATGAGTCGGATAATTTCACTCATGCACTCTCAATTGCCGCGATACATATGCTACTACTTTACCATTCTGCATCAGAACCCCGCCTAATCCCATCTTAGACGCATCACAGTACACCACAAACGGTTCACTCGGAGTCGGTAACACTAACACCGGTGCCGTAGTCAATCTCTTTTTCAACTCTTCAAAACTTTCTTCACAAGCAGCATCCCATACAAAAACTTGGTTCTTTCTCGTCAACTGAGTTAATGGCAATGCTAAATTAGAGAACCCTTCAATAAACCTGCTGTAATAACCGGCTAACCCCAAAAAGCTTCTAATCTCTGTCGCTGTCTTCGGCGGTTCCCACTGCAATACTGCACTTACTTTTGACGGATCCACCGCTATTCCATCTTCAGATATTACATGCCCCAAGAAACTTACTTTCTTCAACCAAAAGTCACACTTTGACAGTTTAGCAAATAATTTATTTTCCTTCAACACTTGCAAGGCAATTCTCAGATGTCCTGCATGCTCTTCATCAGATTTAGAATAAATTAATATATCATCAATAAACACTACAATGAACTGATCCAAGTAAGAATGGAAAATTCTGTTCATATACTCCATAAATACTCCCGGTGCATTAGTCACTCCAAACGGCATTACAGCATATTCGTAATGTCCATATCGAGTCCTAAAGGCAGTCTTCTGAACATCACTTTCCTTTACTCTTATCTGATGATAACCCGATCTCAAATCGATCTTACTGAACACACGAGCTCCCACCAGCTGATCCATTAAGTCATCAATCCTAGGTAGAGGATACTTATTCTTAATAGTCACTTTATTCAATTGACGGTAATCGATGCACAGACGCATACTACCATCCTTCTTCTTCACCAACAACACTGGAGCTCCCCACGGCGATACACTTGGTCTAATAAACTTTCTATCCAACAATTCTCCAATCTGAGACTTCAACTCAGCCAATTCCACTGCAGACATCCTGTACAGCGCCATAGAAATAGGTCTCGTACCAGGAACAAGATCAATACCAAATTCTACTTCTCGCGTCGGAGGCAATTCCGTAATGTCGTCAGGAAACACTTCTGGAAATTCATTCACCACTGCTAATTCCTCCATTGACACTTTACTATCCACCGATAAGGTTGCAAATAAAGCAAACACTCTAGTTTCATCTTCCAACAAGGCCCTCAATTCTTTATTAGACCAAGAACTTGCCACAACTTCCTCTTCAGGGGTCAGGAACAACAATTCCTTCCGAAAACAATTGATGTAGACTCGGTTGAACTCTAACCAGTTCATACCCAGAATAACATCCAACTTACCAAGTGGTAGACAAATCAGATCCACTCCAAATTCTCTACCGAAAATAGTCAGCGGACACTTCAGGCATACCAAAGAAGTAGTCACTGAACCTATAGAGGGTGTCTCAATAGTCATCTGTGTCTCCAGAGTGGACGGCACCAAACCTATCCTCTCCACACAATCTACAGAAATAAACGAGTGCGTTGCACCCGTATCAATAATAGCAATCAAAGGAATATTATTGATAATACAAGTACCTTTGATAACACGCTCATCACTGGCAGCTTGAGTTCCTGCCAAGGCAAACACTTTTCCACCAGTCGGAGACGTTTGAGGCTTCTTCGGCTTCTCACAATGCGTACTGATATGACCCTTCTCACCACAGTTATAACAGGTCGGCATAGTTGCTCTGCAATCAGCTATCACATGACCTGGTTTCCCACACTTAAAACATTTCTTGGCTTCATTAGGGCAATCATTAGAACGGTGTCCCATGCCATCGCACCGAAAACATTTCCCTTCAACAGATGCTCTCCCATCTCTAGGCTTCTTATCAACAACAGCTTTACGTTTTCCCTTATCAGCAGCAACACTATAAGGAGTACCACTAAACCTCTGCTTACCCTTACGGTCATTAACAGCTTTGTAGTGCGCAATCCTTGCTCGGTTATCATTATCATAGATTCTGCTCCTGCTTACCAGCTCAGGATAGCTCCTGATCTTCTGACAAGCAATCCCCAACTCAATCTCTGGACGTAGTCCATTCTCAAACTTTAAGCACTTAGAAGTCATTGCCCCATCAACATTATAATTAGGACAATACTGCACCAGCTCCTCGAACTTGGCAGCATACTCTGCTACAGTCATGCTACCCTGTTTCAGCTCTAAGAATTCAATTTCCTTAGCGCTTCGGATATCTTCCAGGAAATACTTCTCCAGAAAACCTTTCCGAACCACCTCCCAAGTAATGGTAGTTCCAACAGCTTCCAACCTTTGGCGACTATTGTCCCACCAGGCTTCAGCCTCACCCTCCAGCATGTGAGTACCAAACCTCACCTTTTGTTCATCGCTACATTCCATAGTCCTGAAGATCTTCTCAATTGCCTTCAGCCACTTCTGAGCAGCTTCGGGGTCCAGAATTCCCCCTTCGAATGTTGGCGGCTTGTTGCTCCGAAACTGCGCCAAACTCCTGAATTGGGCATCTGCAGTTTGATTCTGATTAGCAACAACCTGCGCCATTGCTTGCATAGCAGCAGCCAATGCAGCATCGTTCCTTCCTGCCATACTTCTCAAAAAGAACAACACCAGGTTAAAAGACATTCAACTACATCATAAAGGACAGACTCAACTCGACTCAACAACACTGGCCGGACGGACCAACCTGCTCTGATACCAATTGTAACACCCCACTTCCCAAAATCAATTAAATTAATAAACATTATAAATAAACAAAATCAGAGTTCCAATTCTCCCAAGTGGGATATCACATAAAAACAATGTTTCCTTATAAGAAGGTTTATCTCCAACTTCAGCGGAATATTAAATAATAAAATTCAATAAAAGTTTGATACGTTCACAGGGAAATAAAATATCAGTTCAACATAAAACAAATAAAAACGCCCAAGTCTCGTGCTACGTATCAGAGCATCCTAGACTCGACAATCACACCAATATCCAAGCTAGCTAAGCACCTGGATTATTTGTACTTCCGAAGAAGCACAGACCACAACAACAACAAAGGGGTGAGAAATCATGATCAAAAATATAATGGTAATGTAATACATGTAATAAGGCAGTAAAACACACCAACACATCAATTATTCACCCCAACAACACCATATAACGAACCTACTGTTCAAATTACAATATAACATATTATAATGCAAAATGCAACTCAACACCATGCATGCGGTACCGACTCATTGGTTCATTCAATCGAACCCACCATTCTCCACAAAGGAGTACGGGTGAATCACTTACGCTCCATCCGAGACATGATTCAGCCCCACCATTCTCCACAAAGGAGTACGGGTGAATCACTTACGCTCCATCCGAGACATGATTCAACCCCACCATTCTCCACAGAGGAGTACGGACAGATCACTTGCGCTCCATCCGAGACATGATCCATCCCACCAAGACACCATGATATGCACACACCAATGCATAACTATTATGTTCAGGCACACTAAGTGCATACGATCCGCCTGATCGTATCATTATACATCACATATATATACATAGATATAACATGCACCAACACCATATAAATCAATCAGTTAGTAAACAAGTTCATATTCTGTCACCAAGATACAAACACATCCCACTACTCGGGGGTACGCGATCCTACTGATCACTACATACATATACATCAACTAATTGTCCACCAGTCATTATTACGGGAAACATGCACTATCACCAAGTACACAAGTTAGTTCCCACACTCATCATTCTTACAGTGCATCAAGGCCAAAGGGATCACACAAGCCCAAGCTCAAGGCCAAAACATCACAAAAATCACATTCTGGTTCTGCTACGTTCGCTGGCATTCGCCAGGAGAAGCCCCGTAGCGAACCTTCGCTAGCATTCGCCAGGCGAACCTGCTGGCGAAACCCTCATTTCACTATCGTGCACTCGTCAGGCGAACCTTCATTCGCCAGGCGAACCTTCGCTGGCCACACTTGCCAGGCGAAGTTTCTACCCTTTAGGTCTGGGACTTAATTCTGAATTATTCGCTGCCACTCGCCTCAGCTCGCCAGGCGAACTCTCGCCTCCCTTCGCCAGGCGAAGCTTCGCCAACATTCGCCAGGCGAAGCCCAGCGAACGCTGCGATTCACCAAGTTTTCTCACAGTTCTGCAGTGTATTCTAGGCCAAATTGTACCTATCATCTCAACTCAGATCCTCAGTCTATTCTAGTACCAATCTTGCACATTACCGTAACCAATAGGTTTCTAATTCCTATTCCCAAAATCATCACCTACACACTTTACCGATACCTCAAAAGCCATACGAAATTTTCCCTAAAAACTGTAAAACACCCTATATGCCCTATATGCCAAATCATCCCAAAACACCAATTCATTAACGATTACTATATAATTAACAACAATCATCATCAATCATAACATAACAATATATATTATCATATATCGATCAATTTCCTACGGGGTTAAGGAATCCCCAACTACCCTATACATGTATAAACCATTCCCAATCAAGTTTCTCCCCCCTTACCTTGTTAATCGGTTGATCGATGAAAGAGCCCTCCAAGGTTTGGCCAATTTTGATTTTCCCCTGTTCCTGCTCCCTTTTCCGTTCTCTTTTCCGTTCTTCTCACTCCTCTCCTTTCTATCGTTCCTTTTTCCACTTTCTCTAACTTCTCACAATGTATCGTGAAAACTACTAACCCTCACATTCTCTATTTTAATTCTCTAATCTCAATAATAATACTAATTTAATAATAATAATAATAATAATAATAACTTAATAAATTAATAATAATAATAATAATATTATTATCTCACCAAAATAATAATAATATTAATAACAATAGTAACTATAATAAATATAATAATAATAATAATATTCCCACCAATATCAATATTATACACTATATTATTATATTCACCAAAACACCACCAATAATCCTCCCATATCAGGGACACCCACCAATAATAATATTCATACCGATGATAATAATAATAATAATAATAATGATAATAATAATAATAATAATAATAATAATAATAATAATAATAATAATAATAATACCACCAATATGACTATTAACTATTATATTATTATCTCCACACCACCAATGATCCTTATATATCAAGGATACTCACCAATCACATACCAACACACCCCACCTAAGGGCACACCAACATAAAATAATTAAATTAACACCAAAATGACTAAATAAATAAAATGGGTGTTACACCGTGCGATCGAAACCCCTTTTCTCTCGCGTTCAGGCGATTGAGACCCCTTCTCTTTCCCATGTGCAATCGAGACTCGTTTTCCCGTCGAACTACGTTTGCTTTGATCTCTCGTGCCAGACGAGAGTACGTAGGCATAGGATGCGATATCCTAGCGAGCTCCCTTTTCCCTTTTTTCCCTGTTTTGCTGTAGGGCCGAACTACAGCTGCTCTGATTCCTCGTACCAGACGAGAATATGTAGGCATAGGATGCGATATCCTAGCGAGCACACTAACAACTAACGTCTTTGTTCTCTCGCTGTCGTGCGATCGAGACTTTCCCGGTGATGACTGATGTTCCCTTTCTCTTGCCCGAGCGCAATCGAGACCAGACCGTAGTTCTAGTTCCCATACCTGTAAAACCCGACATACTACGTCCGTTCTATCGCAAACAGGTAACGCCTAAGTCTCCGTCGAGCGAGCAACATACACCTAAACTGCTAGAATGCGTACGCTAGTATCGTCAATCCTTTCTCTCACCCCTGTGTGATTGAGAACACCCTGTCTAGCCGTAGTTAGCCCGAACTACGTTTGCTCTGATCTTTCATGCCGTATAAAAATACGTAGGCATAAGATGCGGTATCTTGGCAAGCAACCTTCCCCCTTTTTTCCCGTAGTTAGGCGAACTACGTTGACTCTGATTTCTCGTTTCAGACGAGAATACGTAGGCATAAAGTGCGATACTTTGCCGAGTCATTTTCTTTTCTTTTTAGACCAGACCCCTTAGTGTAGATAGTTAAAATAAACCCGTCAGATAAACACAACAAGCGTGGATCCCATCAAGTACGATGGACGTGAGGGGTGCTAATACCTTCCCTTTGCGTAACCGACTCCCAAACCCAGACAATGGTTGCGATGACTTTGGCTTATACCATTTCGTCAGGTTTTTTCCGATCGTTTCCTGTCCCGTTCCGAGGGATAAATAACGAAAGGTGGTGACGCTTCTATTTTGCCGGCACCTTGATTTTCGCAGTAGCGACAATGTTCGCTGGGCGAGCTACTGGCGAAGCCTCAACGAACCATCTCAAAATTATGGCAGTTACAAAAGGACTCTAAGTTCATTGGGAGAACTTGTAGAGAATGTTTGCTATGAGAAGTTTTAGCGAGAATGAAACCTTGGATGTCAGTAAGTAAATGACCCTAAGATCATTGTGCGAACATCTAGCGAGGAAATTCGTTGGGCAAAGAAGTATTCACACTGCGAAATTAGATATTTTCCTAGGGGCAGTTTAACTGTTCAGTGGGACTTCAGACGCCAAAAAGTGACTTCACTGAGCGAAGAAGGTGTTCGCTAGGCGAACTTGACAGATTTTAGTTGTACTATATAAGTACTTGTCACATTTTTCAGGGATCATAACCCCATTTTCACCTAAAAACCCTATTTTTAGCATTTCTTCACCAAAGAGTGATATTTTGCAAATAGAAGCTAGATTCGCACCCTAGTTCGATTCTTTGACATGGATGCTTATTCATCTTCTCTCATTACTTGTAAAGTAAGCTGCCATGGTTATAGATAGCTAAATTCCTTTGTATCAAAGGTAGAGGTAGTCTACCTTAACTTTATGTATTTCTTTTGATTGGCCTTGTATGTAAACAAATTATGATTAACATATGATGAATATTTTTGTTCTTAATGATCCATCCTTGTTTTGTAAAACTCCAGACATAGATTTTATGGAACTTGGCCTAAAATAATCATCTATCAATTTATAGATTTGAGAGATCGGTCTATGGTTGATATTTTCTTTGTATTGAACTTAAAGCTTACTATATTGGTTGTTATATGGAGAGATCGTGTAACGATGAATACATTATTTTTCACAACGTCGCTCTAGACATAGATGACATTGAGAGAATACGCGATGATATTAATCAAATCTGAATTCACATGCAAGATTAAGAGAATATGTATAAGTTAGGATAAATGAAAACTACTTTTGATATATTTTGTTAATCAAACATCTAAAATTTAAAGCTTTGCTACTAAAGCGTGACAATTTATGAAACAAACTTTGAAAACCCTTTTCATGAAACGATAAACTATTGAACGACAAGCATCCCATATTAGAGCAATCCTGGTGGAGACGATAACAAAATCCCCTACAGTACAATTCTAACAAAATGGAGCCGTTGTCGGGGATTGTTGTTTGATATTGCAAACATTGCAATTGTTTATTGATTTTATGATATTTGTATTATGATCTATTATCTCTGTTTAATTTTCTTGTGTTATTTTATTTTTTTGGTTAATTGTGCAAATTCTGTTTATGTGAGGGAGTGTACCTGCAGACCAACTTCTTTTCAATCCTGAGATTGAAAGAACCACACGAAAGCTCAATAGTAGAACTAGGCAGAGAAGGAAACATGCCAAATAAATACAAGAACACGGAGAAACTTCTTCATCTACACCCATTATTATGCCAAACATGGCAGATCCAGCACCACCACCCCCTGCTTCAACCCCATGTGTTAACAGTTCAAGACACAACACTCAGTTCAAACGTAATGCCAACAATGGAAGGCATTCTAAGATAAAGACAAGAAACCTAACTCTTTTATATGAAAATCCCTTTGCGGGGATGGACCATGAGGATCCGTTTACTCATCTCACAAAGTTTTACGAGATAACGGGTGCATATGGAGCACCAGAAGTCGAAGATGAATCTTTGTTCTAAAGACTATTCATGCATTCCTTAATTGGGAAGGCGAAGGAGTGGTATCTTGACCAATATACTTTTGTGATGACGAATTAGAACGTATTAGACGAGAAGTTTCTTGAAAGATTCTTCCCTCACAATCGGTTTTTGGAGGCCAAGATAGGGATTTTGATATTTGCACAAGGAGGAATCGAATCTCTCAACGAAGCGTGGGAGATATTCAAATTTATGTTGATAAGTGCAAAGGCTATGGGCTTGATGACTTGATTAAATGCATATACTCCACAACAGACTCCAACCTGTTCATAAAACTCTTTTGGATGCTACAGAGGGTGGTTCTCTAATGTCAAAAAGCACGGAAGATGCAGTTTCCATCATTGATAGGATGGAACTAAATGATCATCAAGGTCAACAAAACCGTGTTACTTTATAAAGAAATCCAGGAATTATCGAGCTGGAAACAAATGATGCTATCCTTGCTCAAAATAAATTATTCTCACAACAAGTGGAGTTGTTGACAAAGCAAATTCCAAAACTTCCACAATAAATCAAAGAGATGCAAGAAGTTCCTAACAAAAATCAACAAGTATCAAGTTGTGAACTTTGAAAATATGATCATCCTACCGGCTATTGTCCACCGATCATTGAAGAAGAAAACTATACGAGAAACCAAAATCAAGGCTATCAACCAAGACCATTATATCAAAGAAATAACCATGGTTACCAACCGAGAGGTAATAGCCAAGGTTACCAACAAGGGTGGAGACAAGAACCGATAAATTCTAACTGTCAACCATATCAAAATTAAAACCAACCTCCACAAAACCAAGGTGGAAGTTCATAGATAGAAGACACCCTCAATCAATTTATGTAACTATCAATGTCCAAACAAAAGAACATTGATTCCATTATTAGGAATCTTAAGGCACAAATTGAGCAATTGTCCAAACAATTGGCCGAGAAACAAAAATAAGCCTTTCTGGCGAAGCCACAATTGGATCCTAATGAGGTGTGCAAAGCTATCCTTACTAGGAGTGGTAGGAAGATTTATTTGTGAATTGGTGAGAATGAAGTGGAGAAGGAGGTTGTAATTGAAAATGAGGATGAAATTGTTGAAGAAGTTGAAAAAAATAATGATAAGGAGTTAGTTGAAAAGGAGGAAGTAGAAAAGAAGTTAAGAGAAGAGAAAAAGAATAATGATAGGAAGGAGAAGGAGTAAGTGAACATCCCTATTCAAAATTTACCTTATCCTCATGGTCCTACAAAAAGGTATAACGCAAGGCAATATGCTCTGTTTATGGATATTTTTAACCAACTGCAAATCAATATTCCATTTGTCGAGGCATTGGAGCAAATGCATACTTATGCAAGATTTATGAAGGATATCATCACCAACAAGAAACAGTATACTGACCAAGAAACCATATTTGTTGATGCTAGTTGTAGTGCAATTATTTAAAGGACTCTTCCTAGGAAACAAAGTGACCGGGGAAGAGTTACTTTACTTGTTACCATCGGTAATATCTATGATGGTAATGGGTTGATTGATTTGGGCTCTAGTATAAATTTGATACCGTTGTTAATTGTTAAAAGATTGGGACACATGGAGTTGAGGGTTACTAGAATGACTTTGTAAGATAAATCTACTACATGTCCTCACGGTGTAGCTGTAAATGTATTGGTGAAAGTTGATAAGTTTTTGTTTTCCATTGACTTTGTGGTGATAGAAATGGATAAAAATGATGATGCTATTCTAATTCTTGGAATACCTTTCATGAAAACAACAAGAATGGCTATTGATATGAATGATGGTTTTATGAAAGTGATATTTCAAGATGAAGAAGTTTTCTTTAACTCTTTGAAGCCATAAAGCATTCAAAAGACAATAATGATTGTTTTCGTCTTGATGCAATGGAGGAAGTGGTAGAAGAGGTGAAAAAATAAGTTCATGTTGCTACCCCTTAGAAAAAAGTTCTTACTCATGATTTCCTAGTCTCAATGAGAGTGAAGAAAATGAAATTGAAAAGTGATTGCGAGAACTTGAAGCATTAGAAGAAGTTCCTCCCTTGGAAGAGCTAGATGATGTTTGAAAAAAGAAAAGCTGGAGGACATCAAAATGGAGTTGAAAATTTTTGCCCCCTAATTTAAGGTATGTGTTTCTTGATGATGGGGGGCAAAAATCCGTGATCATAAGCAATGAGCTAACCATTAAGGAGGAAGAAAAATTGATTGTGGTGTTGAAAAAGAATCAAAATGTTATGGGGTGGACTCTTCCCTATTTAAAAGGAATAAGCCCATTATATTGTATGCATAGGATCTAAATGGAGGATGACTTTAAGCCGGTAGCTCAACCTCAACGCCGCATAAATCCTACCATGAAAGAAGTGTTTAGTAAAGAGGTGGTTAAGATGCTTGAGGTCGGAATGATCTATCCTATTTCCGATAGTCCTTGGGTTAGTCCGGTGCAAGTGGTACTGAAGAAACGTGGGATGACGGTGGTTCGGAATGAAAAAAAAAGAATTAATTCCAACAAGATTTATGATCGATTGGAGAATGTGTATCGATTACCCTAGGCTAAACAAAGCTATGATGAAAGATCACTTATATGGATTGATTGAAAATCAATATTTTATGACTTGATTGAAAAGTCCATTGAAGTTTTCATGGATGACTTTTCGGGTTTTGGGCCGTCATTCAATCTTTGTTTGAAAAATCTGGATGTTATGTTGGAAATGTGTGTGGAAACTAATCTAGTGCTTAATTGGGAGAAGTGCAACTTCATGGTTATATAAGGAATTGTGCTCGGCCACAAAGTTTCTTTAAAGGGCCTTGAAGTTGACCAATATAGTCCAGCAGACTACTGATAAGATTAAGATGATTCAAGAGAAGATGAAGATTTCTTAGAGTCGTCAGAAGAGTTATCATGACAAGAGGAGGAAGGCACTTGAATTTCAAGAGGGGGATCATGTGTTTCTTTGGGTTACTCCTATGACTGGTGTTGGTAGGGCATTGAAGTCGCGTATGTTGGCGCCGTGTTTTATTGGTCCTTATCAGATTTTGCAGAAGATAGGGGAGGTAGCCTATCGTGTCGCTTTGCCGTTGTCGCTTGCTAATATCCATGACGTGTTCCATGTGTCTCAGTTGAGGAAATACATTGCGGATACGTCACATGTAGTCCAAGTAGATGATGTGTAGGTGAGAGATAACCTGACCGTGGAAACATCACCTATGCAGATAGAGGATCGAGAGTTGAAGCAACGTCGAGGTAAAGAGATTGCTTTGGTGAAGGTCGCTTGGGGAGGACCGGCTGGTGGAAATGTGTCTTGGGAACTTGAGAGCCAGATGATGGAGTCTTATCCAGAGCTGTTTAAATCAGGTAACATTTTCGAGGACGAAAATTCCTAAAGTGGGGGAGGGTTATAACAATCCAATTTTTCAATAATTAATTATTCATGTTAATTTTTTGATTTAGTTGGATGATTTTAATTATTGGAATTATTGGTAGATATTTGAGAGGAGAATTTATGGAAGGAAATAGAATGGATATAGTTATAAAGGAAAAATGGAAAGAAAAGAGATAGAAAGGAAACATAAGAGAAAAAATAAAGGAAGAAGGAGAAAGAGGAGAAAAGAGAAGGAGAAGAAGGAAAAGTTGGAAAAAGCTCAAGAATAACTCTCAAGCATCGATTTAGTCGAGGTAAGGGTGTGAAATGTTGTTATTCTAGCAATGTATATGATTATGTATGCTTGGGTTAGATTGTTGGATGTTTTTCTACAAATTCCGTTTAAGGGCAAAGTGGATTTAATCGATAGAAACTGAGTTTTAACGGTCGAAAATGAGAATAAGTGGTATAATTTAGTCGAGGGAGGTTAGACTAAGGCTATGGAACTTGTTTGGTGAGAATCGGTCGGTTTTATGGAGAGTTATGAAAGTTGGACAGTGAGAATTTCTGAGTTCACAGACGTTCACTAGCACATTCGCTAGGCGAACTGGTCGTGAGCATTCACTAGCAACTCGCTAGGCGAGCAAGTTAGCGAGAGGTCTCAAACTTGGACATAATGAATTTGATATGGTTCGCTGGTAGCGGGTGAGGTGGCGAAGGATTCTCTAGGGCCTCGCTGCCGCGAGTAGGTGGCGAGCAAAGTCAGTAGCTTCTATTTGCCTTCGCGACTTTGTTCGATAGGCGAACAGATAGCGATTATTCGCTAGAGACTCGCTAGGCGAGAGGGTCAGTGAGCGTGATAGCAATTGGTTTTCCTTATGATTCCGTTCCATGTTGATTTCTTGGTTCGATAGGTTCGATCCTTGTTGGAATAAGTAATTGTATACTGTGAAACATATGCTATGGGTAGTCGTAAGGCGTGAATCCTAGATTGTGGAATTGATTTTGAAATGTGGTCTTTTGATAAATATAATGCATTGTTTTAAATTGATTAAAATGCATGATGAATGTTATTGAATTCATTTTCGTGAGCACGATGTTGTGAATGCATATTTTTTGTATGTGATTGTGTTTGAGAATGCATAAGAATATATGGTGGATATATGTGCATTGCTTGGTAAATATATTGATGATATTGTATATGAATATGTTGTGTATGCAATCATGTTATAATTCTTGAGTGATGAATTATTTGAATGCATGGGATTAAGATGCGAGAACGGTCTTAAGTGCATTTGGTTATTGATTGCATATGCATCATTTAGTCAAGAGGCAATGTTTGCTAGTTTCGTGGAGACTAGTGACTTGTCCCAAACCTAGAAGGGTGGGTTTAAAACCTTAGGGAACAGACTTTTTTTGTTATCTGTCTAGAAGGATGGACCCGGTTTAAGTGTAAAAACCGAAAAATGATAACAAGTGTTGGTACCACATGGCATGAGTTGCATTGAGTTGCATTGAGTCACATGATTAATGTGTATTGTTGTATGAAAGTATACTCGTATGTGAAGTATTGAATTGAGAATGATGGATGTATACATGATGAAACATATTTTGTGATTATCCATGTGTGTTTATATATGTTGTGAAATGTATGATGAGTTATGAATGAATTGTAGTGAGAAATGCGGAATATGTGTATTCTATGTTTGTGTGTGTGTGTGTGTGTGTGTGTATATATATATATATATATATATATATATATATATATATATATATATATATATATATATATATATATATATATATATATATATATATATATATATATATATATATATATATATATATATATATATATATATATATATATATATATATATATATATATATATATATATATATATATATATATATATATATATATATATATATATATATATATATATATGCATTGATTATTATGATAATATTTCTCACCCTTCTGCTGTTTTATAATGCTCTATGAGGCATTACAGATTAGCTTTGATGGAGGTCTTTTGTGAAGTATAGCTTCATCCTTTTGGTCGGTTATGCTCTGATATGTAGCACCGGGTAGTTAGGACTGTATAGTATCCTTTTGGGATACATTTTGTATATGTATCTGATGGTAAATGTTTTGTAACATGAATGATATTGTGAACCCAACTGAATGATGTATTTATATGATAACGTTTTTTAAATGATTCAAATGTTTTAATCTTCCGCTTATTTCTAAATATTGAGATGTGGGTGTAAGGACTAAGTTCCTTTGTTGAACTACCCCACTGTTGCATGTCTTTTTTTAAAGCAGGTGTTTTATGTTATTTTGGTGTTTGATGTGGCATACTTCTTTTATACCATGTTTCAAATTTACTCTGATGAAATTTTATTATGTGATTTATTTGTTTATTTGAGGATATAGAAGGGGGTGTTACAACAGCCATCAAAGGTCAAATAAAAATGAAAATCCAACAGCCATCAATAATAAAAAATCATGAAATGGAATATCAGCACCATCAATTTCAGGACAAGAAAAAGGAAAACTTTTCAAAATCGTATCCAACATATCTCCCTGAATAATGAAAGTTTTAATGATCCTTGAAAAGGTGTTTTAAGAATCTGGCTATAAGAAGAGAAGGAAAAACGTCAAACGGGACACGGATCCGAAAAAACAGAAAAATCACACAAAGGCTCAGATATTACTCATCATCGCCACCAAAAAACCATACGAAAAATCCTCGAATCTGGGATCAAAAACCAGAGGAAAAATCATCCAAACAAAATCCATCAACCATCAATCCTTCAATCACCAAACCGCATCAAAAACCATACATAGAAACTTCCAAAAAAACTGTCAAAGGGCTCAGAACGAATCATCATTGCCCAAAATCAACAATGCCATCAATGAGCACAAACCCATTTTCGCAAACAGCAAAATCAAAACTGTTAGTTCCATGGTTCTATGATATAGAATTGTCCATGGTTCTATGATTGGCTAAATTATGGTAAAACATGACTCTGCACTAATGTTTAGCAGGATGTCATTACCATAGTTATGACATCGCTAAAGGAGCAAGCAAGAGCTGGTGAAAGAACTGATATGGAGTAGTTTAATGTGAATGTCATGCTGAATGTCGTGACATCCATCACGACATCCATGACAGAACTATTGTCGTGTGTGAGAAATAGCAGGAGTAATGGTGCAGCAGGAGCTAGCAAGAACTGATAACAGAACTGCTGTCATGTGTTGACATATGGTGCAGCAGGAGCTAACAAGAACATATGACAGAACTGCTGTCATGGATGAACTACTGTCATGGATGTCATTACCAAAGTAATGACATAGTTGTCTGGCACAGCAGGTGCTGCTATGTGTTAGCACTAGCCGCAACAGGTTGAGCTATGGTGAAGTTCCTCACAGGTAGTGAGTGAGGTGTGCAGCCACAACTGTTGGAGTTGTGATGAAGCTCCTCACATGCAGTGTGAGGTGTGCAGCCACAACAATGTGAGTTGTGGTGAGTGAGGTGTGTTGTCATGTGTTTTAAGCAATACATAGTTGCAAGACGTAGTTGCATGACAACAGAAGGAGCAGCTAGTGGATATCTCTTGACATAATTTGTTTGGATTGATGAGACCATGTTAAAAATACCTCATCAGTAAATATGTCAAGGAGATGTATTAGGAACAAGAACAAATTGTACTGGTATTCAGAAAAGGATCTTGGATACCTTTTAGGAAACTTGAATATACTTGTTTCTAATGTTATTCTGCAGAAGATTGAGAGAAGCCATGACTGTCATGAAGAATAGTCTGTAGAAGTGTTCAGCAGGGCAAGCTGGAAAGCAAGTTTAAGTGAAGCTGAATGTCATGACCAATGTTATGATATTGATTGTATGACATCAGGCAGCTAACATGCACAGTAGGAATGTTGGTTTTCTGGTATAATGCGTGAGATAGCTCAGGCTAGATTTCAGGAGGCTTATCAGGGTTCCTAGATATCTCAGGAAAGATTCTAGGCAGTACTGACCAGATCATGAAAAGACATGAACTAAATTGAAAGCTCCTTGAATTGTGGAAATTAGTTTTACTTTGTTAAAACTAATGTTTGTTACTTATGACTAGCCCAAGCCCAGTCTGCACTGCTATAAAAGGAGGAGCAGAAGCAGAAGAAAATCAAGCACTCACATCAAGAAAAACCAGAGTGTAAAATAGAGGTCTAGGGTTGAGAGTCCCTTGTGTGTAAGTCACCCTTTGTATCTTTTGATACATTGAGGTAGACATATTGGTAAGTGAAGAAGGCTAGTTTTCACATATAAAGTCTGTTTAGGAATACTTGTAATCCAAGCAATTGTCTGGTTGATGATTGCATTGGTTAGGTAGATTCTAGGTTGTGCCTCACTCAAAGTTGTGAAGCAAGAGTGTGTGAGTTCCTTGATCATAGCTGTGAAGCATGATCAAGATGTATATGAAGTGTCTCTTCATATTGAATTCTGTAATTGTGAATTGAAAATCACTGTTGTGTGATTGAGGGGAAGTCAGTGGGTATACTCAGGTACTAGAGTGTCTCTAGGCTGAAATTGCATTGGGTAGAGATTAAGTGAGGAGTGTAAACTAGAGGTTTAACTCTAAATTAATTCTGCTAATAGTGGATTTCCTTCCTGGCTTGGTAGTCCCCAGATGTAGGTATTGTTGATACCGAACTGGGTGAATAATTATTGTGTTATTTATGTTTCTGCATTTACAATTCTGTACTTTAAATGGTTAGATAAATAGTATGACAGACTGCAGATGTCACAACAGAGGTCGTGACATTGGGACAATTTAAAGAAATTTAAATTGGGCATGGTCTATCCTCATCCTTGTTGAGCAGAGATCAATGTTCTTGGAACACATGTGATCTGCATACCAGAATTTCAAAAACCGTGAAACCTCATTTTCATAAAAGGAAATAAACCGGCTCAGAGGACGAGCTCATCATCGCCAGAAAACATCAAGATCCAACCGTAAGAACCAAACGATCATAACCCCTTGTTGTTTGCTTTGTTTTTTTTCTTCAGGAAATCAAAAGAGAAGCAACACATTAAGAAGAAGAAGAAGAGATAACGAGGAAGAAGAGGAACTCGCGGCCGTTAGGGAGAAGAGAGCAAATTTTTTCAGAGAAACACAAAAGAGGGGCGCCGCTGACCCTCAAAGAGGATTAGGGTTATTACAAACCCACCTCTTCCTTTTATGTTCAACCGGGTCAATTCTGGGATTTGATAACCCAGCCCGACCCACTTTTTTTAATTTTATTTGTTTTTAATTTTTAGTTTTATTTGTAATATTGTTTAATTAATAATACTACTAACACTAACAACTAACATTACTAACCCATTAACATAAAAAAATAATAAAATCTGAAATATATTTATTTTATTAAAAGAATAAAACGATTTTTAATCAAAATAATAAAAATAATAATTTGAATTTTATTTTAATTTGAGTTTTTTTGATAAAAATAACAAAAAAATATATGTTTAGAGTAATTTAATTTATTTTTTTCTTAATAAGAAAAAATCAAAAACAACTTTTCTAGTTAATTTAATTTCGTTAATATTAATTGAAAAAGCCTATATATATATATATATATATATATATATATATATATATATATATATATATATATATATATATATATATATATATATATATATATATATATATATATATATATATATATATATATATATATATATATATATATATATATATATATATATAAGTCCTAAAAAAAACATTTTTAATTGCTAATTAATTAATTCAACCTCTTTTTAAATAATTTAGAACTATCTCTCAACTTACTATTCAATATAATTCAAACTTCTATTCATGCTTACCGTACACATTATTCACATTCAATATCTCATACTATCCACATATCTTTACGTTACCAATTATCTCTGCTTTTATTTATTCACTGCTTTTACCGTTTACCCGTCTCTGAAGAAAAGGTTTTCCGTTTGACCGTAGTGTCAATGTCTTTACCCTCACTCTGTCCTAGCCTTAAGATTTGAGTCTTCGTACTCACCTTTTATGCGTCTCCCCATGGACATCCACCCCTTTTATCCTAGCCTTAGGATTCGAGTCTCCATACTCACCTTTTAGGCATCCCGCTGTGGACATTTCCCCTTTATCCTAGCCTTAGGATCATGTAAGTTCCCGTCGTGGAATACTTACTCATCCCTTTTCAATTCAACTACAACGTAGCATGGGAGTCGCCGCACTCCAAGTAAGCGCTTCCATATGAACGTTTATTCCCCCTTAGAACCTTGATCACAATCAATAAGTTCCCATTCCTCCCTCTGTAAGGGGAACTACGATTACTCTGATTCCATCCCCTACCTCGAATACGTAGGCACAAGATGCGAATCTTGGCGAGTATACTTAGGACTAACCCTTTAGGTCTTTCTCTTAGCCTTTAACCCTTAGCATTACCCTTAAGCAGATAACCATTAGCAATAAACATAATAAAACAAGAGGTTCCTGTAGAGTACTATAGAAACTTAGGATGCTAGCACCTTCCCTAAGTTTAACCAACCCCCGAACCTAAACTCTCTAGCTTTTGCACTTGCATTGCATTGTGGGTAATTCGACATTTTCCCCTTCCATTGGACAAATTAAAGACCGGTGGTGAACCAATGAATTAAGATTCAAGTTAATCCAATAATTTGATATCCAATTCTCACCGCGACAGAAATGGCGACTTCACTGGGGATGTTCCTTTAATTTTGAGGGTTTCCCAAAACTTGTTTTATTATACTTGTTTATTGCTTTATATATATATCTGCTTATCTGCTTATTTGTATATGCTTATTTATGCTTTTTGGGTTGGTACCTTTGTGTGGTGAGATAAGTCCTACACCTGGACTTGAGTGAACTTATTAATAGGAAGGTGATATATTCGACGAGGCTTATAGGGAGTGATTCCCGACCAAGCTGACTTGAGAATCACCGCTCAGTTGAGGCCCTTTCGAAAACAGTACTGTTGAACGAGTAATCATGAAAACATTCACTATTTTCCACTGGAGCCTGTGATACTGAGGACCGTAGTTACCTTTAACCCCACTTTGGCCTTTATTAGGACGTAGTGCAATGACTATGAGGGAGCAGTCCCAAAGTAGTTGATATGCAATACTATAGTCAAAAGAGGTTCTCTTGAGAATATTATTAACCATCGAGTAGTCGGGAAATTGATAATATCTGAAAGATGGACTAATGATTTTGGGCACCTTTTTAGAACCTTGTTCTACAAGTACAATCAACCTTTAGTGCACACCCTTTGGGGATGGGTATACCCTTCGCTCCATGCTCGTTGTAAACCTAAGTTCCCTATTTGTTCATCTTTGTGCATCTATGTGCTTGCCTGTGTTTATGCATCTTTGCATCCATAAAGCATCATATTGGATTCATGGAATTCTGAGTTTATTTGTAAACATTACAGAACCATTATGGATTACAAAAGAAAAACATTTTGATATATTCTTTTAATAGTGCTAACTTGGATGGCCTAAGGAAGTTGATAGCTCACATTGAAGATTAAAAGAGATTCAAAGACAAGAAACTCCTATTATTGAAGATCCAAGTGAACATGGGATTCCTTCCTTACTTTCCGACAAGAAAAGAAAAGAGATGAAGGGTTTATTTTCCTCTATCAAACTACTTCTCGGAAGTTGATCATGGACAGACTTATATTCAAGAAAGTCCAGCTAGAAGAGCAGATCAAGAAGCACGAGCAAGACTTCCGTAAGACTTTATTAGCTTTTATTTAGCTATTATGTCAGGACTCTTTTAAGAAAGTTTACGTGTAATCCAATATAAAAATAATAATAAACGAGTTTTCTTTGGTATTTTGTGATGTTTGTAAATACTTGAGTTCCATGAAACCTTTCATTTATGCATTCTGCATTTTGCATTTTGCATCCCTCATTTAGCATATACATGTGCATTGTGTCTCTTCTCTGTTGTAGCTCATCCGACCTTCTGTCTTTGTCTGTCAGTTGACATCCGAACCATTTGACCAAGCTCGAAGTATTACTGAAGGATAGTAAAAAGAACGAAAGATATGGATTCCATGACTGGTTTCAGAGTGATGACTAATCTGGTATTTGATCTTCCTTCTGATGACAATATTCAACAAGTGGATGTTCCTACGCAATCTCAACCTATGCAAGATAACCTGTTTGTTCAAGTTGATGAAAGGGATTCCCAGTTTCCACGGTGTATGCCAAATCTCCAGAATGTTCATACTGAGATGATCGACTCGAACACCAGCTGTGAATTTCATGACGAAGTAATGGGGCATTCGATTGAAGAATGCAAATTTTTCCAAGAGAAAGTTCAA
The DNA here is from genome assembly GCA_963859935.3 of Lathyrus sativus. Classification (NCBI taxonomy): domain Eukaryota; kingdom Viridiplantae; phylum Streptophyta; class Magnoliopsida; order Fabales; family Fabaceae; genus Lathyrus; species Lathyrus sativus. The sequence continues at coordinate 166,534,694 of OZ012735.1, read as the reverse complement.
GAAATGATAAATGATGGAGTGCTGACCTTCAGAAGAGAAAGCCCGGTCTTGAATAGAACACCGTTGTGTTGATGAATATAGAGACTTGAAGGACTTGTTTGGAAGTTCATTTTGTTTGCTTATATGTATTTTATTTCTTTGATTAGAAAAGCATAATTGGCATGTAAGAATTTGTTTGTTTTGAATGATTTATGCAATGCATATATTTGTCTTGAAGAATTCCATTCGTATTCACTCATAAAATACTTTTTATGTTCTATAATGTCAATTTTACCCAATCTCTTATCTTGATAGAGAATTGGGAGGAGGATGACGAAATAAAAAATGCAAGATCTCTAGTCGTATGCTTTTGAATGAAACCCTGTTGATGATGTAAGGCATTGTTTCAAGTCCTAAACACTGGAGATATAAGGAATATAACCCCTCTTTAACCCCTTTGAGCCTTGAAGTATGAGTTTTCTTTTCCAAATAAAAAACCCTCAATTTTAACCAGGGGCAAGGTAGTTTTCAGTTAAACTAATCGAGGACTCAGACTCTCAAAAACGGAGGAATGAACATTCGAAAATCCATTTTATCTATTCCTAACATATTAGGAGGCTGGAAGTCAAAAGACATAAACGATTATCCCTCAACTATATAAAGAGTGAGGCAGTCACAATCCTTTCAAAAGAGTCAAAATAACTTAGAGTCACACGACTTGTTCATAAATAAAAAAATGAATGAAAAAGAAAAGCCCGCTAAGTCAAAACCTACGAAGGAGACTTAGGCAAAATTAGGACATCCTGCTGGACTTCAAAGTCAAATTCAAAAGACTCCGTCCAGGAAAAAGTTAGGGAATGAAAAATGCAAAAAAAACACAAAGGATTACCAAGAAATATCCTCATTAAAGGATAAAGTCGTGGGATCAAACACCAAAATAAAATAGGTGAATGACTACCGTGTCCAAAGCCTCGGTGAATTCTAGACCATATCAAAATTCTCTTGAGAGATGAGTACTCGTGTCAAGTTAACTGAATGTAGGATTGGAGAACATCATGAAGAATGGGTGGGTAAAAATAAACTTTAAGCCTTTATCCTTTGTTTCTTAAACCGTGAACCAAGCCATGTTACAACCTTTAAAAGACCTAATTGAAGTAGGGTTTATTTTGAAAGCATACACGATAAAATAACGTTTCCTGACTCCTATGTGCTATGCTCAATTTGATGTTGGCTTTATAAATTAAATTCATATCCTAACTAGTGATTTGGTCACAAGTTATTGTGATATCTTGTTCAAAAAAAACTTCAAGATAAACATATATGTTGCATTAACAGTTTCAGGATTAATATTTCATGCGTGTTGATTTTGCCGGATATCTTAAAAAGTTTACATATAGACATCGACGATGAAACTTGAAGATTCCACTGAACAGGGGCAAGTTGTTTCCAGGTCGCTCACTAATGCAAGTGACTTTCTTAAGAGCTATTTTTGAAGACTCGGTCATAATACCGTCAATCAGGGGCAGTTACGTCGAGATTCGACGAATCTCTCCAAGAGTTTGAAAACAGTGGGGCATTTCGACGCCATGTTTTCTGTAAAATCCTCTCGAGATGACTCTTTTTTTCTCATGAACCGTGTGACTTGGGGCATTTGAGAATCGAAGGTGGTCATGACAATTCTGCGATAAATTTTTTCCAGGCAAGAAATCTCTAGTTGGTAGGGCTGGAAATGAGTCGAGTCGAGTCGAACTCACCTCAGCTCGGCTCGACTCGTTAAGAATTGTTCGAATTTGAGTTCGAGTTCGAGTTCGACACGAACTTTTTTTTAAGCTCAAACTCGACTCGTTATAAGTTCACGAACAGTTCGATTCGACTCGTTAGGTTCATCTCATTAGGTTCAGCTCACATGGTTCACGAACTTAAAAACTATTTTTTAAAATATATATATTTTTTAGTATATTTGACATTTTAAATAAATATATATTTTTTAAATAAAATATTAAAATAAAATAAAAGTTATCATATTGATATTTAACTTTATCTTCGAAATCTACTAATTCAAAACCTACACAACTTTCAAGAGATACATTTGAGAGTCTAACTCAAAAACTACTAAATTGAAGATTAAATTTGTCTAAGATTTGAAGTAAATATTTAAACCTAATCTTAAAGACAGTATAATTCTTTTCATATGTAATCGAGTTGACTCATGAACCTAACGAGTCGAACTATGTATAGTTCAAGTTCAGCTCATTTAGTTAACGAACTTAATTTTTCGCTCATACTCAACTCATTTGGTTCATGAACCTAGTTCAACGATTTAATTGTCGAGTCGAATTCCGAACTATCTTCGAGTTGGTTTGGTTCATTGCCAGCCCTACTAGTTGGTGACTTGAGAATTCCCAGTGAGCTGATTAGCTTCACCTCTTCAATGAAATGGATGTATTTCACTTCTCAGTAGGTATTTTTACAACGTCGTTCTTCCACAGCAAAGCAGATGTTTATTTTATCCCCTGTGAAACCTCAGTTTGGGTATCTCCGTCTACGACTCCAATATGAATTTCTCCAGTGAAGCAGATATTTATCTTTGAAGCTTCTTCTAATATGAGTTTGATCCGCTCCTAGTCGATCTTTATTCTTATCTTCAAACAGGATAACTGAGATTTATCTTGACAAATACTTCAAGTAAGATCAAGATGTTATACCCTCAAGTGGAGTGTTTTCTTTTCCCCAGAAGAATTTTGAAGCCTTGAAGCAGGATTGTGATCCCGTATTCGATTCTCCACCCATCCTCAGTGATGCTTCTAACTTTGAAGATTGGTCGAATGTTTACTTCGAGATGTTTATTTCATCTCTGTTTGCCTCTGTTCGTTTATTTTATCAACATAAGCATACATATAGCATATAGATATATAGCATGGCATATGCATTTTGCATTTTGTGTCTGTTGTTCTGTCACTTTAGCCGTGTTTATCCCCAAGTGACTAGGTGTCTCTTCTTCTCCCAAATAGAGTTGTCGGCCCTAGGCAAAAAGAGCACAATATTGCTAATTCCCCACAGAGTTTGATCATCATGGAAGACAGTTGATTTAGTTAAATCCCATCTGAGCTTATACCTCAATGGTTGGGTCTTTCTTGACAGTTTCTCTTCAGTTATTTCCTGAATTGAACTTTGGTCCCGGACAATCACATTTTCGGATATCTACAACTTTTGAACCTGGAATAGACGTGCATTTATTTTGCACTTTTTCTCCCCAAGAAGAATATTTATGAAGATCATCATCGAAGATAAAGTACTTCTCCAGCATGTTACAAATCTTCCCAGCAATTTATACCTAGACTACAAGCGACCTCTTTATTTGAGCAACATGTTCGATCAAGTTTTCTATCAAAGATGACAAATGGAAATCTCCTTAAGACAGTTTGTCCATCCCCAGTAAACTTATGAAGATTATCAACTCGTCAAATGGCATCTCTTCGGAAGTCCGTCAAAGAAGTTTGTCGAATACTTTATAGACATTTTCTCTTTATTGGAGAATTTTCACTTCAAAGGTTTCACACATTTTTACAGCTACAATAAAGACACTCCTCAGGAATGTATTCCCCAATGAGTCCGTTACACAAATTTGATTCCATCAAATGGCATCTCTCCTGAGAGGTTTGGTGAAGTCTATTACAATTGGTCTCTCTTGTGAGAAGACATATTTTGCAAATCAACTGGCTTACATCTCTTCTGAAGATCCCCGGTGGTGTTTTACAATCTCCAGTACATTATGGATTACCGCTGAAGTCTTTTATCTCTGGTAATATTCCAATTTCCCTGTAAAGATGCTCTCGCGAGTATTCATCATTCCAGGAAGAAACTGAGACCCATTCATGGCACACAAACCTTGAAGCGTGGGGAGGTTTATTTTACCCTTTTCAAGTAAAAGAAGAAAATGAGACCCATTCTTGGTAGACAAACTTGAAGCGTCGGGAGGTTTATTTTGGTCAGATACCTTTGCTTAAGCTACCATGTTTGGTAGTAGGTCATCTTTCCTTTTGTGTTCACCTTTTCTTACGCTATCATATGTTTGATAGTAGGTAACACCTTTTCTTTTGGTCAGACACCTTTTCTTAGGCTACCATGTTTGGTAGTAGGTGATCTCTCCTTTCAAGTTTATTACCTTTTCTTAGGCTATCATATGTTTAATAGTAGGTAATATACCTTTATTTTGGTCAGATACCTTTTCTTAGGCTACCATGTTTGGTAGTAGGTCATCTTTCCTTTTGTGTTTACCTTTTTTTAGGCTATCATATGTTCGATAGTAGGTAACACACCTTTCGTTTGGTCAGATACCTTTTCTTAGGCTGCCATATGTTTGGTAGTAGGTGATCTCTCCTTTCGAGTCTACTACCTCTTCTTAGGCTATCATATGTTTGATAGTAGGTAGTATGTCAATCTCTTTTTTGGTTAGATAACTTTGCTTAGGAAACCATGTTTGGTAGTAGGTCATCTTTCCTCTTGTGTTTACCTTTTCTTAAGCTATCATATGTTTGATAGTAGGTAATACACCTTTCTTTTGGTCAGATATCTTTGCTTAGGCTACCATGTTTGGTAGTAGGTGATCTCTCCTTTCAAGTTTATTACCTTTTCTTAGGCTATCATATGTTTGATAGTAGGTAATACACCCCTCTTTTTGGACAAATACCTTTTCTTAGGCTACCAGTATTGGTAGTAGGTCATCTTTCCTCTTCATGTTGCCTTTGCTTAGGCTATCATTTGATTGATAGTAGGTAACAAGCGTTTCTTTGTTTCAACTGGATACCTTTGCTTAGGTTGCAATGCATTGGTAGTAGGTTATCCTTCAATTTCGAGTTTCTCGCCCGTTATCCAGGCTGCCATATTCTTGGTAATATGTATTACATGTCCTTGTTTTATTGGAGATTCATCGTTGATGTTTGTTGTCTCGTTCCCCGTGGAGTCTCGCTTTATTGGACATGTTCTTTGTTGACCTTTGTTTCTCGTGTGCCGCATCCAATTATTCCCCTGTGACATCATTTACCTCACGGGACCCTTGTCTTGCATTTCATATCATTGCATATCATAAGCATTCAGTAACATCTTAGGGCCAAAAATCCATGTAATGTTTGTATTTAATTCCCTCCTATCACGTCGAGACGAAGATTTCAATCTCCATATCTCCGGATAGAAGAAACTTAAATAGGGGAATTTGTAGCACCCTAATTTTTGACCTCGAGATCCCACCTCCTTGTGCATTTTTTTCCGCATATCCTTTAAGTCCATCTTTTGTTTTAACTAACCGTTTAACCAGTTTTTCCATTATGTTTTATGAGGATAGGTTTGCTGTAGGAGATTCAAGACTTTATGGTTGTTCTAGTCTTTGCAAGATGTGTTGAAATAAAGAGTAGACATACCCTTATGATTGTGATCCTTAGTCAGAGCAGGGTCAATTTTCCTCCAAAGTTTTTCTTTGAGATTTCTCTAGAGAGGATTAAGATTAAGGTGTTTCTACCCATGGGTTTGGAATTATGATCATTAGAAGACTATTAAGAATTTTGTGTTGATTGGCATTACAGACGGTCCTCATTTTAAAAGGGTTATCTAAACAAGACTAGGTCCTTATTCATAAGTTTCTTATTCTAATAAAAAGGATTCTTCATCCAGATAGCCAAATTCAAGACATTATTCATGCAAATTCATTTATTCAAAATATCAAGACGGGATTCACGAGTTGCAAGTTAATTTTCAAGGTTATAGTTTGAGCCACGATTTACGGTTTGCGCCGAATTCACAATGAACATCAATTGGTTTTAAGTAATCGCAAGATGCTTCAAGTTTGAGTTTCAAAATCCAAGTTTATTCTTAATAGGATGTGGGTCGCAATTAAAGATAGTTCAAGATTAATTAAGTTCACATTTCATTTCAAGAGTTTGAGTTCATGTACAATTTCAAGTCTAAATTCTTTTTACAGCAAGGACCAAATTTCCAACTCTAACAAGCAAATTCAAGGTTACAATATTTTTCTACAAATTTCTAAATCCTAAAGACTATCTCATGAGTTTGTCTAGAAGCATCCATTGTTTAAAACCTACAAAAACAATAATGAAACATCTGAAAGTTAGTATCGTAAACAAAAAAGAAAGAAAGAAAAGGACTTTGAATTTAATTTGAAACCCTCAGATTATAGAATCATCAACGGGTTTCATTTCGGTCCGCAAGGGCAACGGTAAAACCGCCACCAGCTTGCGTGTTCTAAGACCAAGGCAGTGATTTGTTCATTCCATGAAAAGAGAAAGAATGAATAAAAAGAAAACAAATTTTTCTAGCCAAACACAACCTTCATTTTTTCCATCAATAAGCACAAATCCGAAAATGGATTATTTCCCCAAACAGGACAAATCCAAAAAGGAAATATCATCATTATTGAGCCAAAATCTGAAATAGGAACAAGATCACCATTAAGAAAAAAATCCAGTAAATCACAACCATCAAAGGTCAAATAAAAATGAAATCCAACAGCCGTCAATAATAAAAAATCACGAAAAGGAATATCAGCACCATCAATGTCAGGACAAGAAAAAGGAAAACTTTTCAAAATCGTTTCCAACATATCTCTCTGAATAAGGAAAGTTTTAATGATCCTTCAAAAGGTGTTTTAAGAATCTGGCTATCAGAAGAGAAGGAAAAACGTCAAAAGGGACACGGATCCGGAAAAACGGAAAAATCACACAAAGGCTCAGATATTACTCATCATCGCCACCAAAAAACCATACGAAAAACCCTTGAATCTAGGATAAAAAACCAGACGAAAAATCATCCAAACAAAATCCGTCAACCATCAAACCTTCAATCACCAAATCGCATCAAAACCCATACAGAAAAACATCCAAAAACACTGCCAAAGGGCCCAGAACGAATCATCATTGCCCAAAACAAACAATGCCATCAAAGAGCACAAACCCTTTTTCGCAAACACTAAAACCAAAACCGTGAAACCTCATTTTCGTAAAAGGAAACAAACCGGCTCATAGGACAAGCTCATCATCGCCGGAAAACATCAAGATCCAACCGTAAGAACCAAACGATCATAACCCCTTGTTGTTTGCTTTGTTTTTTTCCAGGAAATCAAAAGAGAAGCAACGCATTATGAAGAAGAAGAAGAAGAAGTGATAACGAAGAAGAAGAAGAACTCGCGACCCGTAGGGAGAAGAGATAAATTTTTTCATAGAAACACAAAGGAGGGGCGCCGCTGACCCTCAAAGAGGATTAAGGTTTTTACAAACCCACCTCTTCCTTTTATGTTCAACCGGGTCAGGTCTGGGACTTGATAAGCCAGCCCGACCCACTTTTTTAATTTTATTTGTTTTTTTTGTGTTTTTAATTTTTAGTTTTATTTGTAATATTGTTTAATTAATAATACTACTAACACTAACAACTAACACTAACAACTAACATTACTAACCCATTAAAATAAAAAAAATAAAAAAATTGAAAAATATTTATTTTATTAAAAGAATAAAACGATTTTTAATCAAATTAATAAAAACAATAATTTGAATTTTATTTTAATTTGAGTTTTTTTAATAAAGATAACAAAAAATATATATTTAGAGTAATTTAATTTATTTTTTTCTTAATATGAAAAAATCAAAAACAACTTTTCTAGTTAATTTAATTTCGTTTATATTAATTGAAAAGAGCCAAAAATATATATTTGAGTCCAAAAAAACATTTTTAATTGCTAATTATTTAATTCAACCTCTTTTTAAATAATTTAGAACTATCTCTCAACTTACTGTTCAATCTAATTCAAACTTCTACTCATGATTACCGTATATTATTCACATTCAATATCTCATACTATCCACATATCCTTACGTTATCAATTATCTATGCTTTTATTTATTCACTGCTTTTACCGTTTACCCGTCTCTGAAGGAAAGGTTTTCCGTTTGACCGCGATGTCAATGCCTTTACCCTCACCCTGTCCTAGCCTTAGGATTCGAGTCTCCGTACTCACCTTTTAGGCGTCCCACTGTGGACATCCACTGCTTTTATCCTAGCCTTAGGATTCATGTCTCCGTACTCACCTTTTAGGTGTCCCGCTGTGGACATTTCCCCTTTATCCTAGCCTTAGGATCATGAAAGTTCTCGTCGTGGAATACTTACTCACCCCTTTTCAGTTCAACTACAACGTAGAATCGGAGTCGCCGCACTCCAAGTAAGCGCTTCCATATGAACGCTTATTCCCCCTTGGAACCTTGATCGTAATCAAGAAGTTCCTCTTCCTCCCTCTATGAGGGGAACTACGATTACTCTGATTCCATCCCCTATCTTGAATACATAGGCACAAGATGCGAATCTTGGCGACTATGTTTAGGACTAACCCCCTTAGGTCCTTCTCTTACCCTTTAACCCTTAGCATTACCCTTAAAGAGATAACCATTAGCAATAAGCACAATAAAACAAGAGGTTCATGTAGAGTACTACAGAAACTTAGGATGCTAGCACCTTCCCTAAGTTTAACCAACCCCCGAACCTAAACTCTCTAGCTTTTGCATTTGCATTGTGGGTAATTCGATATTTTTCCCTTCCATTGGACAAATTAAAGACTGTTGGTGAACCAATGAATTAAGATTCAAGTTAATCCAATAATTTGATATCCAATTCTCACTGCGACAACACTGACACAATGACTTGATTTTATTTCCAAGTCTGTGTCACCCATTTTCAGAACCATGAGTAACAATCTCTGAACATCGTCTCCCACTTCTTTTGTGCTTCCTTTTGGAGCTGAACAACTTCTTTTTCCGCTTCCATCGACAACTTCCATTTGTTCAATGCATTTATTAGTTTCAGTACTTTGCGAGAAACCCATAGATCTAAGTGTCTCCATAAAAGATTGTTGCAACACCTTACACTCTTCAACCAACTTTTAATCAAAATTAACTCTTAGTTTTTCTTCTAATTCATATGAAAATTGTGCAAGTTGTTCTTGTAGATCTATATGTTTTTGTTGACGTGAAGACGACCTTCCAAAGAAAGTGTTAATTTTATGGTGTTTTCCAACACCACAAACACGACCGCCATGCTCAGATGTTTCAATGGTTGCTGTTAAGATATCGTTACATCCATCTGGAACAAAGGCACACTTTTCAGCTTCTTCAACTAGAGAATCCTACAAAATGAAAAAACCAAAACTAATTTCAATAGTGTTTTTATCAATCACAACTATAATGATACTTGAAGTGTTTTCTAAGTTTTATTTACAATTTTCTCAGCAACAACTTATGTAGACTTTTATGTATATTTTCCCCCTTTCTTTTGTCGTGCTCTCTTCCATACTTCATGGCGCGACGGTGGAGATGGACTACCATTATCATCTAATATGTAATCATCTCTCGATGATCTCATTTCATTTTTTATTTTATCCTCAAGTAAGTGATACCCTCCAAGAGATAATACGTGTGGGTATACATTCCTAGCCACACTTTCCATGTTTCTTCTTTAATATAATTATACTTGACATGTGCAGGAGGGCGACCTTCTTTGGGATTTCTAATATATTCTTTTGTGACTTGTGTGTTAAAACCTTTCCATCGCTCTCCCACATATTTAATCCATTCATCATTTAATGGATCCTTCTTTGGATCATCACATTCTGAAATTGTGAAATAAGCCTACACATATACATAAAGAATTTGTTGTTAGTATATGGCATATGTTATTAGGATATGATTATAAAATATAATAAAGTGTTGAATTTAAAATACCTTAACATCAACCCAAATAGCATCTTTTATGTATTTATGTATGCCTTTCCACTCATCTATCAAAATACTACATCTCTTCCAAGCAAGAGATGCTACATAACTCCTAAAAGTTGAAGCATTTTTACCAACACCAGTACATTCATAGGTTCTTGGATCAAACTTGACCTTTATCTTTTCAACCGTTTGATGAACTTTATAAATTTGTGTCATCATAGTGAGACATCTAACTCTTCTTTTATTAGGGTTACTAGATGAAGAAGGGTTGTCGGTTGAATCAGCCATGTATCTGTTTACACGAAATAAAAATAATTAGAAATCAAATCAAGCACAAAATAAAAACAATTAGACATTAAATTAATCACAAAATAAAAACAACTCGAAATCAAAGTAATGTTGAATTAACTTACCATTTCTCCTATATCCCTTCTTCATGATCTATGCGAATAGCATGCACATCATCCTCTTCATTTTCTTCAACAAAGGTAGGCACATTTGTTGAGAAAGGAAGATTTTTGGAAATATCAAGATTCGCAACTTGATTTTCATCACTACCATGCCCCTTTCCTTGTGTAACCACTTACCATCTTTTATTAGAAGGATCTGTGACATGAAACACTTGGTTTGCTTGAGATGCCATGATTAAAAGTTCGCCCGCATAAGCCAACTTGCTAAGATCAACCAGTGTAAATCCAAATTCATCAATTCTTACACCATTATTGATATCAATCCATTTGCATTTACATACAGGAACTTTAAACACAACATAATCAACTTCCCAAATCTCTTCAATCACCCCAAAGTAAGGTATAGATGCCATAACAGGGTTTTTATCTTTAGAACTGGAGAACTTCATCGAATCGGCCACAATCATAACCCCACTATTTTTCATGGTACTACGACCATCTTTTGAATTTATATAAAAGGAAGTTTTATTAATATCACACCCACTCCAAGTTATTATGTTACATTTAGGCTCATAGGACAACCAATTAATTGTATTAGAAGCACTATCATCATTAAAAAAAATTTCTTTAAACCACTCAGAGAAACTCTTATTATGCTCTTTTAACAACCTTCTTTCTTTCATCTTGGGGTACTTTTTATTTATGATGCTTTTGCGAGCAGATAAGTAAGGTTGAACTTCATCCGTGTTATTCAATATATACAAATGCGCTTGAACAACCACCTAAATACTTAAGCTCTTGATCTTTAAACCTTATGTACCCACACCCTCACATCTTCCATCATGAAGAGACTTGGGAACCCCTACAACATCCACTTCTGACAAATAGTTTGAACAAAACTTAATTGCTTCTTCTACAATGTACCTCTCAATAATTGATGCTTCCGGACAATGTGGGTTTTTTGTATACCCTTTTAGGATCTTCATGTATCGCTTTGTTGGGTACATCCACCGTAAACAAATTGGACCATATAATCTAATCTCCCTTACTAGATGAACAATCAAGTGAACAATAATGTCAAAAAATGAAGGAGGAAAATACATCTCTAATTGGTACAAGATAACTGCAGCCTCATTTTCCAAATTGTCTAACTTTAATAGATCAATGGCTTTAAAACAAATTGCATTGAAAAATAAGCATAACCTAGTTATAGTCTTCCTAACATTGTTAGGAAATATCCCACGAATAGCCACTAGTAGTAGCTATTGCATTAAGACATGACAGTCATGAGATTTTTAGCCAATTGATTTGAGATATTTAACTGATACAAGTATCTTGATATTTTATAATTAAGCATGCGGCACTTTAATACTTTGTAAACACTCACAAAAACTTCCTTTCTCTTTTTTAGACAAAGTGTAGCAAGCAGGAGGCAAATATATCTTGTTGCCTATATGTTGTGGAGTTAACTCTTCTCGTATTTCCATCAAACCCAAATCTAGACGAGAATTATAACCATCTTTTGTCTTGCCTTGAATGTTGAGAAGTGTTCCGATTAAACTATCACATACATTTTTCTCCATGTGCATCACATCAATACAATGTCTTACATCAAGACTAGACCAATATGGAAGATCGAAGAAAACCGACCTTTTTTTCCATATACTTTTTACAGTAGATTGATTTTGGTACTTCCCAAAGACAACATTAATGCCCTGTTGTCGTTGATAAATTTCCTCTCCAGTTAATGGCTTTGGAGCTACACCATGCTCTTGTTCCCCATTGAAAACTTTCCGCAATCTACGATATGGATGATAACGATTTAGAAATTTTCGATGCCCGAGATAAACAGTATTCTTTCCTTTTTCAATTTGATGGTAACATGTGTCTTTTTCACATATAAGACACACTTTATTCCCTTTAAATTTATATCCAGACAAATTGCCATATGCTAGAAAATCGTTGATGGTGCAAAACAACATGGCACACATATTGAAATGTTCACCAGAATACACATCCAAAACATCCACCCATTCCTCCCACAACACTCTTAAATCATCAATCAGTGGACTTAGATAAACGTCTATGTCATTTCTTAGTTATTTTGGGCCCAAAACCATCTTCGATAACATAATATATTTACTATTCATGCACAAGCTATGAGATAGGTTGTAAATCATCAGGAGAATAGGCCAAGAAGTATGGTTAGTACTTAGATTATCAAAAGGATTCATTCCATCAGTAGAAAGTCCAAGTCTAAGGTTTCTTGACTCTTTGCCAAAATTTAGAAACAAATAATCTATTTTCTTTATTACAAAGAATCAGCTACATGGAGAATTTGTCCATCACATTTTGTTTCTTCTGCATGTCATCTAAGATTCTTTGTGTCATTTGCATTAACGAATAATCTCTTGAACCTTGAAATTATTGGTAGGTACCAAATTACTTTCGCGGGAGGACCATTGTTGACCACCTCATCATCACTAGAATCACTATCTTTCTTTTTGTAGCGTGACGCCTTGAACTTCAGACAATGGTTATAGTTTACATACTCTTTTCTGTATAATATGCAATCATTAGGGCATGCATGTATCTTATCATACTCCAAACCCATCGGAAACAATATTTATTTGCCTCGTAATAACGATTTGGCATTACGTTACCTTCTGGAAGCATTTGTGTCAATAATTCAAGCAATTCGGTAAAACGTTTGTCAGTCCAACCATTATTTGCCTTCAAATTAAACAATTTTACACGACAGACAAACATGTAAAATTTGTGCATCCCGGGTACAAAGGTTTATCCTTGTCACGATATAAAGTATCACATGCATGTGCCCTCTTAAAAGAATCTTGTCCAATATCACACATCATGTCTTCTAGACGATCATCCATTTCTACACTAACATTATCTCTTTGGGACACATTTGACTTTGCTACTACTTCACCGTGCCATATTGTCGCAACTGCGAAAAAACCGGGGAATTAAACAAAAGAGTCACCACTTAACGTTATTTATCCTAAAGAGAGGGAAAGGAAACGATCAGAGAAAACCTACGAAAAAGGGAAAAGACAGGTCATAAAAACCAAATCTTGGGTTCTGGAGTCGGTTACGGAAGGGGAAGGTATGAGCACCCCTCACGTCCGTTGTACTCAATGGGATCCACACTTGTTGTCTAATCAAAGGGCGTGTTATCTAAGAGCTACTTCTAAATAAAAACGAGAACAAAGAAAAAAAGAAAGAAACTCGATAAGACATCGCCGCCCTATGCATACGTATTCCCTCGTGCAATGGCAAAGTCAGAGTCAACGTAGTTCGAAAAACCACAGGTGATGGGGGAAGGTTGCTCACCAAGACATCGCCGTCTTGTGCCTACATATCCTCATCTGGTATGAGAAATTAAAGCAAACATAGTTCGGGTAACTAAACCACTGGTTGGTTAAGTGTTTTTTATGAGTGACGTCAAGTTCTCATTCCAGCAGTTAGAGTCGATGCCTGTTTGCGGTAGAACGGAAAACTAACGCACTCTTTCTGAAAATGATTTTGAAACACAATCCCGAAGGATAAAAAATATTTGAATTTGGTTTAAGAGTTTTAATGAAGTGAATTGAATTTGTTTGAGATTCACGTTGCACTAAAGACTATGATATAGGAGCGAATGCGTCGCATATCGCCCAAGGGGCATACACTAAACACTCTAGACAAGTGAGGAGAAACCCCTCACTTATCATTTCCCATATACTTAAGGCTCATGGCGCACAATATTCATCATTCTTTATTAAGTGTTTTAGAATTTTTTAAGATGAGAAGAGAAGACTCAAAAGAAAACACTAAAGGAACTGAAAACCCTAATGTTACCATACGAAATGGTCCTAAAGTTAGGATGAAGGGGGAGTCTACCTAATATTATCATACAAATGATGGTCCTAGAGGTGAGGTCAAAGAGGGACTATCCTAATTGTTATAATGCAAAGGATTGAAAGCCTAATGTCTCTCCTACTCTCGTCTTAATAAAAACTTAAGTGGGACTAGGAATCCTAAGGGATCATGTGAGCAAGCACAAGTAAACACTATCCAATTCAATCACAAATGAAAACAAAAATGAAACTTAAAAAAGGCTCAAAAGAAAGAACATGAAGAAGAAAGTATAAGAAAGAGGAAGATACAATCAAGAAGAACATACATGGAAGTTCAATGACAAAGAAGTATCAAACACACACATCTCAATCTCATACAAAGTGAACATTTACATCATGTTAAGAATAACAAAGAGCAACCACAATGTCAAACCATGTAAAAAGATTTGAAAATCAAAACAGAATGGAAAAACAAAGTGCCCATACACATCCAAATAACCTAAACAACTTGCAAGAAACATCATCACTCACAAAGCAAAGTGAAATGAGATAAGAAACATGGTAGGGAAGCAACAAAATCACATCACATCAGATACAATTCAATTTCAATAATAAAATGAGAAGTACAAAGAGTTAAGTCATGCATTCCATTCATAATCAAAGCACATGCTACACAAAACAAGCATACAAGACATAACCTTAGAGGAAAAAGACATGAGATTGGGGCATGGGATTAAGTGTGGGAAACAACAACAACATGTCTATCAAGTCAAAGATCCATCCATGAACACACAAAGGAAACATCAAAGGTTGAACTCAAAACATGCCTCAAGAACAAACACATACATCAAAGTCAATCCAAGATAGGAGACACTCAAGCAAAGGCATACATAACCAAACATCAATTCATCATGACTAGAAGAAAACTCAAATGGTATATATCATGTTCACATTGCAATCCACAATCAAGGTCAAGAAGAGGCAAACACAAATTAAAACATCAAAGGAAAGCAAACACATGTTCAAATTGCTCATGTGAGAAGTATAAGATCATGCAAGGAAAATGAAAAAAATGGGCATACAGTGGACCTCTAATCATGAAAACCAGAACCTAAAGCATGTTTAGGGAGCCAATAAAGATCATTAAATTCTCATTGAATCATTCAAAATCAAGTTCAAAAGATCACGGCAAGACATGCAAAAACTCTTAGTTAAAGCAAACACAATTTGATACTTCATCCAAAAATAGCAACAAGATCAAATAAAATCCAAATAAATGTTCAAACTCATGTAATGTGTGTTATGAATCAAATGGCAAATCATCAAGACAAGATTTGTAAGTAAACATCATCAAATGAAACAAAGGCAAGCACTCAACTAATCGAGCAAGAATCGAGGGTCAAACAAAGTCAAATAGAAATTAACCAAAAGGTGATCATCAAGGCATCAAACCAACATCCAAATACTCATCAAATATGTGTTAGAATATGGTAAAAACTAGGGTTACAAACCATTAAGATAGGCCATGAAGTAAGGTCAAACTTCCAAACTAGGTCAAATGAACAACCCACACAATAATAAAAAATAAATAAATAAATAAATAAGTGGAAAATAAATTAACATGTCAAAGAATTGGAAACCTATTTTTGGGGATTTTAAAAATGATTTTAACTAATAAAAATAAAATCAAATGAAAAAAAGAGTTGAAAGTAAAAATAAAGAGAGAAATAGAAAGAGAGGGGAGGGGGGGTATGGCCAGTAAAACAAAATGAACTAGGTGTATGTTGACACATGCATTGGGCCTGGAAGTGTGGGGTGCAGAAAACAAAATAGACAAGGCCCACCTTTTGCACCCCAAAATTTGACCAACCGTTTCTTGATTTGGCTTATGCTTTGATCCATTTTGCATTTGCATTTGCATATGCATACCGCATACTGTGCATTTTTTGCAGCCGAATTGATTTAATCGGGATTACAGCTCTTTCAGTCGTGTTCCAGACGATTCAAGCTGTTTCGGATACAGAGATTTATCGTGGAATTTGCGCTATGCCCGGTGATTCAGTCTATGTTGTTGGTTTCGGTGGTATTTCGGTATCCGGTTTTATTACTGTTTATTTTGTCGCATTCTCGCATTTTTTCATTCGTCAATTTATTTTTCAAGAGTTGTTTCCTATTTTAGGCATAATTTTTAGATAGGTTTTGAGTTTAATTTCTATTTTTCTAGAGGTTTTAATTAGTTTATTAGATTTTTAATCCTTTATTTAAATTTTTTAAATCTAGTTTTTAATAGATTAAATAGTTATTTTCTTTTTTAATAGTTTATTAGAATTTTAATTGTTTTTTAGAATATATTGAGTTTTAGGATTTCTTTCAGATTTTATTAATTCTTTAATATAGAATTTAATTAGTTTTGTTTTAGTTTATTTAATATAGAATTTAATTAGCACTTTAATTGCTTGTTAGTTTAATTAAGTCTATAATTATAGCCAGATTAGATTAACCGTTCAGCTTTATCACTAATGGTTTATCATTAACTGTGTTTTAATCATTTTTAGTCATTAATTAATCAGTTTTGCAGGGCCACTTGTCCGTTTTGCAGGCCCAATTAGTGCAAGCAGGCCACTTGTCAGCACTATAAGTAGTGTCATTAATGCTTTGACACATTTTCTCATGCCATGCAAACCACCGGAGCATCTCACAGGACAAATCAAACTGAATCAAACCCGTCAGAACCTGTCGCTGGAAAACTCATGATACTCGTCGGAAAACTCATACAGTTCATCAGTGTTCATCGTTTTTCCAGATTTGTTCATCAGACCTTCTTATTTTCCCAGAAATCGTATGAACTTCATCCATCTCCACCCATTATTTCCCAGAAAATCATCATCTGCATTCACATCGTTCATCAACCTTCATATGTTCATCATTTTATCCCAGATTCTTTAACATTTTTCTAGAACAATCATGCGGATCTTCAGGTGTTCGTATCATTTTCCAGAAACTATGAACATTCAATCATCACAACTTCATCCGTGTTCAACATCATCTTCAGATCTAAACACCAACCAAACCTAGATCTAACACTCAAATAACCTTCATCTGAACTCATCTCCGAAAATCCTTTTCTCTCCAGATCTTCATACTCCAAACCTCCGATCTGTCTCAAACAACAACAAACGAACTTCAATCAACCTTCACAGATCCAAACGCCAGATTTTCATGAATAAATCATCATCATACGAACCTTTATCCGTTTCTTGAAGATCTTCCAAATCTTCGAAGACTTCATTCGAGCACACCTTCGCGCATCTGTAACAGATCTTCAACATGCATCTCCAGATCTCCGACCAACCATTTTCTTTCAAACCGCTACGAATGAAGAACTCTCCAAATCTAGTTCAACTTTCATTATCCTCGGATTCAACTCCACCATAGCGCAACCTTGTTCAGATCAACCTTCACTATTCCTTCAAATCTAACGGAGTTCACACAACACAATAACCTGGATTTTGTTTGAGTTTTTTTTGCTGGCTGGTTTTGTGTTGTTAACAGGTGAATGAAAGGAGAGAGATGGAAGTGACAGACGGAGAGAGACTGAGAATGGAAACGGCGGTGTACAGTTGAGATAGGGTTTCTAAAAACAAAAATTGACGTGAGGAAGACAAAGAAGGTGGACCTCATCATTTGGTTAGTGGACCGTAAGGCCCAATCCTTTGTTTTATGGGTTACACCCCCCGTATCCCCTTTACCCCCTGTTTCCTTATTGTTGGTTGTGTGTGATGTTGGGCTCAAGGCCCAACCGAGTTACTTCATTACACCCTCCGTTTCGTCACACACCCCCCTTTGTTGTGTGATAAACGGTTTTCGGATTTGGGCTGAAGGCCCACTGTGTGGTTTCTGGATTGCTGCACCATTCTACTGGATTAACCCCTGTTCTGGGCTGCTGAACCCCCCTGTATTTTATTTTTGGAAAATCATTTTGTACATATTTTTCAGAATATTATTATTAGTATTTTCTTCTTAGAATATTATAGTATATATTAAATTTAGATTTTATATAACAATTTCTTTTTATATACTTAGTTTTTATATGCTATTTTCTTCTCACTTCCCTTTAATTTCATTTAGAATTTATTTTCTTTTTAGAAGTGGATTAATTTTTGAATTTGAGTTCTTATCTCATTTTGTTATTGGATTTTTCTCACTATGTTTGTTTTGTAGGTCGATGACGAGACCTCCGTAAACCATTATTAATCAGATTGTTGATGGATAATGTAGGATCCGAGACAACTTTTTCTCTCCTCATTTTTTCTTCTTTTGATCTTATTTTGCTTTTCTACTGTGTTGTCCGTGTGACATGATTTAATCGGAGAATGATTCTTAATATCATTTCTCCATCTTGTCTTTGACACGGATATCAATACGCTACCTCTTGGGGTTTGACTTCTTTTATAAGTCGAATTATGACGGTTCAGCATCACATTGGTTCTAGTTTGAAATGTTATCATCAATGATCGAAAGAGGAAAGCTTGGAAATGGAGCTTGCACGCAAAAAGTCAAGGGTCAACGGAACCACTCTGTTCGGTAACATTGTTTTTATTTCACTTCTTTCATCTCTTTCTTTTCAACCGTCGAGTGTTGCGAGATCGTTAGATATGTGGGAAATGATGAGCGAGTGGTCTCCTCTCCCTCATCTAGAGTGTTTAGTATACGTCCTTAGGACGATATGCGACATATTCGCTCCTACGTCTAGGACTTAGCATGTGTGTCCCGTTCCGAACCTTTTCTCTCGCGTCCTGGCGATTGAGACTTCCCCTTTTCTCTCACGTTCTGGCGATTGAGTTCTTTCCTCTTGCCCCTGTGCAATCGAGCCTGTTTTCCATAGTCGGCCGAACTACGGCTGCTATGATCTCTCATTCCTGATGAGAGTACGTAGGCATAGGATTGCGATAATCCTAGCGAGCACTTTTCCCCCTTTCCTGTAGTTAGATGAACTATAGCTGCTCTGATTTCTCGTACCAGACTAGAATATGTAGGCATAGGATGTGATATCCTAGCGAGCACACTAATAACTAACTTCTTTGTTCTCTCGCTGCCGTGCGATCGAGACTTTCCCGCTGACGAGTAATTTTTCCCTTTCTCTTGCCCTAGCGCAATTGAGACCAGACCGTAGTTCTAGTTCCCGTAGGTTCCCGTACCTTTAAACCCCGACATACTACGTCCGTTCTACCGCAAACAGGTAACACCTAAGTCTCCAATGGTCGAGCAGCCTACACCTAATGGCTAGAATGCGCATGCTAGTATCGTCAACCTTTCTCTCACCCCGGTGTGATCGAGAACAACCTGTTTACCCGTAGTTAGCCTGAACTACATTTTGCTCTGATTTCTCATGCCAGATGAGAATATGTAGGCACAAGATGCGACGTCTTGGCGAGCAATCTCCCCCCGTATTTTCCCGAAATATGTTGACTCTAACTTTCCCATTGCACGAGAGAATACGTAGGCATAGAGTAGTGATGCTCTATCGAGTCATTTATTTCCGTTTAGCTTTAGCAGCCGTAGATAGATTGTTTTTCACCCATAGACTAGACAACCCAACCGTGGATCCCGTCGAGTACGACGGACGTGAGGGGTGCTAATACCTTCCCCTTGCGTAACCGACTCCCGAATCCAGACATGGTTGCGATGACCTTGTCTTTCCCTTTTTCTTTAGGTTTTTGCGATCGTTTTCTTTCCCTCTCTTTGGGATAAATAACGAAAGTGGCAACTCTTCTGTTTTTTCCGCCGGTTGTTTTTCGCAGTAGCGACACCACCCATTAACCAAACAAGAAACTCAGAATGAACAAAATGAGTGAAATGACCTGTTTCACTTAAGTGACATCAGCGCCACCTGGACAAGTCAAGGAGTTGACCCCAGCCAACTTAGCCTTTGAAGACCAGACGTCGGAGATGGTCCAAACCCTCACCAAAACACAACAAGGTTACCACTAATCCACTCGTTTTTTCGTGTAGAATCCATTTCCACCCTTGGTTTTCATTTTTAATCACTTTAACATCCCTAAAAATGGACACAAATCTCAACCATGCATTATGAAACATAAATAAAACAAAACAAAATCCATTCAGGTATCATCTTTAAGCTCTCAGAAGTTCAAAAACAAACAAAATAAACTTAAAAAAGCCATGAAAAGAGAGAAACAAATAGAGAAAACATTACTACAATGGAGCTTTCTACAGGTCATGGCCTTGATGTAACACTCACTAATCCTTCCCCCTTTGCTTCCTTAAGCTCTTTGAATAATGATGTTGATCAGAGAGTGAAGAAAGAGGCTTAAAAAATGGAGATTTGAAGAGAGGAAAAAATATGAAAATGAGAGAGTTTTGGTGGTTCTTGGATGCTGAAAAATGAATCTCTCCTCCTCTAGGGTTTGTCTTTTAGTTTATATATGAGGTTTTTATGGTAAAAAAACTGAGTCACAATGGTAAAATGCCGGTGGTAAAGATTTGTGTGGAATTTGAAAAATGGATTGAGTGAGAAGAATGGTACACGCATAGCATGGTTCATGGTGATATGGGTGGTTCATGTTGCCTTTTTTTTGTGTGGCTGCAGAACAATAAGAGAGAGAGTAGTGGAGCAATTATTGTGTCTTTCTTGTCATTTTCCAAAATAGAGCAAAACCTGATCATGAAGCATGCAAAAGGTACATGACTTGTTGGTGCATTTGAAGAAAAGTTTGGTGACTCCAAATGTGACCTAATGTGTGTGAGATCAGAATGAGAATGTTTATGCATAAACATGTTAAGAATCACGCCAAGATCACTCATGAATTACACCTTGAATCAAATTCTATGTTACCCACTTTGGACCATCATAACTTGACTAATAACAAACCAATGATGATGAAACTTGTATGGTTGGAAAGGTTGGACATAGATATACAACTTTCATGTTATTGGCAACTTGAGGAAAGCATTTGATCAATGAGAAATATTGAGTGGAAGTTGTGTCCTCAAAACTGTCCAAAGTAACTTAGAAAAATTCTAAGTTATTGAACCTTTGACATAATTGAAACCTCATATTTGAGTCCACATAACTTGAGGATTTTTGATCCAATAGAGATGTTTTAGTAATGGATAAAAAGCTTAAATAATGATCTTCAACTTTAATGTTCAAAGAAAATTGATTTGGGGTAAAGAACATGGTGAAAGGTGCCTTGGAGAGTAGCCCCAAAAATCTGCCTAAACCATATCCAATCTTGACAACTTTGAAACCCTAATTTGGAGAGACCATAAATTGAGCTCTACACATTCAATGGAGATGACCTAGTACTCAAAATAAATCATGGAAGATGCCCTACAGCTTTCATGTTCAAGGAAAAGTCATTTGAATCTTGCATCATCATGTAAGATAGGCTTGAAAACATGCACTTCAAGCTGAATTTTCATACTTAGAAAAAATTCTAAGTGTTGGAATGTCAAAATCTCCATTTTCTCAACTTTAGTCCATCATATCTCTCAAATTATAGATATTTTGGACTTGCTTTCTTCTACAAACTTATATTTCATGATGTCCTCTTTAATTTGATAACAAGTTTGCTTCCATTGGATCAAGGATGAGAAGTTGCAAAATGGCTAGAATTAGGTTTTTCTACACTTAGAAAATATTTCAATCAAACCCTAATCCAACCACACTCCTGATTTTATGTTTACTCTTGACTTTTCTTGTTACAAACACATGAAAACACTTTAAAGCACATAACATACCCTTGGTTGACCTTGAGATCCAAGATTTTGAACCCATTGAACCACAATTGACTTTTGTTGACCAGATGAAACCCTAGCATCATTCCCACTTATTGAAGCTCTTGTGATGGCTTGTGATGAAATATAATCCATGTAGAGGTCCCTCAAGATGTGTATTAAGCTTTATAATTATGTCTTGCCCAAATAATTAGCCACAAATACCTTTTGAAACAAAACCCTAATCCAGTTGCCCACAAGATAGGAGGAGGTGATCAATGCTTGAATCCTTGACTCAAATGGTTGTGAGACATGTCTTGATGATGAGGGAACCTTATGACTTGAGATTGTCATAAAGTTGAAAATGAACCCTTGCTTGAGCTTTGAAGATGAAGCTCCTCTCTTGAGTGTTGAACCAAATACTTTGATCCCTGTCTAGAACCAATATTATGCACTAATGTTGATGCAAAATGATATGAAACATAAGCCAAGATATAAGAAAAAGGATGGGAAAATTTTGGGGTGCTACATATATCCATTGTGTATAAATTTGAGAAATCTCTTCACAAATTAGATGATCCATAATTTCTTTCTTATTAAGTTTTGCTTCTTAGTTTGCACAACGAACACATGGACAGAGAAAAAACACATAATGACTTTTTTTCAGTATTACCTTTAGGAGGAGGAATATTTTTTATAGCATTACTTTCAACAAACTGTAGAAATTCCATCACTCCATGTTCGTACTCAGCACTTAATCGATTAGCTCTCATCCAACTTGTTAGACGATGACGCAGATCTAGAAAGGGGGGGTTTAATAGATCACTTGTTAAAAACTGAGTCGGCGCTACCAATATTTGGTTTTAAAAAGATTTTAGGCAGAAGCGGTCGAGGCACTATATTCGTCTAAAACGAACCATTACCGAAAAAACTCGATATGTACAAAGCCTATGGAATTCGATAAAAACGAGATTAAGAATCACTAATTTGAACACACATCAACTAGAATTTATTCACTGTGAGGTTGGATTATTTCCAATGCTTGAAAAATATAATCAAATTGAAAAGGCAGCACAAGCGTTTGTTGCTTACACAATTAGTCAAACACTTGGTGTGCAAGGTGTTAGACGATAGCACGAATCTAGAAGGGGGGTTGAATAGATCCCTTATTAAAAAATCAGTCGGCGCTACCAATAAAATTGGTTTTAAAAAATTGTTTAAATTGCGGAAGCGGCCAAGAAAAGTATGTGAGCTCCCCCATCATACTTATCTCGAATTCACCCTGCATAAGGTTAGAAAACTCTCTTACGAGATTTATGTTAGTTGATCCGAATATAATGTCAGCAACATAAATTTGTACCAAGATTAAGTGTTTCCTTGACGCTTAATGAAGAGGGTTGTGTCGACCTTGCCTCTTGAATACCCTTGATCAAGTAGAAACTTGCTTAGGTGTTCATACCAAGCCCTAGGGGCTTGCTTGAGTCCATATAAGGCACGTTTTAACTTGTATATATGATCGGGATATTCATGAGACTCAAAACCCGGAGGTTGTGAAACATAAACTTCTTCATTAATATAACCGTTAAGAAATGCACTTTTTACATCCATTTGAAATAGCTTAAAATTTTTCGCACAAGCGAAGGCAAGTAAAAGGCGTATAGCCTCGAGTCGGGTAACTGGCGCATAAGTCTCCTCATAGTCGATGCCTTCCTCTTGGTTATACCCTTGCACGACTAAACGCGCCTTATTGCGGGTTATTACCCCATTTTCGTCCAACTTGTTCCTAAACACCCATTGGGTGCCGATTACTCGATGACCTCGTGGAGGAGGGACAAGGTCCCAAACCTCATTTCTCTTGAACTGATTAAGTTCCTCTTGCATAGATAAAAATCAGTGCTCATCGAGTAAGGCGTCTTTAGGGTTTTTAGGTTCCATTTGTGAAACGAAAGCGAAGTGATAACAGAAATTACTTATCTTAGACCGAGTCGTAACTCCCTTTGAGATATCACCGAGGATGTTGTTGATTGGATGGTCTTTGGAAGACTTCCAAGCTAGAGGGAGATCATCTTTTGTAGACATATGAACTTCCTCAGTTTCCTCATGGCGGTCATCTATCTCCTCCTCAACTTTGGCTTGGTCAGGTTGATCAATTCCCAGCTCGACACCTTTGAGTATGTCTTCCGTAGATGTACCTGCACCATGAACAACACTACCTTTTCCAATGTCTCTCGAATAATATTCATCAAATGTTACGTGTACAGACTCTTCAACGCTAAGTAATCTCTTATTATAAATTCTATAAGGTTTACTTGACTGAGAGTATCCGAGGAAGATACCTTCGTCAGCCTTGGAATCAAATATGCCTAAGTTTTCCTTTCCATTATTCAACATAAAACACTTACAACCGAAGACATGCAGGTGAGATACATTCAACTTGTGCCCTTTTAAAAGTTCATACGGTGTTTTATTTAGAATGGGGCGGATAAGCACCCTATTCAAAACATAACATGTCGTACTTATGGCGCCGGCCCAAAAATATTTAGTTAATGAACTTTCATTGATCATTGTTCTTCCCAATTCTTCTAAAATATGATTTTTGCGCTCCACAACCCCATTTTGTTGAGGAGTACGTGAAGCGGAGAAGTTGTGATCAATTCCGTGTTTACCGCAATATTCTTCAAATAAATGGTTTTCAAACTCACCTCTATGGTCACTTCTAATTGAGACAATGTTTGTGTTTAATTTATTTTGGGAAAGCTTAGCAAATCTTTCAAAGGCGGCGAATTTATCTCTCTTGCTAGCCAAGAAGATAGTCCAACAGAATCTAGGAAAATCATCAACTATTACAAAACCATAATAGTTACCACCTAGGCTTTTAATTCTAGATGGCCCGAATAAATTCATATGGAGAAGCTCGAGAAGTCTCATAGTTGAAACAATATTTTTGGATTTAAAAGAGATCCTCGCTTGCTTTCCCATTTGGCAAGCATCACAAAGGTGATCCTTGGTAAACTTTATTTTGGGCAGACCT
The DNA here is from genome assembly GCA_963859935.3 of Lathyrus sativus. Classification (NCBI taxonomy): domain Eukaryota; kingdom Viridiplantae; phylum Streptophyta; class Magnoliopsida; order Fabales; family Fabaceae; genus Lathyrus; species Lathyrus sativus. The sequence goes on along the minus strand of OZ012735.1, from coordinate 166,509,907 downwards.
AGGACTAGATCTTTGGAAACTACCTTGTTAAGCAAATCAAAGTTGACATGTGCTAAACGTTTATGCCATAACCATGAGTCCTCACTCATTGTCACGAGACATTTGTCACTTGTCAAAGATACTTCATTCAAGTCTAGCATATAGACATTGGTTACTCTTAGGCCATTAAACGCACTCATTATTTCATCATTATGCACGATTTTGCAACGTTCTTTTGAAAATGATACATTGTATCCTTTGTCGCATAATTGGCTAATGCTAATTAGATTATGTTTAAGACCCTTGACAAGCAATACATCAGATATAGTAGCGGAATAAGGGTTACCTACACTACCTTTACCAAGTATTGCACCGCGATTGTTATCTCCATAGGTTACATACCCCTTCTTCTTTGCGTCAAAGTCGATGAAGAGAGATATGTCTGTTGTCATGTGTCTTGAGCAACCACTATCAAGAACCCATCTTCTCTCGGTGGTCTCAAGACGTTGTACCTATGAAACAACAATTAACACGATGAGGTACCCAATGGCTTATTGGGTCCTAAGTCGTGAGTGGCAAAATTGTCGCATTTAGGCAACCATTCATAAATGCCTTTAGGAACCAAAAATCTCCTAAAACGACACTTAGCTATGGAATGGCCTTTCTTGCAACAATATAGACATGAAAAGTTAACTTTTGAATTACCTTTGGATGTCATTCTTTCTAACATAGCGGTTGTAACACTTTAAGAACAGCCCCATGTCCTCACTCTTGTCGTCTTCTTTGTTGTCACTCGACGTGTAATCACTATCTCCTTAGATTGAGACTTTGAGGAAGAAGTCTTGAGAGCAATAGACTTCTTTTCAGTTATCTTTGTTTTGTCCTTCTTTTCCTTCTTTTCATGTTGCTCTAGGCTTAGGAGCACTTTTTCGTGCTCTTGCAGCTTTCTAAACAATGTTGTTAGATACAAAATTGTGAGGTCATTTGCTTCTTTGATGACGGTTACCTTCGGCTTCCATTCCCTGTTAAGACATCTCAAAGTTTGGTTAGTAGCAACATCATTGACCACTGGCCTACCTAGTGAATTCAGTCTATTGATGAGATGAGTAAATCTCTTTTGCATGTCCGCAATGGTTTCCCCTTGCTCCATGTAAAAGACATTGAACTCTTGTGTTAACGTGTTGATTCTTGCTAGCTTAACGTCATTGGTCCCCTCATGGGGGACTTGCAATGAGTCCCACATAGCTTTTGCTGTCACACAATGAGAAACCTTATAATATTCATCAACTCCTAATTAGGAGATCAAAATGTTTTTGGCTTTCCAATCGTAATTATATTTTTTCTCATCATCATCAGTCCATTGTGATTCGGGCTTAGGCACAACCACATTATTCGCATTGTTCATAGTTATTTCCATTGGACCGTTGAGAATAACATTCCATACTTTTCTATCTATGGAATTAATGTGCACCCGCATACAATCCTTCTAATAACTGTAATTTTCTCCATTAGAAACGGGAGCTCTATTATAAGCCCCTTTAGGTTCGTTAGTCATTTTCTACAAAGTTATACTTGAAGCACGGAATGAACCGATGCTCCTCATACCACTTGTTAGACGATGGCACGGATCTAGAAGGGGGTTGAATAGATCCCTTATTAAAAAATCAGTCGGCGCTATCAATAAAATTAGTTTTAAAAAATTGTTTAAATTGCGGAAGCGGCCATGGAAAAATTACCGTCTATAACAAACCGTTACTAGAAGACCAGATATGCGTCTAGCCTTTGGAAATTGATAATGAGGAATGAGCAATGAGAATCACCAAGATAGTCACACTATCAATTGATTTATATCACTACTTGGTATGACTAGTTCCAATGCCCTAATATGCCAACAAAATAATTGGACAGCACAAGAGAATTTTGGTTCAGACAATTTATCAAACAATTGGCGTGCGGAGCACTCCAAGTGATTTCGGCCTTGAGTAAGTAGCACTAGTTTCCTTGTACAATAAACTAATGTACTATAGTTAAAATTACTTCAGCACTTACTCAACAGTCCTTAATTCGATATTATTGTTTGAACTAAATTCACGCAAATATTAAGCAAAATGAAAATGCGGAAAGTAAAAGGCACAAAGATTTGTTGAGGCAGTTCCCCCGCCGTCCTCGCTTCGGGGTACGTCTGCCCTCAATTCTAACAATAGAATTGAGCTTGTATAATATAAATGTAACTTGTTGTTGAATCATTTATACAAGAATGAAATAGCAAATGAACAAACAAACTCCCTTGTTGTTGAATATACTTTTACTTCTTGTCCTTTGATTTAAGTCGAATCAAGTCCTTCGATTGCTTGTGGATGAACCTCCGATTACAGCTCCTTGGTTAAACAACCTTGCATTTTCAAACCCAAGCCCAGCTGATATCAAACACTCGTCAATCGAACCAGAATCTCTCCTTCACAATTCACCGATTCCCGCTACTAGATCGACGGAACCCACCGCTCCTCGATCACCTTCGCTCAGCTGAATATATGTTTGAGAAGATTCATATCAAAAACCCCCCAAATTCGGCAAATCTTGGAGGACAAAACCTTCAAGGTTTTATTCAAGAAAAACCTGCCAAACTCTAAACCCGAACCGGATTCCCAATCAACGGCTTCGGACGTTATCACTTCAAACAGTCCATAATGTACAACAAAGATTGTTGTGTGTGACTATTGTGGTATGAAATGTAGAAAATGAAGATGATGAGAACTAATGGCACCTCTTTCACTTTTCTTGTTTTGCAATTGATTCAATGTATCAATCTTCTTGTTGAAAATGAGCGACTTTCTATTTATAGCATGCCAGAAATAACAGACAAAACCACTTTTGAAATAAGTGGAAATACCAGAATTATGCAGTAACACAGCGAACAGTCGACCATACAAAAAGGAGTGGTCGATCAAAACTCTTCAGATAGAACAAATTATGCAAAGTAACAGGCTATGCATCGACCAAAACAGGACTATGCGTAGATGCAAAGTCTGTGTTTTTAGACAAATAGAAATGTTATCAGTATGCGTCGACCCGTGGAAAATGCATTTTGCAGACACTTTTTATGAGTCGACCGGAGCAGATGAGCGGTCGACTCAAAGACCTGATTTTTACAAAAATGCTAATTTTTCTATTTTTGACTCTTCTAGATGCGACCTTTAGCATACCAAAGATGTTTAACTCAAAAGACGACACTCAATGCAATACTCAAGATGTTTGATGCAAGCAAATGAGATATGTAGGAAACGGTAATACCTTCTTCCATGCGGTTGCGTTTTGACATCATCGAAACACACATGTATAGTGTATGATGCTTTGCCCTCACACAAGGCACCACAAGTGAATTCCAATATGTGAGTGAAGTGCTTAAGTGTTCAATTACAATCAAGGATTGTAATAGGCTTCAAAAATGGTTCAGCACTACTCACATTAGAATTTTGATTAACTCAATTGTTCGCACACAAACTCAGAAATTAAGCAATTAAAAATAAAGAGAGAACACCAATTTGTTGAGGAAGTTCCCCCGTCGTCCTCGCTCGGGGTAAGTCTTCCCTCAATTCTAAAAATAGAATTGAGACCCGTATATAGATATAACCTGTTGGTAAATGTTTAAAAGAGAAGCAATAGAAATAAAACGATCAAACCCAATTGTTGATGCAGAGCCTATTCCTTCTCTTCCCTTGATTCAAGTTGAATCAAGTCCTTCGAACGCGATGAGTAAACCTCCGATTATGGTACACCCTTTGAACAACCCCACGGTCTTCAAATCTTGCCCGAATGATTTCAATCACCAACGCTTCGAACCCGAATCTTCCTCTCATAATCTTCCAGTTACCTCTACTAAACTGACAGAACAACCCGTTCTTCGATTACCTTCGCTCGGCTGAATCTGTGATGGACCAATTCGTGCAAAAACCCCCAAAATCCAAGATTCTTAGAGGACAAAAACCTAATGGTTTTATTTAAGAAAAACCTACTGATTTCTCAACCCAAACCCGATTACACCAATCCTATGTTTGGGCGTTATCACCTCTAAAAAGCATAATGCACAACAAAAATGATTATATGTAGTTGTTGAGAAAATACAAGGAAGAGGATGAAGATGATGTGAACAAAATCAGTATCTATTTTCATTTTTCTTGTTGTCTTTTTTTTGAAGAATGAGTTAACTCACTATATATTCAAGTCAAAAATAATTAACCAACATAACAACCACAAAGACAGTTTCACATAACAAAAATTTAACTGAAAACACACGAGCAGTTGACCTATACAGAAAGGAGGGTTGACCTGAGCTCACCTGAATTTTAGATTGTGCAGAAAACACCACTTTGCATCGACCGGAGCAGGTCATGCGTCGACGCAAAGCATGCAAAATTAGACAAATAAAAATGGAGACAGTATGAGTTGACCGGAGGATCGACGCGAGCACTCCTGAGAGTAGCCCATACAAAATTCTTTCTGTATGAGTCGACCGAAACAAGTTTGAGTCGACTCAATGACCCAAAATAGAAAAAATGCATATTTTCATGTATCATGCTACTTTTGAGGTACTATATCATATAGTAAGCTAGACAAACCTGACCAAACCTATATGAAGCTTATATTGAAGAATTTCTATATGTATCAAACAATGTTTTTGACCGATGATTGACTCAAAAGAAATGAGTATGCATATGTGACACAACGATACCGTCCAAAGTACATTTTTATACCTATCTAAGTTTTGACATCATTAAAACAAGTATAGCTAACTATGAGGTTTGATTTCACATACTCCCCCTTTTTGATGATGGAAAAATGGTAGAAACTTGGTGTACAATGCATTGTATCATCCTCCCCCTTACTCGATGCCTTTGTCTGCATACAGTCTGCATGATCAATAAGTCTTACAATGGATGTTTCTGCTTGATATTCTTCTCCCCCTTTGACAACATCAAAAAGAAAAAAGATAGATGTCAATGTATTGCATATGATAAGAGAGATAAGCAAATTCAAGCCATTTGCCACAAGTTACACATTAACACACAGTCACATATAATGCAGTTAATGAAAGCAAATAAATGGATAAATAGAACGACACTCAAAAGAACAACAATAATCACTATTTTATAACCAACAATAAGCATGTCTTCAAAAACAAGTAAGTACATGAAGAATTCTACAATAGATGTTAATGAACACATGATGAAATAAGATGCATAATGAAATATTCAAGACATCCTCAGGGTCTCCTCCCCATAAAGTGATGGCCTCGTCCTCGAAAGGGATATTCTGGAATTGGAGGCAATTGAGCATCATCCCATTCCATATACTCCAATACTACTCGATTTAGAGTGTTGAAGCTGTTGTTAAGGGCCTGATGTTGACCTGCTGGAGTTTCAACTATCCCATCTATCCGACCCATCATAACTGATGTAAAGGCATTGAAGTTTTCCGTGTGAGCTTGAAATTGGTTATGCAATTGTGAGAACCTCTCATCCTGGGCAGTCATGAAGGTACATTGCTCAAGCTGCATGCTCCTTATCATATCGAGGAGTTCATCAGTGTTTTGTAGGTGCAGAAATTTACTCTTGGAGATAGAAAGGAGAAAGTAGCTTTACCCTTTTTATGAAGAAACTAGGTTTTGAAGAGAGCTTTGAGAAGAGGAGAAGTATGGAGATAGCCTTGAATAGGTGCAATGCTCAATGCAAATGCTAATGATGATGTAGTTTGAATACACAAGATGAGTTTAATTGCATTAAAGATGACAGAATTTGAATAGTTCATCAATAAATTATCATAATTCTCGCGCGACGCGTTGATCGGAAGAGGTCATGCGTCGACGCACACTATGTTAAAACATATACTTAGAAATTCTTAGGGTATGCGTCAACCATAGGGTCAACCTGAGCATACCTGCTTTACAGACATGAAAAATTTTAGTTTTGTGAGTCGACCAGAACCCTGTGTAGGTCGACTCATACAAGTAAAAATAGCAAAAACCATAAATTTTGTTCTACAAGCATCCAAAGAGACATAAATAAACAACCTATCCATATTTCAAACATACAAAAGGGATGAGATATGCGCAATCATGGACTAAACATCAACAATAACATACAATTTGATACATTACTTTATACAAACAAAGCATATATAGAGATAGATATAAAGCATGCAAAAGTTACTTCCTAAGCACGATCCGAGATGTTGAGAACACCGAGTTCCTTACGGATGTGAAAGAAAGGCTCTGTAGCAAGTGGTTTTGTAAAGATATCCACAAGTTGATTTTTAGTATCAGCATGCTCAAATACCACGTCGCCCTTCTCCACATGATCCTTAAGGAAGTGGTGGCGTATTTCGATATGCTTGGTGCATGAATGTAGCACGGGATTCTTGGTTAGGTTAATGGCATTAGTGTTATCACAAAAAATTGGAACACGATCAAGTTTTAGGTTAAAGTTGAGCAGTTATTGCTTAAGCCATAAGACTTGAGCGCAACAACTATCGGCTTTGGTTGTTGACAAAGCAACCAAAACCTGCTTTTTGCTATGCCAACTCACCAAAGAATTTGAAAATAGATGACATGTGCCACTCATGCTTTTCCTATCCAATTTTCAACCAGCAAAATTAGAATCATAAAAGCCAACCAAGGAGAAATCATTTCCCTTAGAATACCAAAGCCCATACTTTGGAGTATCAGAGAGGTATCTAAGTATGTGTTTTACCGCTTTTAAGTGAGATTCTTTGGGAGATGATTGATACCTCGCACACATGCAGACACTAAACATCTTCTGACTGCATTTTTTTATTTTCTAATTGGTAATTAGTTAGCTTATTGCTTTTGCGACTATCAGATGCAGTTATTTCCGGAAATTTCGTCCCAATAACAAGTTTGCAGTTCTATTTTCACGGTTGGAAAATTTCTGAGTTCTTTGGTATTCAACCATCTCTTACCTTGATTATTTGAAATTCGTTCGCTATTCTTCCATTCAGGTATGAGTCGTTTGAATAGGGGCAGTTGTTGTACCCTAAAATTTTCCCAACCTTTTCTTGGCTTATGCTTCATTTCATTTTAGCATCTGCATTTGCATAGCATTGTTCTTAACAAGGGATCAAGAGAGGTGTACTATTCAAGAGAAGAGTGTCATTGGTTTCAAGCCCAGGCAAGAGTGTTTACCATCATCAAGAAGTTGTCAAGGCTCTTTGAAGGAAAAGGTTGATGTGTGTTGTTTGTCTCCTATCTTGGAGGTCAACATAGGATCATTAGGGGTCATAAGGACATTGTTGCGGATAAGATGTGATTGAGAAGCTCATTGGGTACCTTGGAAGTCATTGTGAAGCTTATATGGACATTCATTTCATCTTCAAGAGGTCACAGGCAAAGGATATGAAGCTAGGGTTCTTCTGGTCAATTCAAGGTCAACTGTGGATTTGAAAGAGTTTGAGACTTAGTTTTAAGTCATTAAGGCCATGGGAAGTTATCATGAGACATTTAGGATGTCATGTCAAGTTCAAATTAAGAGTTCAAGGAGTTACTAAATTAGGGTTTCAGAGGATCTTAGTGTAAAATCCCCTTCTTCAGTGCCTAACTCCAAGGACAATTTACCATATGATACAAGTTCAATCTCACTTTCATGCAAATATGAAACTTGCAGGGTATGTTCTAAGCTTTAATTTGAGTACTATAAATCATCCATTGAGTGTGTAGAACTCAAGTTATGATGCCAACAATTTAGGGGTCTCAAATGAACTTACTTTTGGTCAACTAAAAGTCAACTCACTTCCAAAGCACTTTTGACTTAAAATCAAGTTTCTCCTTAACTTCAAGTGAACATGAAAGTTATTCCTCATGGTCTTAGCTTTCCAAAAAGTCCTAGAAGTACTTGATATCATTTGTACATCTCATGTTATGGTCTTATCAAGGCAAGGGTATTTTGGGAAAGGTTCATTTTAGGTCATTTGGTACAATGGTCATTTCCATGAACTTATGCACCTCAAATGCACTTCCAACCAACATGAAAGTTGTTCATAAAGAAATCATTTACATATTTGAACTCAAGAATAAATTTGAATTATGGAGTTATATGGCCATATGGGAAGATTTTCAAGTGAAATTTGAATTTTTAAGCATGATATGAATTTGGTTCATTATGGGTCACCTTTGTCATTTATTCTGAATCAATTCACGCCAAGACATGATCATGAGAGGTTTGCCCCAAATTGGCTTGGTACCAAGTGCATGGAAACATGTCATTTTCAAGTTTCTTCATGAGAAAGTTTCTACTTTAAACTCACAATGTGTACCAAATCAAAAGCCCAGCTCAATTCAATTGGGAAATACACCTCACATACTGCAGATTAGTGAACTTATCATGTATGAATGAAGCAAAATGCGTGTGCTTAACTGAGGTTTCTTATTTGGGCAAATTTTCAAACTCTCACAATTGAGGCTTCATAGGCCTACATGACACATTCAAATACATCATATATAAGCTAAAATCTTGCCCTAGAAGCTCAGAAGGTGCATTTGGAGCTAGAGATAGCAGAATCAAAATTCAAATTTCTAAAGGATTTTCCAACTTTGAATTCCATTTTTCTCTGCAAATCAATTGAAATTGAAGCCTGATTCTTCTTCTTGGGAGCATTTGGAGTGAAACTGAAGCAAGAGAGTGAAGCTTACACGCATCTAAAGAACCAACAGAGTTGCTCCGTTCAATAAGTTTCCCCTTCCATTTTCTCTCATTCTAGGCACTGATTTAGGCTCATATTGGCTACATCTGAAGCCCTACGTTGAGTAGGCCATGTTTGATCCATTGTTGTTCATGTTTGATGAGGTTTTCAATTGGTGCACTCAAACTTTAAGTCTTCGATTCTCCTTGATCTTGAGCTTTTGTGATGATTGATCTATGGATTTAGAATCCTTGTAGCAAAACCTTTCGTTTGGTACAATTCTTGTGCCTGTTTGTGATGGTTTTTCACCTGAGCTCTGGTGAGCTCACCGGAGAAGACGACCGGAGCCCTAGCTCCAGCGTCTGGTTCATTTCCAGGCAGATCTGATGTGGCTTGGTTTGAAATGTTGACCTGCGCACGTGTTTGTATGTGATTGGCTTGACTGGATCCTTTTGGAACTTTGACTCCATGTTCGTTTAATGAAACAGTGCGTTTCATGTGTTGAGTCAGGTCTGGGTCAATTCAGCTTGGTTTTCTCTTCACGCCCCCCTCATTTGGAGCCCATTTGTGTTTTGCCTGCGTGTAGTTGTTGATGCTTTTGCTATTTCACCTCCCTTCCATTTCCATGTTTATTTTATTTTATTTTATTTGCTGTTTTGATTTACAATTATTAAAAATAGCTCCAATTATCCAAAAATTCCATAAAAACTATTTTCCATCATTTTAAAACCTTAATTAATTTTCCATAAATTTTAATTCTGATTTTATTTTATTTGAATTTTACAATTGGAGAGGTTTTTAATGTTGACTTTATTTGATCATCCATGCTTGCGCTACCATTTGATATCACCAATGAATGAGGTTTCCTCTCCATCTAGAGGATGGATTGAGGTACCTTTGAGGCTGATTTTGGTCAATGTTTGATCATTTTTTGTTTGACTTTGCTTTGATTTTGTTTGACCCTCGATTATAACTCAATAAGGTGGAGCACACTAGTTGATCAAATCATTTGGTGATGCCTTGAGTTGAGTTTGATTTTGAAACTTTGGCCTTTATTTAATAGAGGTGGTTGCTTTGTGCATTTTATTTGGAATTTATTGAACATTTCTTCTATTTTTGGTGAACCTTGCAAGTCAAGTCACCCTAGATGAAGTTCATAAAAACTAGTTGACCTAGTTCCTTTGGGAAATGACTTTGATTGATCCCATATGCACCCCATGAGTGTTGGTACTCATTCTTGACATGATTAAGGTGCTGGTTTTGATTTCTTAGGTCACATACTTGTGTAGTTTGTGTTGCAAGTCACTTTAAAGTTAAGGCATTCCACTTATTCTTAAGTGTTGAATATGGTTTGAACTTTGGTTCTTTATCTTGCCCTAACTTGTAGCTTGTTTGTGCCTTGGTTTCCCTTTGGTTTTGGAATCTTTCTTTTGTGGTTTCACTTTTTTCCCTTGAGTTTGGATCATCATTCAAGACAAATTGGTGTCCATGTGCATACTTTGAGTTTGTCTTAAATGATGGATCATCTTCTAGCACTTGTTTTCTCCTCTCTTTTGCATGATCAATGTGTTGAGTTTGGTTGAGATATATTTCATGTGCTTACTGGCCAAGCTAATTTCTCCCATCTACACTTTGATTATAATATTTTTTTGTGCATTTTTGTTTACCTTTTGGTGTAAGTGATTGATGTATGAATGGTTGTAGGAGTTGTGACTTCTCCCATTTCATCTCACTTGTTCTTTGACTTGCTTAAGTCTTTTTGCTTCATCTTTTGTTTGTGTTGAATCATTTGAGCATTGCATACCATGTTTACCTTATTCCTTGACTTGGTCAAGTCCATTGCATCTCTTTCTTGCATTTCATTTGTGATTGACTTATCTTGTGTGTTCTTGGTCTTTTGCCATGATCCCTTAGGATTCCTAGTCCTTTCGTTTAGGATGGGAGTAGGAGAGAAATTAAGTGTTCAATCAAAGCATGCTAACATTAGAATAGTTGCTTCCCTCTTAATCCCAACTTTAGGAGCACATTGCATGAGAAAATTAGGGTTGATTAGTCTCCCCTTAGAGTTTGTGTCTTCTCTTCTCATCTCAAAACTTCTTCAAGACATCTAATAAAGGATAATAAATGTTGTACGCTACGAGCCTTAAGTACTTGGGAAATGATAGTTGAAGGGCTTCCTCTCAAGTGTCTAGAGTGTTTAGCGTATGCCCTTTGGGCGATATGCGACGCATTCGCTCTCAAGTCATAGTCTTTAGTGCAATATGAATTACAAATCTAATTCAATTCACTTCTTCATAAAAAACACAAAACAAAACATCAAATATTTTTATCCCTCGGGATTCATTAAAAATCATTTTCAGGAAGATTGTGTTAACTCTTGGTTCTACCGCAAACAGGTAACGCCTAAGTCTCAAATGGTCGAGCAGCAATACACCTAACTTCTAGAACGAAGGTTTAACCCTACTCAGTTAAAACACTTGAACTAATTTGTGGCCGTGTCAACCCGAACTACGTTTGCTCTAATTTCTCATACAAGACGAGGATACGTAAGCACAAGACGGTGATGTCTTGGCGAGCAACCTTACCCACCTTCACCCGTAGTTTTCCGAACTACGTTGACTCTGACTTTCCCATTGCATGAGGGAGCACGTAGGCATAGAGCGGCGATGCTCTATCGAGTCACTTTTCTTTTCTTTTGTCCTTATGAGCCAGCCTTTTGTTACATTAACACCCTTTTAGATAGATAACAAGTGTGGATCCCATTGAGTACAACGAACGTGAGGGGTGCTCATACCTTCCCCTTGCGTAACCGACTCCCGAACCCAAGATTTGGTTGCGATGACCTGTCTTTTCCCTTTTTCGTAGGTTTTCTCTTATCGTTTCCTTTCCCTCTCTTTGAGATAAATAACAAACGGTGGCTACTCTTCTATCCTTGCCGACCCTTCTTCGCAGCGATGCGACACTTACCATCCAAGATCAAAACATCTTTAATAAAATAATGAAGTTCACTCTGTATTGGACTAAAGAGAGAGGATTAAGTGCATACCTCTTTCTCTCCGAGTGTTAGGATGCTCACTGTAGGGTGTGTGGTCTTGATACTCGTCTTTCAATACGAAGACGTGACTATATTCGTCACACCATTTCACAATAAATATTTTGAGATAAATAATTGGGTACTACCCGCAAGGGGTTACTATCCGGGGATCTATTTCACCCCTAAAAAATAACTTCCACAAATCAAATGTGACATCTTGCCTCGACGGCGAATACTCTCTTTTCAAAAAGGATATGTTACGTTTGTTCTACCGTAAGCATGTAACACCTAAGACTCCACGAGCGAGCTGCAATACACCTAACTGCTAGAATGCATACGTTAGAATCTCCCACAAAAACACCAGTTAACCGTAGGACAAACTACGGCTTCTCTGATTCCTTATTAGGGATGAGGATACGTAGGCATGAGGATCTCTATCCTTGACGAGCACACTAACAACTAACTTCCCTTTTCACTTGCCTCAGTACAATCGAGACCAACCGGTTATCCAGAACTTTTTCTCTCGCCCCAGTGCGATCGAGACCTTTCCCATAGTTACTCGAACTACGTTTGCTCTGACCAGATGAGGATATGTAGGCACAAGACGGTGATGTCTTGGCGAGTAGACCTTCCCCCCATCACCCGTAGTTTCCTGAACTACGTAGGCCTAGGACCGCGAAGTACTATCGAGTCTCTTTCCTCTCTTTTCCCTGTTTCTAGCCCTTCTCTTTATCCCTTGGAACACTCTTCATAGCAATAATCTTTTAGCAGATACCTTCACTTAGACAAACAAATGGTTCCCATCGAGTATGATGGATGCGAGGGGTGCTAATACCTTCCCTTCGCATAACCGGCTTCTGAACCTGTTCTCTTGGTTGCGAAACCATCTTATATGTTCCTTTCTTAGGGTTTTCTCGATGTTTTCCCCTCCCCTTATAGGATAAATAAAGTTCGGTGGCGAATCTCCTGTCTTTCTTCTCGCCTCTCCGTCGTTGCATTTTTTCAAGTAGCGACAGCGCGATGTAACAACAATGCTAGAGTTTCGGGGGTCAGGGGTTGCTTATGCCTAGGGTAGTTATTCACATCCTAAACATTTGTAGTACTCTACAGGAACCTTTTGTGTATATGTATGCTAAGTTATCTAAGTTGTTGTTTGCTAAGGTCATGGGATCAAGGTTAAGGTAAATTTTGAGGTAAAGACCTAAGGATAGTTCTAAGTTTGCTCGCAAAGATATCGCATCTTATGCCTACGTATCCTTAGTCGGATAGAATCAGAGCATCCATAGTTCAGCTCACTAAGATTGAGGAATACTTGACTATGGTCAAGACTCCAGGGAGAACAAACATAAAAATGTTTATAGAGTTTGAAAAAACTCTCTAGATCTAAGTTTAACACTCAAGAGAATCGACTTTGACAAAAGCCAAGAGGCGAGTAAGTAATCATGACAATGATCCTTACATAGAGTTAACAAACTCTATATTAAAGTTCTAATTGAAGAATACTCCTAACAAGGGGTAGGTCTTTAGACTTAAAGCAAAGTCTAATGGATATAGGTTCTAACTTAACTAATTTAAAGAGCCTAATGACTTAACAAAGTTAAGGGGAGGGGTAATGAGCTATCTATGACAGTGAAGTCAATAGAGAGACTTTCCTTTGGAATAAGGGATAACAAGGCAAATGGATGAGAGCTAACAAGCTACATCACTTGGGGAAACTTAAAAAAGCCTAAACACACATATGCATTCATTAAAATATGATGAAGATATAAAGTCATGGTAACAACCAAGAAAGATAAGAGCAAGCCTGTGACAACATTAAGCAAACATGATAACAAGGCAACTTGATGAGAACTGACAAGTTCCATCACTGGGGAAACAAACTTGATAAAGATAAAGATAAGCATGTAGGATCAATTAACAAATTGAACACAAAAAGCATGGTAACAACCAAGGTTTTATGATTTAACATTATAATGTTCAAAGTGTTAGAACACATATTGGTTCTTAGTTATATCTCTATGTTTTGATGATAACACTAATGAAATTTTGTATTAAGAAATTATATACTCTAAATTTGTTCAAGTATTTTTGCTGCAGATATTAAATTTAATATTCTTCTGAAAGCAAAAATTAATATGAACGTTGAACTACGCAAGGCTCTGAGCGTCAGAAGCATCTCGTTAGAAGACTCTGAGCGCTGCCTACAGAAGACTTTGAAGTAGAAGATACAAAAGCATCTGAAGCGTAGACTGAAGACTTTGTATGAAGAGTTTCAAGCACTATTTTTTCAGAAGACTCTGATAGTACTGTTTGCTGCAAGTACTGAGGATTTGATCTCCAAACTCTGCTCTGTCTATTACTCATGCTGAAGCACACTTGCTGCAACACTCTGATACAACAAACTCTGATGACATCAAGACTCTGATCACTCAAGGCTCTGATGTTGATTGCTGTGAAATAGAAACTTGTTGAAGAAGATTATTCAAAGTTATATCAGTTGGTTATGCCAAATGACTCTTTCCTCTTTCATGCTAGACACAAGAACTCAGGCAAAAAGGATTTCTCTGAACGTTCTACTTCTAGGAAAGGTCAAGTGATGTGAAGACAAAAGGCTACAGCTACTTTGCAGTACACGGTCTTCAAGCTTGCAACGTCTTGGACTTCTTTGTCTATATAAGCAAGCCTTCAACAACTTTCTTTAGTTGACGTATTTTGACAAATTCATTGAAAACTCTCAAAAAGCTCTCATACAAATTATATTTCTTTGATTGAATAGTTTCATACGTTCTTAAACTTAAGTGTAAATTACAGTTGTGATATAGCTTTCTTAGAAGCATTTTAAACACTTGTTTAGTTTACATTTGATTGTAAAAGTTCTTTAAGAAGACCAAGTTGTGGTCAGTAGTTCTTGAGAAGACTAAGACAGTTGTTCTTAGTGGTTGATATTGTAATCAGTTTGATTATAATGGATTAAGTCCTTGTGGAGAAAGGCAATTCACTCTTGATAGGGTGGACTGGATTAGTTGAGTTCAACGAACCAGGATAAAAATCATTGTGTTTTTATTGCCATAATATTTTAGAAAACCCTTATTCAACCCCCCTCTAAGTATTTTCTCACCTTTAGTTGGTATCAGAGCTTCGGTTCTGTGTGTGCTATCACTTTACGGTGAACAGAAAAGATCCAGTTGAGAAAACTCTTGATATATTTCTTGGTTGATATTATGGCTGAAGCTTCAACATCCAACAACAACAACAGATATGAAGAAAGGGATAGAATCAGCACAAAACCCCCTATGTTTGATGGGGAGAAGTTTGACTATTGGAAGGACAGAATAGAGAGATTCTTCCTTGGTTATGATGCTGATCTTTGGGACTTAGTCATTGATGGTTATGTTCACCCCACTGATGGGGATGGCAAGAAAATTGTAGAAAATCTATGACTGAAGCTCAGAAGAAGGAGTTCAGAAATCATCACAAAGCAAGAACAATATTATTAAATGCTATATCTCATACTGAGTATGAGAAGATTACCAACAGAGAAACAACATTTGATTTGTTTGAGTCTTTGAAGATGACTCATGAAGGGAACTCACAAGTTAAAGAGACCAAGGCTCTGGCGCTGATCCAGAAATATGAAGCCTTTAAAATGGAAGAATCTGAATCTATAGAAGTTATGTTCTCTAGATTCTAGATCCTCGCAGCTGGATTAAAAGTGCTGGATAAAGGCTATTCAACTGCTGATTATGTGAAGAAGATCATCAGAAGTTTGCCTATCGGATGGAGACCAATGGTCACTGCTCTGAAGCTAGCTAAAGATCTGAACAAGATCACATTGGAGGAACTAATCAGCTTTCTGAGGAGCCATGAGATTGAACTTAAAGAAGACGAGCCTCAAAAGAAAAGTAAGTCAATTGCTTTAAAGTCTAACAAATCTGTTAAAGCATTGCAGGTGTTAGAAGAAAGTTTTGAAGAGTCTTCTTCTGAAGAAGAAGATGAACTGTCCCTGCTGTCCAGAAGGATCAACAAACTCTGGAAGCATAAACAGAGGAAGTTCAAGAACTTCAAGAAGCCAGATCAATGCAAAGAGTCCTCTGGACACAAAAGATCTAGAAAGAAAGAGGTTGTTTACTATGAATGCAAGGAATCTGGGCACTACAAGAATGAATGCCCAAAGCTTCTGAAGGAGAAGCCAAGAAGGAAGCCTGAGCATAAAAAGAAAGTTCTGATGGCTACATGGGATGATTCAGATGCATCTGAATCCTCATCAGAGTCAGAAGAAGAATGTGCCAACATGGCACTGACAACTGGTGTGGAAGATCAGGATGAAGGAACATCTGGATCTGAATCTGATTCTGAATCTGACTCAAAAGAGGTACTTTCTGATCTCTCTAGGGAAGAACTTATTAAGGTTTTATCAGAACTCCTGAATAACTACAACCAGATTAAGCTTAAATGCAAGAAGCTTAAATGCAGTCTTGAATCTGAGAATAGTCTGTTAAAGTCAGAAGTTGTTGAGCTCAAAGAAAACAATTTGAAAATGAAAAACAATTTTGAAAAAGCTCGACAAGACTCTGAATCTGAAACTAATTCAAAATGTAAAAATATTTTAGAAGAATATGACTATAGTTTTCAGAAGTTTCTGGCTAAAAGCATAGATAGAAGCAAGATGGCTTCAATGGTCTATAGAGTTAGAAGAAACAACAAGAAAGGAATTGGATATGAATCTTCCTCTGGAAAGGATTTAAATCCAATACCTGTTGATAAACTTATCATTAAGAAGACTCCCTTATATTCTCATTTTAAGTTTGGTCATCTGAATGATATTAAACACACACGTTT
This sequence comes from Lathyrus sativus, assembly GCA_963859935.3. Classification (NCBI taxonomy): domain Eukaryota; kingdom Viridiplantae; phylum Streptophyta; class Magnoliopsida; order Fabales; family Fabaceae; genus Lathyrus; species Lathyrus sativus. Next base: position 166,493,364 of record OZ012735.1, on the reverse strand, counting down.
TGATCAGAATGTTCTTGTGTTTAAACCAAAAGTTAGTTAGAACAAACCTGTTGTAAAAAGACAGAAGTTCAGACAAACTTTTAAGGCAACTAACCCAAAAGGACCCAAAAAGATCTGGGTACCTAAGGATAAGATAATACCTGTTGCAGATGTATTTAGCAGCAAAGTCAAGACGCCGATTATGGTACCTGGACTCTGGATGCTCACGTCACATGACGGTAGAAAGGTTTATGTTCCAAAGCCTGGAGCTTAAATCTGGAGGAGACGTCAAGTTTGGAGGGAATCAGAAGGGCAAGATAATTGGCTCTGGTACTATTGGCAATGGTAACCTTCCATCTATATATAATGTTTTACTTGTAGAAGGATTAAAACATAATCTATTATCCATAAGTCAATTAAGTGACAATGGTTATGACATAATCTTTAATAAAAAATGTTGCAAAGTTATTAGTCAGAAGGATGGCTCAATCCTATTTAATGGAAAGAGGAAGAACAACATTTATAAAATCAATCTTTCAGAACTTAAGGTTCAAAATGTAAAATGCCTTATGTCTGTTAATGATGAGCAATGGGTCTGGCACAGAAGATTGGGGCATATTAATATGAGACGTATATCTCAGATTAATAAACTCAATCTGGTCAGAGGACTTCCTAAGTTGAAGTTCAACTCAGATGCTCTTTGTGAAGCATGTCAAAAAGGGAAAATTTCAAAATCTTCTTTTAAAACTAAAAATGTTGTTTCAACTTCAACACCATTAGAGTTACTTCACATTGATCTGTTTGGACCAGTGAAAACTGCATCCATCAGAGGCAAGAAGTATGGATTAGTCATTGTTGATGACTACAGCAGATGGACATGGGTGAAATTCCTAAAACACAAGGATTAGTCACATTCTGTGTTCTTTGACTTCTGCAAACAAGTCCAGAATGAAAAAGATTTTAAAATTGTTAAAGTCAGAAGTGATCATGGTGGAGAATTTGAAAACAAATATTTTGAAAAATATTTTAATGAAAATGGCATTGCTCATGATTTCTCCTGCCCTAGAACTCCACAACAGAATGGAGTTGTAGAGAGGAAAAATAGAACTTTGCAAGAAATGGCTAGAATCGTGATCAACGAGAGTAATCTGGCAAAGCATTTTTGGGCAGAAGCAATAAACACAGCTTGTTATATTCAGAACAGAGTGTCTGTAAGACCTCTTCTGGAAAAGACTCCCTATGAATTGTGGAGGAACAGAAAGCCCAACATTTCTTATTTTCATCCTTTTGGATGTATATGTTATATGTTGAACACTAAAGAGAATCTAGACAAGTTTGATTCTAAAGCACAGAAGTGTTTCATGCTTGGGTATTTTGAACGCTCTAAAGGCTACAGAGTATACAATACTGAAACAAAAATTGTGGAGGAATCTATACATGTTAGATTTGATGATAAGCTTGGCAATCAAAAGCCAAAGCAGGTTGATAATTCTGCAGATAGAGAGGTAATTCTCACAGACTCTGAAGGCTCAGAGGCAGAAAAGGTTCAAGTGAAGGAGCCAGAAGCAACTCCTTTGGCTACTCAAATGAATAACTTGAATATTTCTGAAGAACTTAATGTTAGAGGATCATATTCTAGAATCAATGCCTCTCACCCAGAGGATGTGATCATTGGAAAGAAGGATGACCCTATAAGAACAAGATCCTACCTCAGATCATCTGAAGCGTCATTATTTGGTTTGGTGTCAGTTATTGAACCAACTTTTGTGGATGAAGCTCTGCAAGACAATGACTGGATAATTGCCATGCAAGAAGAGCTCAATCAATTCACAAGAAATGACGTTTGGGATTTGGTTCCAAGACCAAAAGGATTCAACATTATTGGAACTAAATGGGTCTTCAGAAACAAGTCGAATGAGAAAGGAGGAGTTGAAAGAAACAAAGCAAGGCTTGTTGCTCAAGGTTATAGCCAGCAAGAAGGAATTGATTACACAGAGACTTATGCTCTTGTGGCCAGGTTAGATTCTATTCGTTTACTCATTTCTTTTGCTGCACAAAATAACATCACTTTATATCAGATGGATGTTAAGAGTGCCTTCTTAAATGAGATTATAGAAGAGGAAGTTTATGTTCATCAACCTCCTGGTTTTGAAAGTATTAAATTTCCAGAACATGTTTTTAAACTTAAGAAATCTCTTTATGGTTTAAAACAAGCTCCCAGAGCTTGGTATGGAGATTAAGTAATTTTCTTCTAGAGAAAAACTTTATCAAAGGCAAAGTGGACACAACTCTCTTTTGCAAAACATTTAAGAAAGATCTATTAATTTGTCAAATACATGTAGATGATATTATATTTGGATCTACCAATGTTACGCTGGGGAAGGAGTTTTCTCAATGTATGTAGGCTGAATTTGAGATGAGCATGATGGGAGAATTGAGATTCTTTCTGGGAATTCAAGTCAACCAGACTCCAGATTGCACTTACATTCATCAGACTTAATATGTAAAAGAGCTTCTGAAGAAGTTCAACATGACTGAGAGTAAGTTAGCAAAGACTCCAATGCATCCAACAAGCACTCTTGGTAAGGAAGAAGTAAGTAAGAAAGTAGATCAGAAACTCTACAGAGGTATGATTGGATCTCTTCTATACTTAATTTCTTATAAACCTGACATTTTATTCTGTGTATGCTTGTGGGCTAGATTCTAATCAGATCCTAGAGAATCACACTTAACAGTTGTTAAGAGGATTCTAAGGTATCTGAAAGGTACTACTAATATGGGTTTGTGTTACAGAAAATCTGATAAATTTAAACTAGTTGGATTCTGTGATGCTGATTATGCTGGAGACAGAGTTGAAAGAAAAAGTACTTCTGGAAGTTGCCAATTTCTGGGAAATAATTTAATCTCCTGGTACAGCAAGAAACAACCTACAATTGCTCTATCAACTACAGAAGCAGAATATATTGTTGCTGCTGGATGTAGCACACAGATGCTCTGGATGAAAAGTCAGCTAGAAGATTATCAGATCTTTGAGAGTAATATTTCTATATTCTGTGATAATACTTCTGCTATATGCTTATCTAAAAACCTAATTTTACACTCTAAAGCTAAACATATAGAAAGTAAACATCACTTCATTAAAGACTATGTTCAGAAGGATATTATAAGTTTAGACTTTGTTGATACAGATCATCAATGGGCTGATATTTTCACAAAACCCCTTGTTGAAGATATGTTTAAGTTTATTCTGAAAAATATTAGTATGGAATTCTATCTAGAATAATATTTATCAGAAGCTACTTTCTCATATGCAAAATGTTTAAACTCTGAAGTATTTCATCTGTCATTTATTTAATTTTTTGAATTATTATTTCTGTGTGTATCTGAACTAACAAGTCTCAGAGGATCTGAATGTTGGCTAACGTTTCATTTCTCAAAGAGTTTTCAAAAGCACATGCAAGCAAACACGTGTAACTCAGAATCTGAAAAGATGGAGTGCACAATACTGAAAAGACGTTTGAGGTAATGTTTGAATATTTGGTTTCTCGCTTTCCCCCCAAATTGTCAGAATCATTAATGCTTGAAATGATTATATTCTTTTCATTAAATGCTAATTGCAAGCGTGCTGATCGTGTGACTTTTTGTGTGCCATAATTTCTTCTATAAATGCTACAACTTTACACACTTCACACTTTTCACTCTCACGAACACTTTGTATGCATTTCTTCTTGATTCATTGTTTCCATCTCTCTCTCAAACCCAAACATCTCAGAAACCCTAAATCTTCAAGAACTTCCATGGCTACTTCATCTTCAACGTCTGCTCAGTTCCAATCTACAATGGTTGTTGTTTCTTCATCAAACATGGGTGCTATTGCGTTTAAGGAACCTATCAGAACATTACTCACACCTGTTGACAAGTTAGAAGTCTTGTGTGAATCCATTGTCAATTTTGAATCGTTTGCTGAAAATGGGTATGATCTTTGTCCCATTGTTGATGCACAGTGTTGGACCAAGTTTTTTGAAAGGCTAATGGGACCAGTTTACCCTCGTCTCGTAAAGGAATTTTGGATACATGCTTCTTGTTGCCCTAAGTTCATAGTTTCATTTGTTCTGGGGAAAGAAATTATCATTACTGAAGACATGATAAGGAAACTCATAGGATATGAGGAAACTGATGGAGTCACTAATCTACCATCTAGGCGTGTGGATATGACTGATGTGTATAGAGAAGTTTGCTCATCTGGAGTAGCTTCTAACAAGGTTAAGGATCTGAAGCCAGTTTACAGGATCTGGGTTAAGATTTTCATGAGCTGCATTCATCACAGAAAATCTTCAAATTCGCCAGATTATGTTAACATTGATCAGCTATACTTCATGTATTATCTGAGTCAGAGCACCAAGGTGGATCTGCCATATCTTCTGTTTAATCATTTGTGGACACATGTTAAACAGTCAAGGGAAGAGGTCAGAACCAAGCATCAGAAGCTGAGGAACTGGATTCCAATGGGAAGACTTATCTCAGACATTCTGACTGAGAATGGTCTTGTTGGTCATCTGGTTGAAGCTGGAATGAAGGAAGAATTAGCCTCTACATCTGGAAAACCTCTGAACGGGAAGAGTCTTTAGAGGATAAAAGTTGTAGAAGAAGTTACTTCTGCTCCAAATAAATTCAACACTGAAGAGGTCACTCAAAGAAGAGTTCCAGTTGCAAATTTTACTATGTTCTTTGCTAATGAACCAAGGGAGATTGTTCTGGATTACATCACAGAGCATCTGAATGAAGGAATTCCTCTACCAGCAAATCTGGTTCAGAAGGCAGGTGAACCTGCTCCAGATCTTTATGAGGCAAGACACAAAAAGAAGAGAAAGATTGCTGCAGAAGAACCTTCTAAACCCAAGAGGAAGGCTACTGGTGAAGCTACTGATGTCAAGCCTAAGAGAGTCAAGAGGCAAGAGATCAATCCTCCAGAGGCAAGTCTAGACGAGATTCTGGAAACTGTCAAAGAGGTATTAACATCTGATCAAACTCACCATGAACCTATACCATCACCTTCACCTTCTCCTCCTCGTGTTTCTAAAACTAAGAAACCTTCTATTAAAACTTCTTTTGTACCCCAACCTATAGCAACTCTATCTGAAAAGTATACATCTGAACCAACACATTCTAAACCATATGATATTCCCCCATCTGACAAATAAACACCTGTACCACAATCATCTGAAATTCCCCCACCAGAACCACAAATTTCTAATCCACCAGAACCAACACCAGCAGAACCAAACCAACCAGAACCAACTCCACAAGAACCTGAACAACAACAACCACAACAAGAATCTATCCAACCATCTGATCCTTTAATACCTGATTCTGTAGTCCTAGATATTCAACCATTAACTACTTTGGTTGAACTCTCTTCTACATCCTGTCATTCATCTCAATCATCTGATTCATCTGAATCTAACCTACCACCAGAAGTTTATTCACCACCCTCTCTTCGTGGCTATGAACCCAGAACTTCTGAGTTTGTATCTTTTACTTCTTTTAAACCATATCCCTCTGATCCCCTTCCTTCTGGTATAAAACTTAAGAACTTTTATACCAGAATAGAACCATCTGACCCTACCACTCCATACAAACCTAGTTCTTTAAATATCCTTCCATTTGTTCTTCAAACCTATCTTAAACAACAACTAGATATCATTCCATCAGAACCTCTGCTTTCTCAAAACTTTGTTTTTACTCCTTATACCTCTACACCTTTTGATGTCATTCCCTCTGCATCAAATTTTAAACCATTTCTGTTTCCCACTTCATCTTCATCCAGATTCAGAAACTTCACTTCATCATCTGAACATCCCTTTTTACCCTCTTATCCTCGTCCTCTGTTCATCATCCCAACTTTTACCATACCACCTCCACCAGAACAACCCAAACCAACACCTTTGGAAGCCTACCTTAAACCCAAATCCAGATTAGATGTTGATGCCTTATTTGCTAGTTTCAAGAAAGAAATAAGGATGAGTTTGAATTATGTTGAAGAGGAATGTCTCTCAAACATTAATCCAGAAGCTTCTGAAGAATGCTAGAATAAGTTCATCTCCAGATTCAACACTGTTGCTTCAAATCTGAAGAGTGTCTACTCTGATGATGCGAAGATCATATTCACTGAGATTACCAGAACAATGCTTTGGAATGTGACCAGATCTCCTACATTGCTTCTTGAGGATGCACCTTCATCTTCTGGAGTGTCTGCTACTTTAGAGACTATTGAAGGATCTTCTTCTGAAGTCATTCTGAAATAAAATCCTTTAGCTCTGATGATTGTGGACAAATCATCAGAATCTGTGCCTCCAGAATCTGCAACTGTAATGGTCATTGACTCTGTTCCTACTCCTGCATCAGAATTTGCTCCGTCTACTTCTTCTGAGATTAAGAAAGAGAACCTAGACTTAGAAGATAAGATTGTTGTGCTGGAAGCTGATCAATCTGAGATAAAGTCCTGGATGGCAAGGCAAGATTAGAAGAATGACAACATTGAGAAATGGATGTCCAAGCAAGAAGAATCTTCTTCTGAGATCACACACCTTCTGAAGATGTTTCTCTCCAAATAATCTTAGATTTATGTTTTCTTTATCTGTTGTTTGAGCACTTGTTTTACATTTCTTATCTGATGTTTTCTTATCTGAATATTTGAATGAATGAATCTGAATGTTTTCTCTATATGATTGTATCTTTTTTCTATGTTTCCTTTTATTTGTCTTTAAATAGTCTCTTTTTAATTATGACAAAAAGGGGGAGAAAATGAAATTCTGAATGTTCAAATAAACTTTACCTGAATGGAATTCAGACATATCAAATCACAACTAACATGAATTTTTAGTATTTCAGAACTATAATGATAAATCTGACAAAATTCATTAAAGTAACTCTGAGATCCCCAGATCAAGTTTCAACCAATAAGGCTCTGTTTCTGAAAAGTTCATCCAAATCAAGCTCTGATTCTGAAAAGAATACTCATGCAAAAAGGGAAGTTTCTATTATTTCTTAGTATTCAATTCAGGGGGAGATTCATAATCTCAGGGAGAGTTATATTTATCTCTTTATTGAACAAAATTTCCTATGTTTTTGTCATCATCAAAAAGGGGGAGATCGTTAGAACACAGATTGGTACTTCGTTATATCTCTATGTTTTGATGATAACACTAATGAAATTTTGTATTAAGAAATTATATACTCTAAATTTGTTCAAGTATTTTTGATGCAGATATTAAATTTAATATTCTTCTGAAAGCAAAAATGAATCTGAACGTTGAACTACGCAAGGCTCTGAGCGTCAAAAGCATCTCATTAGAAGACTCTGAGCGCTGCCTACAGAAGACTCTGAAGCAGAAGCTACAGAAACATCTGAAGCGTAGACTAAAGACTTTGTATGAAGAGTTTCAAACACTATTTTTTCAGAAGACTCTGATAGTATTGTTCGCTGCAAGTACTGAGGATCTGATCTCCAAACTCTGCTCTGACTATTACTCACGCTGAAGCACACTTGCTGCAACACTCTGATACAGCAAACTCTGATGACATCAAGACTCTGATCACTCAAGGCTCTGATGTTGATTGATGTGAAATAGAAACTTGTTGAAGAAGATTATTCAAAGTTATATCCGTTGGTTATGCCAAACGACTCTTTCCTCTTTCATGCTAGACACAAGAACTCAGGAAAAAAGGATTTCTCTGAACGTTCTACTTCTAGGAAAGGTCATGTGATGTGAAGACAAAAGGCTACAGCTACTTTGCAGTACACGATCTTCAAGCTTGCAACGTCTTGGACTTCTTTGTCTATATAAGCAAGCCTTCAACAACTTTCTTTAGTTGACGTATTTTGACAAATTCATTGAAAACTCTAAAAAAAGCTCTCATACAAATTATATTTCTTTGTTGAATAGTTTCATACGTTCTTAAACTTAAGTATAAATCACAGTTGTGATATAGCTTTCTTAGAAGCATTTTAAATACTTGTTTAGTTTACATTTGATTGTAAAAGTTCCTTAAGAAGACCAAGTTGTGGTCAGTAGTTCTTGAGAAGACTAAGACAGTTGTTCTTAGTGGTTGATATTGTAATCAGTTTGATTATAGTGGATTAAGTCCTTGTGGAGAAAGGCAAATCACTCTTGATAGGGTGGAATGGATTAGTTGAGTTCAACGAACCAGGATAAAAATCATTGTGTTTTTATTGCCATAATATTTTAGAAAACCCTTATTCAACCCCCCCCCCCCCTTCTAAGTATTTTCTCACCTTCACAAAGATCATGAAGGTAACAACCAACAAGGGCAAGCATGAAACATCTGTAACAAAACCATTTTCATCAATGGTATTCAAACAAAACTCATGCAAATAAGTTATAACTTGAATAAAACATTGAATATGAATCAATTAAAGACAAATGTAACACATTTAATCATAGTCAAGATATATTGATGACAATCAATCATGGATAGGCAAGAAAAGTAACAACAGTTTAAGCATGGATTCAAACTTCACAAAGGGAAAGATAACAAGATTCATGGTAACTTTCAAGGCAGATTTTGCAAGAAGGGTCATAACTCACTCAAAACTTAACCAAATTGGATGAAATAAAAAAGAAAATTGTATATTTTTTCACAAGGGTTCCAATGGAGGTGGTGGTTTTTATCAAATCATGCACCATATGAAAAACGCGATATCATCATTGAAAAAGACATGTTTTGTGCAAGAGCAATGTGACAGACCAATGTACATGTTCTAAGCAGCAAGTAATGGTTAAAACACAACATATGAGACATATAGAGAACTCTTAAAAGCATCATACATCAATAGACAAGCTAATTTAACAAATGGCATGTGCAGTGGCAAAAATAACAAGCTTGTGCAAGAGCAAAGCAACAGACAGAAATGTACCAACTCAGCATCAACTAAATGATCAAACATATCACATATGACCTATAAATGATCTTTACAAACACCAATCATCTATGTCTAACAAGAATCAAAAAGTTGCCTATTGAAATGACATTTAAAGTAAGCTAATAAGCCAAACCAAAGGAATAGTCACGAATACTCAAGTTTATGAGAAAGAAATGGTTCAAACGTGACCTATAAAGTATATTTAGCATGTTCATAATCAGTGTACATCAATATTCATCATGATCTTAAAAATAGCAAGTTGGAACACTTACCTCTTGTAGCTTTTTCAAGTCAATGCACCAAATAAGAAAACCATTTGATGGATGATGATCCAAGCAGCTCCAATATGTTCCAAATAAGGTGTTTAAATGATGAGAACTCCTCCAAGATCACTGTCTTGACAGAATGCCTTCTTATGCAAGAAAACACCAAAAGCTTCAAAGTGAAACTCTAGGAAATGGTGTTACATAACTTTTATGATGCCATGAATAGTTCAAACAACTTATATGGAGAGTGTTTGAAGTGTTAAAATGATTGGAAAATGGATGGTTTGGTTATGCTTTATGAAGATGCAGAAAAGTCAAAATTTCAAGGTATGAGAGTTGACTTTTGGAATGTGAGGTTTTCTAGTGAATGTGAGGGTTTGTACAGATTCAATGCATCATATGTGATGTGTTTGAGGTGTTGGTTCAAGTGTTTGGTGGTTGTATTAAGTTGTGGCAGAGTTTTTGCAAGGCAGATTTTTTCTTCACAAGGAAGCAACTTCTACCACTTGCAAAAAGATGGTGATTCTCGTGTAGTTTGGATTAGGAGTGTGTTTTATTTATAGGCAAGCTCAAAAACCAAAAATAAGTGTTTTTAGGCAGATTATTTACTTTATCAAAACCAAAAAATATTACTTACATCATCAAACTTAAATGTATATCACACACACATATGAGTGAGGATCAACTTACTCCAAGAATAAGCGTTTTTAGCTTACTCCAAATCATAGCTTTTAAATTGTATCTAATCTAATGGTTAATTAGTATTTTACTTAATTAACCATTAGATTAGATTCCACTCATGTTTGAGGACCCTTAAGCACATTTACGAATGTCCACAAAGTCGTCGTAGGAGAATGGTGTAACGTCGTTAAACGTCTACATAAAAAAGTGCAAAAATGTGAATATCACACATATATTATAGACATAGCCAACTTAAACAATAATATGTTCTTGTAAACAATTTATTACATATTTAATATGTACTTGATCCCATGAATCAACAATGTCGGCGAAGACAATGTTTAACATGTGTTTTATTATATAATATTCATACTCATATCTCTTTGGTTGTCTTCTCGTCCTCAAATTTAAACATTAATTTTATGAATATTATAACCACACATGCATGTAACAATATATATAAATGAATGTCACAAGTAACCTGGCCACTTACATTAGGCAAGATAACTTTGGGCTTTTTATCTAATATTGTGCAAGATGTAGCGTTGCTGCACAACATTGTACATTGACAATAATTTAAACATATTATACGTTAAACCAATTACAAAGTCAAAAAAATATTACTAAAAAGTTTCATATAAACATAAACTTACCTAGTCATAATATGCTTCATTTTAGACTCGAGTGATTGATGTAAGGAATACATTGTCGTTACCGTATTCGTCCTAAGTGATATAATGATCAATTGCCAATGATCACTAAATAAACACGAGCATATATATAATTAGTATTTTCTGAAACAAATCTAACTATAACAAATAAACGACAATTTCAAAATTACTTAAAATCTGATAAATGGTGATAAGTAACACTCTTTTTTCCCCTCACTTAACCGTTCAGAAATGTAAGCTTCAACCCCTTTTGGATCACTATTTGACCATTAAAAGCTATATGGATCTAAGATGCCATAAATATTTGATTTATTTAATTCTATACTAACACGGTGAATTTATCTAAATGGTTAAACAAAATTCAAAAAATAAGTGAGAAAATACAAAAATGATAATGTACTATATACATGCATATTAAATTATAGGAATAATAGCTATTTTACCCCTGCAATTTAAGGGAAATTTGAAAAATCATGTAAAAAAATGGTGTTGAACCCAAACCATGTTCTTTTGCATCCAACTACCAAACCTTACTACTTGGTAGTAAGTATCTTTTGTTTATAAACTTGCATCAAAATTATATATTAACTATTAATATACTGCAAATGTTAGTTCCTATTATATACTGAATAATTATTATGTTTTATTGATTAATAGTATAAAAAAATATAATTTAATATACTTAAATTATTAATAATAAATTGAAACTATTATTAATAAATTAAATATTAATAATAAACTGAAATTAACTATTAATAACAAATTGAAATGACTTAATTAATAAAAATTATTAAATTCTTAAGCTAAAATAATTTACATAAATTAAGAAACTTAAATTATTAATAATAAACTAAAATCATTATAAATAAATTATTAAACTAAAATTATAAATAATAAACTAAAATTATTAATATAAATTAATAAACTTAAATTTTTAATAATAAACTTAAATTATTAAATGCAAATTATTACTTAATTTCAATTCATTATTTCATTTTTATTATTTAATTTTAATAATTTTTATTTATTAATTTATATTACTTAACTTTAGTTTATTTTTGATTAATAAATTTTAGTTTATTATTAATTAATAATTTCAGTTTATTAATTTATATTAATAATAATTTCAAATTAATAATTAATAACACTTTATTACTGTAAATAATAATATATAATTAATATTTAAATGTTAAATAATTTATTAAATTACTAAAATATTTTACCGTTTACCACAGAATATAATAATTATTCTAACATTTACCACAAAACAAAATAATCATACTAACGTTTACAGTAATATATAATTATTGTTTTACTCTTAATCAATAAAACATAATAATTAACTAACATTATATTAATAGCTAATATATAGTTTTGATGCAAAGTTATAAAAAAGAAAACACTTGCAGCCAAGTGGTAAGTTTTGGTACATGGGTTCAAAATTTATAAGAGCTATTTTTTTAAGAAAAATGCTATTCCTACACCATTTCCTACACCCAATACTTACACCGTATGCACTATTCACCGTATTTATACGGTGAACAGTGTTTTTTTTATTAAAATAATATATTTTTTTAAAATATTAATTTTTTTTTTAAAAAGTTTTATTTTTAAAATTTATTTTATAACACAAATATAAGATTGCGCATTAACCAACTTCACAGTTGCATTAACCACAAAAATTTACATTATTAACCAATTATTTTACCTATAATTTATTAACCACTTTCACTACTTCATTAACCAATAAAATACACACTATTAACCATGTTCTGGGGAATTTGTTCAAGTATTTGTGAACAGTAATTGAGGTGTAGGGTGTAAAGATGGGTGTCAACATAGCAATCCTGTTTTTTTAAATTTGACATTTAACACTAAAATAATAAAATAATAATAAAAGATGCGACATGAATGTTTGGGGAATCTATTTTTTTTAAGGGGTTTTCTAAATTTCGTCCAAACAGTAGGGGGGCCAAATAGTTATTAACCTTAAATTATATACTTATGTACACTAAACATGTAATATTCTTACATCCATCCAATAATTTCCAAAAAGAAATTCGCGTATATCACTAGGAATAGAATAGAAGAGTTATATCTTTGGACAATGCTATAACGAAAGAGAAATCGGGTCATCGATATTCACAACCAACAAGTATAACATGGTGATTTCATTTGCGGAAGGATCCAATATCTCATTTGTGCTAGCACCACGTACAACATTTGTTTCGGGAAATTGATCATTATCATCATCATCATTTTCATTTGTATGTTGTTGGAAGGATCCACTTATTCTCTGCAACATAATATTCGTTTTGAACACAATACATAATAAACACATTTCTATCTTTTCTAACTTTTCAGATAAAACACAATATATCATACATTTCAAATAAAACACTAACATTTCAGATAAAACACATACCGCATATAACTCTTCTAACTTTTCCATGTCTTTCCTCTGATTTTCCTGCTCCGCTTCTAACATCTTCCTTTTTTCTTCTAACTGCTACTTAAAAGCCGCAATCTTTTTTTTTTGCGCTTGTAATTCGGTGCTTTCAGCGCTTTTTTTGGATGAACCAAAGAATAATCTTAGGCTGACGTCTTCTCTAACACCACAAACGCGTCCACCATGCTCATATGTTCCGATAGCTTCTATTAGTATAACATGTCATGATTCTGGAACAAATGAGCCTCCACGGGCCTTCTCAACCAACATATCCTACACAACATGCATGATAATATTAATATTGTAATTACCACATCATTTAAATAACACATAACAGACGCACAACAAATTATACATGCAATTTTCTCATCAATTGCTCTTTACGCATTTAAGGTGTACTCTTTATTTTCTCTTCGTCGAGCCCTCATCCACTTCTCATGTCTTGATAGTGGAAATGAGTTGTAATCACGACTAATGGAGTTCTGATCTTCCATTTGCTGTTTTTTTTCATCCATCATTGTTTTCTCAAGTTTCTTGTAGCCACCACGAGACAATCTATACGGGTAAATGTTTTTGCTTTATTTTGTATTCCTGCTTGACTTTTAGTCTGTTATAAACATAGTGAAAATATGATTAGTATCTATAATTCATTAGCATAAAATTATCAAGATAACTAAGACTAGTACTAACCATGAATTTCTCAGAACGACAACCCTTCGCAAACTTTTTCTAAACCTTCTTCGAAAGATAACTATATCTCACCCATGAACACTTAAGACTAGGTTTAGGCTCCCTAATGTAGTCACGTGTCAGTCGTGACTTAAAGCTCCTCCAACACGTACCAGCATGACTTATCCACCTTTTTTTAACTTATCATCATCCATAAACTCAAAAATTAACTACATTTAAATTAATATGAATGTATTAGAAATTATAAAAAGTCATATCGAATAGATGAAAATTAAAATTAATACCATAATGTTTGTCCATATGCTATGTTTGACAGTCTTTAGCGCTAGTTTTCAATCATCTATCAATATATTTACTTTGCTACGTCTAAGGAACACAACATAACTCTTAAAAAGTGAAGATTTTTCACCATCAACTACTCTGTAATACGCATCAAACGAGATCGTCAATTTGTTACCAGAGTTGCGGACTTTTGTTAATTCGGTAAGCATTGTGGCACCTCTTTGTGATATTTTTTTTTCCGTCTTGAGTATCATTTGTACGAGTTTCACTTGTCATAGTTTCGTCACCACTAGATGAAGAATACGACAGAAGACAACATCTGTGTCTAAAAACAAAAACAACAACAAACTCTTTCATCTATTATTTCCACTTATAACCATGAATAGAAATATGTTATCATACACATTCAATAACAACAATAACATCAATAAAATATTAATCAATTATTATCACATACACATTCAACAACAACAACCACAACAAAAGATTAATCAAGTGCACACATTCAACAACAACCACAAAAACAACCTGAACAACAATGAAAACTGAAGTTTACTGTAGATACATGTGAAAATTAATTTATGTACCGTAAACATGACGACTAAGTAAATGTGAATATTTGGGTTGAAACAGATAGTGTTGTTGTTGTATTCCTCCTTGACGATTACAATGGTGTTAGTGTTGGCGTTGGTGTGTTGTCTTCCTCCTTGCGATGACTAAGCGTTGAAAATGAACAACAAATGGAAAACGATAAACCGATAAACAAGTGATGAAAGACGATGAACGATGAATGTTAGGGTTGATATGGTGTTTCATTTATTAACATTAAACGTTAGGGTTGAAATGATGTTTCGTATCGTATCCTTATTCAGTGCAAAGAATGGCTACTGAAGAGACAAGCTAGTTAGTTATGATAAAAATGAATGATAGATACCACCACGGTCAACAATTAAAACCGCAGTGATATATTATTTGATTAATTAAATTTCATAAAGAAGCGTCAGTATATTACAATTTGAAATATTTTATACAAAATAAAAAATATCTCACAACGGTTCAGCTACGCAACCATGATGATATATTATTTGCTTAATTAAATTTCATAAAGAAGCATGAGTATATTACAATTAAAAATATTTAAAACAAAATAAAAAATATGTCACGACGATTCAGTTACGCAACCATTGTGGTATTAGATTTATTGATAAAATTTAAAACAAAATGATAAATATGTCACACCATTTGTTTAAACAACCGTGATGGTATCAAATTTAGTTTTAATTATTAAAAATAAAGACAAATACAAAGACGCGACAAAATGTGAAAGAAATAAAATATTTGAGGGTATTGAGATTCGAACCCATGAAAAGGTGATTATATAACCATGATCATATCTTTCAACTGTGAGTATATCATATCAAAACTTTTATAAATAAATAAAAGAAAATGTTTGCGCGTTAAATAATAGATGTCATCACAGTATTTCGTAACACCGTAATAACTTTAGTGTTATTGTATATACATTTTATATTAGTGAAGGATAGTCTAACCATTACAAAATAAAATAAAAAAAAGCAAATGACCGACATGTTGGTTGGTACTGACTTTGGCAGACTTTACAAAAACATTTATTATGGAGACATATGCTTCAAGAGTTGCCATTGAAGTTATCCTATCCGAAGAAGGCTGCCCCCTCGTATTCTTCACCAAGAAAATGTATCCCAACATGTAATAATCTTCAGTTTATGTCGGAGAGATGTATGCAACTATTGAATCCATAAAAAAGCGGCGTTAATATTTAATTTAACATCACTTCAACATTTGCACGAATCAAGAAAGTTGAGAAACTTGTTGTTGCAAAATATTCACACATTGAAAAGACAAAAATGGGCTTTAAAATTATAAAGTTTTATCTTTGAAATTTTTTTCAAACTTGGAAGATCGAATATGGTAGAAGATTCATTGAGCCGAAAATCCTGTGAAGATGAACCCTTGTTTCTTGCTATCTCCTCCCCGATATCAGATCTTGTCCAGCAACTCCAATAGTATTACACGTTGAGCAATGATGGGAAGAAATTGATAGAGGAGAAGAAACAAAAGAATGATGAACCCAATTGGTACACATTTTCAAAAGAATTACTATATTTCAAAGATAAATTATTTTTACAAGAACTCATGAATCTTCGAAAGGCATTCCTTCATGAATATCATAGCACACCAACTGCATAACACTCTAGAGTTAAGCCCATTATTGCAAGCCTATCAGCTTCATTTTCATGGCCAAATATATACAAAGATGTAATGGATTTTGTTAAAAATATTTGACATGTCAACACAAGTATCAAACTTAAGTGAAAAAGTGGTTACGACAACCACTATTGACACCAAGTCAAGTATGGAAAGAACTCACCATAAAGTTCATACACTACAAGAAAATTGACATACAGAGTGACAGTAATATACTGCCAGCATTCTTTTTAATTTCCTATATTGACAAAAAATTACCATAACAAAAACCTATAAATTAAGATGTTTTTTTGTCTAATAGACAAAGTGAGAATGTAATACCTTCGGTTGTTTCCTGTTGGAATAGGAGTTTTTAGCTTCAATTTATCATATGTACCCACAAATGTATTCCGTTTCTATAAGCTTTAGTGTTTTGTTGGGAATCCAAACACTTATAACTTTGTCTGGCAGCTTATTCACATGTGTGTTATCCAAACAGTGCTGGAGGAATCTACATCTACTTATATACTTATTGACAACGAAGAAATAACTTAAGCAGATACCTATTATTTACATTATTTATTATTTACATTATTTATTTGTCATTATTTGCATTTGATTAAAGAGAATCACATGATAGTTTTGCTCATAGCTAAGTGAATGACTCCATTCATCATTCGGCTATCAAAAGTGGTTTAGAAACTCTTGACTCTATATAAAGGTCTATTTATTTATGTTGTGAATCAGATACCTTTAAACAAAGTATAAACGGTTTCTTAATGATCAAGAAACTCACAAAGGTTAGGGTTAACAAAGAAAATAAGGTAAAACAATATGAACAACAAGGATTGATTATTAAACTACTATTCTTTCCTTTCTCTTAGAACAAGATTACAAGTATACAAGAATAACAAAATAACCTCTCTCCCTTGAAATTAGGATTTTATCTTCTTATTTTTCCTTATTCCAAGATTGAGAAACTAGCATCCTATTTATAATAAAATAGCACACTAATCTAATGGGCTTTTTAATAATTACCCATTACAAGCTAACTTAGGGTACAAGCTAACTTAAACAACTGGGCTTACAAGTAGGGCCCAATTCAACATGCTAACAACCCTAGCAATATTGACTAATGCATGTTAGATCAAACTTCGACTACAACACGCATTACTCGCGAACAGACTTCGACTATACTAGAGTTCGATCCAACATCTCACAATTTAAAACTACAACAAATTTATTGATGATTTTAATATCCAAACACAAGGTGTGATTGACCTCAACATATCAATTATCCTTAAAAATATTCTAGAAAATGAAAAAGTCAAATAGGGTGGTATATGTGAATTAAAAAGAAGGTTACATTGAAGGGGATGAATTGAATCATGTTAAAAGAATATTATTGGAGTTAGTTAATGTTGTGAATCATATGTCTTTAAATAAAGTATAAAACGGTTTTTTCTTTATCAAGAAATACACAAGGGTTAAGGTTTAACAAAGAAAACAAGATAAAATAATAAGGATTGGTTATAAATAGTTATTCTTTCCTTTCTCTTAGAACAAGATTACAAGTATACAAAAATAACAAAATAACCTCTCTCTCTTGAAATTAGGATTTTATCTTCCTATTTTTCTTTATTGCCAAGATTGAGAAACTAGCATCCTATTTATAAGAAAAATAACACACTAATCTAATGGACTTTTTTAACAATTACCCATTACAAGCTAACTTATGGTACAAGCTAACCTAAACACTTGAGCTTACAAGCAAGACCCAATCCAATATGCTAACAACCTAGTAATATTGACTAATGCATGTTAGAACAGACTTCGACTACAATACGCATTATCTTCGACAACAGCATGCAAACAGACTTCGGCCTCATGCTTAATACCTGTCGAACTAGAAGCTACCATTCGACCATACTAGAGTTCGATCCAACATCCCACAAATCTCCACCTTGGGTCTAACTCCATAACATCAAGAAACTAGCTTTCTTCATGCAGCTTTATCAACTGCATACAGTGGAAAAAACTTGCAACTGGGCAACATCTTGGTGATCATATCAGCAGCATGTGAACAGACTTCGATTGCTGCTTTACTATCTTCACCCAAGGCTCCACCATAAATTAGGAC
Organism: Lathyrus sativus; assembly: GCA_963859935.3. Taxonomy (NCBI): domain Eukaryota; kingdom Viridiplantae; phylum Streptophyta; class Magnoliopsida; order Fabales; family Fabaceae; genus Lathyrus; species Lathyrus sativus. The sequence goes on along the minus strand of OZ012735.1, from coordinate 166,475,036 downwards.
TCTATTCAGAGACCCATTTATGTACCTTAAAATCCACTTCAATGCTTTTCAGTGAGGCCATGTACCTGTTTACAAGGCTTACTACATATGTTATGTCGGGTCTGGTACAGACCATAACGTACATCAAAGAACCCACTATATTAGCATATGGAATGATATTCATATAAGTTCTTTCAACATCAGTGCTAAGACATTGATCTATACTCAACTTGAATTGAGGGTTTGTTAGAGTCACAACAGGGTTTGAATTCGACATACCATACTTTTCGAGAATCTTCTGTAGGTATGCCTATTGAGATAAGCATAATCTCGACTGGTTTTTATCTCTTCGGATGCCAATCTCAAGAATCCTTGACACAACTCCCAGATCCTTCATGTCGAACTCCTTATTGAGTTCAACCTTCACCCTCATTACCTCTTTGACATTATTCTTTCTATTAGAATATCATCCACATAGAGAATGAAAATAAAAAATGAATTACCCGGTCGAAATCTGAAGTAAACACGATGGTCGAACTGACTTCTGATGAAACTTATGCGTGCCATGAACTTGTCGAATCTTCTATTCCACTTTCGAAGAGATTGTTTCAGTCCATATAAGGATCTATTCAGCTTTCACACATAATCTTCCTTCTCTTTTTCGACATACCCTTCAGATTGCCTCATCAGGATTGTTTCATCTAAGTCACCATACAAGAATTCAGTCTTCACATCCATCTGTTCCAGTTCAAGATCAAACTGTGCCACTGTGGAAAGCAACATTCGAATGGATATGTGCTTCACAATAGGAGAGAACACATCATTAAAGTCGACACCTTCTTTCTGAGTGAACCCCCTAGCAACCAATCTTGCCTTGTATCTCTTCAACGCCACTTCTTCGATTCCTTCCTTAACTTTGAAAATTTATTTACAGCTGGCTAACCTGGCTCCAGCAGGTTTCTTAATCAGTTCCCATGTGTTGTTATCATGAAGAGATTTCATCTCATCATCCACGACCTTCATTCATTCAGTCTTCTTTCAACTCCTCATAACTTCCTTATAGCCTCTAGGTTCTTCGTCTATAACCTCACTTGCAGAGATTAAGACATAAGCTATAAGATCTGCATACCCAAGTATCTGAGGTGGCTTGATGACTCTCCTCGACTTGTCTCTTGCTAGCAGGTAGTCATTATCAGTCTTCTCATCTTCGACAACATCTTCTGCGTCTTCTTAGACTTCATATGGGGTACACAATTCAGCATTTTCATTTTTCTTGAAAGCCATCTCTACTTCATTGAAAACTACATCTCGATTGGTGATACACCTCCTGTGACCTGACTCTAGGCACCATAGCCTATAAGTTTTGACACCTTCAGGGTATCCCATGAACATGTATTTCAGAGCTCTAGGTTTGACCTTGTCTTGCCTAATATGAGCATAGGCCACACAACCAAATACTCTCAGTCTGTCGAGACTAGATGGATGTCCGGGCCAAACTTCTCCAGGTGTCTTCATTCCCAAGGCAGTCGAGGGACATCTATTCATCAAGTAAGCCATTGTTGAAACAACTTCCTCCGAAAACACCTTCTTCAATCCAGCACTAACCAACATGCATATAACCCTTTCAAGGATTCTTCGATTGAATCTCTCAGCTAAGCCATTTTTTTGAGGAGTACCTGCTAGAATATTATACCTTGCAATCCCAGACTCAACACGGTAACTGTCGAACGCTTCGTTATAGAATTCAAGGCCATTGTCGGTTCTCAACCTCTTAACCTTTCTACCAGTTTGAGTTTCGACCAGAATCTTCCAACTTTTGAAATTCTCAAAAGTTTCATCATTCGTCTTTTGAATGAATACCTATAGCTTTCTGAAGTAGTCATCAACGATGGATAGAAAATACCTTGCACCTGAGTGTGAAGGATTCCTTGCAGGTCCCCAAAGATCAGCATGAATGTAATTCATGGATCCATGTGCTCTTTACTTGCCTTTGTTAAACTTCTCCCTACAGGATTTACCAAATACACAAGATTCACAAAACTCCAACTTTTCGACTTTGTCAACTCCTAGCAGGTTCTGCTTCCCCAATTCGACCCGGCCTCTTTCGCTGACATGGCCCAATCTCATGTGCCATAATTCTGTCTTCAACACAGGTTTTATGGATGCAACATTTGTCGAACCACTTACAAACTCAGCCTCAAGGGTATACAAGCCTTGTTTCTTCACGCCTCTCAAGACTTCCTTCGACCCCTTCATAACTCTTAGGATACTTTTCTCTCCTTGAAAAACATATCCCTTTCTGTCGAATTCACCAAGAGAAATCAAATTTCTCTTCAAGTCAGGTACATACCTGACTTCAGTGAATAACCTTATTGACTCATCATGAAGCTTGAATCTCATAGATCCAATACCTGCAATTTTGCAAGATTTGTTGTTTCCTAGCAGCACAATTCCACTGTCTTGATCACATAGTTGCTCGAACAATTCTCTGTTTGGAGTCATGTGCCAAGTGCAACCTGAATCCATAATCCACTCTTTTCTTGAGTCGCCACTTGAGACCTCAAGAACATCAGATGAATCAAAGTCATCTTGAACAATGGATGCGTTTCTATTACCTCCATGATCATTCAGGCGTTCAGGGCACACCTTTCTTATGTGACCCTCCTTCTTACAATGATAACATCGAATACCAGATGTTTCACCACTATATGACTTTTACCTTTCTTCTTGTCATAGTTAGCATCCTTTCAAAGGAAATTTTCCCTTAACAGCCAAACCTTCACCCACCGTCGAAGGTTTATGCTCCTTTCGTTCGTTCAAGTCCTTAGAATGCAAGGCTATTTGAACTTCTTAAAAGGTCAGGGACTCCCTTCCATACAAGAGAGTCTTTTGAAGTGAGCATGTGTTCTGGGCAAAGCACACAGCAGCAACAGTGCTTGATCTTCATCATCGATCTTCACATCAATATTTTCAAGATCAAGAATCAGCTTGTTGAACATATCCAACTTCTTAGCCAACACTTTGTCTTCACTCATCTTGAATGAATACAAAACTTACTTTAGGTAGAGTCGATTCACCAGAGAACTGGTCATGTACAAAATTTCAAGTTTCACCCATAATCCAGATGTTGTAGTCTCATTTGATGCCTGTTGAAGAACCTTATCACCAAGGCTCAACAATATTTCATTGTGAGCTTTCTCGATCATGCCTGTCTTTTCTTTTGCCGTTAACACAGTGAAATTCTAGTATCAAATATGAGATGTCAAAAGAGATGTCACGACACTAATAACTGAACAATTACCAATATATGAACAAGATAAAATGAAGTTAACAATTGTAAAGAAACACAAGCAATTGTTAGCCCAATTCAATGCAAACAAACCTACGTCTGGGGGCTACCAAGCTAAGAAGGAAATCCACTAAAAAGAATTAGTTTGAAGACTCTCAGCAAACTCTCTCTAGTTTAAAATCTTCGCACCTAATCTCTACCTGTGTAACTTCTATCTAAGACACTCTCAGATATGAAACACCTCTCACTCCCCCTCAATCACATGCAGTGCTAAAAATAGAAGGTCAAAAATTAGAAGACACACTTCAAGGACAATACTTGATCTTGCTTAAAAGCTTCAATCAAGAACAATGCACTCGTGCTTAAAAGCTTTGAGTGGACAACTTACAACTCAAAGAACTCAGTCCAATTCACACATCAAAGTGATGAATGAATGGCTCACAAGAAAACAACTAACAAAAGACTTAAACCCTAACAAAAGATAAAACGCAGCTTTCTCAAAATCTTCTCTCTACCTTGCAAGTAGGGTTAGCACGTCTTTAAGTAGAAACCATTCTTCATGGGCTTACGCAAAAGTAATCCATAATTAAATCTAATTATTCTCCATATCTTTTTGCACAATGTTGCGGTGAAAATTGGATATCAAGCTATTAAATTAACTTGAATCTTAATTCTTTTTCAACCGAACTTTATTTTATCCAAAGGACAGGTCTAAAGAAAGAAAAACCTTTTTCGCGATGTAATTACAACGCTTAAGAGATTCGGGGATCGGGGGTTGGTTATACCTAGGGAAGGTGTTAGCACCCTAAGCATCTGTAGTACTCTACAGGAACCTTTTGTTTGATTGCTTGCTAAGTTTGTGATATGTACTATGAATTTGGGATTGGGAAAAGATATGAGTTGAAACCTAAAGTTATATACACTAAGTTTGCTCGCAAAGACGTTGCATCTTCTGCCTACGTATCCTAACTAGGATAGAATAAGAGCAACCGTAGTTCACCTCACAAGGGATAAAGAACACTTGATTATGATCAAGGTTCACGGGGGAACAAACATGAAAATCTTTGTGTGGAGTTTGACAAAACTCCCTAATCTAAGTTGTAATGTTCAAAAGGGGAAGTAAGAAATCATGACGATGATTCTTACATAGAGTTGACAAACTCTTTCCTAGGGTTCTAGTTGAAGAACACTCCTAGTATAGGTGGGTCTTTTAGACTTAAAGCAAAGTCTAAGGGTTTCTAATCTAGGGTTAAAGTGACTTAACAAAGTCAAGAGAGGGATAAGGGATGTATCCATGACATGAGGGTCAAATGGACAGACTTTTCCTTTTAGAAGTAGACAGAGGAGGCAACAGGATGAGAGCTAACAAGCTTCATCACTTGGGGAAAGAAATCAAAAAGAAAATTAAAAACATGATAAAGGCATATTCATGGTGACAACCATTAGATAAACATGTGGAATGATAAAGATGCATTGATGACAATCAACGCAGATGAATTAACAGGAACTGTGACGACAGATCGAGTTCAATTACATTCAACAGAGGGAACAAAATAAACATGGTGACAACCAAAAATAAAATCCTAGCATGTTAACTAACATATAAGGATATGAATACAATCAAGTATCACAAACAAATTCAAGTATAACCAAATAAAAATTCATCTGCACATGCGTAAACGAACGTAAAATGCACTTAACTTGCACGAAGTCAAAAAAGATGAAAAATTTGTCAAACATAAAAATAAAAAATATGACATGAAATTACACATTAAGATGAACACAATGAAAAAAGAACGGGTGAAAAAAGATTAAAATTGAGAGAGATATGGATTTTTGAAAATGGGGTGAAAAATGTCAAAAAATAACAAAATAGTTGCCCTCCTCAGGGGTCGAACTCAGGTACAAGGCGTGCAAGGCGTTTTTGGCATAATGGTCTTACCACTGGGGTGGCTATACATCCGTTGATTGATGCCACCCCTTTAATTAATAAGGGTAAAATGCTTGGTTTGTCTTGGAAAAAACACACAAAAAGGGATTTACGTTTTATATCGTAACTTCTTCGTTTCTCAACCAAACGCGACAAAATTTATATGCAACTGGACCAGAAAAACATGAGGATCATGATGGTGATGTTAATTTTCTGAGATTCTTCCTCCACTTAAAAATTCGATGGTAGTTTCTTCTTAACAATTGAAAATGCATTTTGAAATCTAAAACACAAACCACCTGTTGTGATAATCAAATGAGGGTTTGAACATGTTATAAATGATATATTTGATGTATTCCAACAGTTGATTTGGATCAAAACACAACAGAACCAATACTGGTATGATCATGCAAGTATATTGTTTTTTAAAAATGCATCTTGAAGTGAAACACTCATGACAGCCAGCTTTGAATTAAAATAATCACATCCACACAACATATAAGTGACAAGGACTAAGTTCATGCAAGAGTCAAGGCTCAATTTATGTTGTGGTGAAAAATGATATGTGAGTTGCAATTTTGTGCTAAAAGATGCATTTTGATGTAAGACTCATGTTATAGCTAACTTTAGATCAAAGAAATCATGCAACCATCTTACATATGTGACTATGAATGAGTTCAGGCAGGCAGTGGGATTCAAATCATACTGAGATGTAAAATGCCATGTTAGTTGTAATGTACTTATGAATGAGAGGCAAGCTGATGTCTAGTTCAGTTTTCAAGCACACTTTGGTTAAACTAAACATACATATACATCATACACATAGTATCAAATGAATTTGAACACAGGACAAGGCCCTATACTGATTGCTATAAACTGTGATGTTCAATGTGCATATTTGTGTTTGTGAGAGTGCAGGGCAAGGGGCATTTTCAGTTCTGAGCATATCTAAGTCAAGTAGGACATACATACACAACACATGCATAATATGGAGTGGATTTGATCAAAAGTTCAGGTTTTAAAACAGTTTGATGTAACAAAGTGTATGCAGAATGCAGTTTTTGTGTATGAAATGCAACAATGAGGTCAAATCAATTTTAACATATGTTTCCATCAAATTAAACATACACACACATCTTACCTATGAAAACAAAGATGTTTGTGCTCAGGAATCAACTTAAAACCAACAGTGGAAGAACATGGTGTTCTAGATGCAAGTTCAGCAAAACATGATGCTCAAGGAGGTTCATTTTAAGGTTTATGCACAAACAGACCAAACCAGTTACACATACACTTTAGAAATAGGTGAACAAGTGAGGTTTAAGTAAAGAAAGCATTCAAAAGAGTTTGTTGTGAGAAAGTGTATATAAGCTGCAAAAAATGACATTCTTGATTCATGATGATATGTTCAGTTCACATCCCTACACATACAAGCCACAATGCACATATACACAAGTTATATACATGTAAAATTGAAAATGCTTATGTCCAAGAAGTAGTTGTTTTATGGACAGAAAAAGCTTTTGGTTTTTTTTTCTCATAGCATATTGTTTGAAAGGATGCATTCTTGAACTGACATATTGAAACAGATGAGAAAAAGTGATGTAGGTCATACACACATGACATGAATATACTGCTAGATGATTCTAAACACCAGAAACATTTCAAAACCAACTGTAAAGAAAAAATGGCTCATGAACTAAAAAAACAGCTTGAATCATGCTTGTTGCAGCAGGGTAGTTTTAATGATGAATGAGCAATCTAAGTGAAACCAGTTTATGTCAAACACACACTCATATCACAAATGTGCTAATGAATGGTTGTGAATTCAATTTTTAGACTCCCTCTGTCCTAAAATGCAAACTGGTAGGTTCAGGGCATAATGTGTACAAAACATGGTATTATGCAATAGGAATGTCAAGTCAGAATTGATGCAATATTGAAGCAGGGTAATTTCATATACATCATACATACACATTGTCAAGAGTGTCTAAACATTAAGGAGGGTTCAAAACAGGTTGGGGAAGAATTTGGCATTCAAACTATCATTTGTCATTTTGACCAAGCATGAGCAAATCAGAAACAAAGGCAAAAACAGTATGAGGCATCTTTGAACACAATCAAACACATACACATGTTACTTATATGCATACAAGTGAGATCCAAACACAATTTTAGTGCAAACCAACTGGTATGAAAAGTATGTGCTTCATGTGTAATTTGGTGTTGGTGAAGTGTAGCAAGCTGGTATAGTTTTTATTTTTAGGCACCAAATGATCAAGTAATTCACTCATACATATCACATATATGGAAACACACATGTTCATGAAAAAGAAACAGGCACCAACATATTAAAACACAATTTGGCATGTGAATGCTTATGTAAGGCTATTTTGGGACAACATGACCTCAAATTTACAAATCATGGTAATGTAAAACATGAGAGAGTTTTTTCAAGGTCACATACCTCTTGTAGATAGCTTTGAACAAGTGAAAATACTAAGAAACCCAGAGAACTTCAACTTCCTCTTTGACTTGAGACTTTTCTTCCTTTTGAAGCAAAACACCACTTTTATGACAGTTGAAGAAATAAACTTCTCCTATCACTCCCAATGCTTTGGACAGTTGAAAAACAATATATAAGAGGTGTTTGAATGATTAAAACACTAAGCAAATGCTTAGAACAAGATTTGGTAGAATTAGTGGCTTTTGGTCAAAGTAACTTGGTGATGAATTTGACTTTTGGATTGATGAAGTTTATGGATGGTTTAATGGTTTAGACACCTTCTATACCATATTTAGGGATTGCATGGATGATTGTTGGGGTGTTTTCGTGTAGAGAAATGGTTTTGGCAGCCCTAGTAGCAAGGCAGATTTTTTGTGTTTTTGGTGGAAATGGTGATTTTGTGGTTTTGAAGTTTTGAGGCAAAGTGCAAGGGCAGAGGTTTCTTCTGGTTTTTAGAAGATTTTTGATGATGAAAATGAGGTGTGGGAGAGTCCTATTTATAGGCAAATGAAGTGGTTTGGGCAGATTTGAAGGTTTCTTCATTTTAAAGAAAGGTTTTGGATTTTTTGGTTAAACCTCCACAAGAGGGTTTCCTTGGCTGCAAGGTAAGCCTCATTAGTCAAGAAAAATGATGAATTAGTGTGGCTAATTGCAGGCTAGAAGCATAGGCTTGTGGCTGGATCAGAATAACTTTTACACCTCATGCTTGTTTTTCACTTTTGGATGCAAGTTGCAAACCAAGTTGCAAGGCAACTTGCAAGCTTGGAGAATTCACCACCTCTGCATAATTATCATATTTCCAAGCTACAAACTCTTCACATATCAGATATAACATAATTCACCAGCTGAGTTTGGTCAATTTTGATGAAGGAGGTGATTTTTTGAAATTGGGCAATGTGGGACTAAAGTGAAAAACCACCAACTTGCCATGACCACAACTTTCAGCTCACAAATCCTTTTGAGATGTGCTAGTACTTTTTAGAAAGCCCTCACATAGATCTAAAATATTCTTGTTTTCATGAGTCTCAATTTCCCAAAGGAGCTTGGCCAAAAAGCCCTCTAAAGTTGCTAAAAAATGAACTTAAAAGTGAAATTTCTCTAAGTCTTTTTCCCCTCTAGAAATGAATTTGATCATAACTCCAAATATATGCATTTTCTAATCATGGACCACTTAGGGAATTTTTTAGGACTTGTCAAGAGCTTCCAAATGAGCTTTGAACCAACTCAATTGGATATGTGGTTAAGGAGTTATGGTTTAGCCCCTTTCAAAACCCTAATTTCCCGATTTTTCGATTACTCCTTCATTCTTGAACCAATGGTCATGAAAATTGATATGCAAGTCCAATATGACATAAGGAACAACTTTGTTTCACAACTTTAAGTCCAATTCCTAAAATTTGGAGAGTTGACTTTTCGGTCAATCGTACGACCGATCGGTGATTACCGAGTCGCCTGTTGACATTCTGGGCCTCCTGAGACTTTGAAACTTCTTGGATGAACTTTATTAAGTTATATGAACTTCATGAATCACAATACCACCATTTAAACATCTTCCAACATCAAAGTCAAACTACGGTTGACTTTTACTGGTCTAAAACCCTAATTGGGTGCTCTGAAATGCACTGCTCTGAATTCTGGGGTAACAACCTCACATTGCCTTCTCAATTGACATTATATAATACCCTTTACCTTATTTCCTATTTGAATGAGCCCAAAACATTGACTAATCACAAACCCTGAAGTTTCGATTTTGACTGCACGAAACCCTGATTCATCTGCAATTTGACAAAGACAGACTTGCACTAGGTTAAGGTTAGAAAATTCATGAGTATGTTCCTAAAATGATAATGAGAATCTAAGGGGTCAAAATTTGGGGTGCAACACACAAAAATAGCAACAAACAAATCTTCAAAAGGAAACAGAATATACTTGCTTCAAATAATGTCACGCCTTAATTTGCGCAAGCAATCACTTAACAAAGGCATACAAAAGATTGCAGAAAAATGCAATAGACAAAACATAAAATTCTGACTGAATGTTCTGTAAACATATGTCAGGACATCATACTTGACATCATGAACTAAACCCTACAACAACAAAAAGAAACACCTGCAGAATGTTAAGATCACATGCCAAGACATCATATAGGACATCTTGTGATAACACCAAGTTTTACCAAAATTGCTGCCAATCACAGAACTAACAAACTCCCCCTTTGGCAAATTTTGGCTAAAACAAACAATTGATCACAAGAGCTACCATAACACATCAGAGAGCACAACAGCAATAGAAAAACATAGAAAAGCCTAACATATCACAAAGAAAAATAAATCTCCCCCTCAAACCAAAGTGCTAGAGAACCAAAGTGTTAGAGAACCATACCATAACACCAGAAAAAAATACTCCCCCTAAACACAGAAACAACAGCAACAACACAACATCCCTCATACTACTTCTCCCCCTTTTTAGCCATAATTAAAGAAATATCACTTCATCACCAGCAGTAGACCCAAAATCATGACCCTCAATATCACCAGTCCTCTCATCAGAGGTAGAATCCTCCCCAACTTCCTCTTCATCTGCATCAGCAACCTCAAAATCATTACCTTCAACCTTCCCCAGACTTCTAATCAAGGCTTCCAATTTCAGCTCCCTTGCAGTAGTTACACGAATGACTTCTCCGAAGTCTCTGTAAGTTTCCTTCAACTATGAGATAACCCCAATCTTGGCAGAGGGTGTCTTCTCAATAGATGTCAAGACAATGTCTGAGACATGTCTTCCTGCAAACAATTTATAACGGAGAGACATCATAAAATCCCTTTTGCAAACCACATCATTACTAGTGAGAATACCAGGATACTGGCTTAGGATGATCCCACAAATCAATGAAGGAGATGCAATGGGCAATTTGACAACATTGGTAGTAGCATGTTTCACAATTTGATAAAAAATGTAGCTACCATAATCAAACTTCACCTTTGTACCAAAATCAAATATGAACCTTCCTAACCTAACAACAATGGTGGAAGTATGATTGGTAGGCACCCAGTTTGCTGCTTTAATCCTATGCAGGATAGCATATTTAATACTCAGTTGACCAGCAGACATTTTTCCTTTCAAGGGCCATGCAATTACTTAGTTTGTAGTGATCACCTTGCACACTTGATTATCATTCACCTCAAGTTCACTTGCTTCTTGCTCACCCCTTCCTAGATACCTGTTAATAACAGCAGCAGAAAACTCAATACATCTCCTCCTCACAAACACCTTACAAAACTCTTTGCTTCTTCTGTCAGCAATGTCCTCAGGGATGTTTACAGTGAACTCCTTGACCAGTATATCATAGCACTTAGAAAAACCAGCCACAGTCTTCATCAACCCAACATCAGAAATTATCTCCATGACCTCCTTTATCTCAAAAGCATCCTTGCCCAACTCTCTCTCAAGAGGAACTCTTCTTTGGTACATATACTTCCACTTTGGCACATTATCAATAGAGTGAAAAGAAACATTATCTAAAGGAGCATCAGGCACTGTGTCAGTTGGTCTTGGTAACAGACTTTCTGACAGGTGTGATATCCTGGACATCATCCTTAACATCCTCTTCAGACTCAACATCAGACATGGCCTTTCTCTTCTTAGAAGTAGTGGTAACTTTGCTCCATGTTTTAGGAGGACCAACAACAGTCTTCTTCTTACTACTCCTATAAAGAGAGTTATCAATCACAACTTTGCCTCTCCTTGTCTTCAACCTCTTGGCAATCCCAGGAGCCACATTCACAATTAATTTATCATCAGATATCAAATTATCAAGATACACAACATCATTAGAGACATTAGTCCTTTTCTTACTCTGATCAGAACCACCAGTCTTGTTCTCCACACCAGAAATATCAGCATCAGCATCAGCATCACCTTCAATCCTCCCTTCCTTAAGCACAGAGTTAGCCAACTTGTGCAGGTTATCATTATCAGTGCTCTTCTCAGAATGAGAACAATCAACATCTCTTTCCTCACTTTTGTTAGCATCTATAGAAGCACGTTTGGAACTTCTTGCATTAGTTGGAGACACTTTATTTTTGGAAAATACAAAACCTCTTGAGTGATATTTCCACTCAGCAATAATTGCTACAAATCCTTATAAATGCAAACCTCTAATTTGCCTCTTAAAATTTCAAATTGATTAGCATCCAATGCCTTAGTGAAGATGTCAGCTAGCTGCTTCTCTGTAGCAACATGTTCTAAGGCAATGATCTTGTCTTCAACAAGCTCCCTTATAAAGTGATGGTGAATATCAACATGCTTGGTCCTACTGTGTTAAATAGGATTTTTGGATATTTTTATAACACTTAAATTGTCACAATACAATGTCATGACATCTTGTGTGACATTATATTCAGAAAGTATTTGTTTTATCCATACTAGTTGAGAACAGCTACTTCCAGCTGCTATATACTCAGCTTTAGCAGTAGATAGAGATGTCGCTACTCGAAAAATGCATCGTGCAACAACGGGGAGGCGAAAAAGATAGATAGAAGAGTCGCCACCGAACTTTATTTATCCCATGAGGGGAAAGGAAAATATCGAGAAAACATTAAGAAATAAATGGATAAGATGGTCTCGCAACCAAGAACAAGTTCAGAAGCCGGTTATGCGAGGGGAAGGTATTAGCACCCCTTGTATCCATCGTACTCGATGGGAACCATTTGTTTGTCGACGTGTGAATTTATTTGCTTAAAAATTATGCTATAAAAGAGTGTTCCAAAGGGGGAGAGAAAAGGGTTAGAAACAGGAAAATGAGAGGTTAGGAGGAAAGAGAGGACGGGGAAGAAAAGGGGAAGAATAGACTCGATAAAACTTCGCGGTCCTAGGCCTACGTATTCTCAACGGATGTGAGAAAATCAGAGTCGACGTAGTTCGGGGCTATGGATATAGGGGGAATGTGCTCGGCAAGGATTATGGCCCTTGTGTCTACGTATCTTTACTCAAAAGAAGTAAAGAATCAGAGCAGCCGTAGTTCGGCCTACAGTTTGTTAATGTTTTTATGGATGATGTTATCGTGCGCATTCTAGCAGTTTAGGTGTTTTGCCGCTCGCATGTGAGGAGACTTATGCGTTACCTGTTTGCGGTAGAACAGACGTATCATATCCTTTTTGAAATGATTAGGTTTTCGCCATGCGAGGCAAGATGTCATATTTGATTTGTGAGATTGTTTTTTAGGGGTCAGGTAGGTCCTCGGATAGTAACCCCTTGCAGGTAGTACCCAATTCTTTATTTCAAAGTTGTTTGTTATGAAATAGTATGGTGAACATAGCGTCTTCGTATTGAAAGAAGAGTATCAAGACCACCCACACTACAGTGAATATCCTGATACTTGGAGAGGAAGAAGTCTACACTCAATCCTCTCTCTTTAATTAAATGCAAATAGAACTTCATTCTCTTATTAAAGAAGTTTTTGGTTTTGAATGGTAAGTGCTTTTGCGACAGAGAACCCTACGGTAAACGTCAGCACTCGGGATAGGAGAAGGCCTACACCTAACCATTCCACGACCATTCAAGTTTTGTTATGAAAAGAGCTTGAAAATGCATTCAGTGCGGGACCGAGGTTTTAGGTGAGAAAGGTTGCGGAAGGAAGTTGGGAAAGGAGGTGGTAGAAATATATAGGTGATGGATAAACTCACGTCTTCATATTGAAAGACGAGTATCAAGACCACCCACACTACAGTGAGCATCCCAACACTCGGAGAGGAAGAAGTTTACACTTAATCCTCTCTTTTAATTCAATACAAAGATATATTATTGCTTTATGGAAGTGTTTTGAAAATACAATTGGTACGGGGCCGAGTTTTTTTAGGAGAAAAGGGATTGAAAACGTACAAGCGTCTTCGTATTGAAAGACGAGTGACGAAACCACCCACACTACAGTGAGCATCCCAACACTCGGAGAGGAAGAAGTCTACACTTAATCCTCTCTTTTAATTCAATACAAAGAGATATTGATTTTCTTGTTGAAAGGTGTTTTTGAAAATGCACTCGGTATGAGACCGAGGTTGTAGGAGGGAAGGTTTGGAAATGAGAACGTCTTCGTATTGAAAGACGAGTGTCGAAACCATCCACACTACAGTGAGCATCCCAACACTCGGAGAGGAAGAAGTCTACATTTAATCCTCTCTTTTTAATTCAATACAAAGATAATGGATTCTATATTAAATAGTTTTAAAATGGGTTAAAAACCCCAAAATAACAAAAAAAGAAATAAAATGAGAATTAAAATAAAAGAGAGATGAAATAGCTTATTAAACAAAAGATATGATTCTTCCGTTCTACCGCAAACAGGTAACGCATAAGTCTCCTCACATGCGAGCAGCAAAACACCTAAACTGCTAGAATGCGCATGATAACATCATCCATAAAAACATTAACAAACCGTAGGCCGAACTACGGCTTCTCTGATTCTTTACTTCTTTTGAGTAAAGATACGTAGGCGCAAGGGCCACAATCCTTGCCGAGCACATTCCCCCTATATCCGTAGCCCCGAACTACGTCGACTCTGATTTTCTCACATCCGTTGAGAATACCTAGGCCTAGGACCGCGAAGTCCTATCGAGTCTGTTCTTTCCCTTTTCTTCCCCGTCCTCTCTTTCCTCCTAACCCCTCATTTTCCTATTTCTAACCCTTTTCTCTCCCCCTTTGGAACACTCTTTTATAGCATAATTTTTAAGCAAATAAATCACACGTCGACAAACAAATGGTTCCCATCAAGTACGATGGATGCGAGGGGTGCTAATACCTTCCCCTCGCATAACCGGCTTCCGAACCCGTTCTTGGTCGCGAGACCATCTTATCCATTTCTTTCTTAAGGTTTTCTCGATATTTTCCTTTCCCCTCATGGGATAAATAAATTTCGGTGGTGACTCTTCTGTCTATCTTTTTTGCCTTCCCGTCGTTGCACGATGCATTTTTCGAGTAGCGACAGCTGGCGACTTTGCTGGGGAATGAAATATTGGATATCTTGCAAAGGTCGCTAACACCAAAAGGATACTAACAGAGAAAACTTGACACAAAAAGGATGACAAACCTATCACCAAAAGAATTATAGTACACTCACACACATTGCTCTGACATTAAAAGAAAGTAAGGGACCCGCTACCAAAAGGATAGTGGAGCGAAGAAAAATCAACCTTAACACCAAAAGGATGTAGGGAATCCATTACCAAAAGAATAATGGAAAAAACACTAATCATAACACCAAAAGGATGTTAGACCCATCACCAAAAAGGATGATGAAGCGGAAACAAAATCAAATCTAACACCAAAAGGGTGTAGGGAATCCATTAACAAAAGAATAATGGAAAATACGCTAGTCGTGACACCAAAAGGATGCCAGACCCATCACCAAAAGGATGATGAAGCGGAAATGCTAGTCATAACACGAAAAGGACGTTAGACCCACCACCGAAAGGATGATGGAGCGAAACAAAATCAAACCTAACACCTAAAGGATGTAGGGAATCCATTACCAAAAGGATAATGGAAAATACGCTAGTCATGACATCAAAAGGATGCCAGACTCATCGCCAAAAGGATGATGGAGTGAAACAAAATCAACCCTAACACCAAAAGGATGTAGGGGATCCATTACCAAAAGGATAATGGAAAATACGCTAATCATGACATCAAAAGGATAACAGACCCATTGCCAAAAGGATGATAAAGCAAAACAAAATCAACCCTAACACCAAAATGTTGTAGGGGATCCATTACCAAAAGGATAATGGAAAATACGCTAATCATGACATCAAAAGGATATTAGAACCATCTCCAAAAGAATGATGGAGCGAAACAAAATCAACCCTAACACCAAAAGAATGTAGGGTATCCATTACCAAAAGGATAATGGAAAATACACTATAAGTTATTACCATAAAAAGGGATGATTATAACTCCCACGAGGAACGCTCATGGCCCTGAATGATGTGCCCCTGATCAGGCTGAATTTGCTTTTGATAGAACCACGCTTTTTGCAGACAATGCCCCTGACCGGGCTGATGGTTGCTTTGAAGCCCTTGAGTTTGCGCAACAAAAGTTGCACAACTTCGTGGGCAACATCCACGGTCTTGCGGAGAATGCCCCTAACTGGGCTGATATAACCTTGGAAATCTTTGAAATTTGATCTTGGACCTGAACTTGCATATGTGAATGCTTGATGATAATGACGTTCCATAAATGGAAATGCAAATGCAAATGCTAATGCATGGTGATGCAAGAGCTGAGAGAGTATGATATGATTCTAGATATGCATATGATGCAAGATGATTATAAAGTCGAATGCGATGCGTATGGTGCATATGATGGCAGACGGGTGATTGGAAATGCAGGTGCCGACGTGGCAGACTTTTATAGTTGCCAATGCGGATTGGACTTTGGGTGGGTAGGTGAAGGTACGACTCCCCGACACTCGTCTTGAACCCAAAAGTTGCTAACGAAAATGAACTTGCTTAAGTAACTTGCCCCAGTGTAGTTCAAACTAGCCCTAGTATGATCTTTGAAAAGATGGTAACTTACCATGAGACGGCCTCGAGATGGCTTTCCCCATAATTTGTATCATGAAAGGATTCATCCTTGATCAACCAGCTCTTGGTGGTTGGCTTCAATACATTTTTGAAGTAGCTTGCTCTTAAAAGAGCTTTGAAGCGACTTAACTTGTCCTGAATGAGCACTAGAGGGATCCGCCCTTAAGTTAAAGAAATTCAGGGTGGTCTGCCCCTGATTGGTACCATGAAAGGATTCATCATTGTTTAACCGATTCTTATGGTAGTTGACTTAGACATACTCTTGGAGTAGCTTGCCCCTGAAAGAGCATGGAAGCGACTTAACTTGTCTTGAATGAACATTGGAGGGACCTGCCCCTAGCTTGAAGAAACTCTGGCTGGACTGCCCCTGATCGGTATTCTCGAGATGATTTACTTCCGATCAACCACTTCTTGAATGATTTTTCCCATACTCAAACGACGCTTGGGGATTTTCCTCAGACTGACTGATTCCAAATTCGTTGGATGTCAATGCCCGAGATCCATAAGGTTATATGGTATACTTGGCTCTGGTCCAGACCGCTGAATAATCCAATCCTGTTTGATTGCTTTGTGTTGGAATTTCCTTAATGCCAACTACTGACTTGTAAATAAAATTGTTTGTTCATGAATGGTAGTTTTAATGCAAAGTTCATGCAAGTTTTGAAAGAAAAAGTCTTTTATTAAGTGTCGTGATAGTGAGACGAATGGACCGTTAGTCCAAACGTTGTGCTAACTTGATTGGTGTAAAAGATATAGCAAGGATAATGACACCAATGTTGATGATTAGCAAATATGTGAGGAGTCAGGTTACGAAACCTTGTGATAGTATGCTTTCAGAATACACCTCGCCTCAATTAGGTCTTTCGAGGGTTGTAACATGGTCTGATTCACGGTTTAAAAAACAAAGGATATCAGGCTCAAAGTATTGATTTTAACCCACCCCTTCTTCTTGATGATCTCCATACCTATGTTCAGTTAATTCTGCACTTGCTTAACGGTATAAGCTTGATGGTTCAAGGTTCGCTTGAGATGGCAGCCACCTTATTTTGATTTTGATGGATGTCAGTGGCTCTTTTTGATTTAATATGGTGGTCACTGAATCTTATTTTGTTTTTGTTGAGGGTTTGAGGGCCTCTTTTGATTTTGTTTTCGATCCCTAACTTTTGCATGGACTGATTTTGTTTGTCAGATCCATCGGGATTGCCTTGATTTTTGCCTAAGTCCCCTTTGAGGTGCTTGACTTAACAGGCTTTCGATTTTTTTTGGATTTTGGAGGATAGTGACTGCTAAGTCATTGGTCATTGATGGACAACCGTCTTATCTTTGGATTTTGCTTGGTTGATTTGAGTGTGTAGTTGGGTTAACTGAACAACTACCCTGCCCCAGGTTGAGTGTTAAGGGTTTGAATATCCGAAGGAAACTCCTACTTCTAGGCTCGAAGTGGTTGACTAGGGATTAACTCCTTATATCTCTGGTGTTTATGGGATTGAAACAATGCGTGTACATCATTGACGAGATTCTGTCTGAAAGCATATAGTTTGCAATTATGGGTATTTCGTTTTCGTCATCCTTCCTCCAATATTTGCTAAAACAACAGTGATAGAGTGGAGTGGATAAAATCGTATGTGTCTGTGATAAGTGGAAATAATGAGTGAATACGACGTGACCGATTGGGAAAATGCATAATCATTTCATTAATATCACCATTCAAAACAACAATGTTTAAACACAAGTAGCGATTAACATGAAGTAAACTACAAATGAAAATGATAAAAAGTGCCCAAGGACTGCCAATGTAGAGGACGTCTTCCTGTCTGGACTACCGGCTTTTGGATATGACCCTAGGATTCTTAGAGCTAAGGTAACTAGCGATCGTTCACGGGCATAGCTATCTCCACTTGCTTTGTCTAACTGGTCTTTTAAGGCGTATATGTGTTTGAACACAGATTGGTTCTTAATAATATCTCTTTGTTTTGATGATAACTATTAGGAAATTTTGTATTTAAGAATTATATACTCTAAAATTTGCTTGAGAGTTTTTACTGCAGATAGTAAAGAAATTAACACTCCAGAAGCAAATCAGAATTGAATACAAGAAACTAGCTAGAATCTGTAGCGCCAGATGCATACATTAGAAGATTCTGATTGCTGCTAACAGAAGATCCTGAGCGTAGCCTCCAGAAGATTCTGAAGCAGAAGCTCCAGAAGAATCTGAAGCAAGCAAAAGCATCTGAAGCAAGTCAGAAGCATCTGAAGCAAGTCAGAAGCATGTGAAGCAAAGAAGAATATTGTATGAAGAGTTTTTCAAAGCATAGTTTCTACAGAAGATTTTGAAAGTACTAAAGCTGCCAGTACTGAAGTTCTGTTTCAAATATGCTCTGATGTTTAAACACGCTGAAAGCACACATGCTGCAGAAGACTCTGATCCAGCAAAGTGCTGATCATCATTAGAAGACTCTGATCCAATCAGACTCTGATGAACTTGCTGAAAACTGAAGAAGAAATATTCAAAGATTATATCCGTTGGAGTAAATCAAACGTCTCTTTCCTCATTTATGCTAGACACAAGAACACAGACAAAAAGGATTTTTCTGTGCTTTCTTCTTCTAGGAAAGGTCACTTGATGTGAAGACAAAAAGGCTCAGACCTTTTTGGGACACTCTTCTCAATGTGCAACTCACCTTGGATCAGCTGCCTAAAAAAGCAAGACTCCACCAAATTCTTCAGTTAGACATTTTGCTGAAAAGAAATTAAAACATTCAAGCCCTCATACTTTCATATTCATTCTTAGAATTAATTGTACTTAAACTTAAGAGAAATATCACTGTTGTGATAAAAGCTTTTTAGAAGCATTCTTACTCTTGTATTAGATTTACATTTATTGTAAAGGATTTCCTTAAGAGGATTCAGTTGGAATCAGTAGCTCTTGAGAAGACTAAGAACAGTTGTTCTTAGGTGTTACTATTGTAATCTGTTTGATTAAATAGTGGATTAAGTCCTTGTTTGAGAAAGGCAAATCACTCTAGGAAGGGTGGACTGGAGTAGTTGAGTTCAACGAACCAGGATACAAGTAATTGTGCTTTTAATTCTAAGTTTTAATCTTTCATACTTATTCAACCCCCTTCTAAGTATTATCTCATCTTCAGTTGGCATCAGAGCTCCGGTTCTGTGTGTGCTACCACTTAACAGTGACAGTAAAGATCCAAAGATAAATACTTTGATATATATATTTATTTTTTTACAATGGCTGATAATACAATATCCAACATTAACAATAAATATGAAGAAAGGGACAGAATCAACACCAAACCCCCTATGTTTGATGGGGAGAAATTTGATTACTGGAAAGACAGAATTGAAAGTTTTTTTCCTTGGATATGATGCTGATTTATGGGATCTAGTCATAGATGGATATGTCCATCCCACAGATGGGAATGGCAAGAAGATAGATAGAAAATCTATGACAAATGCTTAGAAGAAAGATTTTAGAAATCATCACAAGGCCAGAACAATATTATTGAATGCAATTTCTCATACTGAGTATGAAAAAATTACAAACAGGGAAACTGCTTTTGATATGTTTGAATCCTTAAAGATGACTCATGAGGGAAATTCTCAAGTCAAGGAAACAAAAGCTCTGGCTCTGATCCAGAAGTATGAGGCCTTCAAGATGGAAGACTCTGAATCTGTTGAAGCTATGTTCTCCAGATTTCAGATCCTCACAGCTGGGCTAAAGGTTCTGGACAAGGGATACTCCACATCAGATCATGTAAAGAAAATCATCAGAAGTCTACCTACCAGATGGAGACCAATGGTGACTGCCTTGAAGATGGCTAAAGATCTGAACAAGATCTCTTTAGAAGAACTCATCAGCTCACTAAGGAGCCATGAAATTGAGCTTGAGGAAGATGAACCTCAGAAGAAAGAAAAAGGTAAATCTGTTGCCTTAAAATCTAATAAATCTGTTAAAGCTTTGCAGGTTATTGAAGAAAGCTCTGAAGAATCTTCTTCTGAAGAAGAAGATGAATTATCCATGCTGTCCAGAAGGATCAACAGACTCTGGAAGCACAAGGGAAAGAAGTTCAACAACTTCAGAAGATCTGATCATAGAAAGGAATCTTCTGGGCACAGAAGATCTGGCAAGAAAGAAGTTGTATGCTATGATTGCAAAGAACCTGGGCATTACAAGAATGATTGCCCCAAACTTCAAAAAGAAAAACCCAAGAAGAAGTTTAACAAAAAGAAGAAGGTTTTGATGGTAACATGGGATGACTCAGATGAATCTAAATCATCTTCTGAATCAGAAGAAGAATGTGCTAATGTTGCACTGATGGCCAGCACAGAAGATCAGGAGGAAGGAACCTCAGGATATGAATCAGATTCTGAATCTGACGATGACGCTGAAGAGGTAATGGCTAAACTTACTAAAGAAGAACTGATAAAAGTTTTATCAGAAGTTCTGAAAAGTTATAACAATATCAAACTCAAATACAAGAAGCTGAAAAGCAGTCTTGAATTTGAGATTGATCTTCTGAAGACAGAACTTGTTGAGTAAAAAGAAATTAATCTGAAAATCAAAAATGACTTTGAAACAACTCAACAAGAATCTGAATCTGAGACTAAGTCATATGAAAACATTTTAGAAAAATATGACTCTAGCTTTCATAGATTCCTTACTAAGAGCATAGACAGAAGCAAGATGGCTTCTATGATCTATGGTGTTAGTGGGAACAACAGAAGAGGTATTGGATATGAATCTTCATCTGGAAGTAATCCAAAATCTGTTTACAAACTTTTCATCAAGAAGACACCTCTTTACTCTCAATTTAAGTTTGGTCACTTAAATGACATTAAACACACAAGCTTTGAGAAGAATACTTATGTGTTTAAACCTAAGGCAAGTCAGAATAAACATTATGTTGAAAAACAGAAGTTTAGACAAACCTACAAATCAACTAACCTCAAAGGACCCAAGAAGATCTGGGTACCTAAAAATAAAATAATTCCTGTTGCAGATGTTCTTAGCAGCAAGGTCAGGACGCCAATCATGGTACCTAGACTCTGGATACTCACGACACATGACAGGAGAAAAGTCTATGTTCCAAAGCCTGGAACTTAGATCTGGAGGTGATGTGAAGTTTGGAGGAAACCAGAAGGGCAAGATCATTGGATCTGGCACTATTGGAAATGGTAAACTTCCCTCTATTACTAATGTTTTACTTGTTGAAGGGTTAAAGCATAACTTATTGTCCATAAGTCAATTAAGTAACAATGGTTATGATATCACCTTTAATCAAAAAATTTTTAAAGCTATTAGTCAAAAGGATGGCTCTATCCTATTTAGTGGTAAGAGGAAAAACAACATTTATAAAATAAATCTTTCAGAACTTAAAGTTCAAAATGTTAAATGCCTCTTGTCTATTAATGAAGAGCAATGGGTCTGGCACAGAAGATTGAGCCATATTAATATGAGACGTATATCTCAGATTAATAAACTTAATCTTGTCAGAGGACTCCCTAATCTGAAGTTCACTTCAGATGCTCTTTGTGAAGCATGCCAAAAAGGGAAGTTTTCAAAATCTTCATTTAAATCAAAAAATGTTGTTTCTACTTCCAAACCACTAGAATTACTTCATATTGATCTGTTTGGACCAGTGAAAACTGCATCCATCAGAGGCAAGAAGTATGGATTAGTCATTGTTGATGACTATAGTAGATGGACATGGGTAAAGTTCTTAAAACACAAGGATGAGTCACATTCTGTGTTCTTTGACTTCTGCAAGCAAGTCCAGAATGAAAAGGATTTCAAAATTATAAAAGTCAGAAGTGATCATGGTGGTGAATTTGAAAATAAATATTTTGAAAAATATTTTTCTGAAAATGGCATTGCTCATGATTTTTCCTGTCCTAGAACTCCACAAAAGAATGGAGTTGTAGAGAGGAAAAACAGAACTCTGCAAGAAATGGCCAGAACCATGATCAATGAGACAAATCTGGCAAAACATTTTTGGGCAGAAGCAATCAACACAGCCTGTTACATTCAGAACAGAGTGTCTGTAAGACCTCTTCTTAAGAAGACTCCATATGAATTGTGGAAGAACAAAAAGCCCAACATTTCATATTTTCATCCTTTTGGATGTATTTGCTATATGTTAAATACTAAGGAAAATCTGAACAAGTTTGATTCCAAAGCACAGAAGTGTTTCATGCTTGGATATTTTGAACGCTCTAAAGGCTACAGAGTATACAACACTGAGACACAGTTTGTGGAAGAATCCATTCATGTCAGATTTGATGATAAGCTTGGCTCTGAAAAGCCAAAGCAGTCTGAAAACTCTGCAGATAGAGAAGTAGTCTTCATTGACTCTGAAGTCCCAGAATCAGACAAAATTCAAGTGAAGGAACCAGAAGCAACACCAGATGCTATTCCTTTAATTTCTCAGATGAACAATCTAAACATTTCTGAAGAATCAACTGTTAGAGGATCATCATCCAGAATTAAAGTTTCTCATCCAGAGGATGTTATTATTGGAAAGAAGGATGATCCCATCAGAACAAGATCCTTTCTAAGATCATCTAAAGCATCACTATTTGGACTGGTGTCAGAAATTGAACCATCTTCTGTAGATGAAGCTCTGCAAGACAATGATTGGATTATTGCCATGCAAGAAGAGCTAAATCAATTCACCAGAAATGATGTATGAGATCTAGTTCAAAGGCCACAAGGATTCAATATAATTGGTACAAAATGGGTCTTCAGAAATAAGCTGAATGAGAAAGGAGAAGTTGAAAGGAATAAGGCAAGGCTTGTAGCTCAAGGGTACAATCAACAAGAAGGTATTGATTACACTGAGACATATGCTCCAGTGGCAAGGTTAGAATCTATACGCCTTCTTATTTCATTTGCTGCACAAAATAACATCACTCTGTATCAGATGGATGTTAAAAGTGCCTTTCTTAATGGTATTATAGAAGAAGAAGTTTATGTCCACCAACCTCCTGGTTTTGAAAATGAAAAATTTCCAGATCATGTTTTCAAACTAAAGAAATCTCTATATGGCTTAAAACAAGTTCCCAGAGCTTGGTATGAGAGATTGAGCAATTTTCTTCTGGAGAAAAATTTCATCAGAGGCAAAGTGGATACAAGACTCTTTTGTAAATCAATTAAGAAAGATCTTCTAATTTGTCAAATTTATGTAGATGATATTATTTTTGGATCAACAGATATTATGCTTGGAAAGGAGTTTGCTACATGTATGCAGGCAGAATTTGAAATGAGCATGATGGGAGAACTCAGATTCTTTCTAGGAATCCAAGTCAATCAAACTCCAGAGTGCACTTACATACATCAGACCAAATATGTTAAAGAACTTCTGAAGAAATTTAACATGTCTGATAGTAAGCTGGCAAAGACTCCCATGCATCCTACTAGCTCACTTGGCAAGGAAGAGGTAAGTAAGAAAGTAGACCAGAAGCTCTACAGAGGTATGATTGGTTCTCTTCTTTATCTATCTGCTTCTAGACCTGACATATTGTTCAGTGTTTGCCTATGTGCTAGATTCCAATCAGATCCTAGAGAATCACACTTGACAGCTGTCAAGAGGATTCTAAGGTATCTGAAAGGTACTTCTAATGTGGGTCTGTGTTACAGAAAATATGATGATTTCAAATTAGTTGGATTCTGTGATGCTGACTACGCTGGAGACAGAGTGGAAAGAAAAAGTACTTCTGGAAGTTGTCAATTTCTAGGAAGAAATCTAATCTCCTGGTACAGCAAGAAACAACCCACAATTGCACTTTCAACCACAGAGGCAGAATACATTGCTGCTGCTGGATGTAGCACGCAGATGCTCTGGATGAAGAGTCAACTATAAGATTATCAAATTTTTGAAAGTAACATTTCTATCTTTTGTGATAATACTTCTGCTATATGTTTGTCTAAAAACCCTATTTTACACTCTAAGGCAAAACATATAGAAATTAAGCATCATTTCATCAGAGACTATGTTCAGAAGGGAATCATAAATTTAGCCTTTGTTGATACAGATCATCAATGGGCAGATATTTTTACAAAACCCCTTGTTGAAGATAGATTTAAATTTATTCTGAAAAATATTGGTATGGATTTTTGTCCAGAATGATATTTGTCAGAAGCAAATTTTTACAGATGCAAAAATGCCTAATGCTCTGAAGTAATTCTTCTAATTGCTTATTTATTCTGCTTAATATTTTTTTGTGAAACTCTGAACTAACAATCCTTAGAGGATCTGAACGTTGGTTAACGTTTCATTTCTCAAAAGAATTCAGAACACATGCAAGCAAACACGTGTCACACCAAATCTGAAGAGGTGGCGTGTACATTACTGAAGAGACGTTTGAGGTGAAGTTTGAATAGTGAAAATCTTGATTTTCCCCCCAAATTGTCAGAAGCAATAAATGTTTGAAATGATTATTATTCTTTTCATTTAATGCTTGTTAAAACATGCAATTTCTGACTGATGGTATGCCTAATTGTTTTAGTATAAATACTTGACTTCTCTTCACTTTCACACTTTTCACATCTCAGAAATTATATGCATTTTCATCTTCTTTTCTCTCTGCATAAAAACCCTAAACCTAAGCGTGTGACAAAGCAATCTTCAATGGCAACTTCATCATCAACAGCTTCTCAATTCCAATCTTCAATGGCTGCAGTTACTTCTGCAAACATGGGTGTTGCTCCTTATTCTCCTCCCAAAAGAACTCTTCTAACCCCTGTTGAAAAGTTGGAGGTTTTGTGTGAATCAATGGTAGAATTTGATTCACTTGCAGAAAATGGCTTTGAGTTTCGTTCTATCATTGGTGCTCAAGGATGGGTAAAGTACTTTGATAGACTTTTTGGACCAGTTTATCCCCTCCTTGTGAAAGAATTCTGGATCCATGCATCAGTTTACCCTAAGTTCATCCTATCTTCTGTACTGGGAAAAGAAATCATTATAACAGAAGATCTGATCAGAAAGTTAATTGGATATGAAGAAACAAATGGTGTTTCCCACTTGCCAGCTGGGCGTGTTGACATGGATGAGGTGTATGAAGAAGTGATGACTACTGGTCAAGCTTCTAACAAATTCAAGGATCTGAAGCCTAACTACAAGATCTGGGCCAAGATCTTCATGGGATGCATCCATCATAGGAAGTCAACAAATTCTCCAGACTATGTCAATAATGAACAACTCTATTTCATGTATTGCCTCAGTCAGAGCACCAAGGTAGATCTTCCATATATTCTTTTTATGCATCTGTGGAACCATATAAATGCATCTAGAGAGTATGTGAAAGAAAAAGGACAGAAGATCAGAACCTGGATCCCTTTTGGAAGGTTGATCTCAGATCTTCTAACTGAAAATGGATTGGTCACTGCTCTGTACGCTGCTGGAGTTACAGAGGAACTGGAATTCATAATGGGAAAGCCTCTGAATGCTAAAAGTCTTTAGAGACTCAAAATAGTTGATGAACTCACAACAGCTCCCAAGAAGCTGAATGTGTATGAACTGAGTAAGAAGAGGATTCCTGTAGATGACTTTCCACTGTTCTTTGCTGAAGAGCCAAGACACATTGTTGTTATGTACATTGATGAATGTAAGAAGGAAGGAAAGCCTGTTCCTGCAAACGTGATACAGCTAGCAAGACAACCACTACCTGATGCAGAAGAAGAAGAAGAAGAAGCACAACTACAGAGAAAGAGGACTCAGCCAGAAGCAGAAGCTGCACCTGCTCAAAAGAAGGTCAAGATTGCTGAGAAGCCACAGAAGCTCTTGAAGAGAAAAGAATCTGGAGACACTTCTTCTGTACCAGCCAAGAGGATCAAGATAAAAGGTACTAAATCTTCTGTATCTTCTGCAAATACAATTGTTATAAATGATTCTAATATTAAGTCTGTTCCAAAACCACCCTCAACACAAACTACTTCTGTTACTGCTCCAAGTTCAAAATCACCACAAAAACAAACTTCTGTTCCAACACCAACAACAACAAAAACCATTCAAACACCAAAAGTCTCTGTACCACAATCATCTCAACCAAAAATCCAAATCAAACAGTTTGTTCCACAAAAACAATCCTCACAGAAACAATCATCAGAACAACAACCACAACCTTTTGTACAACAAAAATCCTCTGAACAATCTAAACAAAAGCAATCTGAACAACCAGAAAAACCACAAGAATCTCAACCAGAAAAAGCCTTTGAAAATCCACCATCAAAATCATCTGAACCCATTGCACCTGTTATTTCTGAACCTACAAAAGTAAATTTTGTTCCAATTTCATCAGAACCAATCACAATTCCATCTGATTCACCTACCTTAGAACAACCAACAAAACCCTCTGAAATTCCTTCAGAACCAACCAACACTTCTGAACCTCACATTCCTGAGACAGAAGTTCTTGATGTCACACCTTTAAAAACTGTGTTTCAAGTATCTTCTACCTCCTGCACACCAACCACCTCCTCAAACTCCTCAGAATCAGACATCCACCCAGACTTTCTAGTCTCTCCATCTCATAGAGACTCTGAGGTAAACCAACCTGAACCCACTATACCTTCAAAAACTCCCATTCCAGATCCTATTCACACACCTGCACCATCATCTGAAATATTAATCCCAAATTCAAACCCAGGATCATCTATATCTTGTGCCCAAGTATCATCTCTATTCCATAATCTGGCTTATGGTTTCAAACTCAAAGACTTTTATGACAGAGTTGAACCATCTGACCCTATCAACCCTCTAAAACCAAAACTCACCATGACCCTTCCATCTGTGATTCTTGACTATATAAAATCAATGTCAGATGTAGGATCCTTAGTAACTATATCCTGTTCTGCAAAATCTGATAAAGTTGTTGCTTCAGCTCTACCAATTACATCTGATAACAATGTTACATCTGATGAACCACCCAAATCTGCCTTCCAAACCTACTCAAATAAACCTTTTGATGTAGTTACCCTTCACACCAGAACAAAACCTCATCTGCTAAATGCCTTAATCAGATCCAAAGAAAAAGCTCCTAACATACCTTTCATTCCATACTATCCTCCTCCTCTGATCTCCATCCAAAAATCAATTTTTCCACCAACTCCCCAACCAAAACCTGTAACTCTGGAAACTCTGTTACATCCTAAGCCCAGACTTAATATTAATCCTTTATTTCAATCATTTTTGCAAGAAATACAGTTGTATTTAGGTACTGTACAGAAGAAATGCTCAGCAACAATGGATGCCAAAGAATCTGATATCATCTGGAACGGATTCATCAACAGATTCAACTTTGTGGCCTCAAATCTGAAGAACATCTGTTCTGATGATGCGCAGCTCAGATTTGCTGAAGCTGCGAGGACTCTATTCTGGACTGTCAAGAAATCTGATCCTCTGCTCCTTACAGATGCTCTTCCACCTTCAGCAGAATCTACTGACATTGCATCTGAGGAAAATCCGTTGGCTATGACTCTGGTAGACCCTCCTTCTAACTCCAATGCTCCAGACTCTACAGAACCAATGGAAATTGACTCTGTTCAAGCTCCAGAACCTGATCATACTTCTTCATCTGAGATAAAGAAAGAACATCCAGATTTTGAAGATAAGATTGTTGCTCTGGAAGCTGGCCAGTCAGAGATCAAGTCCTGGATGGCAAAACAGGATAAGAAGTCTGAGGATATGACAGAATGGATGTCAAAGCAAGATCAAAAGAATGAAACTATGGCTAAGTGGATGTCCAAGCAAGAACAATCCTCCTCTGAGATTACAGATCTATTGAAGATGCTTTTGTCCAAACACTCTTAGATTTTCATTTTTTTTCATTCTAATGTTTTTGCATGTGATGTTTGCCTATGTACTTTATTGATATATCTTCTGATGCATGTACTCTTGATCTGTTCTATTGAATGAATCAAAGTTTTTCTCCACTGAATTATCTTATTTACTGTTTCCTTTTATTTGTCTTTTTAAAGTTTTACTTTTTGCTTATGACAAAAAAGGGGGAGAAAATATAGATCTGAACTGTTTAATATAACTTCACCATAATGAAACTTCAGACATATTTATTCTATCTAACATTTAATCTGACTATTTCAGAACATTTGATAAGTACATTCTATAAAAGAAACTCTGAGTCTCTCAGATCCTTTGACCATTATCAAACTCTGAATATTAAATCTGTAAGACATTCTGACTTTCAAATGTTAAAAGAACAAACAAGGTCTAACTCTAAAGATTACTCAAGACAAAAGGGAAGTTTCTATTCCTTATCTGTATTTAACTCAGGGGGAGATTCATCATCTCAGGGGGAGTTATAATTCTAATATTTTCAATTAAACAAAATTTCTGATGCTTTTTGTCATCATCAAAAAGGGGGAGATTGTTAGAACACAGATTGGTTCTTAATAATATCTCTTTGTTTTGATGATAACTATTAGGAAATTTTGTATTTAAGAATTATATACTCTAAAATTTGCTTGAGAGTTTTTACTGCAGATAGTAAAGAAATTAACACTCCAGAAGCAAATCAGAATTGAATACAAGAAACTAGCTAGAATCTGTAGCGCCAGATGCATACATTAAAAGATTCTGATTGCTGCTAACAAAAGATCCTGAGCGTAGCCTCCAGAAGATTCTGAAGCAGAAGCTCCAGAAGAATCTGAAGCAAGCAGAAGCATCTGAAGCAAGTCAAAAGCATCTGAAGCAAGGTAGAAGCATCTGAAGCAAAGAAGAATATTGTATGAAGAGTTTTTCAAAGCATAGTTTCTACAGAAGATTCTGAAAGTACTAAAGCTGCCAGTACTGAAGTTTTGTTTCAAATATGCTCTGATGTTTAAACACGCTGAAAGCACACATGCTGCAGAAGACTCTGATCCAACAAAGTTCTGATCATCATTAGAAGACTCTGATCCAATCAGACTCTGATGAACTTGCTGAAAACTGAAGAAGAAATATTCAAAGATTATATCCGTTGGAGTAAATCAAACGTCTCTTTCCTCATTTATGCTAGACACAAGAACACAGACAAAAATAATTGTGTTTTTAATTCTAAGTTTTAATCTTTCATACTTATTCAACCCCCCTTCTAAGTATTATCTCACCTTCAATATGCTCCTCTTGCTTTATTATTTGGGACGTCTTTCTGTTTAGATGACTGCCCTGTTCAATGGTGCTTGGTCTGACAATATCTTTCTTTGTATTAACACTGTTGTTGACAGGTGGTGCAGTTGGAGCAAAGATTCGACCACTTCTAGTGACACCACCAGTTCCCATAATGTTCTCTATAGTCTTTTTCTCTTCCAAGATATCCTCTTCTCCTATCTTCTGCCCATTGAGAAAGACAGTCTTATCATATAGCCAAGGTACAACATTTGTGCTCTCATATGGAAACGGAGTTGGGTCCGAAATGACAAGCTGGTTCATTGATGGTGGAGACATAAGTATCTCAACCGGATCATACGGGATTTGCAGTGGGATAGAAGTCTGTCCATACATGTTGTCCCATTCTTCCTCATTGCACGGTATGGTCAATGGTGTCCGAATTGAATTATCAGAAGGAATCCATAACTCATATCCATCATTATATGGTATCTCCAACGTTTCAAATGGAATGTCAAGGGTAGCAACTTCTTCAGTCTTTGACAGTTGTGTTGCACCCTAAAATTTGCCCAACCTTATTCACTTGGTTTATGTTTCAATATCATTAGCATTTGCATATAGAGTCATGTACATAGTCTAATCATCTGCATAGCATAAGCATAGCAAGTCATTCAACAGGGGGCCAAGCATTATTCTCCTCTCTAGAGGCCTATCAAGAGGTTATTATCCTGATTCAATCTCATTCAAGTCATCAGAAAAGAATTGGGAAGCTATCAAGCCAATGGATCAAGCAGTTCATCTATCTCCCAACTGAGAATGTCTGAGGATCAACAAAGAAATTGTGAGCTGTGGGCTGAGCATGGGGAGTATCTAGACATCTTGGAGGACTTAGAAAGTCATTGGGAGAAAGAGACAAGTCATTGGTGTAGTCACAAGAGTTGGGGATGAAGACAGTCAACTAGGGTTTCATCTGGGTCAACCCTGGGTCAACCCTAGGTCAAAGGATTGTTTGAAAGGCATTGAGGGCTATTGAGGAGATGTGGGGTTCATCATTTGACATGGAGAATAAGGATATGTTGTTATGCTAAGAAGAAATCAAGAGAAATCAAGGAGAAGAGGAGGTTCTAAATTAGGGTTTCTATGTAAAATCCCCTAGTCTAGGTCAAATTTCCAAGCAAGATAAGTCAAAATTCAAGGTTCAAATGGATCCTTGGCCAACATGGAACTTGTATAGGATCTCAAGACCTTTAATTTGAGTGGTGGAAGACACTAAGGAGATTTATAGAACTCAAGTTATGATCCTTGCAAATTACAGGTCATCTGAGGTATCTGAAATTTTGTCTGTGAAAATGACTTGACTTCCAAGCAATTTTTACCCCTCAAGGAGATTTCAAATGAATTTCTGGTCAACATAAGAGTTGTTCCTCATTGTCTTAGCTTTCTAGAATGGTATCGTATTCCTTCATATGATTTGTGGAACTCTACTTATGGTCTTGGCAAGCAAAGGGTATTTTGGTCATCTGAGAATTATAGGTCATTTTAACCTATGCCCAAAACTCATACAAGGAAGCTTCAAATGAAAAACTTTACAACATAAAACTTGTTCCAAATGCCATTTTGAGTCTAGAAAAGTGACCATGAGAGATTGGAAAGATTCATAGCACAAGGTTTCAAAATTGTTGGATTTAATGAATAAAAATGGACTTAAACATGAGATTTTTCATATTTTGGCCAAATGAAGCAAAATTATAGGTCATTTTGAATGGAAATATCATTTTAAAGACATTGGATAAAGTAGAATTTTGAGCATAGTTCACATTTTGGGAGTTATCCATGGTTACTTGTAATGGAAGATACATAAACCAAATCCAAAGGAAAGAATGCAAGGGAAGCTTCTCCAAGCTTCTAGGAGTTTCTAACATCATGTATATATTGATATGAGATGGTTCATGCCATGGTTGGTGATGACATTTTCCCAAAACCCCAAGTTTCATTCACTTTCTCCATTTTGCAAAAGTATCTCAAACTCTCTCAAATCTCCATCAATCTTCACATTTTCTGATTGAATCTTCATCATCATCATCCAAGCATCATAATTCACATCAAGAATTGGTTGAATTGATCAAGAATTGTACCATTCATCTTCATCATCCAATTTGCAAGAAGGTTTCAAGAACAAAATTCAAGGAGTTTGCACAAAAGATATTGCATACAGAATTCATCATCAAGGTTACTGAGCAAGTTCCAATCACTGCAAGCATCAAATTCAAGGAGTTGCATAGCTATTTTCACCATTTGCATCAGGTTAGAATTCTGTTCGAATTGCTTAGTTTAGTTAGGATTATAGAGAATTGGTAGTATAGAATGGTTAAGCATAAGTAGATGATTGATTTTGGTAAGTTTGGACAAGTTTCATGGAGTTTGACCAGAGTACACAAATTCTGTTAAGGTTCATAACACATAGAACATAGCACGATAATCCTCTTTTTATAGCTTAGAATGACCAGTATGAGGTGTAGATTAGGTTAGGATAAGTTTTGGCAAGAATTGAAGCATTTGATAGCAGGTGTTAATGGTGGATTTCATCTGATACACCTATCGGGTTTGGAGCTTGGATGAGTTTTAGAAGGATCTAACACCATGGCTGTATAGAGGGTGAGGAGGAGAGTGTTTTTTGTCTTTGGACCGTGTTATTTCAAGGAGTGAGTAAGGAGAACGAGGAGGTGGAAATATCATGCATGGAAGCTGGTTTGGGAAGAAACCCTAGCTGGAGGTTGAAGACAACCTCCCAGCCGTCCGATGGTCCTCAATTGTTGACTATTTCGTATGATCACACGGCCACGATTTAATTTGGAAACGGAGGGAAATTCAAAGGAGTGAAACGCCCCGTTTCACTTAAAGTTTCTGAGTGGGCTTTGGAATTCCTTGCTTTTGACACCCCTCCCAGCGCAGGCCCAATGAGATTCAACTAGAAATGTTGCTATATGCACCGCTTTGAGTTTTTTTTGGTTTTTGTTTAAATTCTGAAGCTTCATGGGCCTAGTGATTCTTGATATTCACACCTCCCAGCTGGTGGCCCACCCGAGATTATAACTGAGCGCCACTGCTATTCTCACCCCTCCCATTTAATTTCTATATTTTGTCATTTTTATTTCCTTTAATATTATTGCATCTTTAAAAAAATCATAAAAAATAGGAAAATGCATATTTTCAATTGATTCTTTTTGCATTAATTTCTTCAAAGAGTCTAGAAAATTATAAAAAATAAAAATTGCATTTTCTTTTTCATTTGATATTTTTCCCATATTTTCCAAATAAATGCATATTTTAAGTGTTTCATTTCATACATGAATTTGTTAATTTTGGTTCTAATAGATGCTTTAATATTTTTCACCCATTCTTTTTAGGTTGATTAATAGACATTGTTAGCTTTTACATACAATTTAGTTCATATTTTTAGGAGTTAGTTTTAGGTGATTAGCTTAGGTGAAAACAACATGAATAAAATTAGGGTTTTAAATCAACTTAGGTGAGATAGTTTAATTCTTTTAGGATAGTTTAATTTGATTTTTTGGGGTATGGACTATAGGGGTTATGGGTATAGGATAGATCCCCTTAGAAATCACTAGGATTCCCCTACTGCTATTAGTATATTACTGTCTATAGTTGATTGATTGGTGTGGTATGCCCTCTGGGGATTATTGCTTGTTTGTGTGGGTATTGGGATTGCTTGGGGATTAGGGGAGCTCAAGACTTGTGATGATGAAGCCATTGGAGATCCAGAGACTGAAGGCCAACTTCCAGAATTGAAGAGGAGATCCCTGCTAGCAGCTGTTGAGGAGATTAGGGTTTAGGAGCTAGGCAGAGCTCTAGATTAGAAAACTTGTTTCTCAAACATGGAATGCCTTGTCTGCATCCATCCTTTCTCTATGATTCAAAGTCTCTTTCAGATATCCACCTCCTTCCTTTGGAAGGATCAGTGAATGTATTTGAAAGATAGAACTTTTGAGAGAAAACTTTCTGTTTAATGTTAACAGTTGATGAACCACCCTTGGTAGGTAATTAACTGTCTAACATTCATTCACTTCATCTTGTTGACTGATGTTTCTCCTGAAGATTGAGACTTGAAGAAAAGCCATTGCAGATGGAAGACTGATGATGAAGGCCTTGCTTGAAGGCTGTGGAGATGGAGATTGATGCTTGCTGAAGCTTGAAGTCAGATGTTGTTTGTAGAGCTGCTGTGGCTGTTTATTTTTGCTGTATTTCATTTCTGATGTATTGACTGGTTTTCCGGACTGTATTGTTTGCTGTTTACCCTGTTGGGTTGAAATTGAAGTCTGTTCACTTTTGCCTATTGTTTTCCAGGTTCGAGGTTGAGTGGGACTCCCTTGCCTCGCTTGTATTGCTGCATCCATGCATTTTACTGTTTTACTGTATATATCAGATATAGTTTCTGTTTCCGTCTATTCCCTTAGGATCTCTGTTTCTCTCTGTGCAAGAGAGGAGCATGATAGACACTAGGTCTTAACCCATGCATGATAACATTAGGATAGTTTGATTCCCTTCGCAACTGTAGGTTAGAGTTCTGTCTCTTCTTCCCCAAAACAAACAGAAAAACACCATAAAGATTTCAAACACAATAAAAGACACTTCTTCCGTAAAAGAATGTGAACTCATCAAGACGTCGTTTTTGTCCGCTTGGACTGTTAATCAGAAAAACCCTTTTTCAGAAGGAATAAAATCAACCAAGACAAGCTTGTGTCGTACGTGGCCCGAACTACGTTTGCTCTGATCTTCCATGCTGTATGGGAGTACGTAGGCATAGGATGCGATATCCTAGCGAGCAACCTTCCCCTCCTTTCCAGTAGGTAGGCGAACTACGTTGACTCTGATTTCTCGTTCCAGACGAGAATACGTAGGCATAAAGTGCGATACTTTGCCGAGTCATTTCATTTTATTTTCTTTTAACCCTTGACCTATAGTTTAGATAGAATAACAATCCATACCCGAAAACAAGCGAGGATCCCGTCGAGTACGACGGACGTAAGGGGTGCTAATACCTTCCCCTTGCGTAACCGACTCCCGAACCCAGGTTTTGGTTGCGATGACCATACCTTTCCCGTGTTGTGCGAGGTTTACTCTGAGCGTTTCCTTTCCCTCCGTTGGGATAAATAACGCACGGTGGCGACTCTTCTGTTCAGCCGGCGCCGATTTTCGCAGTAGCGACAGCTGGCGACTCTGCTGGGGATCCAACGTCCCCTGGCTGCTAAGGACTGCGATAGTTCTTATGCATTTGGGATCCAACGTCCCTTAAGAGAGTCAATCCTAACGCTTGTTTTCCCGTCGAGGATTTTGTATGGATTTATATATTTCTGACCTTTATTTTCAGCTTTATATATATTGATTATTACTGCTGTATTGGGGTGTGATGGGTGGTTCTATGATTGAGAGATAAGCCGGACCTGGGCTTGAGTGCACCTAGAATTAGAGTAGAAAGTAGTGGGCGCGTGCCGACTTTGCTTGCATTAGTGTCTCATGAAATCTACACTCGGACGAGGTTCTTCTGGTTGGCTTCTTTTTCTACCCTTTGGGTCGAAGGGGTTGTTGGTCAGCTGAATTGTCGACTCCGGGAACCGATCATTTGGAAGTTGGCTAAGTGAGGCCTCTTCAGGATTTGATGATGCCACTCCTTCTGGGAATCGTATCATCAACCCTGAAAGTCTGTGACACCGACGACCGCATAGGATGCCATACCTTTGTCAGTTACTAGGACATCCACCTGTGAGAGGGTTTGGGGTTATGCAGGTAACTAGACTTTCAGATACCGGTTATTTCTTGATCAGAGATCCTGGGTATTTATGGAGAGTTATGAGGTCTGTCAGAGACCAGTTGGAGATGTGTTCTGAGGTCTGTCAGAGACCAGTTGGAGATGTGTTCTGAGGTCTGTCAGAGACCAGTTGGAGATGTGTTCTGAGGTCTGTCAAAGACCAGTTGGGGATGTGATTTGAGGTATGCCAGAGACCAGTTGGAGTTATGGTTTGAGGTCTGTCAGAGACCATTGTTGGAGCTTTGTTTTAGGTCTATCTGAGACCAGGGTTTGAGGACTTCTATAAAGTCTATCTGAGACTTCTTGATATGGTTCAGGCTATTCAGCTATGGCATTTGGTCCCTGTTGCATGTTACTTGCATTGCATTGTTTGCATTATCATTGCATCCCATTAACGTGTGTCTGTGCTGCAGGTGCATTTGCATATCCTCCGATTCTAGTGCCCAGACTTCTGAGTATTGATTATGGCTGGTTTGAGGAAAACAGTTGCGTATAAGCTGCCTTCACCTGATATTACTTCTTTGCTTGGTCTGATATCTCTTGCTGACGAGGAGGTCAGGAGAAGCTTCAGAATGAGTCATGGGAGGTTACTGAGATTAGTCTGCAAGCCCACTGCTGATGAGATGAACGGGCTGTACACCTTGATGCAGTTCTATGACCCCGCATTGAGATGTTTTACGTTTGCTGACTTCATTCTAGGGCCTACCATTGAGGAGTATGTGGAGTTTACTGAGCTACCCGTGCAGAACAAGGTTCCCTTTATTCACTCTGCTGCTGAGCCCAGGTTGGAGGACTTAGCCAAAGCCTTGCATATGGACGCCGCAGAACTGTTAGTGACTTCTTGGCTTGGGGTTTCAGGCTTCTCTCTTGAGTTCCTGGTTGGCAAAGCTCAGGAGTATGCCAAGAGCGGATGTTGGGTGGTTTTCAATGCTATTTTGGCTCTATGCATTTATGGAATTGTGATGTTCCCTAACTTGCCCAATTTCGTAGACTTGGACGCTTTCCATCTGTTTGCTGCCGGCAATCCAGTGCCAACGTTGATCGGAGACTTCTACCACTCCTTGCACTACAAGAATGAAAACAGAAGGGGAAAGGTTGTTTACTGCTGTGCTCCTTTGTTGAATATCTGGTTCAAGAGTCATCTTCCCATGAAGGGGTCTTTTGTGGAGAGTGCAACCACCGCCAGCTGGTCAGAGCGCCTGATGAGGCTATCTTCCGAAGACGTTGAATGGTTTGATAGAGATCTGTTGGGATCTGAGCTTATCTTCAGTTGTTTTGGGTACCCTAATGTTCCGTTGATAGGGAGGAAAGGGTGTATCAACTACAACCCATCCTTGTTCGTCTGTCAGTTCGGATATGCGCTGAAGAACCCGCCAAAGGAGGAAGAAGTACAGGAATCTTTGTACTTCACCGGAGATTTGAAGGGGGAGTTATTGGCCAAGTTACAGCATGCCTGGACGCGTATTAACCGAAGAGGGAAGCCGTTGTTAGGGAAGAATGACTGTCAGGCCTATGCACCTTACAGAGAGTGGATCCAGGAGAGAGCCAGTCAGTTGAGGATGCCATTTCTAGATGCACCAGTTCTTGTTCCTATTCCGGTAGTAGAGCCAACTACTGTTTCTAGGGAGGCCTACGAGCAAGTCGTGAAGGAAAAAGAAGCCTTGATGAAGATCAACGAAGGGTTAGAGCAGGAGCTAGCCCAGATACGCAGTGAGAAAAACAAGGCCGTGTATGCTTTCCAACAACAGATGGAGCTAATGAACAGATTAGGGGCTGAGTTGACTGAGGAGAGGAAGAAGCGCGAACGTCTGGGGCAAGAGTTCAGAAGCTCCCACGACATGCTCGAATCCAAAAAGAAAGCGCTCGACGCAGCTCACCGAGAGATCTCTTCTTGCAATAAGACTTGGAATGCCACGCTCACCAACAATAAAAAGAGGGAGGATAAGTTGAAGCAGCAAATCTCCGACCTCGAAGAGCAGTTGAAGTCCAGCATCAATAAGTGTGAAGAAGAGGTAATGACCCGGTATAGTCTCCAGAATGCACTAAACAAGGCCATCAAAGGCAGAGATGAAGCGGTGTCTCAGAAGCGTAAACTAGAGGATCGCTTCGGAGAGGGGGCATGGGAAGAAACTGCTGAGGACGTGCGCCGTGTTATTAAGAAGAGAAACTAACTTGTTGAAGGGCTGCTTGCTCGACCCAGTCATCCGGAGACCAAGAAGTTGCTAGAAGAGTATCAGACTTATGGGAGGATTTGATCATTTCATGTAGTAGCTTGTATGCTTTATTTGCATAGTGCTGACCATCACCAGGATTGTTGGTTGAGGTCATGCCTTCTTGTTGTATTCTCAGTGATATTGTATTCCGGGCTTATTGATTTCTCAGCAATATATGAGGCTTTCTGTGATTCAGCTTCGATCTTTATATTGTTAGCACTGTCACTGCATTGGCACCTTCACACTAGAATCGGGGAATGAATTTCCCTAATGCACAGACACACATTGCATTGCATTCATATTCATATTGCATTACAGGTAATCTTTGGATGGTGTCTTATTTTCTGCTCTGAATCAGGTACCTTTTCAGGATTGCAGATCAGCACCCGCACTGCTATTCTACTCGCACCAACTGTCGAAGAATCATGGATCAAGTGCAGAACGAGATGCAAGATGTGCGTGAGAAGCTAGCTCTCTTTATGCAGACCATGGAAGCTATTGCAAAAGGTCAGGAGAATTTGCAAGCCATGGTCCAACCTCTGTTGGCCCGAAATGCTGGTCACGGTAATGAGGAGCATCAGTCTGTGCGAGTCGATACTGTTCATGGAGATGGCACTCCCACGCCAGTGGCTCCACCTGTAGTCAATATACCTGCTGCTAATGTCAACAACGCTACCGCCGCTGGGAACGGTAACGTCGGAGTGGGGAACGAGACTGCTGTCCATAAAGTTGGGCTTGGTGATGTCAACTTGGGTGATAATATGGGAGGCAACGACTTTGGCAATACTGGATTCGGATTCAATGATCAGGGATTCGATAACGCTGGGAAATATGGTTTCAATGCTCAAGGCTTTGGGCAAGGTGATTATGGTGTGGCCAATCAGGGTTACGGAGGTTTCGGAAACGGAAACGGCGCTGGGTTAATGGCTTTTGGGCCTGCTGGAGGTATTCAGGGATACGGCAACAGAGGCCGAGGTCCGGGGATGAATCAGATTAGAGTTGGCCGCAATAATGGATATGATGGGTATGGAGCTGGGAATGGTATGTGGCAAGAAGATCAGCAGGAGGACGCTTTCTCCGGCGGAGGTTTCGAAGGGCCGATGGATGACTCCCATAAGATCAGAATGCTGGAAGAGCAGATGAGGGGGGTCCTGAACCAAAGTGCTGTGGGCTTAGACATGGCAACAATGGGTCTGGTACCTGGCTTGAGGGTGCCAATCAAATTCAAAGCTCCTGCGTTTGATAAGTATAAAGGGGACACATGTCCGAAAGTGCACGTACGGGCTTATTACAGAAAGATGTCTGCATACTCAACTGATGAGAGAATGCTAATGCATTTCTTTCAAGATAGTCTGTCGGGTCCTTCCTTAGAGTGGTACATGGGGTTGGAGCCGACTAATATCAAGACATGGAAGCAGTTAGCAGAGGCATTTGTAGCTCACTACAAGTATAACAGCGACTTGGCACCCAATCGGGTCCAATTGGCGGGGCTGTCGCAGAAGAAGGGGGAGAGGTTTAAAGAGTACGCGCAAAGGTGGCGCGACATGGCTGCCAGGGTCCGGCCTCCTGTAGAAAACAAGGAAATGAATGACATGTTCGTCGGTACCTTCACAGGCTTGTTTCATGACATGTTGTTTCATACATCTCTGGCCAGTTTTTCAGACCTAATTCTGATGGGAGAAAAGATTGAACATAACATTAAGCAAGGAAAGTTCCAGACTGAGGAATCAACTACATCTGGCAGTAATAGGAAGGCTTTTGGTGGGCGCCGTCAGGGCGAAGCAAGCGCAGTGTTTGGAGGCCGAGGCCGAGGCAGGGGACGAAACCAATATCATCAGCCGCAGCAGGTGGCGAGTGTTACTATCCCGTATCAACAACAACCACTTCAACAACAACAACCGTTTCAGCAGCAGCCAATGCAGCAACAGCAGCAGCAGCAGCAGCCTCAGCAGGGGGCACAGCAGGCTCAACGAAAATTCCAGGGTGGTAAACCAAGAAGAGTGTTTGAGAAGCCTCCCTCAACATATGCAGATTTGTTGTAGACGCTGTTGGGTCTAAATCTGGTAGAGAAGAGAACTCTGGCACCGATAACGGGAACTCCTCCGTATGGTTATGATGCAAGCAGGCATTGTGAGTTTCATTTTGGGGCTCCGGGCCATGATATAGAGGGTTGCCATGCTTTTAAACATGTTGTGCAGGATCTTTTGGACAATAAGACTATCAATTTCGGAACGGCAGGTCCGAATATAGTGCAGAAACCCATGCCTAATCATGGGGCGAACGCCATTCTGACGGAGGAAGGGTTGAATCTGATTATGAATGTCGACGATTTAAAGACGCCGCTGGGCGAGATAAAAAGCAGATTGCTGCAAGAGGGTGTTTATCCAGGGTGTGACGAGTATTGTTTAGAATGCTGGACCCTAGCTGGGGGGTGTGATGATTTGAAGAAAGGCATTCAGGCTTTAATTGATGGAGGCACATTGCAGTTTGACCGAGCAGCAACTGAAGAGCCTGCAGGGGCAGTAACAGATAATCAGAGTGATGTGGCCACTGTAACGATTCCTCGAAAGACAATCACTATTGCAGCACCGGTCCAGCGACCACCGATCACCATAACTAAGGCCGGACCAATCCCGTACGAGAACACAAAAGCAGTCCCATGGTCATATGGGTTGGAGGTGTATTGTGACGGGATAAAGATTGATGTTGATAAGCAGTCAGCTGAGACTGTCGATAACGTTGTTGGTTCAGGAGGTATGACAAGGAGTGGTAGGATCTTCATATCACCGGAAGTGGAGGCCGAAAGACTAGCAAAAGGAAAAGGGAAGATGGTTGAGAATGTCCCAGTGCAAGCGAACGAAAAAGAAGCGGCATCGAAAGATGTAGAAAAGTTCATGCGCTTGATACGAAAAAGTGATTATAAGATTGTGGAGCATTTGCAACAGACGCCCTCCAAGATATCTATCCTGTCGTTGCTACTATGTTCTGAAGCTCACAGAAATGCTTTGCTGAAAGTCCTAGATACTTCCTTTGTACCCCAAGACGTCTCTGTGAATCAGCTGGAAGGAGTGTTGGCACATGTGAATGCAGGCCACAGCTTGGGCTTTACCGACTTCGATTTGACCCCGAAAGGGAGAGATCATAATATGGCGCTGCACATATCTGTCGAGTGTAGAGGATC
Source organism: Lathyrus sativus (assembly GCA_963859935.3). Lineage (NCBI taxonomy): Eukaryota > Viridiplantae > Streptophyta > Magnoliopsida > Fabales > Fabaceae > Lathyrus > Lathyrus sativus. The sequence continues at coordinate 166,434,423 of OZ012735.1, read as the reverse complement.
AGTAATGTCGCATGTATTGGTCGACACCGGATCGTCTTTGAATGTGATGCCCAAGAAGGCGATGATGAAGCTGGATGTCAGAGGAATCCTGTGCGCGCCCAGTGACTTGGTAGTCAGAGCGTTTGATGGCACGCGAAGAACAGTCTTTGGATCGATAACATTGCCCCTGCAGGTGGGGCCGGAGGTATTTGCAACTGAGTTTTATATCATGGATATACAGCCTGCGTACAGCTGCCTGCTTGGAAGACCCTGGATCCATGGGGCTGGGGCAGTCACGTCTACCCTGCATCAGAAGTTAAAATATATGGTCGGAGACAGCGTAGTCACCGTATGCGGAGAAGAAGACATCCTGGTCAGCCATCTGTCGTCATTTAAATATGTGGAGGTCGACGGAGAGATCCACGAGACACCTTGCCAGGCATTTGAAGGTTTGCGTATCAAGGACAAAGGTCCCGGGCCGAGCAAAGCGTCGGAGATAGCCGTCTCGTCGTATAAAGAAGCTCAAGCTCTGGTAGAGGCAGGAGAAGCAAAGGGATGGGGCAAAGTGCTGGATATTCCTGTGAAGATGGACCGGTTCGGGCTAGGATACCAACCGTCGTCATCAACTCCCGCTGTGGGGGCACCCCGTTTCAGAGGGCCAATTACCATCTCTGCCAGTGGAGTATGTCATGAAACCATCAACGCTGCTTCGGAGTCGAACGAAGGAGACAGCGACTGTGATATGGATGCCTGGATTCAGCCAAGCACTCCAGGACAAGGACTGTGCAACTGGTCTATTCAGGAGCTTGTTCCTGTGACTCTTAAACAGTAATGCTTTGCTTTATTAATTGTTGAATAATCTGATGTCTTGCCCGGGGCATCGTGATTTGCTTAGGGCTGTGTCGTTATGAACATTGCGTGTTAATCATTAAATAAATGGCGTTTTTTTCATGTGCAAATACTGTAATCCCTGTCTTTCTTGTTTTGTATTTTTCAATAAAATGGCAACGCGGTTATTCGCTTTATACGCATTTTGAAGCACTTAACCATTCCTTTTGCAGGATAACATTTTCAGATGACATCCTTGAACCACCTATGACTCGTCCCGACTTTGAGCATCCGGTATTTCAGGCCGAAGAAGAGGTTGTCGAAGATAGTGACGTTCCTGAAGAACTGTCTTGGTTGGTGAAGCAAGAGGAAAGAGCCATTCTGCCTCACGACGAGGTCATCGAAATTATTAACTTGGGGTCGGAAGGGGTTGAGAAGAATATTCGTATCGGAGCCGCGCTGCAGAGCGATATCAAGCGAAAGCTGGTTGAAATGCTCTGAGAGTATAGTGATGTATTCGCTTGGTCGTATGAAGATATGCCAGGGCTCGATACAGACATGGTTGTGCACCGTCTGCCACTGAAAGAAGAATGCTCGCCAGTCAAACAAAAGCTTCGCAGAACTCGACCAGATATGGCAGTGAAGATCAAAGAGGAAGTTCAAAAACAGTGGGATGCTGGTTTCCTGGCTGTAACAAAATATCCCTCATGGGTTGCTAACATCGTACCAGTGCCAAAGAAAGATGGCAAGGTTCGGATGTGCGTGGATTATAGAGATTTGAATAAAGCAAGCCCAAAAGACGATTTTCCGCTTCCTCATATTGACGTGCTAGTTGATAATACTGCTCAATACTCCGCATTCTCCTTCATGGATGGCTTTTCAGGCTATAATCAGATTAAAATGGCGCCAGAGGATATGGAGAAGACCACTTTCATAACGCCTTGGGGAACATTTTGCTACAAAGTGATGCCCTTTGGTTTGAAAAATGCTGGGGCAACATATCAGCGTGCAATGACGACTCTTTTCCATGATATGATGCACAAAGAGATCGAAGTTTATGTTGACGATATGATTGCCAAATCCCAGACGGAGGAAGAGCATCTGGTGAATCTGCTGAAGTTATTTAAAAGGCTTAGGAAGTTCAGGCTGAGACTGAACCCTAACAAATGCACCTTCGGGGTGAGATCGGGTAAACTGCTGGGGTTTATCGTAAGCGAAAAAGGAATAGAGGTCGATCCTGCTAAAATAAAAGCGATCCAAGAAATGTCGACGCCTAAAATAGAGAAAGAGGTACGCGGGTTTTTAGGGAGATTGAACTACATCGCTCGGTTCATATCTCACCTAACGGCCACGTGCGAACCATTATTCAAGCTGTTGAAGAAAGATCAAGCTGTAACATGGAACGAAAATTGTCAAAAGGCGTTCGATAAAATAAAGCAGTATTTGCAGGAGCCTCCTATTTTGATACCCCCAGTGGCGGGCAGACCTTTGATCATGTATTTGACGGTTCTTGAGGGAAGCATGGGTTGTGTTCTCGGTCAACACGACGAGACAGGAAGAAAAGAGCATGCGATCTACTATTTGAGTAAGAAATTTACAGATTGTGAATCTCGGTACTCAATGCTGGAGAAGACTTGTTGCGCGCTAGCCTGGGCCGCCAAGCGTTTGAGGCAATACATGCTGAATCATACAACCATGCTCATCTCAAAGATGGATCCTATCAAATATGTATTCGAAAAGCAGGCATTGTCAGGGAGAATTGCCCGTTGGCAGATGGTCTTGACTGAATATGACATCCAATACGTCTCACAAAAGGCTATAAAGGGGAGTGTACTGTCTGAGTATCTGGCGGAGCAGCCTATTGAAGATTACCAATCGATGAGGTTTGATTTTCCTGACGAGGATATCATGTACCTAAAGATGAAAGATTGTGAAGAGCCGTTGCCAGACGAAGGACCAGAGTTGGGTTCCAAATGGAAGATGATATTTGACGGAGCTGTGAATGCTTATGGTAGTGGAATAGGGGCAATCATCACTACTCCACACGGGTCGCACATCCCGTTTACTGCCCGATTGACCTTTCAGTTACCAATAATGAGGCCGAATACGAAGCTTGTATAATGGGGCCTGAAGAAGCCATTGATTTACGAATCAAGAATTTAGATGTATACGGAGACTCAGCTCTGGTGGTGAATCAGATCAAAGGGGAATGGGAGACACGTCAGCCCAACTTGATACATTACATGAACTATGCAAGGAGATTGTTGCCTTTCTTCGACAAAGTTGAATTGCATCATGTACCGCGGGCGGAGAATCAAATGGCCGACGCTCTCGCCACTTTGTCTTCCATGTACAAAGTCAATTTCTGGAACGAGGCTCCCAGAATCATTATCTCTCGGTTGGACAGACCAGCTTTTGTATTTGCTATTGATGAAGCGTCTGACGACAAACCGTGGTATTTTGATATCCTTAATTTCCTGAAGAACAAAGAGTATCCGGCTGGGGCATCCAGTCAAGATCAGAAGACTCTCAGGAGATTAGCGGGTAATTTCTATTTGAATCCGGATGGCGTCTTATACAGAAGAAACCACGACTTGGTGCTGTTGCGTTGTGTAGACGAAAGAGAGGCAAAGCTGCTCATGGAGGAAATACATGAAGGTACCTTTGGTACGCATGCTGGTGGGCATGCTATGACGAGAAAGCTGCTGCGGGCAGGTTATTTTTGGCTGACTATGGAAACTGACTGTTTCAAGTTTGCGAGGAAGTGTCACAAGTGCCAAATCTATGCTGATAAGATCCATGTGCCTCTGAGTCCTCTGAATGTGATGTCATCGCCATGGCCATTCTCGATGTGGGGAATCGATATGATTGGAAAGATCGAGCCGACAGCTTCTAACGGGCATCGGTTCATCCTAGTAGCAATCGATTATTTCACCAAGTGGGTGGAAGCGGCGTCTTACGCAAATGTAACGAAGCAAGTGGTGGCTAGATTCAATAAGAGAGATATCATCTGCCGATATGGGATCCCCGAGCGGATAATCACGGATAACGGTTCGAACCTGAACAACAAAATGATGAAGGAGCTCTGTCAGAATTTCAAGATCGAACATCACAACTCCTCCCCTTACCGACCCAAGATGAATGGCGCTGTCGAAGCGGCCAATAAGAATATCAAGAAGATCGTTCAGAAAATGGTGGTGACCTATAAGGATTGGCACGAGATGCTACCTTTCGCTTTGCACGGTTATCGTACGACGGTACGCACATCAATCGGGGCAACCCCGTTCTCGTTGGTATACGGAATGGAAGTGGTATTACCATTGGAAGTTGAGATCCCTTCCCTGAGGGTATTGCAAGACGTTCAGCTGGACGAGGCAGAATGGGTGAAAGACAGGTTGAACCAATTGAGTTTGATGGATGAGAAGAGGCTCGCTTCTCTAGCATACGGTCGTTTGTACCAGAGCCGAATGAAGAAAGCATATGACAAGAAAATACATCCGCGAAGCTTTTAGACGGGCGACCTTGTGCTGAAAAGGATTCTCCCGCCGCAAGCAGATCACAGGGGCAAGTGGACCCCCAACTACGAAGGGCCATACGTTGTCAGGAAAGTCTTTTCAGGAGGAGCGTTGTTGTTGTCCACTATGGACGGTGAAGACTTCACGTCGCCTGTGAATTCGGACGCAGTTAAAAAATACTTTGCTTAAAATTGACCCGCTGGACAAAAAAAAAGAGAGTCCAGGCAAAAATGGGGCATCCTGGCGAACCAAAAACAGAATAAAAGGTTCGGGCAAAAGTTAGGGATAAAATTGAAAAAATGTACACCCGCGAAGTTGAAAACCTACACTGGGCGGCTTCGGCAAAAAAGGGTATCCCGGTGAACTGAAAACCCGTAAAGGGCGGTTCACGCAAAAGTTAGGGATTTGAAAAGCAAATGACTGCGGTCCGAATTGGATAGTGCAATAAGCATCAGTGCGGGAGAATATACTTGAGGGGTCAATTATCAGATACAACCGCTTCGGAAGTATGGATACCGGGAAAGCACTTGAGTCAGATGAGTCATAGGAGGATCAGTTTGTGGTGTTCGTCTGCACCCCGTTGCCGACATGTGTACAAAATTTAATTTGTCAAAATATTTATGCTTCTTGTGCATACTTGTGTATTTGCTTTGCGTAACTTCCTCATTTCAGGAGTTACATCCCGTGTACAAAACTCCGCCCATTCAGGGGCCCAATCAATAAAATATGTTATTCAGTACTTGACGCCGGTTCTTTACTGTTTTTGTGCATGATAAAACGCCTAGGTTTACTGAAACTAGCATGTGCATAACGTCACTGGCCCTTGCCAATAATTGCTAAAGCTTTGAATTAGCTTAAAATAACGTCACTAGCCTGAATCGATTTGGTTGCATAGGCTTGTCTTGTCTTGTTTGTGTTGTCGCAGGTTTCATAACCGTACGAGGAAGATGATCAAAAGATTGCAATAACGAAAGACTTGATCTCCACGCAGGTCAGGCACGTTCTTCCTGAAGAAGGATCGAACTCCCCAGCTAGTCGTAGCCTATCCAGAAAGATATTCTCCTGCAAAGTCATTTATCCTCAACAGAATTGATGATTCCAAGATTGTAAGGCTGTATTCAGACAGTGCATCTCAAGCAGTTTGGTTTAGCCGCAGAAGATTAATATTGGTGAGCTGTATTCAGGCAGTTTACCTTTTCCCGCAGGGTCGTTTACTCTCTACTCAGCGGAGTCAGTTAATCTTTCCAAGAGAATCATCCCATCCCCAGCGGAATTCTCTTTCCAGCAAGTGTCTTCATTCCTTCCAGTGGAACTCGAAGATTAAGAATCTCCCCGGCAGATTTGGTGTGGTGCATTGGCATTTATTTTGTCAAAATACCGTGTGATATCAGTTCACTCTCCAGCAGGAGTTCAATCACACCAAGCGCATCTGTCATTCTCCAGCAGAGTTATATTCCCAGCAGGGCGTTACTTCAGCGAGGTGTTTGGTTTCAGTTCCCAATTTCCCAGCTGAGCCGACTTCATTCTTCCAGCATTTATTTTGCTGGAATAATTCTATGGCATCTGGCTATCCCCAGCGGAGTTGGCATTATCTTCAGCATTTATTTTGCTGAAGCAGTTTCTGTACCCAGCAGTTCAAGTCCGCATTTGCATTGGCATATAGTGTCATATTTGCATTGGCATATAGTGTCATGTTTGCATCGGCATATAGTGCCATACTTGCATCCACCAAATAAAAGCGTAGCATTGCCATGTCGAATGGAGCATTGCATCGTTGTCAAACATACGCATTTGTGGAGCATAAACTAGGTTGGCTAACCGTTTATTTCAAGCATTGTTTCTCTTGCAGGTGGAGAGAGCCCTTGTTCAGGTGAATCAATAAAACATTTGAAGTCTCGGCAGGAGACATTCAATGAAGTGTCAGCTTTGGCACTACTCTCCACAGAGTCAGCAGGATAAGTTTCTCTTTGTCCCCAAGCAGAGTTACTTATCTCCCCGCCAGGGTTTCCTGTTGAAATTTCTCCTTATTCCCAAGCAGAGTCGTTTGTCATCAACGGGTTTCAGGAATCAGAATCTCAGAGGCTACCGCCAGTTATCAGAACAGGCAACCAGTGGTTTGGTTTCCAAAATATCCCCAGAAGAGTCCTCTTCAAAGTCGCTGTCACGTCAGTGCTAAGAAGTTTGTGGTTTGGGATCAATGGGGAAAGGAGTCCTGACGTGGACAGTTTTATTTCCCTGGGCTGATGGGAGGTGCTAGTCCTAACGTGGACAGGTTCGATTTCTCAGAATTGTTGGGAGGTGGAGTCCTAACGTGGACATTTCTTCCAGGTGACGATATGTGTTAGTCCTAACGTGGACAGATTCGAGTTCTCGGTATTGATTGAATGTGCAGTCCTGACGTGGACAAGATTGGTTACTCTTCGTGTTGGTGTCCTGACGTGGACAATTTATTTCCAGCAGGTAGCTTTATTCGTAATGGTGAAATGTGCGTCCTGACGTGGGCAAAGTTATAGTTTTTCGTGATGACAAGATGCGAGAGTCCTGACGTGGACAATTTTATCCTTCTTCGGGCTGATGGCAAAGTGTGAGTCCTGACGTGGACAAGTCTTGTTTCCCCAGCAAGTCGAAGACGCGCAAGTCCTGACGTGGACAAGTTTATTTCTTCAGCAGGTTGAGATATGGGTCCTAACGTGGACAAACTTTTATTTCCTCAGCGAGTCAAGAGGTGAGTCCTTACGTGGACAAATCAAGACGAAAGGTGAGTCCTGACGTGGGCAAGGTTATTCCTTACGTGGAAAGAGAAGCTTCAGTTCCATACGTGGAAAAGCAAGTTCAGTCCTGACGTGGACAAACGCAGGAAAGACGAGTTTATTCCTTACGTGGAAAGATTGAGTCCTTACGCGGACATATCAAAAATGGTGATTCCTTACGTGGATAGAAGTTGATTCCTTACGTGGAGAGATTGATTCCTTACGTGGAAAGATTGGAGTCCTTACGCGGACAGATCAAAAAAAAATGTGTATTCCTAACGTGGAAGAGTTTAGTCCTAACGTGGACAGATACAAAGATTTATTCATTACGCGGAAAGATTGAGTCCTTACGTGGACATATCAGACTGGAGTCCTTACGTGGACAGATGAAGAAGTATTCCTTACGTGGAAAAACGGGAGTCCTTACGTGGACAAATCAAGAAGATCATTATTCCTAACGTGGATGATGTATACCTTACGTGGAAGAAAAATAGTTTCCTTACGTGGAAAGAGTTGGAGATTCCTTACGTGGAAAGATGGAGATTCCTTACGTGGAAAGACGAGTTGTTTCCTCACGTGGAAAAGTTTAGTCCTGACATGGACAGATAAAGAGATTGATTCCTTACGTGGAAAGTTTAGTCCTGACGCGGACAGATTGAGAAAAGAGATTGTGATTCCTTACGTGGAACGAAAGTTATTCCTTACGTGGAAAGATTGAGTCCTTACGTGGACATATCAAGATGGGAGTCCTTACGTGGACAAATCAGAAAGAGTGGTTTCCTTACGTGGAAAGATTGTGGTTTCCTTACGTGGAAAGATTGTGGTTTCCTTACGTGGAAAGATGTGATTCCTTACGTGGAAAGATGGAGTCCTTACGTGGACATATCAAGTCGGAGTCCTAACGTGGACAGGTTGAGATTGTATTCCTTACGTGGAAAGATGTAGTCCTGACGTGGACAGATTCAAAAGAAGACGTATTCCTTACGTGGAAGAGCTTGACGAAAAAAGTTCATTCCTTACGTGGAAAGGTGAGTCCTAACGTGGACGGTGTTATTCCTAACGTGGAAGAGTCTATTCCTAACGTGGACGGTTTATTTCTGACGAGAAGGCAGACGAGCCATCCCCAGCAAAGTTGTTGAAGTTTTTCCAAATTGACGAAGCAGGCGTCCTAACGTGGACAATGTTCTATTTCTGCGATGATAGAATCTTTTTCAGAACGATGAAAATAATCCCCAGCACGGTCGCGCGAGATCAGTGGGTTGTCGTAACAGTCAGTTTCAGCTGATGAATGTCATTCCTCAAGCAATGGCGCAGTGCATTTCTGCGGTTGGCAAATTTCGGGGTTCCTAGTATTCAACCGTCTCGTACCGCGAATGTCTGAAGGCTCCGGGATCTTCACCCAATCGGGTCCAAGTCGCTTGAATAGGGGCAGCTGTTGCACCCTAAAATTTGCCCAATCTTATTCACTTGGTTTATGTTTCAATATCATTAGCATTTGCATATAAAGTCATGTACATAGTCTAATCATCTGCATAGCATAAGCATATCAAGTCATTCAACAGGGGGCCAAGCATTATTCTCCTCTCTAGAGGCCTATCAAGAGGTTATTATCCTGATTCAATCTCATTCAAGTCATCAGAAAAGAATTGGGAAGCTATCAAGCCAATGGATCAAGCAGTTCATCTATCTCCCAACTGAGAATGTCTGAGGATCAACAAAGAAATTGTGAGCTGTGGGCTGAGCATGGGGAGTATCTAGACATATTGGAGGACTTAGAAAGTCATTGGGAGAAAGAGACAAGTCATTGGTGTAGTCACAAGAGTTAGGGATGAAGACAGTCAACTAGGGTTTCATCTGGGTCAACCCTGGGTCAACCCTAGGTCAAAGGATTGTTTGAAAGGCATTGAGGGCTATTGAGGAGATGTGGGGTTCATCATTTGACATGGATAATAAGGATATGTTGTTATGCTAAGAAGAAATCAAGAGAAATCAAGGAGAAGAGGAGGTTCTAAATTAGGGTTTCTATGTAAAATCCCCTAGTCTAGGTCAAATTTCCAAGCAAGATAAGTCAAAATGCAAGCTTCAAATGGATCCTTGGCCAACATGGAACTTGTAGAGGATCTCAAGACCTTTAATTTGAGTGGTGGAAGAAACTAAGGAGATTTATAGAACTCAAGTTATGATCCTTGCAAATTACAGGTCATCCGAGGTATCTGAAATTTTGTCTGTGAAAATGACTTGACTTCCAAGCAATTTTTACCCCTCAAGGAGATTTCAAATGAATTTCTGGTCAACATAAGAGTTGTTCCTCATTGTCTTATCTTTCTAGAATGGTATAGTATGCCTTCATATGATTTGTGTAACTCTACTTATGGTCTTGGCAAGAAAAGGGTATTTTGGTCATCTGAGAATTACAGGTCATTTTAACCTATGCCCAAAACTCATACAAGGAAGCTTCAAATGAAAAACTTTACAACATCAAACTTGTTCCAAATGACATTTTGAGTCTAGAAAAGTGACCATGAGAGATTGGAAATATTCATAGCACAAGGTTTCAAAATTGTTGGATTTAATGAATAAAAATGGACTTAAAAAATGAGATTTTTCATATTTTGGCCAAATGAAGCAAAATTATAGGTCATTTTGAATGGAAAGATCATTTTAAAGACATTGGCTAAAGTAGAATTTTGAGCATAGTTCACATTTTGGGAGTTATCCATGGTTACTTGTAATGGAAGACACATAAACCAAATCCAAAGGAAAGAATGCAAGGGAAGCTTCTCCAAGCTTCTAGGAGTTTCTAACATCATGTATATATTGATATGAGATGGTTCATGCCATGGTTGGTGATGACATTTTCTCAAAACCCCAAGTTTCATTCACTTTCTCCATTTTGCAAAAGTATCTCAAACTCTCTCAAATCTCCATCAATCTTCACATTTTCTGATTGAATCTTCATCATCATCATCCAAGCATCATAATTCACATCAAGAATTGGTTGAATTGATCAAGAATTGTACCATTCATCTTCATCATCCAATTTGCAAGAAGTTTTCAAGAACAAGATTCAAGGAGTTTGCACAAAAGATATTGCATACAGAATTCATCATCAAGGTTACTGAGCAAGTTCCAATCACTGCAAGCATCAAATTCAAGGAGTTGCATAGCTGTTTTCACCATTTGCATCAGGTTAGAATTCTGTTCGAATTGCTTAGTTTAGTTAGGATTATAGAGAATTGGTAGTATAGAATGGTTAAGCATAAGTAGATGATTGATTTTGGTAAGTTTGGACAAGTTTCATGGAGTTTGACCAGAGTACACATATTCTGTTAAGGTTCATAACACATAGAACATAGCACGATAATCCTCTTTTTATAGCTTAGAATGACCAGTATGAGGTGTAGATTAGGTTAGGATAAGTTTTGGCAAGAATTGAAGCATTTGATAGCAGGTGTTAATGGTGGATTTCATCTGATACGCCTATCGGGTTTGGAGCTTGGATGAGTTTTAGAAGGATCTAACACCATGGCTGTATAGAGGGTGAGGAGGAGAGTGTTTTTGGTCTTTGGACCGTGTTATTTCAGGGAGTGAGTAAGGAGAACGAGGAGGTGGAAATATCATGCATGGAAGCTGGTTTGGGAAGAAACCCTAGCTGGAGGTTGAAGACAACCTCCCAGCCGTCCGATGGTCCTCAATTGTTGACTATTTCGTATGATCACACGGCCACGATTTAATTTGGAAACGGAGGGAAATTCAAAGGAGTGAAACGCCCCGTTTCACTTAAAGTTTCTGAGTGGGCTTTGGAATTCCTTGCTTTTGACACCCCTCCCAGCGCAGGCCCAATGAGATTCAACTGGAAATGTTGCTATATGCACCGCTTTGAGTTTTTTTTGGTTTTTGTTTAAATTCTGAAGCTTCATGGGCCTAGTGATTCTTGATATTCACACCTCCCAGCTGGTGGCCCACCCGAGATTATAACTGAGCGCCACTGCTATTCTCACCCCTCCCATTTAATTTCTATATTTTGTCATTTTTATTTCCTTTAATATTATTGCATCTTTAAAAAAATCATAAAAAATAGGAAAATGCATATTTTCAATTGATTCTTTTTGCATTAATTTCTTCAAAGAGTCTAGAAAATTATAAAAAATAAAAATTGCATTTTCTTTTTCATTTGATATTTTTCCCATATTTTCCAAATAAATGCATATTTTAAGTGTTTCATTTCATACATGAATTTGTTAATTTTGGTTCTAATAGATGCTTTAATATTTTTCACCCATTCTTTTTAGGTTGATTAATAGACATTGTTAGCTTTTACATACAATTTAGTTCATATTTTTAGGAGTTAGTTTTAGGTGATTAGCTTAGGTGAAAACAACATGAATAAAATTAGGGTTTTAAATCAACTTAGGTGAGATAGTTTAATTCTTTTAGGATAGTTTAATTTGATTTTTTGGGGTATGGACTATAGGGGTTATGGGTATAGGATAGATCCCCTTAGAAATCACTAGGATTCCCCTACTGCTATTAGTATATTACTGTCTATAGTTGATTGATTGGTGTGGTATGCCCTCTGGGGATTATTGCTTGTTTGTGTGGGTATTGGGATTGCTTGGGGATTAGGGGAGCTGAAGACTTGTGATGATGAAGCCATTGGAGATCCAGAGACTGAAGGCCAACTTCCAGAATTGAAGAGGAGATCCCTGCTAGCAGCTGTTGAGGAGATTAGGGTTTAGGAGCTAGGCAGAGCTCTAGATTAGAAAACTTGTTTCTCAAACATGGAATGCCTTATCTGCATCCATCCTTTCTCTATGATTCAAAGTCTCTTTCAGATATCCACCTCCTTCCTTTGGAAGGATCAATGAATGTATTTGAAAGATAGAACTTTTGAGAGAAAACTTTATGTTTAATGTTAACAGTTGATGAACCACCCTTGGTAGGTAATTAACTGTCTAACATTCATTCACTTCATCTTGTTGACTGATGTTTCTCCTGAAGATTGAGACTTGAAGAAAAGCCATTGCAGATGGAAGACTGATGATGAAGGCCTTGCTTGAAGGCTGTGGAGATGGAGATTGATGCTTGCTGAAGCTTGAAGTCAGATGTTGTTTGTAGAGCTGCTGTGGCTGTTTATTTTTGCTGTATTTCATTTCTGATGTATTGACTGGTTTTCCGGACTGTATTGTTTGCTGTTTACCCTGTTGGGTTGAAAGTGAAGTCTGTTCACTTTTGCCTATTGTTTTCCAGGTTCGAGGTTGAGTGGGACTCCCTTGCCTCGCTTGTATTGCTGAATCCATGCATTTTACTGTTTTACTGTATATATCAGATATAGTTTCTGTTTCCGTCTATTCCCTTAGGATCTCTGTTTCTCTCTGTGCAAGAGAGGAGCATGATAGACACTAGGTCTTAACCCATGCATGATAACATTAGGATAGTTTGATTCCCTTCGCAACCGTAGGTTAGAGTTCTGTCTCTTCTTCCCCAAAACAAACAGAAAAACACCATAAAGATTTCAAACACAATAAAAGACACTTCTTCCGTAAAAGAATGTGAACTCATCAAGACGTCGTTTTTGTCCGCTTGGACTGTTAATCAGAAAAACCCTTTTTCAGAAGGAATAAAATCAACCAAGACAAGCTTGTGTCGTACGTGGCCCGAACTACGTTTGCTCTGATCTTCCATGCTGTATGGGAGTACGTAGGCATAGGATGCGATATCCTAGCGAGCAACCTTCCCCTCCTTTCCAGTAGGTAGGCGAACTACGTTGACTCTGATTTCTCGTTCCAGACGAGAATACGTAGGCATAAAGTGCGATACTTTGCCGAGTCATTTCATTTTATTTTCTTTTAACCCTTGACCTTTAGTTTAGATAGAATAACAATCCATACCCGAAAACAAGCGAGGATCCCGTCGAGTACGACGGACGTAAGGGGTGCTAATACCTTCCCCTTGCGTAACCGACTCCCGAACCCAGGTTTTGGTTGCGATGACCATACCTTTCCCGTGTTGTGCGAGGTTTACTCTGAGCGTTTCCTTTCCCTCCGTTCGGATAAATAACGCACGGTGGCGACTCTTCTGTTCAGCCGGCGCCGATTTTCGCAGTAGCGACAAGTTGCTCTGCTACTAATACACCTTGATCAATCAGGCTTTGGATGCCTTTCTTCAGTTCAGCACATCCTTGAGATCCGTCCAAACAAACGTGGCAATTGGTTGAACAGCCTGGATAAATGTTCTTCAACAAGAGTTTCTCCTTAATAGTGGAAAAAGGGGTTCTCAATTTGTCAATGTTCGAAATTAATCGGATCCCTCTAGAGCTCTCAATCATGTTTGTTGAATGGTGAGTTGGCATTGGATTAGTCTTGATGTTTGGGGTGTTCCGAGTGAATTTTATCGCCTTTGAATCGATAAGATCTTGCACAATGTACTTCAGAGCTTTGCAATTTTCAATGTTATGGCCTGGGGCGCCAGAATGGAACTCACATCTTGCATTGGCGTCATATCCAAAGGGGAGAACGGCTGGAGGGTCCTTCATTTCCCTAAGCTGAACAAGGCCTCCTCTCAAAAAGAACGGAAGCAACCTGGCGTATGTTGATGGAATTGGATCAAAGTTTCTTTCTGGCCTCCTCAGGCCTTGATACTGATTTTGTCTTGGTTGGTAGGGTTGTCGTTGATTCTGCTGAACTACAGGCTGACTTGCTGGAATGGACAGCGGTTGTTGAGGAGCGACGACAGCAACATAGTGATAACCTTGATGAGTTGTCCCTCTATCTATGGACACATTACTGGTTTCACCTTCTTTCTTCTTAACGAAACCCCAATATGGCCTTTTGATCCCACTTGAAGATCCACCAGCGTCCTGGATCTTTCCTGACTTCATATAACTCTCTAATCTTTCTTCGGCCGTGACAAGTTCAGAAAATACTGTAGAGGCTGTAGATGTTAGATGCTCAAAAATCGATCCTTGAAGCGTGCCCATGAAGAGGTCTGTCAGTTCTTTCTCCATCAATGGGGGTTGTACTCTTGCAGATATTCCCCTCCATCTCTGCGCAAAGTCTTTAAAAGACTCATTTGGTTTCTGAGTTAAATTCTGAAGTTGCATCCAATTTGGAGCCATGTCAGTGTTGTATTGATAATGTTTCACAAAAGCGTCTGCTAACTCCTTCCAGCTTTTCACATTGGATCGTTCAAGATGCATGCACCATTTAAGAGAAGCCTCTGTCAAACTATCCTGAAAGAAATGGATTAACAACTTCTCGTCATCGGAATATGCGGCCATTTTCCTGCAGTAAGACCTTATATGGGTCTTAGGACAACTATTACCCTTGTATTTCTAGAAGGTTAGGATTACAAACTTAGGAGGTATCTTAACTTTGGGTACAAGACATATTTCTGTGGCATCTAGTCCCAAAACGTCGGGGCCTTGCAATGCCCTCACCACTTCTTATAAGGCATTGAATTTCTTCTCTAATTCAGCGGTCTGTGGTACATATGCTTCAGCTGAATTCTCGTAGAAGCCTTCATGATCATCGTAGTGAACTGGTGGTGGAATCGTGGTACCATGAGGATGAGTTGCACCGACTTGGGGATGGACTGTGTTGATAGGTACTGGACCTGCAAAAGTAGGAATTGCCCCAACAGGGGTTGGGATGGCCTCGGTAGGAGTTGGAACTGCGCCACTTACGTTAGGAACTGCACCAGCCAAAGTCTGATTAGCGTTCCTCTCTGCTGTTTGCCTTATCTCTTCTTGACTCCTGGCCATGTTCTGAATCACCTCCATGAGTTGATTCATCTGCGTCTTCATACCTAGCATCTCGTTCCTCATAGTAGCCTAGTCTTGCTCTAGCTGATCCATGACTCTTCTTTGATTATTTCTTGTGTTGTACTGATGTCAGGAAGTCAGCTTGCTTTACTCTGAAAGGGTAAGCGGCGCGTAAGGTCGGGTTTTAGAGAATGCAGAAAAAATGATGCAGAGATGCTCATGCAAATGCAACGTTTTACGAATGCACATGATAACAGAACAATAGCGAGGTCGAGGTCATAGGTCCTGTAAAACAACACAATGAGATATCTTTCGCCTTGGGTGGGAAATTTATTGGTTTAGGAGAGGATATCCCAAGGGCTTTAAAACAAAGTCCCATGCACTAACCCTAAAAAGTTTTCCATCAGAACGACTACTCGTAATACGATAATCCCTTCAAAGGATGAACACAAAGTTATGTTTTAGGAACCTTCGGATTAAGGTTCTACAAAAGGTCCTCAGAGTCAAGGACTCCCAAGTTGGGAATAAAGACGCCATTACGACTACACGTAAGACATAATCATCCCAAAGGGGTCTCGTCTGAGCGGTGGAATTCGATCCAACTCAACGAGTCCTAAGTCTCGCAAATCAGAAAGAATCCACCTCCTAACTTAGTGTATACTCGAAAGCTCGGGTAGGAAGCTTTTATCCTTACAAACCAACAAAATTAACCCAACCGGTTAGAGAATGAAGCATAAACAATAAAAGCAAACAAAAACACAAACGCGACAAACAAACTAGGTCTGGCTTGCTAGGTATCCCGAGCAGAGTCGCCAGCTGTCGCTACTCGAAAAACGCATCGTGCAACGACGGGGAGGAGAAAAAGATCCCCAGCAGAGTCTCTAGCTGTTGCTACTCGAAAAATGCATCGTGCAACGACGGGGAGGCGAAAAAGATCCTTAGCAGAGTCGCCAGATGTCGCTACTCGAAAAATGCATCGTGCAACGACGGGGAGGCGAAAAAGATAGACAGACGAGTCGCCACTGAACTTTATTTATCCCATGAGGGGAAAGGAAAATATCGAGAAACCCTTAAGAAAGAAATGGATAAGATGGTCTCGCGACCAAGAACGGGTTCGGAAGCCGGTTATGCGAGGGGAAGGTATTAGCACCCCTCGCATCCATCGTACTCGATGGGAACCATTTGTTTATCGACGTGTGAATTTATTTTCTTAAAAATTATGCTATAAAAGAGTGTTCCAAAGGGGGGAGAGAAAAGGGTTAGAAACAGGAAAATGAGAGGTTAGGAGGAAAGAGAGGACGGGGAAAAAAAGGGAAAGAACAGACTCGATAGGACTTCGTGGTCCTAGGCCTACGTATTCTCAATGGATGTGAGAAAATCAGAGTCGACGTAGTTAGGGGCTACGGATATAGGAGGAATGTTCTCATCAATGATTGTGGCTCTTGTGCCTACATATCTTTACTCAAAAGAAGTAAAGAATCAGAGTAGCCGTAGTTTGGCCTACGGTTTGTTAATGTTTTTATGGATGATGTTATCATGCGCATTCTAGCAGTTTAGGTGTTTTGCCGCTCGCATGTGAGGAGACTTATGCGTTACCTGTTTGCGGTAGAACGGACGTATCATATCCTTTTTAAAATGATTAGGTTTTCGCCATGCGAGGCAAGATGTCATATTTGATTTGTGAGATTGTTTTTTAGGGGTGAGGTAGGTCCTCAGATATTAACCCCTTGCGGGTAGTACCCAATTCTTTATCTCAAAGTTGTTTGTTATGAAATGGTGTGGCGAACGTAACGTCTTCGTATTGAAAGACGAGTATCGAGACCATCCAAACTACAGTGAATATCCTGATACTTGGAGAGGAATAAGTCTACACTCAATCCTCTATCTTTAATTCAATGCAAAGAGAACTTCGTTCTCTTATTAAAGATGTTTTTGGTTTTGAATGGTAAGTGCTTTTGCGACAGAGAACCCTACGATAAACGTCAGCGCTCGGGATAGGACAAGGCCTACGCCTAACCACTCGACAACCTTTCTCACCTAAAACCTCAATCCCGCACCGAGTGCATTTTCAAGATCTTTTCATAACAAAACTTGAATGGTCGTAGAGTGGTTAGGCGTAGGACTTCTCCTATCCCGAGTGCTAACGTTTACCGTTGGGTTCTCTGTCGCAAAAGCACTTACCATTCAAAACCAAAAACATCTTTAATAAGACATGACTCACTTTGGGTTCTGCTTGGTATCTAGCACACACACCTACAACAAAAGTAATGCCAAGCCTGCTTGATGTATGATATAACAAGCTCCCTATCATACTTCTATAGAGACTTTGATCCATATTTACACCCTTTTCATCTTTAGACAACTTAAGATGAATATGAGCAGGTGTTCTTTTGTGACTGGCATTTTCCATCCCAAACTTCTTAAGTATATTCTTGGCATATTTACTTTGAGATAGGAATATAGAATCTTCCATCTGTTTAACTTGCAACCCAAGAAAATAGGTTAACTCAACAACAAGGCTCATTTCAAATTCTGACTGCATTTGCTGGACAAAATGTTGAACCATCTCATCAGACATCCCACCAAACACAATATCATCAACATAGATTTGAGCAATCATGAGCTTTCCTCCTTCTTTGACAAACAAAGTCTTATCTATGTCACCTTTTTTGTATCCATTATCAACAAGAAATTCTGTTAGTCTCTCATACCAAGCTCTTGGAGCTTGCTTCAGTCCATACATAGCTTTCTTCAACTTATAAACATGATTGGGAAAAGTTGAAACAATGAATCCCTTAGGTTGTTCCACATAGATATTGAAACGGTAAAGTAGCAAGCAAAAATATTAAGTACCCAGTTTTGTCATCTCCACAGGGATCGATGCGATGAAAGAACGCCGTTCAATGATTTCTACATTTCTAAGCCTATTGTTCAAACGTTTTTGTTTAAAAGGTTGAAGGAACCATAAATAAAAATAGAAAATATAAAGTAAAGACTAAAATATAAACGGAGCCTTGTTGGAATTGTATATCATCAATTGCTAACACATGCATTCTTCTGATCAAGTTAAACACAACACAATCATTCGTCTAATATCCTCACGTATCACCCACGATGGAGGTCATCTCTAACGCAACATCGAGAGAACAACCGTGTTGTCTCATCGGTGATGTCTCATCCAACAAAAAACACAACACATAGCATTAAGAGCTGATACTCGCTCAAATGCTAAGCCTAAACCTATGTCTAGCCTTTAGGACCTAACAGGTAATCATCCTAGATCCAGATCTGAAGAGTATATGTCTATCACGGTTCAAATCAAAGTTAAACATGTAAACAAAGACTACACCCATATCGAATAAACGATTGTTTTGCATAAAACACAATGATCAAAATACGTACACATGCTTAACCCTTTTTACATGTATTCACCTAATCTTCCAAATGGTTATGAACATCGTTCTTCATCACTATTATATCAACAATGAAGTAAATCATCTAAAACAAATCATCTCAACCAAGACATATATCAACAATGAAGCAAATCATCTAAAACTAGAGTGATTCTAATCACTTTTACCTACAAAAAGAGTGAAAGATGCCAATATTTGATAGAGAAAATAAGCAAAGTTTGGCATCTAACAACTCTCCCCAACTAGATTTTTGCTTGTCCTCAAGCAAAGTATGCCTCTCATTTCAAACAAGAGGATTTACTCAAGATTAAGATTCACCAAGTAATGGATAAAATGGATCACACACAAAGAATGCAAACAAGCAATGGTTTCAAATGTTGGGAATCAAACAATGCACTAGAACTAAATTCTTAAAGAAAATATTAAGCCATGTATCAATCAAAAACTATGTTTTTCATAAATGAATCACTCTATCTCTCCTCTTCGAATAAGGATTGAAGAAATTACGCGTTTGCAACCGCGGGGACAATTTCACTCACCTAACAAACAATGCCAGTATCAATTCAATTCATACAATATCTAACAATTAAAAGTGAAAATATGGAAGCAAAAAGATCACTAAGGTCTTTAAGGTTGTAGCTTGGTCGGGTTTACAAACAAGGGTCATTTATAAGGCCATTGAAACAAAATTGTCGATGCAAAAGAAACATTCACCATACACGTTATTTACACATGCCAACTTCATTCTATTTGTTTCTCAATTGCAAACCTTCACAAACCTTATTTCACAACTTATTCTTTCACTATTTTTTTCTTTTCCAAGCAAGCATTTTTTTCTCTTTTTTTTTTACATTCATATTCACATAACAAATTTTTTTAATGCTTGCTTGAATTTTTCAAAATTTGTAGCAACCTGCCATCATTCGTTTTCATTCTCCCCAACTTAACGTTTACGCAACCCTCAAGTGAATGCTCTTGGCTTTTTATAGAAAAGAGGACAATTAAAACAAAATTCAAGGGTTCAAGAAAAATTTTAGAATCTCACAAAATTAAGAATGAGATTCACATTGTTTAGGCTCAAAGGGGTTAACAAATTCTCTCTGCTCACGGGTAAGTTGCATTTAGAACTGGTTGTGCTCAATAAAAATAAGTGCCTTGATCATTTCTATGCTTCCAAAAATTCACAATGATAACAAGATAAAGCATGAATCACACGAATCAACAAAGTTTATCAGAAATCTAACATTTAGTAAACAATGGAAGCTTTCTCGCAAATTGTGGTTTTTGGTCCTAAGTGAAACAATCATTCAAACAAGTTGCCAAAAGAACAAATTTCATTTGCACAAAGACTTAAGTTCTTAAGCATTCTAAAATTCTAAACAAAGGAAACCATGTACCTTGACAACATTAACTTGTTTCATAATATCATTGCCATCCAAACTCGGTCGAATCTTCGTTGAATGCTTTTATACAAATAGCAACCACTCTAGAAGAAGTTCTCATCATTCCTAATCACACTAGAGAAAACATAAAAGGAAACAAATATACACAATATAAACAAATATACAAAGCTTAAAAATATAGAAACAGTTGCAATGCACTTCAATATCTCAACACCAATCCCCGACAACGGCGCCATTTTGTTGAAGCGGTAAAGCAGCAAGCAAAAATATTAAGTACCCAGTTTTGTCGTCTCCACAGGGATCAATGTGATAAAAGAACGTTGTTCAACGGTTTCTACATTTCTAAGCCTATTGTTCAAAAGTTTTATTTTAAAAGGTTCAAGGAACCATAAATAAAAACAGAAAATATAAAGTAAAGACTGAAATATAAACGGAGCTTTGTTGGGATTGAATCTCATCATTGATAACACATGCATTCTTCTGATCAAGTTAAACACAACGCAATCATTCGTCTAATATCCTCACGTATCACCCACGACGGAGGTCATCTCTAATGCAACATCGAGAGAATAACCGTGTTGTCTCATTGGTGATGTCTCACCCAACAAAAACACAACACTGAGCATTAAGAGCTGATACTCACGCAAATGCTAAGCCTAAACCTATGTCTAGCATTTAGGACCTAACAGGTAATCATCCTAGATCCAGATCTGAAGAGTATATGTCTATCACTGTTTAAATCAAAGATAAACAGGTAAACAAATAAGACACCCATATCGGATAAACGATTGTTTTGCATAAAACACAATGATCAAAATACATACACACGCTTAACCCTTTTTACATGTATTCACCTAATCTGCCAAATGGTTGTGAACATCGTTCTTCATCACTATTATCATGCACCTGCACAATATCGTATTGATCCTACTCATGCTACCCATGCTACTTAATCAACACAATACCAAAGAGGATACAATGAATATCAACTTACAAAACCATGTCAAAAGTTTGTTCATTGATAGAAGAAAATCTGAGATCAAAGATGTGAAAAGGTTTTGTCAAAACCCACAAACAAGCAATCAAAGATAATCAATCAATAGAGAATCTAAACTAGTTCACAAACATAATAGATGAAATACATAAGATATCAAAAGATTACATCCAAACCTCAACAAGAGATCAAAGATCTTACCTCCTCCCTCTTAGGGTTTTGTGTTTCTCTCTCTAAAATAAACTTGAAATGAAGAGAGATAAATTATGATGCAGAAAATATTACATTCCCCCTAAAAAGCAATAAAAATACTTATATAATACATTCAGGATCTGTCATGTTCGCCTAGCGAACAAATCCTTCGCCTAGTGAACAAATCCTTCGCCTAGCGAACAGAAAATTAGGCACCTGAGGTGCCTCTGAACAGTTAAATCGCCCTTGAGAAATTTCCAAATGTTCATTGCGCGAAGAATCCTTCGCCTAGCAAGCCTTCACAGTGAACTTCGCCTAGCGAGTTTATGGCCCTTTCGCCTTTGTCTCAAGTCTGGGAGTGTTCGCTGGCTGCTCGCTGTCTCTTCGCCTAGCGAGTTCTTCGCGACCTCCTTTGCCTAGCGAGTTTTACAATGCTTTTCTGCTGTCTTTGTTTCCTTTCCCAGTTTCTTGTGTCTTAATATTCACTTGTTTTGTGCCTAATTCCTGCACAATAACACACAAATCAAAACAACCAAGGAATATATCAACAATGAAGCAAATCATATAAAACTAGAGTGATTCTAATCACTTTTACCTACAAAAGGAGTGAAAGATGCCAATATTTGATAGAGAATATAAGCAAAGTTTGGCATCTAACAATGAACCTCTTCATTTAGGTATCCATTTAAGAATGCGGGCAATTCCCAAAAGTAATCTGATGGATTCAAGGCGAGCTACAAGAATAAAAGTTTCATCAAATTCAACCCCTTCAATCTAAGTGTATCCCTGAGCAACCAATCTGGCTTTATTTCTGGTGACCACCCCTTTTTCATCAGACTTATTCTTGTATACCCATTTTGTTCCAATCACGTTTGTTCCTTCATGCCTTGGAACAAGATCCCATACTTCATTTCTCTTGAATTGCCCTAGCTATTCTTACATGGCATTGATCCATAATTCATCAGTTAAAGCTTCCTTGACATTCTTTGGTTCAATTTTAGACACAAAACAAGAACTTGTTATGACTTCTCTGGATCTAGTAGTGACTCCCTCATTTAAATCATCTATGATAAGATCCATAGGATGGTCTTTCTGAATTTCGGTAGAGGGTCCCTTGTTTACTAGTTCAGGTTCAGGTTTGTTACACCCTAATTTTGACCCTGAATTGCCAACTGTACATATCATAGCATTTTCATCATTTGAGTATCATATCTATTATTCATATTGTCTACCATGGTGCATGTAGATTTGTACCTTTTGTTTGGTGTGTTGTCTAAGCTCATGTCTTGCAGGATTGAATCAAGGGTCAGACCAGGTTATCAAAACAAGCATGTGTGTGGTATGGTGTGAAATCCTGCATAGTATAACATGCATTCTACCGTGAACAGTTCACAAAATGATTATCTAGAATGAATTTCTTGGATGTGCAGACGGACTGGCTAAATTATGTCTCGAGTATTCGAGAAAATCAACGATTAGAAGTTTTCGAATTTAAGCATGCAGGCGCTAGTGTTTTTAACCTACTTTCCTTTAAAACCCGACTTAGCATACTCGTCTTATCTCTCGATGAAATTTTAATCACTGTTGACCAGTAGGAGTCTTTTTACAGGTCCCGGTTGATTCTCAAAATTGACTGAGTGCTGTATCTTTTCAAGTTATCCATTTCACGTTAATTTTCTGTGTGCATTTGATTTTAATCTTTTAAGCGCCTCTGTTACTCGATTTATACTTATTTTCACCCGATTTTATTTTTATATTTTCATCAAAAACATCGAAATAATTAATGTGAATCTTTTTTCAGGCTTTCATTTCATATTTTAGCATATTTAATAAATGGTGAATTTTCAATTTTTTTCATTCAGACCCAATAAGAGGATGACACGTGGCATTTTTTTAATATTTATCCTTTTTTTAAATTAGATTAATTAGAATTTACTTTAGAATTTAGAATTAGATTAATTAAAATTAAAATTAGAAATTAGAAATTAGAAATTTAAATAAGATTAGAATTTAAAATTAAAATTTAGATTTAAAAATATAAGTAGAATTAGGAAGTGATTACTTTAAGTTATAAGTTAGATTAGAAGTGAAGTTAGATTAATTAATTAGTATTAGAATAAGATATTAAGAAAATAGAATAGAAAAAAGGAGGATAGAAATTAATTAATTAATAATCAAAATTAAAAAAATTTAAAAAAACAGAAAAAGAAAAATGGAAGTACGGAGAGTGAGGAGGTGAACTTAGGGTTGGAGATTAGGGTAAACATTTGGGGATAAATAGAACGGTTACTGTTCATCTTCAAGAAGACACAAAACCCTAGCCGCAAGATCATTTTCATCTTCCTATATTTTTTTCTTCTAGCCGCCAAACCCTAAGTCCTCAATCTCCTTCAATCTCTCAATCTTTCCTCTTCCACACATAACCCTTCTTCTTCCATTACAACTCCCGTTAACCTTTCTCCCTCCATTTTCTCTAACACAAAACTCTAGCCGCTTCACACTATCATCTCCTTCCCAACCCGGCCGTGAATACCTCATCATCACCTCAACCTTCATTCACTTCCTTCCGTTCTCTTCTCCACAAACCCTCTTCTTCTCCACAAACCCTCTTCTTCTCCTTCGTTAAGTCAAACCGGCAACCGTAGGTCAAACTACAGCTGCTCTGATTCTTCATTCTCTTATGAATGTAAGATACGTAGGCACGAGGATCTCTATCCTTGACGAGCACACTAAAAACTAATTTACCCTTTCTCTTGCCCCAGTGCAATCGAGACTAAATTGTTATTGAAAACCTTTTCTCTCGTCTCAGTGCGATCGAGACCCTTTTATCCGTAGTCCGAACTACAGATGCTCTGATTTCTCGTCTGTTAACGAGAATACGTAGGCACAAGATTGTGATGATCTTGGCGAGCATATTTCCCAAAAATCACATTTTCACAATTCCATTTTTTTCTTTTCTCGCGTAGTCCCACGAACTACGAATGCTCTAATTCTTCACTTCCTTCGAGTGAAAATACGTAGGCACAAGGGCCCCAATCCTTGGCGAGCACTCTTTTCTAAAACCACCCATTTCTCCTTAGCAATATATAGTCCTTTTAAATTACCTTTACACCTTTTATCATGGAAGACAACAAACAAACTAGACTAACATTTCTTACGAATCAAATCAAGAGGTTCCTGTTGAGTACAACGGACGTGAGGGGTGCTAATACCTTCCCCTCATGTAACCGACTCCCGAACCTAGAACTTGGTTGCTATGACCATGTTCTTTCCCTAAAGGTTTTATCGATATTTTCCTTTCCCTCTTTAGGATAAATAAAGTTCGGTGGCGACTCTGTGTTTTCCGCGACCATTCGCGAAGGATCATGCTTCTTTTAGGTACGACAAGGTTCTGCATTAGTAGGATTGGGATCAGTGTTTTTGTCTACACGCTCTGCTGAGATATCAAGGAATGTTCCAACATCTTCTAGGACATCAGCCTCCTTATGCACATCGTCAATAACAACATTTATGGACTTCATCATAACTTTAGTTTTGGAGTTGAATACTTTATAGGCTCTGTTGTTAGTAGAATAACCCAAAAATATTCCTTCATCACTTTTTGGATCGTTCTTTCTTCTTTGGTCACGGTCTGCCAATATGTAGCATTTGCTTCCAAACACATGGAAGTATTTGACAATAGGCTTTCTTCCCATCTATATCTCATAAAAGTTAGTCATGGTTCTTGTTCTTAAGGTAACTCTATTATGAACATAGTAAGCAGTGTTCATAGCTTCAACCCATAAGTGGTAAGGTAGTTTCTTTGCATGGATCATAGCTCTAGAAGATTCCTGGATAGTTCTATTCTTTTGTTCCACAACTCCATTTTGTTGTGGAGTAATGGGAGAAGAGAATTCATGGCTAATCCCTTCAGATGAGAAAAATTCAGGTAACTTTTGGTTCTCAAATTCCTTCCCATGATCACTTCTGATTCTAACAACATTGCTCTCCTTTTCTCTTTGAATTCTTTGATAGAGATCTTTGAACACATCAAACACTTCAGATTTTTCTCTTATAAAATTCACCCAAGTGGAAAGATCATCCACCACCACATAAGCATACTTCTTTCCACCAAGACTTTCCACCTGCATAGGTCTCATCAAGTCCATGTGAAGGAGTTCCAACACTTTTGAAGTAGTGAGATGTTTAATCTTCTGGTGTGACATCCTAGTTTGCTTTCCAATTTGGAATTCACCACATACCTTTCCTTCTCCAATCTTTAGCTTAGGAATTCCTCTGACAGCTTCCATATAGATGATCTTCTTTATCCCTTTTAGATGCAAATGACCAAGTTTTTGGTGCCACAGTTTCACTTTATCTTCTTTGGCTAGAGCACATATGGAGGTGTAACTAGAATCTTGAGGAACCCATAGATAGCAGTTGTCCTTAGATTTGACTCTCCTCATAATCACTTCACTCTTTTCATTAGTAACCAAGCATTCAGATTTATTCAAGTTGACATTGAATCCTTGATCACACAGTTGACTGATGCTAATCAAGTTGGTAGTCAACCCTTTAACCAGCAACACATTATCAAGGTTTGGTACTCCTAAGCAGTTCAAATTTGCAACCCCCTTGATTTCACCTTTGGCTTCATTACCAAAAGTCACATAGCTAGTAGAATGGGATTTGATGTCTATTAAGAGATTTTTAATTTCTGTCATGTGCTTGGAGCACCCATTGTCAAAATATCAATCCTCTTTAGCTGAGGCTCTGAGAGACATATGAGCTATCAAACTTGTAGCAGTAGCTCTAGGAACCCAGTGCTTCCTATTAGAAGGAATGTTGTGATTGGGTCTAGGTTGAGGAATAGGTTTAGGATATCCATATAGCCTGAAGCAGAAATGCTTTATGTGACCAAAACGTCCATTATAATGATATCTCCATCTTTGGAATCTTCCTCTTGGGTGGTTGGGTTGTCCTCTGCCATGATGTTGAGACATCTGATGTGACATATTTCGCTTAGGCCCAGAAGGACTTTGGTGTGAAGAGGGACTACAGTCTGAAGAGGGTTCCTTTTCTCCATCAAACCCTATCCAAGTCGTGTCTCCTGCCCTTTTTCTAACCTGAAGGACTTCATCTAAAGTGTCAATTCCACTGTTCAGCATTCTGATAGACTTGGACATTTGATCAAGTTGAGAATTCAGCAATGTAACTTCATCATTCAACTCAGAGATAGTTTTAGATGCTTTTCCTTTACAGCCTTCAGTTTGATTATAAGTTTCTTCTGCTTCTCTCCTTGATGACATACTTCTTCACTTCTGAGACACAACACATTGTAAGAAGCTGCAAGTTCTTCAAAGGTTAATTTATCATCACTAGAGTCTTCATTAGAGACATATCTCCCAGTCAAAGAAGTCACATGTTTAGCAGATTCTTTTTCAAGATCACTTTCAGAATCCTCATTAGTCCAAGATACAGCTAGGCTCTTCTTTTGTTTCTTGGGTAAGTAGGGTATTCAGCTCTAATGTTACCAAATCCTTCACATCCATGGCACTGAATCCCTTTGCTTTGAGTGGACTTTTCTTCAGACCTTGTTCTTCTACCAACATCATTAGACCTGCTGATGTCATATGAGTTATTCTTGACATTTGGTATTGACTTCATGTCCATCCTCTTCATTACCTTGTTAATCTGTCTTCCAAGAAGCATTATAGCGTTGGATAAGCTTTCATCAGTATCCACATCACATTCATCCTCTCCATCTTCAATATTGGACACAAAGGCTATGCTCTTTTTCTTATCAGATCTGTCACTTATCCCTACTTCAAAGTTTAAGAGAGATCCAATAAGTTCACCCACCCTCATCTTGTTGATGTCTTGAGCTTCTTCTATGGCAGTTACTTTCATATCAACTCTCTTGGGAAGAGACCTGAGAATCTTTCTTACAAGCTTTTCTTCTGACATCTTTTCACCTATGGCACTTGAAGCATTGGGTATTTCAAGGATATTCATATGAAAATCATGTATGCTTTCATCATCTTTCATCCTTAAGATTTCAAATTTGGTAGTTAGCAATTAAAGTCTTGACATCTTCACCTTAGAAGTACCTTCATGAGTAGTTTTGAGTATCTCCCAAACATCTTTGGCAACTTCACAATTGTTCACCAATCTAAATATATTTCTATTAATTCCATTGAAAAAGGAATTCAAGGCTATAGAATTTCCAAGAGCCAATTCATCCTCCTCTTATGTCCATTCTTCCTCGGGCTTCAGGTAAGATGTAGCTTTTCCATCTTTCCCAACAGTGACAGGGTGTTCCCATCCTTTTATGACAGCTTTCCAAGCCTTACTATCCAATGATTTCAAGAAGGTCACCATGTGAGGTTTCCAATAATCGTAATTATCTCCATCCAGAATAGGTTGTATGTTCGCAAATCCTCCCTCTTCGTCCATAGTTCCAGAAAGTATTGTCCCTAGATCTCACCCAGAACCAGAGTGATTGGCAACAATTTTGGTAAAACTTGGTGTTATCACAGAACTAACACGCAGCGTCCAAGGCTGCCTCACCCTTCAACGCTTCCAAATAACCATGCTGAACCAGTAGGGCTTTCATCTTCAAGTGCCACATACCAAAGTCGTTCACTCCGGTGAACATTTCAACCTCATACTTTGTTGAAGGCATCTTCTCCATGCTCACCGCACCAGTTTGTTGTGAATTGAATGTCTTTAAACAAAGTATAAAACGATTTCTTCCTTATCAAGAAACATACAAGGGTTAGAGTTTAACAAAGAAAACAAGGTAAAACAACAAGGAACAACAAGGATTGGTTATAAATAGTTATTCTTTCCTTTGTTTTAGAACAAGATTACAAGTATACAAGAATAACAAAATAACTTCTCTCTCTTAAAATTAGGATTTTATCTTTCTATTTTTCCTTATTGCCAAGATTGAGAAACTAGCATCCTATTTATAAGAAAAACAAAACATTAATCTAATGGGCTTTTTAACAATTATCCATTACAAGCTAACTTAGGTTACAAGCTAACTTAAACACTTAGGCTTACAAGCAAGGCCCAATCCAATATGCTAATAACCTAGCAATATTGACTAATGCATGTTAGAACAGACTTAGACTATAATACGCATTATCTTCGACAACAGTATGCGAACAGACTTAGACCTCATGCTTAGTACCTGTCAAACCAGAAGCTACCATTCGACTATACTAGAGTTCGATCCAACATCTCACAGTTAAAAATATACATATTGAAGAGGCCACATACCGTTTAGTTTGGGAATGATGAGAGAGAGTTTAATACTATATATATGATACAAGTTCTTTGAATTCTCACATCGCTTAATTTTGTGATGGAAGAGGGAGTCCAATGTTATATATAGAATTCAAAATTTTTATTCCAAGATGCATCAGGAAAAAGTACTTTCAGTTTGTATTTGACTTTCTTTGTTCTCTTATACTCTTTTATTAGAGTATTGTGAGATGTAGTTAAATATTTATCTTGGAGAGTGTGATGTACTAGGGGTCCGGGTTGAAGGAAGGAAAACACTGAGAAGGGGGGGGGGGGGGGGGGTTTGAATAAGGGTTTTCAAAAACAAATAAGGCAATAAAAATAACAGGTATTTTTATACTGGTTCGTTTGAACTCAAACTACTCCAGTCCACCCGGCCAAAGTGATTTCGCCTCTTTCAAAAGAGGACTTAATCCAATAATCAAAAACTGATTACAATCTTTTCACTAAGACAAACTTGTCTTAGTCTTCTCGAGAATACTGACCACAACTTGGTCTCTCAAGGATCTTTTACAAAGTAATACAATAAAGTGTGTTTAAGTGCTTCTTAGAAAAGCTATTTCACAAAAGTGATTTAACACAAATGAAGATCAATAAAACTTTCTATTTGCTAATATGAAATTGACTTAGAAGTGATAGCAAAGTAGGATTTTCTTTTCAGCCAAGTAGTATGTTCGTTGTAGAATAATGTTGTATATATATGAATTGCTGTTGAAGACTTGTTTAAAATACTTCACACCCATTTCTCAAATAGCATGCAGATCCTTTTTTGTGTTGTTTGACTATTTCTTTCCAGGAGAGGAATCTTCAGAGATATCCTTTTTGTTCTGAAATCCTGTCCCATACACAAAAGAGGAATAGTGCCATTGGATGTAGACAATGAATTTGGCAACGAATCTTTCTTGACCAACATCTTTTTAAATGAACGAATATGAAAATATTTCCTGCATCAGATCCTCTGATGATGTTCCATTTTCTTCTTATTAGAGTAACTCTCTTCCAGAGTTCTGCAACTTAGTGCTAGCATGATTGTTTTAATAAACTACTCATCCAGAGGAGCGCTTTAGATCAGAGCAGATCTTCGCTCTTACGTGTTATCCAAATTTATCACTTTATTACTAATGTTTCAGAGCCTTACGTGTTTTGATTCTCAGAGCCTCTACAGTTGCAATGTTGAGTTTATTACGCTCAGAGTTTTCTGAATCTTCTCTTTATACTCTACGCTCAGAGCCTTCTGTAGCTTCGCTTTTTACCAAACACTCGGAGTCTTCTGCATGTTGTAGCTTAACGTTCAGAGGAATATTTATTATGTTATCTGAAACAAAAAACACTTGAACAAAATTAGAGTATATATTTTCTCCATACAAAATTTCATTATTATTATCATCAAACATTGAGATATATTAAGAAGCAATATGTGTTCTAACAATCCCCCCCTTTTTGATGATGACTAAAACTATACGAAATTTTATTCAAAATTAAAATATATATCTCCCCGTGAGAATATGATTCTCTCCCTAAAATGAATACTGCTAGAAAATTTAAAACTTCTCTTTCAGCACTTGTATTCTTTCCAGAGTCAGAGCAAGCTTGTGGACTATCTCAGACCTTGTTCAAAGTTAATTCTATAAATATTGTCAGATGGGTAACTTTAACTCTGAAATACTGAATCCATGATTAGTTATTTTTTAACATGTGTGAGTTTCCATTCAGTATCTGTTTATGTGAACGATTCAAAATTTCCATTTTCTCCCCCTTTTTGTCATATCAAAAAGTGATTTTAGAAAATCATTTAAGACAAAAAAAAATTTTAGAGCAAGGAAAATAGAAAAATATAAGATAGAATCAGATGTAAAACAAATAGTCACAGATGTATTTAGAGACTCAGAAAAGAAATAAAACAGGAAAATTCACAGATGAGCACAAATTAACAAACAATTAAGATAAACGAGAAGTTAAAAGCTTAAGAAGCTCCGTCACCTCAGAAGTTGAAGCTTCTTGTTTGGCCATCCATATCTTGATTTCAGTAGTGGATTCTTCCTGTTTGACCATCCACTCCTGAATCTCTGCCGTAATTTTCTCTTGTTTGATCATCCAAGATTTTATCTCGCTGTTAGTAGCCTCTTGCTGAGCAAATTTTTTTTGCACATCTTCATTTTATTTCCTCAAATTTGTTGAATTTTGAACAACCAATGAAGAAGATGCATTCCCTAAATTCAGAGCAGAGGGCTGACCAGAGTCAGGAATCTCTTCATCAACAGGAGCCTCTGAGGTACCTTCTTCAGCATGAAGACCTTCACCAATCTGAAGTGCAGCAGATTTCTTAGATGAGGAACACACAACCTCTGCATGTGTGTTTTCCAGAAAAAGAATAGGAGTTCTGCTGACACTGAGTTGAGCAAGTCTCATAACTTTAGAAACTCTCTCTTGCGCATTTGCAGAGCAAGCATCCTAAAGATTCATAGTCACATAAGTGAATCTCTTTCTAAAGGCAGTCTAGATCTCTTCAGAGTCACGAGGATTCGTGCTAGTGAGGCACTTCTCCTTTTACAGCAGAAAACCACATATGCATCTCTATTTAAGAACTAGATAACAGATTACCAACATTGGGTCTGGGTTTGGGCTTAAGGTAGGCCTCGAAGAAGGATGTTCTAAGGGCATCAAAGAGTGAAGGTTTAAAAGAGGATGAAGGTTTATCTAGAGAATGAGAGGGAATGAGAGTGGGAGAAGAAAACTCAAGAGGGTGGTTTGGGGAGTTTTGTGGAGCGGATGTAGCATCTGATTGGTCAGAGGAGGAGTCAGATATGATAATAGGTTCAAAAGAGAGAGGGGGTTGAGATGTTGGTTCTTCTATTACAGTTTCCAAAACAGTAGAGGGATTACCTGATTGCTTGAACGCTTTGAGGACTTCTTGGAAGAGCCTTCTTCAGAAGCCTTCCTCTTAGAACGCTTAGAATGTTTCCCTGAGGGACCTTCTTTAGAGACCTTTCTCTTCTTGCGTTTCTTCCTCATAATCAGCTCAGGAGCAGGTTGAGAAGCATGTAGCAGCAGATCAACTAGCATAGGAGTACCATCTGCCATACAGGAAGCAATATAAGCGAGGAGAGCTTCCTTTGGCTCCTCTGCAGTGAAGAGTGGAAAATCTTCCACTGGTACCCTCCTTTTGCGCACAACATCAAAATCAATCTGAACTGGATCAGATTGAAGTTTTTCTACCAACTTCATTCTCTGAAGACTCTTGCCATCCAGAAGCTTCCCAAGAATAGGAACTAATTCATCTGTCTGACCAGCATCTTTCAGATAAGATACCAAACCATTTTCAGTGAGGATATCAGAAATTAACCTTCCCATGGGAATCCAATCTCTGATTTTTTGGTGTTTGGTGCGAATGATTTCTCTGGACATCTTGACATGACTCCAAAGATGAATAAACAACGGGTGTGGAAGATCCACCTTGATATTATTCCCTAGACAATACAAAATATACAGTTGATCTATATTAATGTAATCTGAAGAATTTGAAGCCTTGCGATGATGGATACAACCCAAAAATATCTTGGCCCAAATCTTATAATGGGTCTTCAAATCCTTTATTTTGTTGGATGGAAGCCCAGAGATAAACACCTCATTGTACACTTCATTCATATCCACGTGTCCCACTGAGGTATTCACAATACCCTCTTCTTCATAGCTAATAAGTTGGCGAATCATTTCCTCAGTGATGACGATAGTTTTACCCAAAACGGATGAAGAAATAAATTTAGGGTAAACTTGGGCATGAATCCAGAATTCCTTTACCAGTTGGGAAAAAACTGGACCAAACAACCGATCAAAGTATGTTACCCATTGTTGCGGTGAGAATCGTGATACCAAGATATTGATTAACTTGAATCTTAATTCTTAAATTCACAACCGGACTTTAATTTATCCAAAGGAAAGGTCTAAAGAAAGAAAGAACCTTTTGCATGATGTAACAACAATGCTAAGAGATTCGGAGATCGGGGGTTG
This sequence comes from Lathyrus sativus, assembly GCA_963859935.3. Lineage (NCBI taxonomy): Eukaryota > Viridiplantae > Streptophyta > Magnoliopsida > Fabales > Fabaceae > Lathyrus > Lathyrus sativus. Next base: position 166,402,289 of record OZ012735.1, on the reverse strand, counting down.
GTTATGCCTAGGGTAGGTATTTCACATCCTAAACATTTGTAGTACTCTACAGGAACCTTTTGTTTGTTTGCATGCTAAGTTGGTAAATGTTTGCTAAGGTTTGGGTTGGGTAAAGGGTGTAGGATGAAACCTAAAGATAGTTTCTAAGTTTGCTCGCAAAGACGTTGCGTCCTGTGCCTACGTATCCTAACTAGGATAGAATCAGAGCAATCGTAGTTCACCTCACTAGGGTTGAAGAACACTTGATTATGATAAAGGTTCAAAGGGGAACAAACATTACAATGCTTGTGTAGAGTTTAAGAAAACTCTCTAGATCTACATTGTACACTCAAGAAAGGGGAGTAAGTAATCATTTCCATGATTCTTACATAGAGTCAACCAAACTCTACCTAATGTTCTACGTTGTGAGACTAATTAGTTCTATCCAGACCAAAAGGTGGGAGAAAGGGGGAAGGTTGCTCGTCAAGATATCACATCTTGTGCCTACGTATTCTCATTGTCCAATGAGAAATCAGAGCGGTCGTAGTTCGGGCACGAACTACAGAATAAGGATCAATTGGTTCTTTCCAGACCAAAAGAGGGAAGAAGGTTCTATCCAGACCTATGAGTTTAAATACTATTGGTTCTATCCAAACCAAAAGGGGGAGAAGGTTCTATCTAGACCTATGAGTTTATATCCTATTGGTTCTATCCAGACCAAAAGGGGGAGAAGGTTCTATCCAGACCTATGAGTTTATTGAGCTATCTATGACCCAAAGGTCAATAGAGAGACTTTCCTTTGGAAGGGAAAAGATGAGGCAACTGGATGAGAACTAAAGAGTTCCATAACTTGGGGAAAGTAAACTTAACAAAGCATAAACATTCACACATAATGAATATAAGGGATAGGGTTACAACCAAGAATAAGCAAGCAAATTACAATAAGCAAGGATTTCAATCAAGATAAATGGTTACAACCAAAACAAACATTAAGATATTACGATATCAATGATTTCAATCAAGGTAAATGGTTACGACCAAAGAAAACATTAAGATATTACAATATTAATGATTTCAATCAAGGTAAATGGTTACGACCAGAGCAAACATTAAGATATTACGATATTAAGAAGGGGAAAGCTCTTTCAATACTTAATGAAAGGTAAAAACCAAAGCATATCCTAACAAAGACGGGGGTACATCTTAACAAAGATGGAAAAAGATCTTAAAGAAGTATCTTGACGAAGATATGGTCTTCCTAGGGCTTACAAAATGTCATGTATACAATTATCAAGCGTAATCAAATAATGTCACAACAAATGTAAGTGAGAAGTTTAAAAATTTCACGGGGAAAACTTTCAAGTTTTAAGAGAAGATCAAACACAAATGCTTACAAGCAATAGTTTTAGTCAAACTCAAGTACACAAGGATGCTAACAAGCCAAAATCATAACTTTAAAATAAAACTCAAAAGAGAATAAAATTAAAGTTTTGAAATGAATAAATGAGAGATAGGAAGGTGAAAACCCTAAAAACATTCATGGTAGCATGTGAAATGCAAGTAGAAAGTTCACATTTATGAGTTTTAGGTTTACCTCTTGAAGAAAGCTTAAGAAATAAGAAAATCAGAGATATTGAGAGCTCTTACAAGGTCTTAAAATGTTCCTAGGTTGATGAATAGATGCTCCAAACAACCTCCAAGCAAGCTAGTGGACGAAATGCCTTGTAAATGAAGGAAAAACTCTAAAATTCAAACGTTTCAAAGACCAACTCACTCAAAACTTGTTACATAAGTGTGGAAGTGATCTGGATAGCTTTAATACATCATATTTGATGTGTTTGAAGTGTTTCTTGAGTTGGAAAAAGTTTGGAAATGGTTTTGGAAGGTGTTTTGCAAAAATAGATTTTGAGGGATTTTGGAGACTTAGTGAGATTTTGCAAGAATTTAGTGATTGTGTAAGGGAGAGAGTTCTAGATGGTTTCTAGCATAGAACTGATGTATTTGTAATGTAGGAAGTAAGTTTTATTTATAGCCAAAGGCCTTGGATCAAGGTATGAGCAAAAGTGAAGCAAATTGCCAATTTTAACCTTCCATCATGAAAATCTTTGAGTTTTCCGATGCAATCTTCATACTTGTATTTAAGCCACTCTACTAAGATATTCTCCATACCTTATAGATTTTTTCATCATGCTTGATAGGATAGGAGGTGACTTGTTGAAGTAAAGTTGATGATTTGACAAGGGTAGCCACCTTTTTTCTCTTTCTTCACTATTCACTTTTGCAACCTGCATTAAATAATGATTTCCTTTGATCTTTGTGCCATTTTCGTGTGAATTGATATTAAAATGTTAATTATCAACTAAAACATCATAAATGAGGTTTAGCCTTTGATTAGCATCGATTTGGAGAGGTTTTGGAATAAAAAAAACTCATGCTGACCTAGTTTTGCGAATGTGAGTTTTTGCCAACTTGTGGATCTTGGTTCTCTCTAACCAGGAAGAGTTATGGAACCCACTTGCACTTTTTAAAAATCCCCAATTAGGTACTACAATATTTATGCTTGTGTTAGGAACTCATCCCCCTTTAAACTAGGTCAAAAACCCTTGTGTGGTTAAGGAGTTATGGTCTTGCCCCTTTCGAAACCCTAATTCTCGATTTTTGCAATTACTTCCTAACCCTTGATCCAATGGTCATGAAATTTTATGGGAAAGTGTAATATGACATAAGGAACATTTTTGATTCACATATTGAAGTCAAATTCCTTATGGTTGAAGAGTTTCCTTTTCGGTCAACCGTACGATCAATTGATGACTATCGGACCGTGTGTACATGTTCCGGATATCCTGAGGCCTTGAAACTCTTTAGATAGACTTTACCAAGCCATAGGAACTTAATGGACATTGATGCCACCATTGAAACACTCTTTAAACCAAAAGTCAAACTACAGTTGACTTTTCATGCTCGAAAACCCTAATCGGGTATCTTGAATTGCACTGTTCTCAATTCTTGGGTGACCACCTCAAATTGGATTCATACTTGACCCAATGGAGTATATTTGATGATGTAGAGACCTAATTGAGGTTGAATCAATCCAAAACATTGATTGATCAGACCACTGAAATCTCAATTTTGACGGTACGGAAACCTGATTCATCTGCATCCTAACAAAGATAAACTTGAACTGGGTTAAGGTTAGTTAATCAAATGAATATGATCCTACAATGGAGATGAGGATCTAAGGGGTCAAAACTTGGGGTGCAACAGATGCCCCTATTTAAATATCTTCACTAGATGGTAATGAGAGATGACAATCCTCATAGAATCGCAGTAGAAGGTATTTAAATATAGCAAACAAGAAATTTTGTCCCTTAGATCCGATGGTATGCAAAAGGATGAATGCAAATATGCCATGAATCTAAATGATGTTATATGATGCTTCAATGCAAGACAAATGCAGACACACGAGCAAAGATAAAAGAACGACAATACAACGAGTAACCACTCACGAGGGACCCAACACACTGGGGAAAGATTCAAGACCAAGTAAGCAAGATAGTTCAAACATGACTAAAGATGCTTGTTCAAGGAAATCTGTCACGCAGAGGACACAAATTCCACCAGGGAAGACACATCTTCATTGCGGAAAGGAGATACGAACCTCATTGGGGATAACCAGATGAGGAAGCCCACCCGGGAAGATGACAATTCTTCACTGGGGAAACGAAAGAAAAGAAAATGCAAACCACACTAGGGAAGAAACCCAATGGGGAAAGCTTCGCTGGGGAAAAAATCCACTAGGGAAGCAAAGCTTCACCGGGGAAAAGACGGAACAAAGACAAGAATCTCACTGGGGATAACCAGATGAGAAAATTTCCTATAACGAAGAGTTCAAACGGGATCTTCAGGAAAAGGTTAGAAACAAAACCGGGCGTGCCGGGGAGGTTAGTATCCACTAATTCTCCGAGACTCGATTGGAAAAGCAAAAGCTTCAACTGGGGAGACTGGTGATGACCAAAATAACAAATAGCTTCAAACAGTGCTAGTTTCCACTAGACTTACTGGGGAGGATAGTGATGACCAATCCAAAGTTCTGTTTCCAAAAAGTGTTAAATACCTCTAGACTTCTTGGGGATATGGTGACAACCAAATCGAAGTTTCAATTTCAATTGGGAATTTCCAAACATCATTGATAAAACACAGGACTTCGGTTGGGGAAGTTGGTAACAATTAACTTTTGGTACTAATAATGATTAGTTTTCAAGCAATGACAGTAACTACTGGACTTAGAGGGGACTGGTGATGACCAAATCGGGACATACCAATAACAATTGGTCTTGGACAATGCTAATATCCACCAGACTTAACTGGGAATTTTGGTGACAACCGAGTCCAGGGAGATCAATGACCATTGGTTCCTTTTTCAAAAAGTTTGGTAACGACCAGAGGATAACAATCTGTTTTAAGCGATGCCAACAACTATTGGACTTAGGTCAATTGGTGACGACCGAACTAGGTATACCAATAACAATTGGTTCTGGATAGTGCTAGTAACCACTAGATTTTCCAAACAAAAGCTAGTGACCACTAGACTTATAGAGATTGGTACTAAACGAATCAAAGGATACCAATAACAATTGGGTCTGAGGGTAAGACTAGTAACGACTAGGTTTTCCGAACAAGGCTAGTGACCACTAGACTTATAGAGATTAGTAATAACTGAATCAAGGGGGTACCAATGACAATTGGATTTGAAGGTGATGCCAATAATCATTGGACTTTTAGGGAATTTTGGTGACGACCAACTCCAATGTTAATGATCATTGGTTTTTTAGAGGGCAATACTAGTAACCACTAGATTTTTAGCCAAATTGGTGAAAACCGAATCAAGGGGACTCCAATACAATTGGTTTTCTTTATGACAGAATCAGTATCAACTGGGTTTGAAAAATAGTTGGTGACGACCGAATTACTGTACCAAACGTAATTAGTTCTGAACATGTGCTAGTGACCACTAGTCTTTCAAAGTTTGTTGGTGACAATCAAATCGAAGGTGAAAATTGGTAATACCCCCCTGTTTGTGTAAATTAGACATTGCTAGTAACCACTAGCTTCCCCACGAAAATAAGGAACCCCAGGATGTCGATTCTGAAGCGAACTTTGTAATAACAGGTCAAAGATAAAGGTAATGACCGAAGGATCTCAATGGCAGGAATGCAAACAAATGCGTATGTTGGCATGATGCTGTATGCAAGACGCAGACCGGCCCGTAGGAACAAAGGAAAACCAAATAAAGAGAAAACTCGTCATGCTGAGTTTCAAAATGCCTCAAGTCAGGCGACACTTCCTTCTTTGGTGTAGATAACGATCTTTTCTCAGTAATATCTTCGTAATTCTGCAGAGAAGAAGTCTTAGCTTAAGAGCTAGAATTGCTGTCGGACACATCTATCTCGGTCAAAGATAACAGCGATTTCCACAACTTCGAGAACTGTGTAATATCATCATATTACCTCTAGAACTTTTCAATCATTTTGTCAAATTGTGGTTCCTTTTTTTTTTAAAAAAAAGACTTTAAGTTTTCCAAAACACTTTGCTTTCATGAAAATTCTTATTAACAAACAAGTGAAATTGCATAACAAAAATAGCGGATCATAACAATGATTTGGCCAAAAATCTGATTTTATTGATAGACAAGAACTTTACAAAAGGCAAAGCCTTGGGAATTTTATAAGTTTTGAAAAATGGCAACAGAAGAGGTTACATAATCCCATAATAATTCGGTCCTTCCGATTGCCAGTTCACTTGCTCCGCTGCTTCTGACGAGAATAACAGGCGTTGACCTTTCTTCTAATATTCTGCACAGGACTCTGCTTCAGCGTCTGCCAGCTTTCAAACATTGGGCTTTCATCTTGTCAAGGCACTGAAATCCTCCTTCTATGTATTTCGTTTCAGGCGTAGTATTTTCTTACTGCGTCTGAGTTGATGGGATACTTGAGTGGTTCGCAATCCATAGTTTCGAGAATCAGAGATCCTCCGGAGAAAACAGTCTTCACAACGAAAGGGCCATCATAGTTGGGCATCCACTTGCCACGCATATCTTTTTGCGTTGGTAGGATTTTTCTAAGCACAAGCTCTCCTTCCTTATACTCTTTGGGATGAACCTTCTTGTTGAACGCTCGGCCCATCCTTTGTTGATAGATTTAACTGTGGCACATGGCCGTCATTCTTTTCTCGTCGATGAGATTCAACGAATCGAATCTTTCTTTTATCCACTTGTCTTCATCCAGCTTTGCTTCTGCCAAGATCTTCAAGGAAGGTATTTTGACTCCAATGGGTAACACAATGTCCATCCCGTACACTAAGGAAAAAGGAGTTGCCCCTGTCGAAGTGCGCACTGACGTTCGGTATCCGTGCAAAGCAAATGGTAACATCTCATGCCAATCTTTGTAAGTTACGACCATTTTTTGTATTATCTTTTGATGTTTTTGTTTGCAGCTTCAACTGCACCATTCATCCTAGGTCTGTAAGGGGACGAGTTGTGATGTTTGATCATAAAATCGTCACAAAGTTCCTTCATTGTTTTGTTGTTCAGATTCGACCCGTTGTTAGTGATGATCTGGTTTGGGATACCATATTGGCAGATGATCTCCTTTTTAATGAAGCGTGCAACCACTTGCTTCGTCACATTTGCATATGACGCTGCTTCGACCCATTTAGTGAAATAATCGATTGCGACAAGGATGAAGCGATGGCCGTTAGAAGCTTTTGGCTCTATTGCTCCGATCATATCTATGCCCCCCATTGCAAAAGGTCAAGGTGATGTCATCATATTGAGAGGATGCGGAGGGACATGCACTTTATCAGCATAAACTTGACATTTATGACACTTTCGAGCGAAGAGTATGCAGTCCGTCTCCAAAGTTAACTAGAAATAACCCGCTCTTAAGATTTTCTTAGCCATGGCGTGGCCATTTGCATGGGTGCCGAAGGTTCCTTCGTGTACTTCGGTCATTATGAGATTCGCCTTGTTTTCATCGACACATCGGAGTAAAACCATGTCATGATTTCTCTTGTACAAGATGTCGTTGCTGATGAAGAATTTAGATGACAACCTTCGTATTGCTCTTTTGTCAATTGTGGACGCGTTAGCGGGATACTCTTGGTTTTGAAGGAAATTCTTGATATCATGAAACCATGGCTTCTCCTCATATTCTTCGTCTATTGCCATGACGTATGCGGGTACTGTCCTTCTTTCGATGCGGATCAGAGGTGCCTCGTTGACAAACTGGGCTTTCCACATTGATGCAATCATGGCTAACGCATCAGCAATGTGATTTTCTTCCCTTGGTACGTGCTTGAAGGTAATTTCATCAAAATATTCAGCCATCTCTAAGATGTGGGTCTTATAAGGGATCAATTTTTCATCCCTGGTTTCCCATTCTCCTTTGAGTTGGTATATCACCAAAGCAGAATCACCAATTACTTCCAAGATTTTGATACGGAGATCAATGGCAGCTTCCAACCCTAGGATGCAGGCTTCATACTCTGCTATGTTGTTTGTACATGAGAAACAAAGTCGGGCTGTGACCGCAGTGTACCCTCCAGTTGGATTTTTCAGAACAGCTCCGATGCCATGTCCGTTTTTGTTTGGTGCTCCATCGAACATTATCTCCTAGTGGGATCCCAACTCGGGACCTTCTTCTGGACCAGGCTCTGGTTTCGTGCGCTGAATATACATCACATCTTCATCAGGAAAATCGAACTTAAGTGGTTGATAATCCTCCATAGGATGTTCTGCAAGGTGTTTTGACAAGATACTTCCTTTGATAGATTTTTGAGCAACATACTGGATATCATACTCTGATAAGAGCATATGCCATCGGGCTAATCTTCCTGTTTGAGATGGCTTTTCAAAGATGTACTTGATGGGGTCCATCTTAGAAATCAGCATCATAGTGTGACAAATCAGGTATTGCCTCAGACGCTTGGCGGCCCATGCTAACGCACAACAAGCTTTTTCCAGGGGAGAGTAACGACTCTCGCAATCAGTGAACTTCTCGCTTAGATAATAGATTGCGTGTTCTTTCTTCCCTGACTCATCAGTCTGGCCTAAGACACAACCCATTGAATCTTCTAGCACCGTCATATACATGAACAAAGGCCTTCCAGGTACCGGAGGAATCAACACTGGAGGCTCTTGCAAATACTGCTTGATTTTCTCGAATGCGGCCTGACAGTTTTCATTTCATACCACTATTTGATCTTTTCGTAACAACTTGAAGATCGGTGTGCAGGTAGGGGTCAAATTGGAAATGAACCTGGAGATGTAATTCAAACGTCCGAGGAAGCCTCTGACTTGTTTCTCAGTTTTGGGAGCAGGCATCTCCTAGATTGCTTTAACCTTGTCGGGGTCTACTTCAATTCCTCGCTGACTAACGATGAAACCAAGTAACTTGCCTGAGCGAACTCCGAAGGTACATTTTGCTGGATTTAGTCTCAATCGATACTTTCGGAGTCTCTTGAATAGCTTCAGTAGATGATCCAAGTGGTCTTCTTCACTTTGGGATTTTGCAATCATATCGTCCATGTACACCTCAATTTCTTTGTGCATCATATCATGAAAGAGTGTGACCATAGCTCTCTGATACGTTGCCCCTGCGTTCTTCAAACCAAAAGGCATTACCTTATAACAATAGGTGCCCCATGGTGTGATGAAAGTTGTTTTCTCCATGTCATCCGAATCCATTTTTATTTGGTTATAACCAGAAAATCCGTCCATGAACGAGAAAACTGCAAAGCTTGCTGTGTTATCCACCAAAGTATCAATGTGCGGTAGCGGGAAATCATCCTTCGGACTTGCTTTGTTTAGATCCCTGTAGTCGACGCACATCCTGACCTTGCCATCCTTCTTTGGGACAGGTACAATGTTTTCCACCCATTCTGGATACTTGGATACTGCTAAAAAACCGGCATCTATTTGCTTTTTGACCTCATCTCGGATTTTAAGCGTCATGTCTGGTCTCGACCTGCGAAGCTTTTGTTTGACCGGAGGACATTCTGGCTTCAGGGGGAGCTTGTGCATGACAATGTCAGTATCCAACCCTGGCATATCTTGATAGGACCAAGCAAATACGTCAACAAAATCTCTGAGGATTATTATCAGCTTGTCTTTGATTTCTGGCCTTAATGATGCCCCAATCTTGACTTCTCTTTTGTCTTCCTCTGTCCCCAAGTTGATGACTTCCGTCTGCTCTTTGTGGGGTTGGAGACAAACATCTTCGTATTCAGGCATTCTCTTTAACTCTTCTGGGACTTCTAACTCTTCGTCATTCTCTTCTTCAGCTTGAAAGACAAATGAATCGCTAGTAGAAAGAACCGAAGTATCATAGGATTCTGTGGTTGATGGAGGTATTCTGCATGTTTTATTTTTGGAACAATTAGGCACACACACACACAGACATGCAGATGAAGGGTTGTTTTTATATCCTTTTTTTTCAAGAAGATTGCCATTTTTCTTTTAACAAAAAGAGTGAAAATGATGCAAAAAAAACAAATAACAAGATTTTTAACAAAAACACTTTTTCATTAATGATTTTCAATTTTGCAAAGTGGCCCAATACAAAATAATTCGCAGGCCTTGGGCAAGACCAGGAAATTTTTAAAGAAAAACACAAAGCTAACAAGCAGAGTGAATTACTCTAAAGGTAAAAAGATGGGAACTTCCACAGCCTCCCAATTGCGCAACGCTGCTCCTCCTCTAGTTATTAGATGATCTAGATTACTGTCCTCATCTTCAGCAATAATGGCATTGACTTGCACACCGCCACTGGTGAATATCTCTTTTAAGGACCTTTTCTTCATGGTGCCTTCTTCTGGCTCGCCTTCCGGAGTTGGTTTGTAACCCAACCCTTGTCGATCATTCTTGGCTCGAGCATTGACTTTGATGACCTCTCCCCATCCTAGTGGGACTCCAGCTCTCAGCGCTGCCTTAATACTTTGAGCAAAGGTAAATGATGGCTCTTGGGTTATGTCTGATTCATCAACTAGGACACCGTGAGCTATTTCTAGTGCTTGGAAGGCTGTCTCGAGGGAGTCTTCATCAGCCTCAATTTACCGGAAAGATGACAAGTTGCTCACCATTAAGTCTTCTTCTCCATGGAAAATGACTAGCTGGTCATTCACAACAAACTTCATTTTTTGGTGGAGAGTGGAAGTGACAGCGCCAGCTGTATGAATCCATGGTCTTCCCAATAGGCAACTGTAGACCGGATTTATGTCCATCACCTGGAAGGTGACTTCGAAGATTTGTGGTCCAATTAGGATAGGAAGATCAACTTCTCCTATCACGGTTCTCCTGGATCCGTCAAATGCCTTGAGTATAAGAGAGGTTGGTCTCATGGTAGCACCTTGATATCCCAGCTTGGCCAAAGTCCTTTTAGGCATTATGTTGAGTGTTGATCCCGTGTCAACAAGAACTCGGGACATCGTATCTTCTTCACACTTGACTAACACATGCAAGACACGATTGTGCTTACGCTTCTCAACTGTCAGGTCATTATCATCAAAGCTCAAAGTGTTGCAGGCGGTGATATTTGCTACAACGGAGTCAAACTGCCCTACTGTAATATCTTTAGTGACGTGGGCCTATGTCAGGATTTTGAGCAATGCCTGGCGGTGTGCTGGAGAACTTAAAAGCAAAGCCATGACCGAGATCTTGGAGGGTGTTTGATTTAATTGGTCCACCACCCTATAATCGCTTCGTCGAATGATTCTCAAGAATTCTTCTTCATCGTTCTTGAGACTTTCTTTTCCTCTAACTAAAGGTTCTTCGGTGGTGGTTGTCTCTGGAACAGGCTTCTGAGGAACAGGCGTCTTTTGAACAGAAACTGCTGGTGGAGGAGCCTCGTTGTATGTTCGAGGTTGATAGACACGACCACTCCGGGTCATTTTGCTTCCACTGGCAATGTTGGCCACACTTAATGGTTTCTTTTCTTTGAAAATCCCTTCACACCATGAATAGTCTTGTTTTTGTGTCACGACTCTTGGATGAGGCTTGGATCCTCCCCTTGGCTCAAACCTAGTCTGTCCCCTCCCGAATTTCGGGGGTGCATCATCACGAAATACTGGCCCAACGTTCTTGTAGTTTTTGTTACTGTTATCATCTCTGAATACGGCTCCTTTGTTGGGATCTCCTGGTATGTTAAACACAGGCTCAATGACTGCCACATCTTCTTCCTTTTTCCGGTGGGCAATTTCTATCATTCCCTGTTCAATCATAGCCCGAATGTCTTTTTTCACAGCGTCACAACCCTCAGGATTCAGCATACATTCTTTGCAATCTTCGTGAGATGTCTTGAGTGACCACGACTGAGCGAGGCGTTTGTGTAGGTCTGCTAGTGGCACCTTGATCTCACCAACAGTAGTAACTTTCTTATCTTCTGACCCCTCCCCTTCTTCAGTAATGGCGTTGACTCCATCATGATTTGGAAGAGGGTTGCTCTTAACGTTGGACGGATTATCTTCAAAGGATAGAATTCTCTTTTCAATAAGTTCACGAACTAGGTGCTGAAGGGCGAAGCAACCTTCGAGATCGTGGCCTGGAGCATTCTCATGAAATGGGCAGCGAGCATTTGCATCGTAATAGAATGGGAGTGGATTAGGTGGAGCACCTAATTTTCTTGTTTTAACCAACCCTCTTTCTATTAGCATGGGAAACAGGTCGGTGTAACTCATTGGAATAGGCTGTATCTTTGGCCTATTTGCTTGATAATTTGCCCTTGAGGCCCTGTTCTGAGGTTGTTGACCCTGCGGCTGCTGGTATTGTTGTTGATTATTGGTGCGATAATGTTGCTGACTGCCAGGCTGATACTGGTGTTGATTGCTGAACGCCCCAGGTTGGGGACCATGCTGTGAAGAAGGTTGAAAAACCGGGGTCACTGCCGCTATATATGATGGTTGGTACTGTGGGTGATGGCTTCATGAGCTTTATACTTTCTTTCCATATGTGATTGCACTCACCTCTCCCTCTTTCTTTTTGTGGAACGTGCTGACTGGCTTATTTGTCGTGCTGGCGCTTGAGGTAACATTTGGAGTGGTCACTTTTCCACTCTTTAAACCTGCTTCCACCTTGACTCCCACTGCCACAATATCAGAGAAATTTGTTGTAACGCTGCTGATCAAACGTTCATAGAATTCTGGTCGAACTGTATCCACAAACCAGTCTGCCAACTCCTTCTCATTAAGGGGAGGCTTTACTTGTGCTGCAGTTCCGCGCCATCTTTACGCATACTCCTTGAAGGTTTCAGTATTTTTCTGCGTCATGTTGAGAAGCTGACGGCGGTCGGGAGCTAGGTCCATGTTGTACTTGTACTGTTGAATAAAAGCATCTGAAAGGTCTTGGAAATTATGAATTTTAGCTTGACCTAAACCGAGATACCACTTAGCCGAAGCCCCTTTAAGACTATCTTGGAAACAGTGAACTAACAATTTAACATTTTCAATATGCGAAGCCATCCGCCTACACTACATGATTAGGTGCTCCTTAGGACAAGTGGTCCCCTCATATTTGTCGAAGATTGGCATTTTAAATTTCTGAGGAAACACCAATCCAGATACCAGACATAGATCATTGGCATCAGATCCAAAGACATGATTTCCTTCAATGACCCTCATCCTTTTGGCCATGATGTCCATCTCCACTCTTAATTTTTCGTGTTTTTCGTCCTCAGCTTCAGACCCATCGGGTATATCAAAGATTGGCTGTTGATTGGTGAAGACTGGTCGTATTGTGGTAGGTCCACCTGCTTGAGTGAAAATAGGGTTTCTGATTGTTGTATCGAACAAAGGATTGAGACCTGAAGACTGCATGTTGTTGAAAGGTGGCACAAAATCCCGGGATATGCCATAGGGAAACTCTGCCGAAGTAACAGGAGCTATTGTGACATTGGCTGCTGCTGTGGCAACTTCGGAGATCACTGTAGGTTGCGTATCCATTTTGGCTTTGATTACGTTGAGGACTTCCATGATCTAGTTGACGTCCCTGTCGCTACTGCGAAAATCGGCGCCGGCTGAACAGAAGAGTCGCCACCGTGCGTTATTTATCCCAACGGAGGGAAAGGAAATGCTCGAAGTAAACCTAACGCAAAGAAGGGAAAAGGTATGGTCATCGCAACCAAAACCTGGATTCGGGAGTCGGTTACGCTAGGGGAAGGTATTAGCACCCCTCACGTCCATCGTACTCGATGGGATCCACGCTTGTTTGGTTTGTACGGATTACACTTCTATCTAAACTAAAGGATGAGGTCTGAAAAGAAAAGAAAACATGACTCGGCAAAGCATCGCACTTTATGCCTACGTATTCCCGTCTGGAACGAGAAATCAGAGTCAACATAGTTCGCCTAACTACGGGTGAAGGTGGAGAAGGTTGCTCGCTAGGATATCGCATCCTATGCCTACGTACTTTCATACAGCATGAAAGATCAGAGCGAACGTAGTTCGGGCTACGTACGACACAAGCTGTTCAAGTATCTTTTATGAAAAATCTCACCTTAAACAAGGGTTTTCTTATTTCAAAAAGGTTGATGTTTGTTCAAATCTTTTGACGGAAGAAATGAATTGATTTTGTTATAACCTTTATTAATGTTTTTCTGTTGTTTTGAAGAAAGAAAAGATGACACTCTACAAATCCTAGGGTTGAAAAGGGAATAAAATCTACCCTAATGTTATCATACATGGGTTAGCTCCTAATGTCTATCACATCCTCCCTTGAACAAGGAAGAATGGAAGTCCTACGGGAAAGGAAAACGAAAGGGAGAAACGGAAATACAAGTAATAACCACATACAAGTGAACATGAATATAGCAATGGTAAATGCAATGCAAAGGAGGGAGGACGGTCCGTCTCAACCTCAATCCCATTCATGGATGGAATAAGAAAATATCAAGTGATCATATGCAAAGAATCGAGTGAAACCTCCGAATGAAACGCGTAATCCACTATTTGGAATCGCAACGTGCTATCATGCAAACAAGTCGATAATTGGGCAAGATACACATACAAATAACAGCCACCTAAGGGGTCTTCAAATACCTCTAACCTATCTATAATAAGAAATATAAACCACGGCGTTCACCACGCAAACACAAATCGGCCGTTGGAGCCTTAACAAAAATAAAGTCCGTCCGGAAGTCCAAATTACAAGTTCGAATACAAAACATAAGAAAAATAGAAAAAGGTGCTAAAAAATTCAAATAAAAATCTCCAATGCCCTACATCAAGCCAAAAACCAGGGGTGAGAGATACCACAAAAATATCCAAAGATAAATGGTCAAATAAGATGGAAACATTGCAAGATATCTCATGTATACCAAAGGAAAGATTAAAGTGGAGCATGTTAAAGAAAGCATCCAAAACCAATTAAAATAGTACAATAAAATTCCCATAAAAATATATCACAATACCTCAACGTGTGTATGAGATCCATGCAAAAGGATTGACATTTAAATTGTGTTTTGATAGGTCAAAGAAATTCAACAAAATGATAGCACCAGCATTGGCCTTTTTATGACGACCAAAATGTAAAAAATCCAAAGAAAATGTCAAAAAATGTTAAAATTATAATTCCAGTTTTATTAAATCCTAGACATCTTAAAGATTCAGCACAAATAAATGGGGATCAAAAAGACTAATTTTCCTATTTTTTATGATTATTTGAAGTCAGCATATAAAACAGAAAAAATAAAAGAAACATGGCAATAGGAAAATAAAAGAAAATAACATGAATAAATAAAAGTGGCATGAGGCTTATGTGGCCGATTGCGTGGCGCAGTGAGAGGCGTTGGATGAATGGAAGAAACCTTGACTTGAAAATGCATCCGACGGTGTTAACACCTTCTTCTCCAAATCAAAATTTTCAACTTTGTGAGTAGTAACCCGCAGCTCCATGAACATGAGTTTTTTGCTACTTTGAAGCACCATAACTCCATCAATAATTATCCGTTTCGCACAAAATTTTGGTCAAACTTGAAGGAAAAAAATCAAGGAATCCAAATATGGTCTTAGATTTTCTTGAAACTCTCTCTAACTCCCAAAACGTGGCACCTCAAGAAAAACTCAAGAACCAAAAATTGTCATAAAACCCATCTTTTTTGTACTAGAATTCATGTAGGAGATGAGAGCAATGTAATGCAACAACAATAATGCAAGAAAGACTCATAAATCATGAGTTATGTCGAATTCTTTATACCTCCGAAAAATGGCTTATGGAGCTTCACTCGATCACCAATTCTTTGAGAAAATGATGTGGACACGTCCTATAATTGATGAGGAAGGTGTTTGAATAGAAAGAAAGGAATGAATTGATGGAAAACAAAAAATCAATTTTTCACTTGGAGCTCACTTTAATGGAGTTGTGTAGCTTAGTTCATGCATCAATTATGGCCAAAAAAGTGTTGAATCAATTGTAAGAATGATAAGGAATGTATTTGCAATGGTGGAATGAACCAAAAGTGGGAGAAAAATGGAATTGAAAATTTGAGTTTTCAAGTGTAAAAAAATGTGGGAAAAATGGAAAAATGGTGAAGAGAAAAATGAAGATTCAATATGATTTGCAAATGGAGAAAATGGATTCAACATCCACTATCACCAACCTTTACTCTTAATGATCTCAATCCAATATATAGGAGAGCATGGAAAGATCTAGAGTCTTCTAGATCAATCTAGGATGATTCTAGAAACTTCATGAATTTCTCATGATATGGTATTTTGATGTCTCGTGATATCTCACTTCAATCCACTAACAGCCCCTTAACCACCTTTTAAAATCTCTTTTCATGACAAATTGGAGTGATATGAGTGAAAAACAAGGGATTCCTTTGCCTTATGTTGAGTTTCTCACATGTACCTTATTATGCAAGTAATGGAATTACAAAACAAGTCCATTTTTTAACCCTCAAATCAAAATTGTGGCTGAACCAAAGTCTTTAAAATATTCCTTAGACTCAATTTGATATA
Organism: Lathyrus sativus; assembly: GCA_963859935.3. Lineage (NCBI taxonomy): Eukaryota > Viridiplantae > Streptophyta > Magnoliopsida > Fabales > Fabaceae > Lathyrus > Lathyrus sativus. Next base: position 166,386,302 of record OZ012735.1, on the reverse strand, counting down.
TTACATGACCCATTTTGGATTTATAGATTGCCCAAACCAAATTTCCATTTGAACTTTTTCAAGTTATATGCCATTTTTTAAGTCATTTTTACCAACTTTTGTCAATTCTTTCTACAAGCTTTTCCAACATGCCATGACCTCTTTTCTAGGCTTAAAATGTCATTTTGAACAACTTTGATGTTGTGAAGTTTTTCATTTGAAGCATCCTTGTATGAGTTTTAGGCATACGCTAAGAATGACATATAATTCCACTTTCCCAAAATACCCCTGACTTGCACAAACTATAACTTGAGCTTCACAAATCAGATGAAGGCATACCATACCTTTTTGGAAAGGGGAGATCATGAAGAACAACCCTTATGTTTGCCAAGAATTCATTTGAAAACTCCTTGAAGGTCAAAAGTTGCTTGGATGACAGACAACTTTCACAAACAAATTTTAGTGTCCTCAGATGACCTGTAACTTGCAAGAACTATAACTTGAGTTCTATAAATCACCTTGATGACTTCCACCACTCAAATTAAAGCTATGAAGATACTCTACAAGTTTCATGCGGACCAGAAATTCATATGAAGCTTGCATCTTGAGTTACACTGCTTTGAAGTTGGACCCAAATCAGGGGATTTTACACTGAAACCCTAATTTGGTAACTCCTCTTCTCCTTGACTCCTGTTGATTTTTCTTTGGCACAACACCACATCCATGTCCATATAGCAAATAATGAATCCCACATCCTTCAAATGAGCCTTGATACCTTTCAAATCAAGTCCTTGACCTAGGATTGACCTAGATGAAACCCTAGTTGACTGTCTTCAACTGAGGCTCTTGTAATCATTCCAATGACTTGGTTACTCCTCAAAAATGATCATCTAGGCTCTTCATAACATCCATACACACCTCATGCTCTTGGCTCATAGCTCATACTTCCTCTGATGATCCCCAAACAACCTCAAGATAGGAGAGAACCCCATGATTGATCTGTCAACTCTTCAAGACTCAAATTCTTCCCTGATGACATGAATAGTCTTGAATATGAATGAAACCCTATGAATATGCCTCTTGAGACAAGAATAGCACTTGATCCCCTGTTAAGATATCTTGCCTATGTTATGCAATGCAGATGAATACACTATGTACATGATGCCAATGCAAATGACTATGCAATTGAAACATAAACCTAGGTTAGAAAAGGTTGGGCAAATTTTGGGGTGCAACAGCTGCCCCTATTCAAGCGACTTGGACCCGACGGGATGAAGAGCGCGCAGCCTTCAGACATTCGAGGTACGAGACGGTTGAATACGAAAGAACCCGGAAATTTGCCAACCGCAAAAATAAATTGCGTATACGACTACTGCTTGGGAAAAATATCATTCAGAAAACCGAATCCGGTTGTCACGGCAACAACTGATCAATTATCTGATAAGAACTGACTTGATTTTGTCCTCAACTACCTGTGTGACGCCACAGGCCTTGAATCCACAATTAATTCCAAATTTTGATACAATAAGCATGCATCGAGCCAAAGGACCACGTCGAAAACACAAAAGTCTTGACCTTCGTTGGTAGAGAAACAAACAAAATGCTACGTAAAGCGCGAATCACGCATCCGGTGACTTAAACAAGTTACTCTGCGGGATACATCTCCAACGACACAGATACTTGAACAAATAATTCCGCAGGGAGCCACTCCGTTAGCACGGGTAATGATTCTGCCAACACCGATAATAATTCCTTTGACAAAAGGTAACAACTCCATCGACCAGGATAACAAACTGCCTCAAACAAGGCATAATAACTCCTCAAACCAGGGTGTAACTCCATCACCCAGGGTGACAACTCCCTCAACCAGGGTAATAACTCCTTCAACCAGGGCAACAACTCCCTCAACCAGGGTAATAACTCCTTCAACCAGGGTATAACTCCTTCAACCAGGGTATAACTCCTTCAACCAGGGCATAACTCCTTCAACCAGGGTATAACTCCTTCAACCAGGGTATAACTCCTTCAACCAGGGTAATAACTCCTTCAACCAGGGTATAACTCCTTCAACCAGGGTATAACTCCTTCAACCAGGGTATAACTCCTTCAACCAGGGTAATAACTCCTTCAACCAGGGTATAACTCCTTCAACCAGGGTATAACTCCTTCAACCAGGGTATAACTCCTTCAACCAGGGTAATAACTCCTTCAACCAGGGTATAACTCCTTCAACCAGGGTAATAACTCCTTCAACCGGGGTAATAACTCCTTCAACCAGGGTATAACTCCTTCAACCAGGGTATAACTCCTTCAACCAGGGTAATAACTCCTTCAACCAGGGTATAACTCCTTCAACCGGGGTATAACTCCTTCAACCAGGGTAATAACTCCGAAGGTTTAATCCACAAGATTCTTGTAACAACAATCCGAAGAAAACTCTACTGGGGTAATTCTGACGACAGCCGTCAAACACCTACTTCGACGACAGGTAGTAATTTCAAGATTTTCAATACTGACGTGACAACAGTCTGAAGAAAACTTCGCTGGGGAAGAAGAGAAGCTTAACCAAGCAACTCTGCTAGGGGTCCACATGATAGGACGAACACGATTACTGCTCACCTTGCGCCACAAATCCGACTATCCGAACATCTTCCTGAATCATAATCTCAATTATCTGCAGGGGAAAACAAACATCTGAAACCAACGAGGTAACCAACCTGGTTTATGTTTCTGAATACGTATGTTCGATAATGACGTAAGGTTTCCATATAGCATGGAAATGCTATGTATTTAGGTAAAATGCAAAGTATGATGATGCATGCTTATGCAAAGAGTTACTTCAGCAAAATAAATGCTGAAGACCAAACTGGATCCGCTGGGGATAATCGGATATCACAGAATTATTCCAGCCAAAATAAATGCTGGAAAAGTGAAACCAACTCCGCTGAGGAAGAACATATGTGCCAAGTATGATTGGACTCCTCTGGGGAAAACAGACGGAGTCTTCCTGCGTACTAATGAAGATTGGATTTGAAACTGACGCGCCAACACGGACGGGCCTTACAGTGATTGCCAATACATTTTTCTGGTTGAAGAATCGGAAGACAGTAACATGACCTCCCGACATTCGTCTCACACTTTAAGATTGACTGAATCTGCTCGAATAGCTCTGAGTAGCTCTGATGATACGGAGAAGAACAATTCCTTCGCTTCTGATATGCCCCGGCCTGTGGGACCTCTGTGGGGATAGTCCTCAAAAGGGAATCTGAACATTTGTACCCCGTTGGTCTGATATGAACTGCCCCAGCATTCTGAACTTCGGAGAAATACTTCACACCAAATGCCCCCCGAGTAAAGAATAACTTCTGCGCTCTTAAGATGGCCTGCCCCTGATTGCAATGACTTTGCCCCTGATTAGCTGATCCAGAGCAGTACCTCCAACTATGAGAGATTTACCGAATCTCAACTCGATTGCCCTAGAGTAACTGACTTTGAATGGCTGACCTGACTGGGGAGCACTTAATGGCTTGCCCCGGCTTGCGGAGCATTCGGGCGCTCTGCATTCTATCCTGACCATACTTTCCACTGTAGGAAACTTTTCTGCTGTCAAGCGCTTACTCGCAAGTAAAACAAGTTGTTCTGCGTAAAAGACGTATTAATGCAACACATATGATAGTTTTGACATCCAATCTGTTCACTGGGAGAAGGGAAAAACAGTTTATAGCATATAATGCACAAAACATTTATCAACATCAATACCAACATGGTAAGAGGAACCCTTTCAGGAGTCAGAATCGACGCGACCTTTACCGAAGTATGCTTTCGAAACAACCTGCTTCAATTAGGACTTTTGAAGGTTATAACGTGGTCAGGTTCACGGTTTTGAAGGAAAGGATAAAGGCTCCAAGTTTATTTTAACCCACCCATTCTCCTTGATGTTCTCCGATCCTTTGTCCAACTAATTCGACCTTAGCACTCACCTCTCAGAGGCTGAAAGATATGAGTGATAGTTCGAGAAATTATGATTGTTGGGAGTGACAGCCACTCACCTTTCGTCTTTGACACTTGAGGTCACACGACTCGTATTTCATTTGAGGATTTTTCCATCCTTTCATCATTTTTTCTTTTCATATCCCTAACTTTTGCCTGGACTGACTCTTTTGAGTTCTTTTGGTTTTTTGAGTCCAGCGGGATGCCCTCATTTTTGCCTAAGTCAATTGTTTTCTTTTCTTGACTTAGCGGGCTTTTGATTTTTTTCTCTTTTTTCTTTCGAACAAGTCGTGTGACGCTGGTTGTCTGACTCTTTGGGGAATGATGTGACTGTTTCACTCCTAATGCTGAACCATTGTGGTTTCTTAGGCACGACCTCTAGAGGTGTGACTGATCCTCAAACGGACACTCCTTTTGCAACTTGAACGCTCGGTCAAATTAGCTAACACCTACCCTGCCCCAGGTTAAGATTGAGGGTTTTTCATTTGCAGAAAGAAACTCCTACTACAAGGCTCAAAAGGGTAGACAAGGGATTATCTTCCTTATAACTCCGGTGTTTAGGGATTTGAAACAATGCCTGTACATCATCAACAGGTTTTATTTCAAAAGCATACAATCAGAAGCTGCATGTCGTTCATTTTCGTCATCCTCCCCAGATTCCTCTTAACCAGGTGTTGGACATTTATAAAAACAATTAGTGAACACGAATGGATTTAATCAAAACATGCATATTTAATTCATTATCATCAATTGAAATGAAAACAACAAGTTTTACGAACAAGATTGCAATTTAAACATGAAAGAAACTACAAACGTAAAGAAATGACAAGATAAAACAAAGAAAAATGCCAGCTTCCGAGAATCGGGCTTTCACATCTGTCCTGCTGCTGAACCAGCTATCTTCACAGTCAGTTATTAGAGGCAGCCTGCCACTGTTCTGATCTACTTTTAACGGCCCACCCGAACTATAGAACTCCTCTTTGTCCACCATACTCCAGCCTATTCATGGTTTGGCATTGGTTGTTGTGTAATATTGGGCCCTTCCGTACCAAAATTAATAGCAGTGCTATCAAGCAAATCTTGCACTTTATGCTTGAAAGCGTGGCAGTTTTCGATATTATGGTCGGGTGCCCCAGAGTGGAATTCACAATGCTCATTAGCGTTATAACTGGGTGGGGGTATCCCTGTCGGAGGAGCCATCGTTCTTTTCTCGACCAACTGTAACCGTAACAAATTCTGTAGAAGCTCAGCGTACGATACTGGCGGCGGATCAAATACCCTTTTCGGCTTCCCGTTCTGAATTCTTCGCTGAGCCGGATGTTGTTGCCCCTGCTGCTGCGGCTGTTGCTGATGTTGCGCGGGGATTGTCACACTTGCAACTTTTTGCGGTTGGTATTGCCTCCATCCCCTATTTCTTCCCCGAGAGCTACATACCGAATTGGCATCTTCCTGTTTTCTACCCCCAAAAGCTTTCTTATTGCTTCCAGCTGAAGCAGACTCTCCCGCTTGAATCTTACCGATTTTTATCCCGTTTTCTATACGCTCCCCCATCAGGATCAACTCGGAGAAGGTACTCATTGAGAAGTTGAGCAGCCGGTCATAGTACATTCCTGAGAATGTCCCTATGAACAAGTCCATCATTTCACGCTCCACCATAGGAGGTTGTACTCTGGCAGCCAAATCACGCCATCTCTGGGTGTATTCTTTGAAGCTTTCACCGAGCTTCTGAGAGAGGCTTTGCAGCTGAACCCGGTTAGGGGCGAGATCGCTGTTGTATTGGTAATGCTTCACGAAAGCTTCCGCTAGCTCTTTCCAGCTTTTTATCTGTGTTGGCTCTAGGCTCATATACCATTCCAGCGACGGCCCTGACAAGCTGTCCTGGAAGAAATGCATGAGCATCTTTTCGTCGTCTGAATACGCGGACATCCTCCTGTAAAATGAACGAACATGTACCCTCGGGCACGTGTCCCCTTTATATTTATCAAAAGATGGCGCTTTGAATTTCAGAGGTACCCTCAACCCTGGGACTAACCCCATATTTGACATATCCAGCCCAAGAGCATTCTGGCTGGCCAATCCGTTCACCTTTTCTTCTAGCAATCTCATCCGATGGTTGTCATCCCTAGCTCTTTCATAACCCTCATTCTGACCAGAGAACACATCCTCCTGGCGATCCTCCCAGCGAGGTACTGCATCATATCCAACATAATCTGCATCACGGCCCGGACCCGTTTGGAAGTACCTGGGGTCATACCTCAGATTACCCATCTCTTGAGCGTTGTATGCACCAGTTCCATATCCAAGATTGCCGTAACCATAGCCACCAAACCCAGCCTTGGCGCCAACCATGCTGCCATACCCCATGTTCACACCATTGAAGCCCTGGTTACCATTGATACCATTCATTCTGACATTCTCAACGCCCCCATTAAAACCCTGGTTAACATTACCCACAAATACCCCAGCAGTATCTGTATTGGAATTCATATTACCGGCGTTCCCCCCTCCACCTACAGGACCAGTTTCTCCAGCATTCAAACCGTTTACGGGAATAACATCAGCACTTTGACGATTCTCAACTCGGGGAGAAGCAACAATATTTTCACCATGCGGTGTCCCGTTGTTTTCAGCCCGTGCGACTATCGGTTGAACCAGATTCTGCAGCTGCTCTTGTCCTTTGGCGATGGTCTCCATGGTTTGCATGAGCAGGGCCATCCTGTCACGCATCTCTTGCATTTCACTCTGCACGTTGTCCATGATCTTCTTGTGATTAGTTCTGGTAGAGTAACGGTGGACCCGCTTTTCTGCAATCCTGAAAATACCTCATCATCCGCAAGGGCAATCAAACTCAATATAGAATTCACATCCGGAGTGGGCAGCTTATACGCAACTATCTTCCGCACACCACCCATATCAACAATCAGAAGTCCGGAGCACTAGAACAGGGAAGTATGTAATGCACCTGCAGCACAGACACACGTTAATGAAATGCAATGATAAATGGGTATGCAAACAATGCAATGCAAACAGCTGCAACAGGGGATCAAGTGCCCTGAATAAGAAGCCCAAGTCACACCAAGAACAGGTCTCAGACAGACCCTCCAATACTTATCAAACCCGGGTCTCAGACAGACCTCACAAAGAACTCCAGCCTGGTCTCGGATAGACCCAATAATATAACCCACACCTGGTCTCTGACAGACCTAGTAACAGTCCACAAAATATCCACAATCCTGTATCTCATGAGAAAATAAACCGGTAGTCTGAAGGTCAAGTTACCTGCATGCCCCAAGTCCCTCTCATAGGTAGATGTCCCTATAACTGGCACAAGGTACGGCATCCTATGCGGTCGTTGGCGTCACAGACTTTCAGGGTTGATGATACGATTCCCAGAAGGAGTGGCATCATCAAATCCTAAAGAGGCCTCACTTAGCCAACTTCCAAATGATCGGTCTCCGGAGTCGACAATCCAACTAACCAACAGCCCACTGCACCCAAAGGGTGAAACAGGAAGTTAACTAGAAGGACCTCGTCCGAGCGTAGATTTCGCGGGAAGCTAGTACATGCAAAGCATGCACACCCCCACTAATCTCTACTCTAATTCTAGGTGCACTCAAGCCCAGGTCCAGCTTATCTCTCAATCATAGAACCCCCATCAAACCCACAATACAACAATAACCATGATAATATAATGCTGAAAGGTAAATACAGAAATGTAAATCCATACAAAGCCCACGACGGGAAAACAAGCGCTAGGATTGACTCGCGTAGGGAACCGTTGGATCTCCCCAGCAGAGTCGCCAGCTGCTGGGGATGACCCAGGCAGCTAGGAAGAAAATCCAAGGCGAGACTCGCATAGGGAACCATCGCAGTCCCCAGCAGAGTCGCCAGCTGTCGCTACTGCGAAAATCGGCGCCGGCTGAACAGAAGAGTCGCCACCGTGCGTTATTTATCCCAACGGAGGGAAAGGAAACGCTCGAAGTAAACCTAACGCAAATACGGGAAAAGGTATGGTCATCGCAACCAAAACCTGGATTCGGGAGTCGGTTACGCAAGGGGAAGGTATTAGCACCCCTCACGTCCATCGTACTCGATGGGATCCACGCTTGTTTGGTTTGTACGGATTACACTTCTATCTAAACTAAAGGATGAGGTCTGAAAAGAAAAGAAAATATGACTCGGCAAAGCATCGCACTTTATGCCTACGTATTCCCGTCTGGAACGAGAAATCAGAGTCAACGTAGTTCGCCTAACTACGGGTGAAGGTGGGGAAGGTTGCTCGCTAGGATATCACATCATATGCCTACGTACTTTCATACAGCATGAAAGATCAGAGCAAACGTAGTTCGGGCTACGTACGACACAAGCTGTTCAAGTATCTTTTATGAAAAATCTCACCTTAAACAAGGGTTTTCTTATTGCAAAAAGGTTGATGTTTGTTCAAATCTTTTGACGGAAGAAATGAATTGATTTTGTTATAACCTTTATTAATGTTTTTCTGTTGTTTTGAAGAAAGAAAAGATGACACTCTACAAATCCTAGGGTTGAAAAGGGAATAAAATCTACCCTAATGTTATCATACATGGGTTAGCTCCTAATGTCTATCACATCCTCCCTTGAACAAGGAAGAATGGAAGTCCTACGGGAAAGGAAAACGAAAGGGAGAAACGGAAATACAAGTAATAACCGCATACAAGTGAACATGAATATAGCAATGGTAAATGCAATGCAAAGGAGGGAGGACGGTCCGTCTCAACCTCAAGCCCATTCATGGATGGAATAAGAAAATATCAAGTGATCATATGCAAAGAATCGAGTGAAACCTCCGAATGAAACGCGTAATCCACTATTTGGAATCGCAACATGCTATCATGCAAACAAGTCGATAATTGGGCAAGATACACATACAAATAACAGCCACCTAAGGGGTCTTCAAATACCTCTAACCTATCTATAATAAGAAATATAAACCACGGCGTTCACCACGCAAACACAAATCGGCCGTTGGAGCCTTAACAAAAATAAAGTCCGTCCGGAAGTCCAAACTACAAGTTCGAATACAAAACATAAGAAAAATAGCAAAAGGTGCTAAAAAATTCAAATAAAAATCTCCAATGCCCTACATCAAGTCACAAACCAGGGGTGAGAGATACCACAAAAATATCCAAAGATAAATGGTCAAATAAGATGGAAACATTGCAAGATATCTCATGTATACCAAAGGAAAGATTAAAGTGGAGCATGTTAAAGAAAGCATCAAAAACCAATTAAAATGGTACAATAAAATTCCCACAAAAATATATCACAATACCTCAACGTGTGTATGAGATCCCTGCAAAAGAATTGACATTTAAATTTTGTTTTGATAGGTCAAAGAAATTCAACAAAATGATAGCACCAGCATTGGCCTTTTTATGACGACCCAAATGTAAAAAATCCAAAGAAAATGTCAAAAAATGGTAAAATTATAATTCCAGTTTTATTAAATCCTAGACATCTTAAAGATTCAGAAAAAAAAAATGGGGATCCAAAAGACTAATTTTCCTATTTTTTATGATTATTTGAAGTCAGCATATAAAACAGAAAAAATAAAAGAAACATGGCAATAGGAAAATAAAAGAAAATAACATGAATAAATAAAAGTGACATGAGGCTTATGTGGCCGATTGCGTGGCGCAGTGAGAGGCGTTGGATGAATGGAAGAAAACTTGACTTGAAAATGCATCCGACGGTGTTAACACCTTCTTCTCCAAATCAAATTTTTCAACTTTGTGAGTAGTAACTCGCAGCTCCATGAACATGAGTTTTTTGCTACTTTGAAGCACCATAACTCCATCAATAATTATCCGTTTCGCACAAAATTTTGGTCAAACTTGAAGGAAAAAAATCAAGGAATCCAAATATGGTCTTAGATTTTCTTGAAACTCTCTCTAACTCCCAAAACGTGGCACCTCAAGAAAAACTCAAGAACCAAAAATTGTCATAAAACCCATCTTTTTTGTACTAGAATCCATGTAGGAGATGAGAGCAATGTAATGCAACAACAATAATGCAAGAAAGACTCATAAATCATGAGTTATGTCGAATTCTTTATACCTCCGAAAAATGGCTTATGTAGCTTCACTCGATCACCAATTCTTTGAGAAAATGATGTGGACACGTCCTATAATTGATGAGGAAGGTGTTTGAATGGAAAGAAAGGAGTGAATTGATGGAAAACAAAAAATCAATTTTTCACTTGGAGCTCACTTTAATGGAGTTGTGTAGCTTAGTTCATGCATCAATTATGGCTAAAAAAGTGTTGAATCAATTGTAAGAATGATAAGGAATGTATTTGCAATGGTGGAATGAACCAAAAGTGGGAGAAAAATGGAATTGAAAATTTGAGTTTTCAAGTGTAAAAAAATGTGGGAAAATGGAAAAATGGTGAAGAGAAAAATGAAGATTCAATATGATTTGCAAATGGAGAAAATGGATTCAACATCCACTATCACCAACCTTTACTCTTAATGATCTCAATCCAATATATAGGAGAGCATGGAAAGATCTAGAGTCTTCTAGATCAATCTAGGATGATTCTAGAAACTTCATGAAATTCTCATGATATGGTATTTTGATGTCTCGTGATATCTCACTTCAATCCACTAACAGCCCCTTAACCACCTTTTAAAATCTCTTTTCATGACAAATTAGAGTGATATGAGTGAAAAACAAGGGATTCCTTTGCCTTATGTTGAGTTTCTCACATGTACCTTATTATGCAAGTAATGAAATTACAAAGCAAGTCCATTTTTTAACCCTCAAATCAAAATTGTGGCTGAACCAAAGTCTTTAAAATATTCCTTAGACTCAATTTGATATATTACATGACCCATTTTGGATTTATAGATTGCCCAAACCAAATTTCCATTTGAACTGTTTCAAGTTATATGCCATTTTTTAAGTCATTTTTACCAACTTTTGTCAATTCTTGCTACAAGCTTTTCCAACATGCCATGACCTCTTTTCTAGGCTTAAAATGTCATTTTGAACAACTTTGATGTTGTGAAGTTTTTCATTTGAAGCATCCTTGTATGAGTTTTAGGCATACGCTAAGAATGACATATAATTCCACTTTCCCAAAATATCCCTGACTTGCACAAACTATAACTTGAGCTTCACAAATCAAATGAAGGCATACCATACCTTTTTGGAAAGGGGAGATCATGAAGAACAACCCTTATGTTTTCCAAGAATTCATTTGAAAACTCCTTGAAGGTCAAAAGTTGCTTGGATGACAGACAACTTTCACAGACAAATTTTAGTGTCCTCAGATGACCTGTAACTTGCAAGAACTATAACTTGAGTTCTATAAATCACCTTGATGACTTCCACCACTCAAATTAAAGCTATGAAGATACTCTACAAGTTTCATGCGGACCAGAAATTCATATGAAGCTTGCATCTTGAGTTACACTGCTTTGAAGTTGGACCCAAATCAGGGGATTTTACACTGAAACCCTAATTTGGTAACTCCTCTTCTCCTTGACTCCTGTTGATTTTTCTTCGGCACAACACCACATCCATATCCATATAGAAAATAATGAATCCCACATCCTTCAAATGATCCTTGATACCTTTCAAATCAAGTCCTTGACCTAGGATTGACCTAGATGAAACCCTAGTTGACTGTCTTCAACTGAGGCTCTTGTAATCATTCCAATGACTTGGTTACTCCTCAAAAATGATCATCTAGGCTCTTCATAACATCCATACACACCTCATGCTCTTGGCTCATAGCTCATACTTCCTCTGATGATCCCCAAACAACCTCAAGATAGGAGAGAACCCCATGATTGATCTGTCAACTCTTCAAGACTCAAATTCTTCCGTGATGACATGAATAGTCTTGAATATGAATGAAACCCTCTGAATATGCCTCTTGAGACAAGAATAGCACTTGATCCCCTATTAAGATATCTTGCCTATGCTATGCAATGCAGATGAATACACTATGTACATGATGCCAATGCAAATGACTATGCAATTGAAACATAAACCTAGGTTAGAAAAGGTTGGGAAAATTTTGGGGTGCAACAGTCCCCTTTGATCCCTTCAATGTTATTATCCATTTGATCGAACCTTTGGTCGTTATCTGCCATCTTCTTTTGAGCTTGGGACCGTGTGTTGTATCTGTGGGTACTCAGCGTGACTCCTTATCTCCTCTCTCTGTACAAGAACAAAGGATGAGCTGCGGAATCCCAAATGCAGGACTGATGTAGGATGTCATGCAAATGCAAATGCGGATGCATAAACCATTCAAGGAAACTCAAAATTTTCATTTACAAACAAAAAGTTAGACCAACATGTAGCGACATACTTTAAAAGCGTTTTTTCATTTGACAGCTGGAAATCTATTACAATAGAGTGGCCTTTGCTAAAAAGCAAGACTTTTCTTACAAGGAAAATGAAAGTAAATGTAACAAACAGGATTTCAATCCTTTTTAGGGAAAGCAGGGAAATGGTGAAACAAAGATCAATCTAACAAGACGACCCTTATCCTTCTTGGACTCTGACATGAACTTGATCCTGGCGGATAATCTCCCACAGGTCTTCGTTTTCTCTTTGTGCTTTGACCAAAGCGTATCTTAGTTCTTCCCTAGTTGCGGGGACCTCAGGCTCCATGGTTATCTCATAGTCATGAGTGTAGAACATGATTAAGGCAATTTCCTTTTACCATAGTAGGTACCCCCTGGTGGTTAAACAGCTTGCATTCTCCATTGGAGTTGGGCCCATGAGGTACGGATCTCTTTGAGCGTATTGAGCATTTTCTTCTAGTTCTTGGTTGCGACCTGTCTCACAGAAGCGAGGCCTCAACAGTTCTGGTTCAGGCTCTGGCCCGGTAGGATACCCATGTTGACGCCGAGCAAGAATAAGATTATAAGTGATCACCCCTTCTATCCCAATGAGAGGCACATTGGGGAAATCTCCGTAGCTAGAAATCATGACTTAGTCACCAATGCTGGTGTCATACCATGTGATATCATGGTGTCTGAGAGTGATAAGTTTAGAAACCTATGCGCTTTTGGTAGGAAGCCTCCAAAGGATATGGGTCCTTGGCAGATGAGAAGTAAACCATCGGTCGAGTAGTGCAAGACAGCATGAGAATCGTCCACAATCGTACAAGGCGAAACAGTGAATGACTACATAAGTGTCAGCCAGTATTGTGTTGACCGGGTTTTTAAGGATGAAGAGGCGGATCGCCTCTTCGCTGATGAAGTCGTAACTGCTTGGGAACAGATACAGTCCATATATTAGTAGTGCCAGAATTGCCTCAAAAATGCCCAGGTTTCTGCTTTCATAATGATATTCGGCCATCTCCATTAAGGGCCTGACATCCATTCCATACCATCCTCCTTTCGCCCTCATTGGTGGCAAATCTTCCAGCTTGATGTGCAAGGCTTTAGTTAAGCCCCTTTTCTTTGGTTTTCCATAAGGGAGCGTAAAAGTCCATGGAATCTTTAAGTAAGCATTATACTCCTCAAGGGTCGGGAGTAACTGAAAGTCTGGAAACACAAAGCAGTGGTAAGTTGTATGATAGAATTCAACCAAGGCTTGCAACATGGGCTCGTTGATCAGAGCGCTTATCAATGGCAATAGGTCCCCATATTTGACTATGAAAGCAGCAGGGTTTCGGACAAGTCTGGTTAGCATTCTTAGACGGCCCAATCTCAGATCCGGGACTCGAAGCATGTCTCTTCTTACCATGTTGTTGTCTGCAAAGAAAAAGATGAATTTCCTTGAATGGTTAGAAGAAGTGCAAATGCAAATGCAAATGATTGTCATGGAACTCAGATATTTTCGAACATCAGAAGTCGTCATTTCGTTGATTAACAAGACGGATTACAAAACATGATTTCCTCTTACAAGAGTTTTAAATAACAACTAAGTGAATCCTATCAAGGTTCTCCTAGCAGCCTGAGGTTGAGCTTCTCGATCTTTCTTTCCATCTGAGTCTTCTCAATGATGAGTCTGTCCACGATTATCTTCCATGGATTAGACTGAGGCTCATAAGGTTCTTCTAGTGCTTTCCTCTTCTTACAAGAGAGGATTTCTTCATCTTTCAACTGGAGTTGTCTCTGGAGCTCCGCATTTTCTTCGACGACTATTTGATAATTGTGCTTCCAAGCTTCTTCAGTTTGTTGTGCTTTGACCAAAGCAATTTTCAACTTTTCTTCTTCAGACATGAAGACCAACGGACGTTCTTCCTTCAAGGCCATAGGCTCCTGCTTAGGATATGTCATCCTTAGTGTGACGACTCTTTTCCGAACCCATTGGAGGTAAGGTTCCAAAGAAACACAGTTGAGTCTTCCAAGATCTTTCTTTCCTTTCTTGTGTAGATGCTTCCAAGCTTCTAGAATTTTCCCCTTCAGTCCTTGACTATCTTCCCCTTCTTTGAAGAAGATACTTTCCACTTGAACACTTTTGGGTTTGTCCTTTAGAGGGTATCCCAATTGTCGGCGGGCGAGTATTGGATTGTAGATGATCCCTCCATTAATGCTGAGGAGAGGTACATTGCCAAATTCCCCACACCTGTCAATAATCATTGTCCCATCATAATCACGACTATACCAATCAATATCGGAATGGGTAAGATCCATGATCTATTGTGACCACCATCCTTTCTTTGGATCCCAAAAAGCGTTGGCTTTGGGTAAGTGTGAAGTGAACCACTTGTACAATAAAGGAGCGCAACAAGTGATCATTCCTCCATTGTGGAAATTCCTCATATGAACAGAATGGTACGTGTCTGCTAACAAGGTAGGCACATGATTCTTCTTCAAGAAAATTTTGATGGCATTGAGGTCCACAAAATTCTCAAAGCTTGGAAACAAGAATATACCATAGATGAGTAAGGCAAGGATAGCCTCGAATGCATCCATGCTTAAATGATCGGCGTAATATTGAGCTTTCTCAACCAAGAATTCTGCTTTTAACCCAAAGACCCCTCCTTTTGTAATCAGATTCTTTTTTATATCAACCACTCCCAAACGTGTAGCTTTGGCAATGTCCTGCTCTTTAGGGTCCTTCTCTACAATCGGAAAAGGAAAATCTTCAAGAATAGGCAATCCAATTAACTGAGAATACTCTTCTAACATGGGCACTAGCTGATAATCAGGGAATGTGAAACAGTGGTAAAGCGGGTCATAAAACTGGAGGAGAGTAGATAGAAGTCCACTATCCATCTTTATCTTCAAGAGTAGCAACAACTTCCCATATCGGCTTTGAAATCCCTCTGGATCTGTCACTAAGGTGCTCAACCTTTTCAAATCATCTAGGTTAAAACCCTTGTAAGTGTACTTCAAAGTCTTCTTTCTTTCACTGTTCATGACGACCTCTGATGTTTACAAACAACAAAGTCTGAGTTCCATGAAACCATATGATGATATGAATGCACAAACACAAGCAAATGCACATGCACACAACACAAACTTAAGGTTAAGGACAAGCATGAGTCCAAGGGTCTAACCATCCCCAAAGATTTGTACTATGGATTGATTGTACCTGCCGAACGGGTTCTACAAAGTTCCCAGAGTCATCAACCCATCCTTCGGATATTATCAACTTCCCAAATTACTTGGTAATCGATAATATTCTCAAGAGAATCTCGTCTGAGTGTAGTATCGTGTATCAACTATTTCGGAAATACTTCCTTATAGTTATCGCACTACGTCCTAATAAGGCCAAAGTGGGGTAAAGCGTATTTTAAAAGTCCACAGTGTCATGGGCTCCTTCGTCGAAAGTAGCATTGTTTTCACGAATACTCGATCAATAATACTAAACTTTCAAGAGGGCCTACACTGAGCGGTGGTTTCTCAAGTTAGCTTGGTCGGGAATCAACTCCCTATAAGCCTTCTTGAATATACCACCATCCTATCATGATATCACTCAAGTCCGAGTATAGGACCGTCTCACCACTCAAAGCACCCAATACCCAACACACAAACAAATATATTGACAAATATACATGTTAAGCAAATATTCACAAATATAGCATACAATTAAACAAAATAGGCTAAACCCTCAAGTTTAAGCAATTCTCCCCAATGAAGTCGCCATTTCTGTTGCGGTGAGAATCGTGATACCAAGTTATTGATTAACTTGAATCTTAATTCTTAAATTCACAACCGGACTTTAATTTATCCAAAGGAAAGGTCTAAAGAAAGAAAGAACCTTTTGCGCAATGTAACAACAATGCTAAGAGATTCGGGGATCGGGGGTTGGTTATGCCTAGGGTAGGTATTTCACATCCTAAACATCTGTAGTACTCTACAAGAACCTTTTGTTTGTTTGCATGCTAAGTAGGTAAATGTTTGCTAAGGTTTGGGTTGGGTAAAGGGTGTAGGATGAAACCTAAAGACAGTTTCTTAGTTTGCTCGCAAAGACGTTGCGTCCTCTGCCTACGTATCCTAACTAGGATAGAATCAGAGCAATCGTAGTTCACCTCACTAGGGTTGAAGAACACTTGATTATGATAAAGGTTCAAAGGGGAACAAACATTACAATGCTTGTGTAGAGTTTAAGAAAACTCTCTAGATCTACATTGTACACTCAAGAAAGGGGAGTAAGTAATCATTTCCATGATTCTTACATAGAGTCAACCAAACTCTACCTAATGTTCTACGTTGTGAGACTAATTGGTTCTATCCATACCAAAAGGTGGGAGAAAGGGGGAAGGTTGCTCGTCAAGATATCACATCTTGTGCCTACGTATTCTCATTGTCCAATGAGAAATCAGAGCGGTCGTAGTTCGGGCACGAACTACAGAATAAGGATCAATTGGTTCTTTCCAGACCAAAAGAGGGAAGAAGGTTCTATCCAGACCTATGAGTTTAAATCCTATTGGTTCTATCCAAACCAAAAGGGGGAGAAGGTTCTATCCAGACCTATGAGTTTAGATCCTATTGGTTCTATCCAGACCAAAAGGGGGAGAAGGTTCTATCCAGACCTATGAGTTTATTGAGCTATCTATGACCCAAAGGTCAATAGAGAGACTTTCCTTTGGAAGGGAAAATATGAGGCAACTGGATGAGAACTAAAGAGTTCCATCACTTGGGGAAAGTAAACTTAACAAAGCATAAACATTCACACATGATGAATATAAGGGATATGGTTACAACCAAGAATAAGCAAGAAAATTACAATAAGCAAGGATTTCAATCAAGATAAATGGTTACAACCAAAACAAACATTAAGATATTACGATATCAATGATTTCAATCAAGGTAAATGGTTACGACCAAAGCAAACATTAAGATATTACAATATTAATGATTTCAATCAAGGTAAATGGTTACGACCAAAGCAAACATTAAGATATTACGATATCAAGAAGGGGAAAGCTCTTTCAAGACTTAATGAAAGGTAAAAACCAAAGCATATCCTAACAAAGACGGGGGTACATCTTAAGAAAGATGGAAAGGGATCTTAAAGAAGTATCTTGACGAAGATATGGTCTTCCTAGGGCTTACAAAATGTCATGTATACAATTATCAAGCGTAATCAAATAATGTCACAACAAATGTAAGTGAGAAGTTTAAAAACTTCACGGGGAAAATTTTCAAGTTTTAAGAGAAGATCAAACACAAATGCTTACAAGCAAGAGTTTTAGTCAAACTCAAGTACACAAGGATGCTAACAAGCCAAAATCATAAATTTTAAATAAAACTCAAAAGAGAATAAAATTAAAGTTTTGAAATGAATAAATGAGAGATAGGAAGGTGAAAACCCTAAAAACATTCATGGTAGCATGTGAAATGCAAGTAGAAAGTTCACATTTATGAGTTTTAGGTTTACCTCTTGAAGAAAGCTTAAGCAATAAGAAAACCAGAGATATTGAGAGCTCTTACAAGGTCTTCAAATGTTCCTAGGTTGATGAATATATGCTCCAAACAACCTCCAAGCAAGCTAGTGGACGAAATGCCTTGTAAATGAAGGAAAAACTCTAAAATTCAAAGGTTTCAAAGACCAACTCACTCAAACCTTGTTACATAAGTGTGGAAGTGATTTGGATAGCTTCAATACATCATATTTGATGTGTTTGAAGTGTTTCTTGAGTTGGAAAAAGTTTGGAAATGGTTTTGGAAGGTGTTTTGCAAAAATAGATTTTGAGGGATTTTGGAGACTTAGTGAGATTTTGCAAGAATTTAGTGATTGTGTAAGGGAGAGAGTTCTAGATGGTTTCTAGCATAGAAATGATGTATTTGTGATGTAGGAAGTAAGTTTTATTTATAGCCAAAGGCCTTGGATCAAGATATGAGCAAAAGTGAAGCAAATTGCCAATTTTAACCTTCCATCATGAAAATCTTTGAGTTTTCCAATGCAATCTTCATACTTGTATTTAAGCCACTCTAATAAGATATTCTCCATACCTTATAGATTTTTTCATCATGCTTGATAGGATAGGAGGTGACTTGTTGAAGTAAAGTTGATGATTTGACAAGGGTAGCCACCTTTTTTCTCTTTCTTCACTATTCACTTTTGCAACTTGCATTAAATAATGGTTTCCTTTGATCTTTGTGCCATTTTCGTGTGAATTGATATTAAAATGTTAATTATCAACTAAAACATCATAAATGAGGTTTAGCCTTCGATTAGCATCGATTTGGAGAGGTTTTGGAATAAAAAAAACTCATGCTGACCTAGTTTTGCGAATGTGAGTTTTTGCCAACTTGTAGATCTTGGTTCTCTCTAACCAGGAAGAGTTATGGAACCCACTTGCACTTTTTAAAAATCCCCAATTAGGTACTACAATATTTATGCTTGTGTTAGGAACTCACCCCCCTTTAAACTAGGTCAAAAACCCTTGTGTGGTTAAGGAGTTATGGTCTTGCCCCTTTCGAAACCCTAATTCTCGATTTTTGGAATTACTTCCTAACCCTTAATCCAATGGTCATGAAAATTTATGGGAAAGTGTAATATGACATAAGGAACATTTTTTATTCACATCTTGAAGTCAAATTCCTTATGGTTGAAGAGTTGGCTTTTCGGTCAACCGTACGATCAATTGATGACTATCGGACCGTGTGTACATGTTCCAGATATCCTGAGGCCTTGAAAATCTTTGGATAGACTTTACCAAGCCATAGGAACTTAATGGACCTCGATCCCACCATTGAAACACTCTTTAAACCAAAAGTCAAACTACAATTGACTTTTCATGCTCGAAAACCCTAATCGAGTATCTTGAATTGCACTGTTCTCAATTCTTGGGTGACCACCTCAAATTGGATTCATACATGACCCAATGGAGTATATTTGATGATGTAGAGACCTAATTGAGGTTGAATCAATCCAAAACATTGATTGATCAGACCACTGAAATCTCGATTTTGACGGTACGGAAACCTGATTCATCTGCATCCTAACAAAGATAAACTTGAACAGGGTTAAGATTAGTTAATCAAATGAATATGATCCTACAATGGAGATGAGGATCTAAGGGGTCAAAATATGGGGTGCAACACCCATCCTTGAAAGTTAACCGTTGAACGAAGATCAAACCCATTTTTCGCCATACAGTCAAAATCAACCATAAACTCACAGAGTACCTCTAGTTTGTTCACTGGTGTGAGAAGTGTGCGTTCTGGTTCTTTGTATGCTTCATTACCCATTTGCAATGAAGAAGACCCAACCATTGTAGAAACAAAGTGTTGATATGATGAAGATGAGGTAGCCATTGAAGAAGAACTTTTGAGATGACAGGAGATTCTTTTAAATTTAGATTTGAAAAGAAAGCAATGAAGAAGAGCAAAATGCATAATGTGTGTGAGATAATGAAAGTGTGAAATGTGTTACGGCGTGGAATATGTGTTAGGGCACAAAGAGAAACATAAATCAAATAAAAAAGGAATAATGATTTAACGCATTAAATGTGAGTTGACAAAGTGGGGGAAAAAAGAGAATTTCAATGATTCAAAAAGTACCTGAAACGGCGCCTCAGCTTTGTGTACACTCAATCGTTTTCAAAAATTCAGATTAGAAGTGACACGTGTTTGATGTGGTGTGCTTCTGAAGCTCTTTTAGGAAATGAATCGTTAACTAATGCTCAGATCCTCTGAAGCTTCTTAACTCAGATTTTCACAAAAATAAAATAACTTAAAAAATTTCAGATGTAATACTTCAAAGTATAGACTTTAAACACTTTTCATCTAAATAAATTTAATTCTGAATAAAGAATTTATTCTGGACAAAAGTCCATACTAATATTTTTCAGAATAAATTTAAATCTATCTTCAGAGAGGGGTTTTGTAAAAATATCAGCCCATTGATGGTCTGTATCAACAAAATTTAAACTTAATATCCCTTTCTGAATATAGTCTCTGATGAAGTGGTGTTTAATCTCTATATGTTTTGCCTTTGAATGTAAAATTAGATTTTTAGAAAGACAAATTGCAGAAGTATTGTCACAGAAGATATGAATATTACTCTCATGTATTTGGTAGTCCTCCTGCTGACTCTTCATCCAGAGCATCTGGGTACTGCAACCAGCAGTAACAATATATTATACCTCTGTAGTTGAGAGTGCTATAATGGGTTTCTTCTTGTTGTACCACGAGATTAGATTGCCTCCCAGAAACTGACAGCTTCTAGAGGTTCTTTTGCGTTCAACTCTATCTCCAACAAAATCAACATCACAGAAGCCTACTAATTTATATTCATCAGATCTTCTATAATACAGACCCACGTTAGTTCTACCTTTCAAATACCTCAGAATTCTCTTAACAACAGTTAAGTGAGATTCTCTAGGATTTGATTGGAACCTAGCACATAAACATACACTAAAGAGAATGGCAGACCTAGAGGCAGTCAAATACAGAAGAGAGCCAATCATACCTCTGTACAACTTCTGATCTACCTTTTTACTTACCTCTTCTTTTCCCAGAGTGCAAGTTGGATGCATGGGAGTCTTAACTGGCTTACTCTCTATCAGATTAAACTTCTTCAGAAGCTCCTTCACATACTTCGTCTGATGTATGTAGGTGCCTTCTGGAGTCTGATTAACTTGAATGCCCAAAAAGAATCTTAGTTCTCCCATCATGCTCATTTCAAACTCTGCCTGCATAGACTTAGCAAACTCCTTTCCAAGTGAAATATTTGTGGTTCCAAAAATAATATCATCAACATAAATCTGAAAGATTAAGATATCTTTCTTAATTGATTTATGAAAAAGAGTGGTGTCAACCTTTCCTCTGATAAAATTATTTTCCAGAAGAAAATTACTCAGCCTTTCATACCAGGCTCTGAGAGCTTTTTTAGGCCATAGAGTGATTTCTTTAATTTAAAAACGTGCTCTGGAAATCTTTCATTTTCATATCCAGGAGGTTGATGAACATGTACGTCTTCTTCTATTAAACCATTTCAGAAAGCACTTTTAACATCCATCTGATACAGAGTGATGTTATTCTGTGCAGCAAAAGAAATTAGCAAGTGTATGGATTCTAACCTTGCCACAGGAGCATATGTCTCTGTGTAGTCAATACCTTCTTGCTGACTGTAGCCTTGAGCAACAAGTCTAGCTTTATTTCTGATGACTTCTCCTTGCTCATTTAACTTGTTTTTGTAGACCCATTTTGTTCCAATAATGTTGAATCCTCTTGGTCTTGGAACCAGATTCCAGACATCATTTCTTGTGAATTGATTCAGCTCCTCTTGCATAGCAAGTATCCAATCGTTGTCTTGCAGAGCTTCATCCATAAAGGTAGGTTCAATAATTGACACCAGACTAAACAATGATGTCCCAGAGGATTTGAGGAAGGATCTTGTTCTTATAGGATCATCCTTCTTTCCAATAATCATCTTCTCTGGATGAGAAGGTTTGATTCTGGAGGATCCTTTCAGAGTTGGTTCTTCAAAAATAGTTAAGTTGTCCAGATGAGCAGCTAATGGAGTGGCATCTGGAGTTGCTTCTGGTTCTTTAGCTGGAACTTTATTTGCCTCTGATTCTTCAGAGTCTGTGAGAAAGACTTCTCGATCTGCAGAAATTTCAGACTGCTTTGGCTTTTGATTTCCAAGCTTATCATCAAATCTGACATGAATTGATTCTTCCACAATCTGTGTTTCAGTATTGTATACTCTATAGCCTTTTGAGCGTTCAGAATATCCAAGCATAAAACACTTTTTTTGCTTTAGAGTCAAATTTGTTCAGATTATCTTTAGTGTTCAGAATAAAACAAATACATCCAAAAGGATGGAAATATGAAATGTTGGGCTTTCTATTCCTCAACAATTCATAAGGAGTCTTCCCCAGAAGAGGTCTTACAGAGACTCTGTTCTGAATATAGCACACTGTATTTATTGCTTCTGCCCAAAAATGTTTAGCCATATTTGTCTCATTGATCATGGTTCTGGCCATTTCTTGCAATGTTCTATTATTTCGTTCTACAACTCCATTCTGTTGAGGAGTTCTAAGACAAGAGAAATCATGTGCAATGTCATTTTATTTAAAATATTTTTCAAAATATTTATTTTCACATTCACCACCATGATCACTTCTGACATTGACAATATTAAATTTCTTTTCATTTTGGACTTGATTGCAGAAATCAAAAAATACAGAGTGAGACGCATCCTTGTGCTTTAGGAATTTTACCCATGTCCATCTGCTATAGTAATCAACGATGACAAGCCCATACTTCTTGCCTCTGATGGATGCAGTTTTCACTGGTCCAAACAGATCAATGTGCAGAAGCTCTAATGGTCTAGAAGTAGAAACAAAATTCTTTGGTTTTGAAAGTGGATTTTGAAATTTTTCCTTTCTGACATGCTTCACAAAGAGCATCTGAGTTGAACTTCAACTTAGGAAGTCCTCTGACCATATTGAACTTGTTAATCTGAGATATATGTCTCATGCTAACATGTCCCAGTCTTCTATGCCAAAACCATTGCTCATCATTAACAGACATAAGACATTTAACATTTTGACTTTTCAATTCTGAAAGTTTTATTTTATAAATGTTGTTCTTTCTTTTACCATTAAAGAGGATTGATCCATCTTTCTGACTAACAGCTTTGCAACATTTTTGATTAAAGATAATATCATAACCATTGTCACTTAATTGACTTATGGACAACAAGATATGAGTTAATCCTTTTACAAGCAGAACATTTGAGATAGAAGGGAGGTTACCATTACCAACTGTTCCAGAGCCAATGATCTTGCCCTTTTGGTTTCCTCCAAACTTCACGTCTCCACCAGATCTAAGTTCCAGACTTTGGAACATAGACCTTCTTCCCGTCATGTGTCGTGAGCATCCAGAGTCCAAGTACCAGGACTGGTGTCTCAACCTTGCTGCTCAGGACATCTCTTATGAATCTGATTTTGATCCAGATTCAGATGATTCTTCATGCTCCTCTATGTCATCCATTAGTGCAACGTTTGTACATTCGTCTTCAGACTCTGACGAGGCTTCAGAAGAATATGAGTCATCCCAAGTAGCCATCAGGACTTTCTTTTTCTTCTCAAACTTCTTCTTCGGTTTATCCTTTTGAAGTTTGGGGTAATCATTCTTGTAGTGTCCTGGCTCTTTGCATTCATAGCACACTACTCCCTTTTTTCTAGATCTTCTGTGACCAGAGGATTCTCCATGGTGTTCTGGTGTTTTAAATTTTCTGAACATCTTTTGCTTGTGCTTCCAGAGTTGATTTATTCTTCTGGATAGTAAAGATAATTCGTCTTCATCTGATGAAGAATCTCCAGAGATTTCTTCTAGTACCTGAAAAGCTTTAGTTTCAGATTTTTTGTTATATTTTAAAGCTATGGACTTACCTTTCTTCGGAGGCTCATCTTCTTCAAGCTATATCTCATGGCTTCTTAAAGAACTGATGAGTTCCTCCAGAGTGATTTTGTTCATATATTTTGAGAGCTTTAACACTGTGACCATAGGTCTCCACCTCTTTGGTAAACTTCTGACTATCTTCTTTACATGATCAGAAGTGGAGTAGCCGTTGTTAAGAACCTTCAATCCAGCAGTCAAAATCTAAAATATAGAAAACATGGTTTCCACAGATTCATCTTCCTCCATCTTGAAGGCTTTATACTTTTGAATCAGCGCTAGAGCCTTCATTTCTTTCACCTGTGTGTTTCCCTCATGCGTTATCTTCAAGGACTCAAACATGTCATGTGTTGTATCTCTATTGGTGATTTTCTCATATTCAGTATGAGATATAGCATTCAGCAAAATTGTCCTTGCCTTGTGGTGATTCCTGAAGTCTTTCTTTTGTTGATCAGTCATTGATTTTCTATCAATCTTTTTACCTCCACCATTAGTGGGGTGAGTGTATCCATCAATGACTATATCCCAGATATCAGCATCATAGCCAAGAAATAAGCTTTCGATTCTGTCCTTCCAGTAATCGAATTTTTCTACATCAAACATAGGAGGCTTTGTGTTGATTCTGTCTTTCTCTTCATATTTGTTGTTCAACCCAATGTTAGCATTGTTTGAAGATTCAACCATAGTAAATCAAAGAGTTTTCCAACCGGATCTTTTCTCTATCGCTGTTAAGTGATAGCACTCAGAACCAGGGACTGATGACACCTGAAGGAAGGAAAACACTGAGAAGGGGGTTGAATAAGGGTTTTCAAAAACAAATAAGGTAATAAAAATAACAGGTATTTTTATACTGGTTCGTTTGAACTCAAACTACTCCAGTCCACCCGGCCAAGGTGATTTCTCCTCTTTCAAAAGAGGACTTAATCCAATAATCAAAAACTGGTTATAATCTTTTCACTAAGACAAACTTGTCTTAGTCTTCTCGAGAATATTGACCACAACTTGGTCTCTCAAGGATCTTTTACAAAGTAATACAATAAAATGTGTTTAAGTGCTTCTTAGAAAAGCTATTTCACAACAGTGATTTAACACAAATGAAGATCAATGAAACTTTCTATTTGCTAATATGAAGTTGACTTGGAAGTGACAGCAAAGTAGGATTTTCTTTTCAGTCAAGTAGTATGTTCGTTGTAGAATAATGTTGTATATATATATATATATATATATGAATTGCTGTTGAAGACTTGTTTAAAATACTTCACACCCATTTCTCAAATAGCGTGCAAATCCTTTTTTGTCTTCTTTGACTATTTCTTTCCAGGAGAGGAATCTTCAGAGATATCCTTTTTGTTCTGAAATCTTGTCCCATACACAAAAGAGGAATAGTGCCATTGGATGTAGACAATGAATTTGGCAGCGAATCTTTCTTGATCAGCATCTTTTTAAATGAACGAATATGTAAATATTTCCTGCATCAGATCCTCTAATGATGTTCCATTTTCTTCTTATCAGAGTAACTTTCTTCCAGAGTTCTGCAGCTTAGTGCTAGTGTGATTGTTTTAACAAACTGTTCATCCAGAGGAGCGCTTTAGATCAGAGCAGATCTTCGCTCTTACGTGTTATCCAAATGTATCACTTTGTTACTAATGTTTCAGAGCCTTACGTGTTTTGATTCTCAGAGCCTCTGCAGTTGCAGCATTGCGTTTAGTACGCTCAGAGTTTTCTGAATCTTCGCTTTATACTTTACGCTCAAAGCCTTCTGTAGCTTCGCTTTTTACCAAACGCTCAGAGTCTTCTGCGTGTTGTAGCTTAACGTTCAGAGGAATATTCCATTCAGAGGAATATTTATTATGTTATCTGAAACAAAAAACACTTGAACAAAATTAGAGTATATATTTTCTCCATACAAAATTTCATTATTGTTATCATCAAAATATTGAGATATATTAAGAACCAATCTGTGTTCTAACAAGGGTTAGTTTAGGGTATTATATTTTATGTTGTAACAATTTTCACATAGTGTTATTCTCATGGTTGTTTGTTAATAATGGTTGCAGTTTTTTTTCTTTTTCAGTTTTGGAGTTTTTACGTTATGTTCTTGTGTTGTGATTATTCTCTGATTTTGGAGTTTTCACGTTATACTCTTATGTTGTGATTGTGTTCCTCTTTTTTCCTATGTTTTCTTTATTTTTTTCCTAAATAGTATCATAGTTTTGGCTCGATCTAGAGATAAGTGTTCTTAGTATGCTCTTTGTCTAATTTTCCACATCAGAAAAGAAGGATAGTGTTGTGAAAGAGTTGTTGAGATGCATTCACAGATTTTGCTATGCATTTTGGCCTAGAGAAAATTGATAGAATATTTGTTTGGTAACAATGTAAAGTTCAAGTCAAACTTGTGTTGATACAATCAAGATTACAAAAGGTGCAAGATTATGTCGGTGGTTGAAGAGCTTCTAGCCAACATGGAAGTTGCACCGGAAAGTTTTAACCTGGTTTTTGACTTGTGAAAATTCTTGAAGTGGTTTAACTTCAAGTGAACCACACTCTTCTTTAGGTGGAGTATGATAGTATTTTAAAACTATGAATGTCGGACAAGACAATACTCTTGGAGTGGTGTAGCTTAAAGTGACTATACTCTTTATGGTAGAGTATGAATGTGGATGAAGACAACAAAATCTTATGTATTATTTTCAATCAAGACGAAGATTGTTGGAGTTGATTGAAAATAAACATGTTGAAGAAGTCTCACGTCGCTTAGTTTTGTGAATGAAGAGAGATTTCATGGATATATATATATATATATATATATATATATATATATATATATATATATATATATATATATATATATATATATATATATATATATATATATATATATATATATATATATATATATATATATATATCCTCGAAATCTCTTTTATATATATATATATATATATATATATATATATATATATATATATATATATATATATATATATATATATATATATATATATATATATATATATATATATATATATATATATATATATATATATATATATATATATATATATATATATATATATATATATATATATATATATCCTTGAAATCTCTCTTCATTCACAAAACTAAGTGACGTGAGACTTCTTGAACATCTCTATTTTTAACCAACTTCAACAATCTCTGTCTTGATTAAAACTAACACATAAGATTTTATTGTCTTCATCCATATTCACACTCTACCATAAAAAGTATAGTCACTTTAAGCTACGCCACTCCAAGAGTATTGTCTTGACCGACATTCATAGTTTTAAAATACTATCATACTCCACCTAAAGAAGAGTGTGGTTCACTTGAAGCTAAACCACTTCAAGAATTTTCACAAGTCGAAAACCAGATTGAAATTTTATGGTGCAACTTCCATGTTGGCTAGAAGCTCTTCAACCACCAACATAATCTTGCACCTTATGTAATCTTGATTGTATCAACACAAGTTTGACTTGAACTTTCCATTGTTACCAAAAAACTCTTCTATCATTTTTCTCTAGGCCAACATGCATAGCAAAATCTGTGAATGCAGCTCAATAACTCTTTTATAACATTATCCTTCTTTTCTGATGTAGAAGACCAGACAAAGAGCATACTAAGAACACTTATCTCCAGATCGATCCAAAACTATGATACTAGTTAGGAAAAAAATAAAGAAAACACAGGAAAAAAATAGGAACACAATCACAACATAAGAGTATAACGTGAAAACTCCAAAATCAGAGAAAAATCACAACACAGGAACATAACATCAAAACTCCAAAACTGAAAAAAAAAATACTACGACCATTGTTAACAAACAACCATGAGAATAATAGTATATGAAAATTGTTACAACACAAAATATAATACCCTTAACTAACCCTGACCCCTAGTACATCACACTCTCCAAAATAAATATTTAACTACATCTCAAATACTCTAATAAAAGAGTATAAGAGAACAAAGAAAGTCAAATACAAGCTTAAAGTACTTTTGCTTGATGCATCTTAGAATAAAGAATTTGAATTCTATATATAGCATTGGATTCCCTCTTCCTTAAAAAAATTAAGTGATGTGAGACTTCAAAGAACTTGTATTATATATATAGTCTTAAACTCTCTCTCATCATTCACAAAACTAAACGATATGTGAAAATTCTTCAAGTGGTTTTGCTTCAATGAAGTATAATCTTTTTTAGGGGAAGTATGATAGTTTTAAAATTATGATTGTCAATAACACTACTACAAAATATACCTTTCATAACACCCATTTAACAATGGTCTTCATGTCAATCGCAATGAAAAGTGGCTCTTGGTCATGAGTTAGAATCCTAGCACCTAAAATTTTGTTTTTATTTATTTTTAAGCCACTTTTCACCACAGTTGAAACTTCCAACCGTGGTGAAAAGTATCATTTGGTCATGAATTCGAATCCTAGGACCTACAATTTTGTTTTTATTTATTTATTAAAAGACATACAACATAGGTTGTTTAAAGTAACAGTTGTGATAGATACAGTTTTTTTATTTATTTATATTAAAGTATGCATGTTTATTGAGTTTCTACACCGTTCTTAAATAAACCTTTATCGTCCATTTAGTGAGTATCAACATTCAAGACACAACCATTAGTGATCTGCGTGAAACCTAAAACTTAGATGGACTTCCAACTTAGGAAAAACTTCATATTCTACCTCCAAACATCTTCTTCCATTTACGACACTCTATTTCTCCACTAAACCAAATTCAAAAATATCATTTCTTTTATTAACAAATTTTAGAACTTCATCACCTCTTCTCCAACTTGAATGAGACAAGGAAAACATGGATTCATGTTAGCAATGTTAGTTGTTTTTATTGTTGTTGTTGTTTTTCCTATTCTTTTTGTTGTTGTTGTTGTTGTTGTTGTTATTGATCTTGTTGTTATTCTTGTTGTTGTTGTTGTTATTGATCTTGTTGTTATTCTTCTTGTTGTTTTTGTTGTTGTTCTTGTTGTTGTTATTGTTGTTATTATTGTTATTATTCTTGTTCTTGTTATTCTTCTCCTGTTGTTATTGTTGTTGTTTTTATTTTTGTTCTTGTTGTTCTTGTTTTTGTTCTTGTTGTTCTTGCTATTGTTCTTGTTGTTGTCGTTCTACTGCTATATTTTTTATTTTATTAAAAGACATACAATAATGATTGTTTAAAGTAACCGTTATGATAGGTTGAGACATACAAAAATGATTTTTTAAAGTAACCGTTGTAGTAGGTAGCGCGCTACTTAACTTATAGTCACGGTTGCACGACCATGGTGGAAAACATCAAACATAATATTACACCTTACCTCACCATGGTGGTATCCATTTTCTAACTGTGATAATAGGTGTTTTCCATAGTAGTGTGAAGGCAATGTGAAAATTCATAGAGTGGTGTAGCTTCAAGTGACTATACTCTTTATGTTTGAGTATGATTATGGATGAAGACAATGAAATCTTAGGTATTATTTTCAATGAAGGTGGAAATTGTTAGGATTGGTCAAAAATATACATGTGGAAGAAGTCCCGCATCGCTTAATTTTGTGAATGAAACAACATAAATTTAGCCACTAATTTTCATGATGAATTAGGAAATATACCTTAGATTTGGCAAGTCCAGGTGATGAATCTAAGGTATATTTCTTATAACATTGTCTCTACCATTCACTTTCTATACTTCTCTTTTATACACACTATTCCGATCCTGCTTCCGCTAAATACACACTTTGGTATCATCACCTGGACTTGCCAAATCTAAGGTATATTTCTTAATTTATCATGAAAATTAGTGGCTAAATTTATGTTGTGAGAGGTTGATTATGCTTAGACAAAACTAAGAAGGTAACTTTTTCTCATAACATATTATTAACTAGCAAACAACCTTTTCAAAGCGTTTTTAAAAACTAAAAAGTGTTTTTAGTGTTTTCTTAAACATTCATCTTTTATTTTTCCCGGGGAAGGGAGTTGTTGATGATTTCAAAAAAGAAAATTTTTGCTAAAAATATTTTGACATCTTTGATTTGGGAGAAATCCTTCTATCCCTTCCGGTTGATAGTTAAACAATTTGTTGTTTGCTTAGATGACTTTTAATTGGTTGTTGTTTTAGCTAAAATTATGTTATGAGTCCAAGTTATCTATTTAGATTTAACTTTGCGTATCAACCAATCACAACATTCTTAGCCTATTGCCCTATGGATTCTGATGATGATAATCATCAAAATAATTTAATAAAAAATGAAGAATTAATTGAATATCCAAAAAATATGGATAAACTCAACAGATGGGTTATACCCTCAGTTCCTTCTAATCAAATTTATAGATTTGGTAAGATAGATGTTTTTGCTCGTTTTGCTGTTAAAACTTTAGAGCAAACGATTCAAATTTCTAAAGAAACTCAGACAATAAAATTGTTAACTAAAAAAGATTTGAAACCTTTTAAAAATTATAATTTTATCCATATTGGATTGGTTCAAATTGCTTTAAAACCTTTAACATTATTGGGTTTAAATTCTAGCATAATGGCTTATGTTAGAGATGGTAGATGTAAAGATTTCAAACAATCTTTAGCTGCTATGGTTGAGACAAGTCTATGTCATGGACCAGTTTACTTTGATGTCTCACCTAATTTAAATCTATCTTTATCTGATAAAAATTTATTAGATGCTATGCAATTAATAGTTCATACTAATGGTTATAATTTTAAACCGGGAAGTGAAATTATAGCAATATAATATAGAATCTACTATAAGGTTCTTACTACGCTTAATCCTAAAGCAAAGCATTTATCATTTCCTGGAACCACTACTTTGGTTCAAACAAATTTACTAACATCCAATGTTGCAACCAATAGGTTAATAAAGTGGGATGAAATAAACTTCCCAGAGACATGGTCTCTCCCCCAAGAAATAGATCCTGAACCTATCCTTAATAGGGATATAGACCAAATTATTCAGACTACTGAAGGAGATTTAGAAATAAAATTTCACTTCAAAAAAAATAACTAGAATACCTAGGTCCCTATCTGCTAGGCACTCAGTTAGTGAATTTTACAAAGCTCCTAGCCAATTACCTAGACCTTCTACTTCTCAAATAAGAGAAGAAATAGAGGTCGTTGAGAATATAAGACTAAGCGAAAATAGAGTTTCCCATGGAAGTTATCAAAGACCTCATACTCCAAGAGTAGAATCACCTACTCAGTCAGATATGGATTTCCTATTATAATGATAGATTACTCCCCTGGTAGTAAGATGAGACAACTCATCAATGATGAGTTTCAACATGAGAGATACTCTCAATTTAGAAATTGGTTTTTTAAAAAATTTTCAAAACCTGAATTAGCCCAATTTAAAGATGAGTATTACACTCAAATGAACCTTGAGCAGGATTTCGTTCCTTTTGTTAAATGGTTTGTTAATTACTTTATAAATAAAAAGTAAGAAGAAATTCTTGTGTTACAAAGACCTTGGGAAAACATTAGAGGAGAAATAATGGAATCTCCTTTTCCCCCTGAACAAACAATAAGTTTGAGTCAAAATACTGAAGCTACCCCTTACCTTAGCCTTCAGTTACAAAGAGTTGAACAAAATCAAGTTACTCTTAAGGAATTAAATTCGGTTATCAGGTCTCAAAATTATACCAATGCTTACCTTGTTTGCTTAGGAGAACAATTTATCTCCATGGAAAAAGATCTCTTATCCATAAAAGATCTTTTAGAAAAACAAATAGAGCGTCAAGATATCATTATTGACCACATAAATAAACCTAAAGACCAAATATCCACATCCACTATTTCGGATGTTCCTATAGTACAACCTCCTGTTTCCATAGAAGGATTTAAAATGGAAACTAACGGAGAAGAATTTGTTCGTATTTTAGAACAAAAACTAAAAGGACTTAATATCACTGTCATGTCCCATGAAGATTATTCTGAGGATAATAATGACAACCATATTGACCAGCTTGCTGATATGTTTGCTAATTTAGACATTAGTAACCTTGATATTAATACTAATAGTATTAATAATACTAATAG
The DNA here is from genome assembly GCA_963859935.3 of Lathyrus sativus. Taxonomy (NCBI): domain Eukaryota; kingdom Viridiplantae; phylum Streptophyta; class Magnoliopsida; order Fabales; family Fabaceae; genus Lathyrus; species Lathyrus sativus. Next base: position 166,354,451 of record OZ012735.1, on the reverse strand, counting down.
TATAAATCCTGTTTATTCCCCAAGGCCTATAGAAAAGTATTATTACAAGCGTCCCTCACCGCAAGATTTGCTTTTTGAGGAATCAGAACCTTTCCAGAATTCTTATTCAGGAAAAGCCATTTATGAATGGAATGTTGATGGTCTTAATGACAAACAAATTATAGATACTATCCATAGGATGATCATGTACTCTACTGTTTGTAAGCAACATGGAAATTTTGATGCTTCAATAGCATCCTTTATAACAACAGGATTTGTTGGCCAACTTAGAGGCTGGTGGGATCATTATCTCACTGAATCTCAAAAATTAGAGATTCTTAATCATAAAAAAATCGTTAAGAGCGAACCAAGAACTAGTACGAGCACTATTGTGGCTACAACCACCACAGGAGAAGAAGATGCAGTGTATACACTGTGTCTCTCCATCTTACAACATTTTGTAGGAACCAATGTCCCCATTGGAGAAAAAATCCAGACACTTCTCCAAAACCTTAGATGTCCTTCTCTCACCCACTTTAGATGGTATAAGGATACTTTTCTTTCAAGAGTTTATCAATTAAACAATCCAAATTCTTTGCATTGGAAAGCAAAATTTATTGATGGATTACCTCATTTCTTTTCAGAGAAAGTTAGACAATCCTTAAGACAGAAAAATGATGGGATAAATATAAATTATTCAGATCTTACTTATGGTCATATAATTAGCACTTGTGTTAATGAAGGATTAACTTTATGTAATGACATAAAGCTTAGAAATCATCTCAAAAAGAAAAAGCTCTCTGAAAAACACCAAATTGGTGAATTTTGTGAGCAATTTGCTTTTGATCTTGGAAAATCTCCAGATAATAAAAAGAAAAAAGGAAAAATTTTCCACAATAAACCTTAAAGGGATAAGCCAAAAAATTCTTATAAAAATTCTTATAAGAATAATAAAAGGGGTCACTACAATAAGAGTAGACCTAAAGAAAAATCTTTTGACCCTAAAGGTAAAAGAAAAGCCAAAAAGCTTGACATAACATGTCATAAATGTGGCAAACCTGGCCATTATGCCAACCAATGTTGGACTAAAAAAGCTCTTAATGAGATAGAAGATGAACAATTACGTTCTCAATTAGAGAAAGTTTTACTTCTCAAATCTGATTCTGAAGAATACTCTTCTGAAGAAGATATTAATATGATTTATGAATCTTCTTCTGATTACTCATCTGAATCTTCTAACAATAATAATTGTCAATGTAATCAATTACATTACTGGAAATCAATAGTGGATATGAATGGGTTAAATGTTTTAACCTCAGAACAGGATGGAGCTATAAAGGCTATAGAGTCCATTTCTGATAAAAATCTTAAAAGAAAAATGCTTGAGGTTCTAATCCAAGAAAATTCTAAAAGAGAATCTCCTATTATTACAGAAGCACCTTACCAATTAAGTGAGGTTTTGTCTAGATTTAGACAGTCTAACATTCGTGAAACTCCTGTTTCTATTATGGATTTAAATAGAGAAATAAATCTCTTAAAAAATGAGATAGCTCAAATTAAAAAAGAAAACTATGGTTTATCTCAAAGGCTCACTTTTTTAGAGTCCAATAATTCAAGGGTTGAAGAAATAGCTTCAACTAGTAATCCTTCACCTAGTGATGATTTCCTTTCCCTCATTGATAGAGTGACCTCCCAAAAATGGTTTGTTAGAATAACTTTAGTGATTAATAGAAATTTCATATTAGAAAATGAAGTTGCCCTTATTGATAGTGGCGCTGATTTAAACTGCCTTCAAGAGGGAATTATTCCCACTAAGTATTTTGATAAAACTACTCAATCTCTTACACAAGCTGGAGGAGATAAACTCACGGTTAATTATAAACTGTCTAATGCTTATGTTTGTAACAAAGATATTTGTTTACCCACTCACTTTATTCTTGTGAAAAACTTAACTCATAGAATTATATTAGGAACTCCCTTTCTGCATAAAATTATGCCTCTAATTAATGTTGATCAAAAGGGAATTACCTCCATTATTAATAATAAAAGAATTACTTTTGAATTTATTACTGATCCTCATACTAGGATGATTAATGAAGTTAAAGATATTCTTCTTAAAAAAGAAAAACAAATTTGTTTTCTTAAAGAAGAAGTGGGTTTATTAAACATCACTTCTCAACTTAAAAATCCTGAAATTCAAAATCAAATTAAATTAATTGATCAACAGTTTAGAGAAGAAATATGCAATGATTTACCTAATACCTTTTGGGATAGAAAGAAACATGTTATTTCCTTACCTTATCTTGATGACTTTAATGAAAGTCAAATTCCCACTAAAGCTAGGCCTGCTCAAATGAATCATGAGTATTTGGATTTATGCAAAAAAGAGATAGAATCTATTTTGGAAAAAAAATTAATAAGAAAATCCAAATCTCCTTGGAGTTGCACAGCCTTTTATGTCAATAATGCTGCATAAAAGGAACGTGGAGTTCCTAGACTCGTTATTAATTACAAACCACTTAATAAAGTGTTAAAATGGATTAGATATCCTATTCCTAATAAAAAAGATCTTTTAGATAGATTAAACAATGCTTTAATCTTCTCTAAATTTGATATGAAATCTGGTTATTGGCAAATTTAGATTAATGAATCTGATAAGTATAAAACAGCCTTTACTGTACCTTTTGGACATTATGAATGGAATGTCCTTCCTTTTGGCCTTAAAAATGTCCCTTCTGAATTTCAAAATATTATGAATGATATTTTTAATCCTTATACGGAATTTATAATTGTTTATATTGATGATGTTTTAGTTTTTTCAAAAACTATAGATCAACATATGAAACATTTGAAAATATTCAAAGGATTAATTAAGCATAATGGATTAGTAATATCTGGTCCTAAGATGAAACTTTTTCAAACAAAGGTTAGATTTTTAGGACATGAAATTGACCAAGGAACTATAATTCCTATACAAAGAAGTATTGAATTTGCTTATAAATTCCCTAATATTATTACAGATAGGAAACAATTTCAAAGGTTTCTTGGTAGCCTTAATTACATAGCATATTATTATGAAAATCTAGCTAAAGATACGACAATATTACATGTTAGGCTTAAAAAGAATCCTGGCCCTTAGACTGAAAAACATTCTCAGGCAGTCCAAAGAATTAAAAATAAGGTGAAATGTTTGCCTTGTTTATCTCTTGCTAATCCTAAGTATTTCAAAATTGTTGAAGCTGATGCTTCAAACTTAGGCTATGGAGGAATCCTTAAACAAATAATACCTGAAACCTCAAAAGAAGTTTTGGTTAGATTTACCTCTGGAAAATGGAATCCAACACAAGCAAAATATTCAACTATCAAGAAAGAGATGCTTTCTATTATAAAATGCATTTCAAAATTTCAAGATGATCTTCTTAATAAAATTTTTTTATTAAAAATTGATTGTAGCTCAGCTAAATCAATTATTGAAAAAGATGTTAAAAATCTTGTTGCTAAGCAAAATTTTGCTAGTTGGCAATCACAATTATCTATGTTTGAATTTGATATTCAACACATTAAAGGTGAAAATAATTCACTTGCTGATTATTTAACTCGTGAATTTTTGCAGAGAAAAAATGATGACCCCATATAGGGGTAGAGGCCGCGGTTATGGTCGTGGTGGGAGAGGGAGTAACAATATGTTACCCTAGCCAGAATCAAACATTCCTCTAATAGGGGATTGGACTACTGTCTACAAAGGTAGAAAAATGCAGCAATTGCCTGCATCTTCAGCAAAAAGAGAAGATATTGCTTCCTCTTCCTCTAATAAAACTACATCCTACAAGGAAGTTGCGGTTAATAACCCACCTCAAGAACAAATGGATTATTTTGAAAATCCAGTAACTGAGAAAATCATGTATATTGATGATGAAGATATAAAGATAACTCCAAATGATGGATGGTCTATCGAAACTAGATACCTCGAATCAAGAGGATATCCAGGTCTTCATGGAAAATCTAGGCCCAACCTAGAAATTCTCCTGACTGTTACCGAATCGGTAACAATTACTCACCATGAAGAAATTCTTGTGTTACAAACACCTTGTAACACCTTTGAATAAAAACTTTGAAGTTTCTTATAACATTGTCTCTACCATTCACTTTCTATACTTCTCTTTTATACACACTATTCTGATCCTGCTTCCGCTAAATACACACTTTGGTATCATCACCTGGACTTGCCAAATCTAAGGTATATTTCTTAATTTATCATGAAAATTAGTGGCTAAATTTATGTTGTGAGAGGTTGATTATGCTTTGACAAAACTAAGAAGGTAACTTTTTCTCATAACATATTATTAACTAGCAAACAACCTTTTCAAAGTGTTTTTAAAAACTAAAAAGTGTTTTTAGTGTTTTCTTAAACATTCATCTTTTATTTTTCCCGGGGAAGGGAGTTGTTGATGATATCAAAAAAGAAAATTTTTGCTAAAAACATTTTGACATCTTTGATTTGGGATAAATCCGTCTATCCCTTCGGGTTGATAGTTAAACAATTTGTTGTTTTCTTAGATGACTTTTAATTGGTTGTTGTTTTAGCTAAAATTATGTTATGAGTCCAAGTTATCTATTTAGATTTAACTTTGCGTATCAACCAATCACAACATTCTTAGCCTATTGCCCTTTGTCTATTGATTCTTACTTCATTATATTTAGACAAGATAGCAAATTAATTCTTTGCTTTTCTTTTTTCTTTCAAAGATTGAATCATCGCATCCTAGAAATCTTTTGAAGTAGCTTCATCTGCTTGACCTTCTCCTGCTACACCTTCAAAATTATGGGAATCCATTGATCCCATGGAAGAGCTTTTCTTCATAGATGAATCCTCATTTTTTGATGCTTTTGATGGAAAAGTAGAGAAGAATTGGTTCTTCATATGATCCAAAATTCTGACCATAATTTTGTCTTCTGATTCATTGGGATATTTTCTCTTGAAGAAGTTCTTCAAGTTTTCCATTGACATTTGTTGGGAGCTTTGTTCCTTGACCTTTTTATTCTGGTCTTCAGCTATTGCTTCTTCAATTAATTTAATTTTATTCTGGACATCCTCTGCACTCATCTTGTTCCACCATTTATAAAAGAAATTTCTTTCTAAAATGGGAATGTTAAATTGTTTCTTGATATGGTGATTGTCCATCTCCATATCCGTGGAATCTGAAATTTAATAAAGAACAATAATGGACATTGTCCAGTGATTAAATCATCAGATAAATTTTTTACAATAAGTGGACTATTATCACACCATGGATTATATAAGTTAAGAATTTCTTTAGGAAGAATTTCCAAAGATGGACCAAATTTAGCCCACCATTCATAAAACCAATTTGGTATGGGTTTATTAACCATCTCTTCATTAATAGAGAAAAACCAAGAATGCTTGTTCTTGGGATTTTGGTAATAAAAGGCTTGAGTTAAAGCCTGGACATAGTCCCAATAATTAAAGTAAATATACTTTCCTTCCGCAATTCTTATTGCCTTTTCAGCATTTGGGTTGAGACCCCATTCTCTTGGTAACAAAATTTTGTTAATGTGACATTTGTTAAAGTGAATGGTAGAGACAATGGTAGCGAAATATACCTTAGATTCATCACCTGGACTTGCCAAATCTAAGGTATATTTCTTAATTTATCATCAAAATTAGTGGCTAAATTTATGTTGTGAGAGGTTGATTATGCTTAGACAAAACTAAGAAGGTAACTTTTTCTCATAACATATTGTTAACTAGCAAACAACCTTTTCAAAGTGTTTTTAAAAACTAAAAAGTGTTTTTAGTGTTTTCTTAAACATTCATCTTTTATTTTTCCCGGGGAAGGGAGTTGTTGATGATTTCAAAAAAGTAAATTTTTGCTAAAAACATTTTGACATCTTTGATTTGGGAGAAATCCTTCTATCCCTTCGGGTTGATAGTTAAACAATTTGTTGTTTGCTTAGATGACTTTTAATTGGTTGTTGCTTTAGCTACAATTATGTTATGAGTCCAAGTTATCTATTTAGATTTAACTTTGCGTATCAACCAATCACAACATTCTTAGCCTATTGCCCTATGGATTCTGATGATGATAATCATCAAAATAATTTAATAAAAAATGAAGAATTAATTGAATATCCAAAAAATATGGATAAACTCAACAGATGGGTTATACCCTCAGTTCCTTCTAATCAAATTTATAGATTTGGTAAGATAGATGTTTTTGCTCGTTTTGCTGTTAAAACTTTAGAGCAAACGATTCAAATTTCTAAAGAAACTCAGACAATAAAAATTGTTAACTAAAAAAGATTTGAAACCTTTTAAAAATTATAATTTTATCCATATTGGATTGGTTCAAATTGCTTTAAAACCTTTAACATTATTGGGTTTAAATTCTAGCATAATGGCTTATGTTAGAGATGGTATATGTAAAGATTTCAAACAATCTTTAGCTACTATGGTTGAGACAAGTCTGTGTCATGGACCAGTTTACTTTAATGTCTCACCTAATTTAAATCTATCTTTATTTGATAAAAATTTATTAGATGCTATGCAATTAATAGTTCATACTAATGGTTATAATTTTAAACCGGGAAGTGAAATTATAGCAATATGCTATAGAATCTACCATAAGGTTCTTACTACGCTTAATCCTAAAGCAAAGCATTTATCATTTCCTAGAACCACTACTTTGGTTCAAACAAATTTACTAACATCCAATGTTGCAACCAATAGGTTAATAAAGTGGGATGAAATAAACTTCCCAGAGACATGGTCTCTCCCCCAGGAAATAGATCCTGAACCTATCCTTAATAGGGATATAGACCAAATTATTCAGACTACTGAAGGAGATTTAGAAATAAATTTCACTTCAAAAAGAATAACTAGAATACCCAGGTCCCTATCTGCTAGGCACTCAGTTAGTGAATTTTACACAGCTCCTAGCCAATTACCTAGACCTTCTACTTCTCAAATAAGAGAAGAAATAGAGATCGTTGAGAATATAAGACTAAGCGAAAATAGAGTTCCCCATGGAATTTATCAAAGACCTCATACTCCAAGAGTAGAATCACCTACTCAGTCAGATATGGATTTCCAATTATAATGATAGATTACTGCCCTGGTAGTATGATGAGACAACTCATCAATTATGAATTTCAACATGAGAGATACTCTCAATTTAGAAATTGGTTTTTTAAAAAATTTTCAAAACCTGAATTAGCCCAATTTAAAGATGAGTATTACACTCAAATGAACCTTGAGCAGGATTTCGTTCCTTTTGTTAAATGGTTTGTTAATTACTTTATAAATAAAAAGCAAGAAGAAATTCTTGTGTTACAAAGACCTTGGGAAAACATTAGAGGAGAAATAATGGAATCTCCTTTTCCCCCTGAACAAACAATAAGTTTGAGTCAAAATACTGAAGCTACCCCTTACCTTAGCCTTCAGTTACAAAGAGTTGAACAAAATCAAGTTACTCTTAAGGAATTAAATTCGGTTATCAGGTCTCAAAATTATACCAATGCTTACCTTGTTTGCTTAGGAGAACAATTTATCTCCATGGAAAAAGATCTCTTATCCATAAAAGATCTTTTAGAAAAACAAATAGAGCGTCAAGATATCATTATTGACCACATAAATAAACCTAAAGACCAAATATCCACATCCACTATTTCGGATGTTCCTATAGTACAACCTCCTGTTTCCATAGAAGGATTTAAAATGGAAACTAACGGAGAAGAATTTGTTCGTATTTTAGAACAAAAACTAAAAGGACTTAATATCACTGTCATGTCCCATGAAGATTATTCTGAGGATAATAATGACAACCATATTGACCAGCTTGCTGATATGTTTGCTAATTTAGACATTAGTAACCTTGATATTAATACTAATAGTATTAATAATACTAATAGTATAAATCCTGTTTATTCCCCAAGGCCTATAGAAAAGTATTATTACAAGCGTCCCTCACCGCAAGATTTGCTTTTTGAGGAATCAGAACCTTTCCAGAGTTCTTATTCAGGAAAAGCCATTTATGAATGGAATGTTGATGGTCTTAATGACAAACAAATTATAGATACTATCCATAGGATGATCATGTACTCTACTGTTTGTAAGCAACATGGAAATTCTGATGCTTCAATAGCATTCTTTATAACAACAGGATTTGTTGGCCAACTTAGAGGCTGGTGGGATCATTATCTCACTGAATCTCAAAAATTAGAGATTCTTAATCATAAAAAAATCGTTAAGAGCGAACCAAGAACTAGTACGAGCACTATTGTGGCTACAACCACCACAGGAGAAGAAGATGCAGTGTATACACTGTTTCTCTCCATCTTACAACATTTTGTAGGAACCAATGTCCCCATTGGAGAAAAAATCCAGACACTTCTCCAAAACCTTAGATGTCCTTCTCTCACCCACTTTAGATGGTATAAGGATACTTTTCTTTCAAGAGTTTATTAATTAAACAATCCCAATTCTTTGCATTGGAAAGCAAAATTTATTGATGGATTACCTCATTTCTTTTCAGAGAAAGTTAGACAATCCTTAAGACAGAAAAATGATGGGATAAATAAAAATTATTCAGATCTTACTTATGGTCATATAATTAGCACTTGTGTTAATGAAGGATTAACTTTATGTAATGACATAAAGCTTAGAAATCAACTCAAAAAGCAAAAGCTCTCTGAAAAACACCAAATTGGTGAATTTTGTGAGCAATTTGCTTTTGATCTTGGAAAATCTCCAGATAATAAAAAGAAAAAAGGAAAAATTTTCCGCAATAAATCTTATAGGGATAAGCCAAAAAATTCTTATAAAAATTCTTATAAGAATAAGAAAAGGGGTCACTACAATAAGAGTAGACCTAAAGAAAAATCTTTTGACCCTAAAGGTAAAAGAAAAGGCAAAAAGCTTGACATAACATGTCATAAATGTGGCAAACCTGGCCATTATGCCAACCAATGTTGGACTAAAAAAGCTCTTAATGAGATAGAAGATGAACAATTACGTTCTCAATTAGAGAAAGTTTTACTTCTCAAATCTGATTCTGAAGAATACTCTTCTGAAGAAGATATTAATATGATTTATGAATCTTCTTCTGATTACTCATCTGAATCTTCTAACAATAATAATTGTCAATGTAATCAATTAGATTACTGGAAATCAATAGTGGATATGAATGGGTTAAATGTTTTAACCTCAGAACAGGACGGAGCTATAAAGGCTATAGAGTCCATTTCTGATAAAAATCTTAAAAGAAAAATGCTTGAGGTTCTAATCCAAGAAAACTCTAAAAGAGAATCTCCTATTATTACCGAAGCACCTTACCAATTAAGTGAGGTTTTGTCTAGATTTAGACAGTCTAACATTCGTGAAACTCCTGTTTCTATTATGGATTTAAATAGAGAAATAAATCTCTTAAAAAATGAGATAGCTCAAATTAAAAAAGAAAAATATGGTTTATCTCAAAGGCTCACTTTTTTAGAGTCCAATAATTCAAGGGTTGAAGAAATAGCTTCAACTAGTAATCCTTCACCTAGTGATGATTTCCTTTCCCTCATTGATAGAGTGACCTCCCAAAAATGGTTTGTTAGAATAACTTTAGTGATTAATAGAAATTTCATATTAGAAAATGAAGTTGCCCTTATTGATAGTGGCGCTGATTTAAACTGCCTTCAAGAGGGAATTATTCCCACTAAGTATTTTGATAAAACTACTCAATCTCTTACACAAGCTGGAGGAGATAAACTCACGGTTAATTATAAACTGTCTAATGCTTATGTTTGTAACAAAGATATTTGTTTACCCACTCACTTTATTCGTGTGAAAAACTTAACACATAGAATTATATTAGGAACTCCCTTTCTGCATAAAATTATGCCTCTAATTAATGTTGATCAAAAGGGAATTACCTCCATTATTAATAATAAAAGAATTACTTTTGAATTTATTACTGATCCTCATACTAGGATGATTAATGAAGTTAAAGATATTCTTCTTAAAAAAGAAAAACAAATTTGTTTTCTTAAAGAAGAAGTGGGTTTATTAAACATCGCTTCTCAACTTAAAAATCCTGAAATTCAAAATCAAATTAAATTAATTGATCAACAGTTTAGAGAAGAAATATGCAATGATTTACCTAATGCCTTTTGGGATAGAAAGAAACATGTTATTTCCTTACCTTATCTTGATGACTTTAATGAAAGTCAAATTCCCACTAAAGCTAGGCCTGCTCAAATGAATCATGAGTATTTGGATTTATGCAAAAAAGAGATAGAATCTCTTTTGGAGAAAAAATTAATAAGAAAATCCAAATCTCCTTGGAGTTGCACAGCCTTTTATGTCAATAATGTTGCAGAAAAGGAACGTGGAGTTCCTAGACTCGTTATTAATTACAAACCACTTAATAAAGGGTTAAAATGGATTAAATATCCTATTCCTAATAAAAAAAGATCTTTTAGATAGATTAAACAATGCTTTAATCTTCTCTAAATTTGATATGAAATCTGGTTATTGGCAAATTCAGATTAATGAATCTGATAAGTATAAAACAGCCTTTACCGTACCTTTTGGACATTATGAATGGAATGTCCTTCCTTTTGGCCTTAAAAATGCCCCTTCTGAATTTCAAAATATTATAAATGATATTTTTAATCCTTATACGGAATTTATAATTGTTTATATTGATGATGTTTTAGTTTTTTCAAAAACTATAGATCAACATATGAAACATTTGAAAATATTCAAAGGATTAATTAAGCATAATGGATTAGTAATATCTGGTCCTAAGATGAAACTTTTTCAAACAAAGGTTAGATTTTTAGGACATGAAATTGACCAAGGAACTATAATTCCTATACAAAGAATTATTGAATTTGCTTCTAAATTCCCTAATATTATTACAGATAGGAAAAAATTACAAAGGTTTCTTGGTAGCCTTAATTACATAGCAGATTATTATGAAAATCTAGCTAAAGATACGGCAATATTACATGCTAGGCTTAAAAAGAATCCTGGCCCTTGGACTGAAAAACATTCTCAGGCAGTCCAAAGAATTAAAAATAAGGTGAAATGTTTGCCTTGTTTATCTCTTGCTAATCCTAAGTATTTCAAAATTGTTGAAACTGATGCTTCAGACTTAGGCTATGGAGGAATCCTTAAACAAATAATACCTGAAACCTCAAAAGAAGTTTTGGTTAGATTTACTTCTGGAAAATGGAATCCAACACAAGCAAAATATTCAACTATCAAGAAAGAGATGCTTTCTATTATAAAATGCATTTCAAAATTTCAAGATGATCTTCTTAATAATTTTTTTTTATTAAAAACTGATTGTAGCTCAGCTAAATCAATTATTGAAAAAGATGTTAAAAATCTTGTTGCTAAGCAAATTTTTGCTAGTTGGCAATCACAATTATCTATGTTTGAATTTGATATTCAACACATTAAAGGTGAAAATAATTCACTTGCTGATTATTTAACTCGTGAATTTTTGCAGGGAAAAAATGATGACCCCATATAGGGGTAGAGGCCGCGGTTGTGGCCGTGGTGGGAGAGGGAGTAACAATATGTTACCCCAGCCAGAATCAAACATTCCTCTAATAGGGGATTGGACTACTGTCTACACAGGTAGAAAAATGCAGCAATTACCTGCATCTTCAGCAAAAAGGGAAGATATTGCTTCCTCTTCCTCTAATAAAACTACATCCTACAAGGAAGTATCGGTTAATAACCCACCTCAAGAACAAATGGATTATTTTGAAAATCCAGTAACTGAGAAAATCATGTATATTGATGATGAAGATATAAAGATAAATCCAAATGATGGATGGTCTATCAAAACTAGATAACTCGAATCAAGAGGATATCCAGGTCTTCATGGAAAATGTAGGCCCAACCTAAAAATTCTCCTGACTGTTACCGAATCGGTAACAATTACTCACCATTACCAAAACAATAATCCTGAAAGTTTTATAAACTTCAGCAAATGTCACATTAACAAAATTTTGTTACCAAGAGGATGGGGTCTCAAACCAAATGCTGAAAAGGCAATAAGAATTGCGGAAGGAAAGTATATTTACATTAATTATTGGGACTATGTCCAGGCTTTCACTCAAGCCTTTTATTACCAAAATCCCAAGAACAAGCATTCTTGGTTTTTCTCTATTAATGAAGAGATGGTTAATAAACCCATACCAAATTGGTTTTATGAATGGTGGGCTAAATTTGGTCCATCTTTGGAAATTCTTCCTAAAGAAATTCTTAACTTATATAATCCATGGTGTGATAATAGTCCACTTATTGTAAAAATTTTATCTGATGATTTAATCACTGGACAATGTCCATTATGGTTCTTTATTAAATTTCAGATTCCATGGATATGGAGATGGACAATCACCATATCAAGAAACAAATTTAACATTCCCATTTTAGAAAGAAATTTCTTTTATAAATGGTGGAACAAGATGAGTGCAGAGGATGTCCAGAATAAAATTAAATTAATTGAAGAAGTAATAGCTGAAGACCAGAATAAAAAGGTCAAGGAACAAAGCTCCCAACAAATGTCAATGGAAAACTTGAAGAACTTCTTCAAGAGAAAATATCCCAATGAATCAGAAGACGAAATTATGGTCAGAATTTTGGATCATATGAAGAACCAATTCTTCTCTACTTTTCCATCAAAAGCATCCAAAGATGAGGATTCATCTATGAAGACAAGCTCTTCCATGGGATCAATGGATTCCCATAATTTTGAAGGTGTAGCAGGAGAACGTCAAGCAGATGAAGTTACTGCAGAAGATTTCTGGGATGCGATGATTCAATCTTTGAAAGAAAAAAGAAAAGCAAAGAATTAATTTGCTATCTTGTCTAAATATAATGAAGTAAGACTCAATAGACAAAGGTTAAAGGACAAGAAATAATAGAAGAAGAATCTTTCCAAAAGCAAAAGGACAAGGGAATCTTATCTTGTCTTTAATAATTTCTAGGCATAATTGCATGCATTTTCTATCTTTTGTAAAAGACAAGGGGATAAGAATCTTATCTTATCTTGTCTTTAATAATTTCTAGGCATAATTACATGCATTTTCTATCTTTTGTAAAAGACAAGGGAAAAAGAATATTATCTTGTCTTTAATAATTTCTAGGCATGCATGTGATTTTTGTAGTTTCTTGTTAATTGTTGTGACGATGGGGCCCCAAGTGTACCCGACAATAACTATACAAGTTACCGGCTATTGTAAGTTTTAGTTACCGGCTTAAATAGTAAGCATTTTCTTCCCTATATAAAGGGATTTAAGTCTCATTTGTAAACACACCTTGGAACACCTTTGAATAACAACTTTGAAGTTTCTTATAACATTGTCTCTACCATTCACTTTCTATACTTCTCTTTTATACACACTATTCCGATCCTGCTTCCGCTAAAAACACACTTTGGTATCAGAGCCTGGACTTGTCAAATCTAAGGTATATTTCTTAATTTATCATGAAAGTTATTGGCTAAATTTATGTTGTGAGAGGTTGATTATGCTTAGACAAAACTAAGAAGGTAGCTTTTTCTCATAACATATTATTAACTAGCAAACAACCTTTTCAAAGTGTTTTTAAAAACTAAAAAGTGTTTTTAGTGTTTTCTTAAACATTCATCTTTTATTTTTCCCGGGGAAGGGATTTGTTGATGATTTCAAAAAAGAAAATTTTTGCTAAAAACATTTTGACATCTTTGATTTGGGAGAAATCCTTCTATCCCTTCGGGTTGATAGTTAAACAATTTGTTGTTTGCTTAGATGACTTTTAATTGGTTGTTGTTTTATCTAAAATTATGTTATGAGTCCAAGTTATCTATTTAGATTTAACTTTGCGTATCAACCAATCACAACATTCTTAGCCTATTGCCCTATGGATTCGGATGATGATAATCATCAAAATAATTTAATAAAAAATGAAGAATTAATTGAATATCGAAAAAATATGGATAAACTCAACAAATGGGTTATACCCTCAGTTCCTTCTAATCAAATTTATAGATTTGGTAAGATAGATGTTTTTGCTCGTTTTGCTGTTAAAACTTTAGAGCAAACGATTCAAATTTCTAAAGAAACTCAGACAATAAAACTGTTAACTAAAAAAGATTTGAAACCTTTTAAAAATTATAATTTTATCCATATTGGATTGGTTCAAATTGCTTTAAAACCTTTAACATTATTGGGTTTAAATTCTAGCATAATGGCTTATGTTAGAGATGGTAGATGTAAAGATTTCAAACAATCTTTAGCTGCTATGGTTGAGACAAGTCTGTGTCATGGACCAGTTTACTTTGATGTCTCACCTAATTTAAATCTATCTTTATCTGATAAAAATTTATTAGATGCTATGCAATTAACAGTTCATACTAATGGTTATAATTTTAAACCGGGAAGTGAAATTATAGCAATATGCTATAGAATCTACTATAAGGTTCTTACTACGCTTAATCCTAAAGCAAAGCATTTATCATTTCCTGGAACCACTACTTTGGTTCAAACAAATTTACTAACATCCAATGTTGCAACCAATAGGTTAATAAAGTGGGATGAAATAAACTTCCCAGAGACATGGTCTCTCCCCCAGGAAATAGATCCTGAACCTATCCTTAATAGGGATATAGACCAAATTATTCAGACTACTGAAGGAGATTTAGAAATAAATTTCACTTCAAAAAGAATAACTAGAATACCCAGGTCCCTATCTGCTAGGCACTCAGTTAGTGAATTTTACACAGCTCCTAGCCAATTACCTAGACCTTCTACTTCTCAATTAAGAGAAGAAATAGAGGTTGTTGAGAATATAAGACTAAGCGAAAATAGAGTTCCCCATGGAATTTATCAAAGACCTCATACTCCAAGAGTAGAATCACCTACTCAGTCAGATATGGATTTCCAATTATAATGATAGATTACTCCCCTGGTAGTAAGATGAGACAACTCATCAATGATGAGTTTCAACATGAGAGATACTCTCAATTTAGAAATTGGTTTTTTAAAAAATTTTCAAAACCTGAATTAGCCCAATTTAAAGATGAGTATTACACTCAAATGAACCTTGAGCAGGATTTCGTTCCTTTTGTTAAATGGTTTGTTAATTACTTTATAAATAAAAAGCAAGAAGAAATTCTTGTGTTACAAAGACCTTGGGAAAACATTAGAGGAGAAATAATGGAATCTCCTTTTCCCCCTGAACAAACAATAAGTTTGAGTCAAAATACTGAAGTTACCCCTTACCTTAGCCTTCAGTTACAAAGAGTTGAACAAAATCAAGTTACTCTTAAGGAATTAAATTCGGTTATCAGGTCTCAAAATTATACCAATGCTTACCTTGTTTGCTTAGGAGAACAATTTATCTCCATGGAAAAAGATCTCTTATCCATAAAAGATCTTTTAGAAAAACAAATAGAGCGTCAAGATATCATTATTGACCACATAAATAAACCTAAAGACCAAATATCCACATCCACTATTTCGGATGTTCCTATAGTACAACCTCCTGTTTCCACAGAAGGATTTAAAATGGAAACTAACGGAGAAGAATTTGTTCGTATTTTAGAACAAAAACTAAAAGGACTTAATATCACTGTCATGTCCCATGAAGATTATTCTGAGGATAATAATGACAACCATATTGACCAGCTTGCTGATATGTTTGCTAATTTAGACATTAGTAACCTTGATATTAATACTAATAGTATTAATAATACTAATAGTATAAATCCTGTTTATTCCCCAAGGCCTATAAAAAGTATTATTACAAGCGTCCCTCACCGCAAGATTTGCTTTTTGAGGAATCAGAACCTTTCCAGAATTCTTATTCAGGAAAAGCCATTTATGAATGGAATGTTGATGGTCTTAATGACAAACAAATTATAGATACTATCCATAGGATGATCATGTACTCTACTGTTTGTAAGCAACATGGAAATTCTGATGCTTCAATAGCATCCTTTATAACAACAGGATTTGTTGGCCAACTTAGAGGCTGGTGGGATCATTATCTCACTGAATCTCAAAAATTAGAGATTCTTAATCATAAAAAAATCGTTAAGAGGGAACCAAGAACTAGTACGAGCACTATTGTGGCTACAACCACCACAGGAGAAGAAGATGCAGTGTATACACTGTGTCTCTCCATCTTACAACATTTTGTAGGAACCAATGTCCCCATTGGAGAAAAAATCCAGACACTTCTCCAAAACCTTAGATGTCCTTCTCTCACCCACTTTAGATGGTATAAGGATACTTTTCTTTCAAGAGTTTATCAATTAAACAATCCCAATTCTTTGCATTGGAAAGCAAAATTTATTGATGGATTACCTCATTTCTTTTCAGAGAAAGTTAGACAATCCTTAAGACAGAAAAATGATGGGATAAATATAAATTATTCAGATCTTACTTATGGTCATATAATTAGCACTTGTGTTAATGAAGGATTAACTTTATGTAATGACATAAAGCTTAGAAATCAACTCAAAAAGCAAAAGCTCTCTGAAAAACACCAAATTGGTGAATTTTGTGAGCAATTTGCTTTTGATCTTGGAAAATCTCCAGATAATAAAAAGAAAAAAGGAAAAATTTTCCGCAATAAACCTTATAGGGATAAGCCAAAAAATTCTTATAAAAATTCTTATAAGAATAAGAAAAAGGGTCACTACAATAAGAGTAGACCTAAAGAAAAATCTTTTGACCCTAAAGGTAAAAGAAAAGCCAAAAAGCATGACATAACATGTCATAAATGTGGCAAACCTGGCCATTATGCCAACCAATGTTGGACTAAAAAAGCTCTTAATGAGATAGAAGATGAACAATTACGTTCTCAATTAGAGAAAGTTTTACTTCTCAAATCTGATTTTGAAGAATACTCTTCTGAAGAAGATATTAATATGATTTATGAATCTTCTTCTGATTACTCATCTGAATCTTCTAACAATAATAATTGTCAATGTAATCAATTAGATTACTGGAAATCAATAGTGGGTATGAATGGGTTAAATGTTTTAACCTCAGAACAGGATGGAGCTATAAAGGCTATAGAGTCCATTTCTGATAAAAATCTTAAAAGAAAAATGCTTGAGGTTCTAATCCAAGAAAACTCTAAAAGAGAATCTCCTATTATTACAGAAGCACCTTACCAATTAAGTGAGGTTTTGTCTAGATTTAGACAGTCTAACATTCGTGAAACTCCTGTTTCTATTATGGATTTAAATAGAGAAATAAATCTCTTAAAAAATGAGATAGCTCAAATTAAAAAAGAAAACTATGGTTTATCTCAAAGGCTCACTTTTTTAGAGTCCAATAATTCAAGGGTTGAAGAAATAGCTTCAACTAGTAATCCTTCACCTAGTGATGATTTCCTTTCCCTCATTGATAGAGTGACCTCCCAAAAGTGGTTTGTTAGAATAACTTTAGTGATTAATAGAAATTTCATATTAGAAAATGAAGTTGCCCTTATTGATAGTGGCGCTGATTTAAACTGCCTTCAAGAGGGAATTATTCCCACTAAGTATTTTGATAAAACTACTCAATCTCTTACACAAGCTGGAGGAGATAAACTCACGGTTAATTATAAACTGTCTAATGCTTATGTTTGTAACAAAGATATTTGTTTACCCACTCACTTTATTCTTGTGAAAAACATAACTAATAGAATTATATTAGGAACTCCCTTTCTGCATAAAATTATGCCTCTAATTAATGTTGATCAAAAGGGAATTACCTCCATTATTAATAATAAAAGAATTACTTTTGAATTTATTACTGATCCTCATACTAGGATGATTAATGAAGTTAAAGATATTCTTCTTAAAAAAGAAAAACAAATTTGTTTTCTTAAAGAAGAAGTGGGTTTATTAAACATCACTTCTCAACTTAAAAATCCTGAAATTCAAAATCAAATTAAATTAATTGATCAACAGTTTAGAGAAGAAATATGCAATGATTTACCTAATGCCTTTTGGGATAGAAAGAAACATGTTATTTCCTTACCTTATCTTGATGACTTTAATGAAAGTCAAATTCCTACTAAAGCTAGGTCTGCTCAAATGAATCATGAGTATTTGGATTTATGCAAAAAAGAGATAGAATCTCTTTTGGAGAAAAAATTAATAAGAAAATCCAAATCTCCTTGGATTTGCACAGCCTTTTATGTCAATAATGCTGCAGAAAAGGAACGTGGAGTTCCTAGACTCGTTATTAATTACAAACCACTTAATAAAGTGTTAAAATGGATTAGATATCCTATTCTTAATAAAAAAGATCTTTTAGATAGATTAAACAATGCTTTAATCTTCTCTAAATTTGATATGAAATCTGATTATTGGCAAATTCAGATTAATGAATCTGATAAGTATAAAACAGCCTTTACCGTACCTTTTGGACATTATGAATGGAATGTCCTTCCTTTTGGCCTTAAAAATGCCCCTTCAGAATTTCAAAATATTATGAATGATATTTTTAATCCTTATACGGAATTTATAATTGTTTATATTGATGATGTTTTAGTTTTTTCAAAAACTATAGATCAACATATGAAACATTTGAAAATATTCAAAGGATTAATTAAGCATAATGGATTAGTAATATCTGGTCCTAAGATGAAACTTTTTCAAACAAAGGTTAGATTTTTAGGACATGAAATTGACCAAGGAATTATAATTCCTATACAAAGAAGTATTGAATTTGCTTCTAAATTCCCTAATATTATTATAGATAGGAAACAATTACAAAGGTTTCTTGGTAGCCTTAATTACATAGCAGATTATTATGAAAATCTAGCTAAAGATACGGCAATATTACATGCTAGGCTTAAAAAGAATCCTGGCCCTTGGACTGAAAAACATTCTCAGGCAGTCCAAAGAATTAAAAATAAGGTGAAATGTTTGCCTTGTTTATCTCTTGCTAATCCTAAGTATTTCAAAATTGTTGAAACTGATGCTTCAGACTTAGGCTATGGAGGAATCCTTAAACAAATAATACCTGAAACCTCAAAAGAAGTTTTGGTTAGATTTACTTCTGGAAAATGGAATCCAACACAAGCAAAATATTCAACTATCAAGAAAGAGATGCTTTCTATTATAAAATGCATTTCAAAATTTCAAGATGATCTTCTTAATAAAAAATTTTTATTAAAAATTGATTGTAGCTCAGCTAAATCAATTATTGAAAAAGATGTTAAAAATCTTGTTGCTAAGCAAATTTTTGCTAGTTGGCAATCACAATTATCTATGTTTGAATTTGATATTCAACACATTAAAGGTGAAAATAATTCACTTGCTGATTATTTAACTCGTGAATTTTTGCAGGGAAAAAATGATGACCCCATATAGGGGTAGAGGCCACGGTTATGGCCGTGGTGGGAGAGGGAGTAACAATATGTTACCCCAGCCAGAATCAAACATTCCTCTAATAGGGGATTGGACTACTGTCTACAAAGGTAGAAAAATGCAGCAATTACCTGCATCTTCAGCAAAATGGGAAGATATTGCTTCCTCTTCCTCTAATAAAACTACATCCTACAAGGAAGTTGCGGTTAATAACCCACCTCAAGAACAAATGGATTATTTTGAAAATCCAGTAACTGAGAAAATCATGTATATTGATGATGAAGATATAAAGATAAATCCAAATGATGGATGGTCTATCAAAACTAGATACCTCGAATCAAGAGGATATCCAGGTCTTCATGGAAAATGTAGGCCCAACCTAGAAATTCTCATGACTGTTACCGAATCGGTAACAATTACTCACCATTACCAAAACAATAATCCTGAAAGTTTTATAAACTTCAACAAATGTCACATTAACAAAATTTTGTTACCAAGAGAATGGAGTCTCAACCCAAATGCTTAAAAGGCAATAAGAATTGCGGAAGGAAAGTATATTTACTTTAATTATTGGGACTATGTCCAGGCTTTCACTCAAGCCTTTTATTACCAAAATCCCAAGAACAAGCATTCTTGGTTTTTCTCTATTAATGAAGAGATGGTTAATAAACCCATACCAAATTGGTTTTATGAATGGTGGGCTAAATTTGGTCCATCTTTGGAAATTCTTCCTAAAGAAATTCTTAACTTATATAATCCATGGTGTGATAATAGTCCACTTATTGTAAAAATTTTATCTGATGATTTAATCACTGGACAATGTCCATTATTGTTCTTTATTAAATTTCATATTCCATGGATATGGAGATGGACAATCACCATATCAAGAAACAAATTTAACATTCCCATTTTAGAAAGAAATTTCTTTTATAAATGGTGGAACAAGATGAGTGCAGAGGATGTCCAGAATAAAATTAAATTAATTGAAGAAGCAATAGCTGAAGACAAGAATAAAAAGGTCAAGGAACAAAGCTCCCAACAAATGTCAATGGAAAACTTGAAGAACTTCTTCAAGAGAAAATATCCCAATGAATCAGAAGACGAAATTATGGTCAGAATTTTGGATCATATGAAGAACCAATTCTTCTCTACTTTTCCATCAAAAGTATCAAAAGATGAGGATTCATCTATGAAGACAAGCTCTTCCATGGGATCAATGGATTCCCATGATTTTGAAGGTGTAGCAGGAGAAGGTCAAGCAGATGAAGCTATTGCAGAAGATTTCTGGGATGCGATGATTCAATCTTTGAAAGAAAAAAGAAAAGCAAAGAATTAATTTGCTATGTTGTCTAAATATAATGAAGTAAGAATCAATAGACAAAGGTTAAAGGACAAGAAATAATAGAAGAAGAATCTTTCCAAAAGCAAAAGGACAAGGGAATCTTATCTTGTCTTTAATAATTTCTAGGCATAATTGCAAGCATTTTCTATCTTTTGTAAAAGACAAGGGGATAAGAATCTTATCTTAACTTGTCTTTAATAATTTCTAGGCATAATTACATGCATTTTCTATCTTTTGTAAAAGACAAGGGAAAAAGAATCTTATCTTGTCTTTAATAATTTCTAGGCATGCATGTGATTTTTGTAGTTTCTTGTTAATTGTTGTGACGATGGGGCCCCAAGTGTACCCGACAATAATTATACAAGTTACCGGCTATTGTAAGTTTTAGTTACCGGCTTAAATAGTAAGCCTTTTCTTCCCTATATAAAGGGATTTAAGTCTCATTTGTAAACACACCTTGGAACACCTTTGAATAACAACTTTGAAGTTTCTTATAACATTGTCTCTACCATTCACTTTCTATACTTCTCTTTTATACACACTATTCCGATCCTGCTTCCGCTAAATACACACTTATATATATATATATATATATATATATATATATATATATATATATATATATATATATATATATATATATATATATATATATATATATATATATATATATATATATATATATATATATATATATATATATATATATATATATATATATATATATATATATATATATATATATATATATATATATATATATATATATATATATATATATATATATATATATATATATATATATATATATATATATATATATAATACAAGTTCTTTAAAGTTCCACATCGCTTAGTTTTGTGGACGAAGATGGAGTATAAGGCTATATATAGGATTCAAGTTCTTTGTTCCAAAATGCACCAGTCAAAAGCACTTGAATCTTGTATTTGACTTTATTTGTTCTCTTATACTCTTGTATTAGAGCTTTGTGAGATGTAGTTAAATATTTTATTTTGGAGGATGTGGGTGTATTGGGGACCTGGGGACCTGGATCAGTTGAGGGTATATTATGTGTTGTAATAATTTTCAAATAGTGTTATTCTTTTGTTGTCTATTAACAACGCCATGGTTTTTTCTTTAGTTTTAGAGCTTCCTAAGTCAACGTCGTCAACCTTCAGTACTTCATTGACTTGAATGTGATTCACGAGTACAATTGGAGGGCACCTGTTTGGTCTACCTGTACTTGAAACTAGGCAAGGGTTGTCTTTGGAAGACATGGAAAATGAGAGGAAGCTTCGTGCTACTTACGGTAATTTATAGTTACTAATATTTTCATAATTAATTTAATACACTTGTTAGTAATATTGTATCTAGACCATTTTTGTAGATTGATCATCTCCCCCTTTCTTATCGTCACCGGGTGGGAAGTTGTGGCCTCATACGCTGAAGATTAGTCCCGTGTTGCCGCTTTTTCCTTATACAAGGGGAATGTATGAGCAAGCCATTCACAGTGTATCTTGATTGTCATATACTAGATGAAATTTCCATCTTCCTATACGACGATCACTGCGAGACGCGTCAGTTGGACGTCATCTCCTTATACTCTAGATGGCTGACGTGTTAGTCATCTCTAATTTTTCCTTATTTTCCCGATCGAGTGATGCAGAAGTTTTCTTATTTGAATATTATTTCGAGATCCACCTTATGATTATGCTCCTCCCACCATCTTCCAAAGATCTTCATGTGATACTGGATGATTTCGAGAGTCGTTGGTACTATATGAGTATCACACGGTCTCATCTATTGTACATTGGTCTTATGCAGAAGGTTACATGACACAACTCTATAGGGTGTCAAACCTTATTATAACACTAGAAGTTCTTCGAAGACCGCTTAGGCTAGCTAATCAAGATGTATATCGGGCTAGGTATGACCATACTAGGTATGTATCGGCGATCTATGGGCGTATTATGCAAATGGGAAAATCATACATAGAGACAAGACTCTTTGTGGTAGGGAGTCCATATTTGTACCTAGAAGAAAGCATGATTTCCAAGGCACAGAATGCCTTGCAATATAGGCGGAGGAGAAGACAGGGGGTTAGACAGACCCGATTGTTTATGTTTTTTTTTTTGTAACATGTTTTGTATGCCCCACACATTTTGATTTTACTTTAATTAATTTGTGACTCTTTTACTGCATCTTTGAATCAATTAGTATATCCATCTTTTAATTTATGGCCTAAAATCACCTAAAATTAGATGGACTCAAATTTTTTGAATGTTGAGACAATGTTGTTGGCTTGAAAGCATCCCAGAGTGTTTCCGAAAATGCATCTCCAAAATATCCTATCATTTACCTTTAAATAAATTTATGAAATGACTCATGATTGTGTCCTGTATAAGATTTAAAAAATATTATACTACTATTCTCTCGTTTATTAACAAAGTATTTACTGATAGGCTCTCTAAACTCAAATTATTATCGTTGATCATGTGGTCGTGGCTAACATTTATGGATAATTTTAAGTTTTCTTATATGGTAGAATATTTATTAAAATTTAACATAACTATGGTACCAAACAATGGGTAAAAATCATATTGTGGTGTCCCATGAACATGGTGAAATAGTACCATATGTATCATCCCCAAGCAATGGGGAAGAAGTACCATTAAAAGATATATTCCCCCAAGCAATTATATGTGGTAGCTCTAAGTAATGGAGAAATAGTAAGAAGTACCTTTAAAAAGGATTGGTTGCTTAAAAGTTGGTTCCTAGAGGTTGAAAAAAAAAATAAAGTGATTGAAAAATAATAAAAAAATTGTTAAAAATAAAAGAAAAAGAGAATAAAAGAGAATAGGAAAAGAAAAGAAAAAAATAAGATTAAGGTTGTAGCAAACGAGCAAAGAGAAAAAGGTGAATAATTTTTTATTTCCTGAAAGTTTGAGAAGCGATTGCTCTCGTATGTTTAGGAAATTATGTTTCAAAGGCCTTGAGATATGACCCTTCATTGTTACTCAAGCCACATTACGACCCATGAAAGTCCTTTGTGATTTATGATTTTATTCTTTAAATATGATTTGTTTTTGGATGAATCCATAATTTAATCAAGATGTTAGCAAGATTGTTGGGTGTGAGTCAAGTGCCTCATGTTTGTTCTTCATCCATCAATGAAGTTGCGTGTTAGGTGTGATTCATATTTGAAAATATGTTTCTTTAGAATTTTTGGCATGTGTTTTGGCTTAGAATTTTTTCATGATCGTGGTGTCATTGTAGTATAATGGTAAGCATCACTTTGCTTGTGCTTTTGCAATTTGAACCATACATTTGTTTTTATTTCTAAAAGTTTATCTAATCATGATTTCTTGATATTTTCTCTTGTTTCTTTAGGTTTGATTGAATCTTGTTTGAGGAAAAACAAATTTTTAAGTTGGGGAGATTTTGATAAGTTCCAATCATGACTAAATTTTCACATTAAAACATGGCATTTTTCGACTCTATTTTGCGTTTTACATCATTTATTTCCTCGAGTTTTCTTATAATGTCATATAAATTGCACTTGGCCTTGATATCCTTGATATGTGTATTATTATATAGAAAATTTTCCAACAAACCATAGAAAAAGGCACAAGACAGTGAAGAAGAAACAAAGCTAAAAGTGGCAATCTTCAGCATGTTCGCCCAGTGAGCACTGGAAAGATAGAAATGAGCTTGCTCGGCGAGCTCTGGCGAGGTTAGGATGAGACAAATTAGAATTGAGGCAATGGTAAAACTTGCCATGGTATCCCAATGATGATTTTAGAATTTAAGTTCGCTGGGTGAGATCAGATATTTTGCTGAGGACAATTTGATGCTTTGGAGGCAGTTGGATGTCCCATAAAGTTGATTTCACCGGGAAAGACAAAAAAATCCCAACTTTGTATAAATAGGTTCAAATCATATTTTGACATTCTCTTAATTTTTAGGATATTTATGATCTTATATTAGATTGGGATAGCTAAGAGAATCCATTTTTGGAGAAAGTAAGGCTTAGAAAATAATAAGTGAGTGTGCTTCTTGAAGATCCGGAGTTGGGTTTGCTTCTATCATTGGGAAGTCGCGGTGGATGCTTGTTTATCTTCATTCTTCTCTTTATATTTAGTTTCCATGGGTAGCTAAATCTATTTCTTGTTCGGATTGGATGTAAGTTCATTGTAAAAGTATGTATTTTTATTAATCATGGCGTTATGTACGATCTATTTATGAATCTATATCGATGTTATACTTGTTTATTTGTTTTACATGTCGATTTAAAATTTTATTGAGAAACACTATTTGAATCTCGATCTAGGATAATCATCAGTTACACACTAAGGCTAGCGGGATTATACTTGAGCGAATCGCATACTCAAAGATATAACAGAGACGCCATCGAACTTTATTTAGTCCCAAAGGACAGGTAAAATTTCGATAAAACCCAGGGGAAGAGAAGCGGATAAGGGGGCCGGTTATGCGAAAGGAAGGTACTAGCACCTTACGCATTCATCGTACTCGACAGGAATAATTTTGCTTGCTTCTAGGCTTGGATGAGTTATCTATCTAAAGACTACTAGCTAAAAGAAAAAGAAAAGAGAAAGAGATAGAGTGCTCGTGGAGGATTGGGGCCCTCGTGCCTACGTATCGTCATAGTGCAATGAGAAATTCAGAGCTCCGTAGTTCAGGGAACCAGGAAAAAGAGGAGAAAGTGGAAGAAGTTGACTTGCCAAGATTTTGCAATCTCGTGCCTACGTATCCTCATAGTACAATGAGGAATTCAAGGCCTACGTGGTTCGGGGAACTAGGACAGAGAAGTAAAAGGAAACGGAGACAGTGTCAAAACCAAGAGCGAAAGGAGGTAGCAAGACCATACTAGGGACGCAAAAAAAATAGCGTCAAAACCAAGAAATAAAAGCAAAGAAAGGTTCTGTTGAGGGACATAGAAGAGAAGTGGTGACTCCACTATGGAGACAACAAAAGAATGGTGTCAAAACCAGGAGAATAAATAAATAAATGATAATAATTGAGGTAAGATAAGATTCACAGGGGACTCGGTGCATTAACTTGCAGGTCGTGATTAACCGAAGAAAGATAAGAGTAAGACTTTATGGGGAAAGCAAAAGGCTGGTGTCAACAGATAGACTGTGATGAACTAGAATGAGAGTATTGAACCAAGGGAAGGTTTTTGACTCTCTGGAGAACTCAACGTGTTAATTGATAAATAATGGTTAACCAAAAGGATGGGTGTGGAACCAAGCGAAGGTTGTGACCCAAAGGATGAGTGTGGAACCAAGGGAAGTTTGTTACCTAAAGATCGATACACTGACTGAACAAGCAGTACTTGACAGAAGGAAAGGGTATTTGAACAAAAAAAAGTTACTAACCCAAAGGTGCGAATGTTTGAACCGAATAAATGTTGCTAACTGCAGGGGATTTGATGTTTTAATAGATGGACTGTGATTAAACGAAAATAATGAATGATTAACCAATAGAAGGTGATTACTCAAGCGAAACTTAGTATGTTAACAGGCGGGCTGTGGTTAACTGAGAAAAAGGTGATTAACCACGAGAAGTTGATTAACCTAAGAAAGGTTGGTTTTAACAGGCGGACTGTGACTAACCAAAGAACGAGTGATGAACATAGAGAAGGTGATTAACCCAAAAGGAATTCAGTATGTTAACAGACAGACTGTGGTTAACTGAGAAACGAGTGATTAACCAAAAAAATATGATTAACCCAAGGAAGATTGGTTTTAATAGGAGGACTGTAACTAACCAATGAATAAGAGAGAGTAACCAAGAGAAAGTTACGAATTCCGCTAGGGACTCAGTATCTAACAGGAAGACTGTGATTAATCGAAGAAAAAGGATTGCGAGTTTGCTAGGAAAGAAGATAATTGGTTTTAACCAAAGGACGGTAACTAACCAATGACTAAGAGAGAGTAACCAAGAGAAAGTTACAAATTCCTCTAGGGACTCAGTATCTAATAGGAAGACTGTGATTAATCGAAGAAAAAGGATTGCGACTTTGCTAGGAAAGAAGAGAATTAGTTTTAACCAAAGGACGATTGATTAACCAAACAAAGGGATGATTAACAATCTTCTGGGGAATCAATGAATAATGATTGGCCACAAGAAAAAGGTGTTGAATTGAAAGGAGGAAGTTAAATCCAGGGATAAAAGATTAGGGTATATGTGATCAATTATTGACTCGACTAGGAAACGGAAGACACCATAGTAAGGAGATAGAGATGATCACTCCAGAAACATGGTCATTCGTCCCTTACCCAATATAATTAGAATGAGTGTAAGAATTCTCCACTCTCATTTCTTCTCTAGCACCAACGTATAGTACGGGAATCGAAAGCGACAGAGTAATGATGCAAGCTTGTACAGTGCTCCAACATGTTGTGCACATTTCCAACTCAGCAAGAGATCGAGAGAACAAGGCTCTAGAAGATCCTAAAGAGAAGAAAGAGGGAAAATCAACTAACCGAAACAAGGCTTCGATCAATCAATCAAAAGGGAATGAACAAGCCAATAATATTTCAAGCGAGTCGAAAGATCATCAAAGCGAGCGTGTGAGGAAATATTATAAAAAATTAAGTTCATTCAATGAATAACATACTTAATGCAATCAAGAAGAAATTTAAAATCAGCAACAAACATCAATTAGCATGCATCACTAATCATGTTATCATGTAGACAAAAGAGTGCAAGAATGATCTTGATCATATAATGTCGAACTTACAAGCAATTACATAATCGATAAATCGAGCATCAAAGTTTACATAAATGCTTTAAACAAAGGCTAAAGAGTTCATAAAACATCCACAAATATCAAGCATATCAAGCCATGGAAGTTAGATGAGGAAAGAAGATCAAACAAGCTTGAAAAAGCACAAAAATGGCATTCTGGTTCGGTGTTAATCGGTTAACCATTTTTTAGTGCAAAATGGTTAATCGACTAACTTTTGAAAAACAACATATTTTTGCAGAAAATAGAGGTGTTAATTGATTAACCATTTTGCACTAGCAAATGGTTAATTGATAAACCCTGTAGCAGTGATAGAAAATTGGTTTTTCAAAAGCACTTTTAGCAACTTATCAATTATGCAATCACTCACATGTTAGGGAAATCATTACGGCACAAAAATCAAGTTCAAAATCAACAATTAAGCGTCAATTGAATCAATTAATTCATCAAGAACAAGAATCAAGCAACTGCATAATCAATTCGCACACACAAAAAATTATCGAATCTACATCGCGAACAATACGCTAAGTGATCGAAAACAGTAAATTGAATGAGAAATTCCAACCTACAAGGCGGAGGATTGCCTTGGTGATTGTTGCAAGTGAATTTTGATGAGAATAATCAAAGACAACCTTAGAAATCTGAACTTGTGACCGAATCGTAGCGAAACCGAGCAAAATACAACAAAAGCTCCAAATACGAATTTGCACCAAAGAAACTTGAGATAACCACTTGATTTGAATAAAAAAACTATTGAAACTCCATAAATCCAAGTAGCAATGCAAGATAATGGAAGTTAAGCTCAAGAGAAAAGCATTTTCAATGTGAAAGTTGCTACTCTTCAATGGTGGAAAGTGAGCTCTAGTGTGGTTTGGGAAGAAGATGAAGATGAATGTGAGAAAAAGTTGCAGAAACTTTAGAGAGAATGTGAGAGAGAAAAGTGAAAATTGAGAGAGAATTGTGAAAATTATTGAAGCCCCCAAGCAAAAATGTCAAGGTTCATTTATATAGAGTGGAGGTTTGGAGTTGCTAGGT
This sequence comes from Lathyrus sativus, assembly GCA_963859935.3. Taxonomy (NCBI): domain Eukaryota; kingdom Viridiplantae; phylum Streptophyta; class Magnoliopsida; order Fabales; family Fabaceae; genus Lathyrus; species Lathyrus sativus. The sequence goes on along the minus strand of OZ012735.1, from coordinate 166,325,947 downwards.
TTGGAATGTGCTTTGGAACTAGCATTGGAGTTAGTTGCACTTAAATCACTGAGTCAGAAGTTGACTCGGTTAGTTAGTTAGTTAACTCGGTGGAGCAATCCCAATGTAAGTTCAAATCCGATGGTTCACATACTTGCAAATGAAATTACATGGTGGTCTTGATTCAAAGTGATGTATTGGAATATATGACTTGAAGTATTTTGAAAGCTCTTGAAATGTCTAGAATGTTCCACACAATGCTAGAACCAAGTGAGCCCCAAAAATAGAGGAAAAGTTGTTGTCATGAAAATGCAGCAGATATGCCAAAATACAAGGGTTAATCGATTAACCCTTTTGCATTAGCAAATGGTTAAATGATTAACCAAGCCAAAATTTTCCCAATTTGCTTGAAAAAATGTGTTATGATCATGGTCCCAATTTTCAATCTTTTGCTTTGATGAATAGGCATAAAAACCCTTGTTTTTTTTGCTTTTGTTGATGATATGATGTCTTTGTGAAGTTTTGATTAATCGAGCTTCGAAAACCTGAGTATTTCTGCAACAAAAAAACTACAGAGAAAAAGCTAATGTATATGTCAGCGATGCGAATGCACATGCTTATGTAAATGGCAAAAAGGAATGTCAAATTTGGGTTACGACAAACGCTAAACTTTAAGACGTAGATTTAGATTCAACATTCGCGTGAGTATCGAATCTTAATGCTTTGTGTTGTTTGATAGGCTGAGAGATCATCGATTAAACAATATGGTTGAACAGAAGTTTAGATATGAACTTTATTGTGAACGATACATGATGATATTGATACATGTTTAGATTGTGCATAACTGATTGATAAATAACATATTCTAGCGGTGGATGAAATTCAATCCTGACAAGTTCTCACCTCTATGAAGCTTTATTTTTCAATCATTCATTTTACGTAGCATAACTTTAAGACAAATCTTGCAAACCAGCGCTTAAAATCATAGTGACTGTTGGACGACATTGATATCGCATTAATCTATGTGGATACGACAAAAACAAATACTCACTTTTGTACTTCAACAATACACATGACACCAAACAACAATCGCTACTCCAAAAATTCACCTTTGCCTCCTACGTTGGTTTGGACAAAAACAATCACATTGAACGCAATCCTAACATAACTCAGAACAGCTGTCAAACACTTAAAATTATGCACCATTTCGCAGCCACAACTCTGCAGCAGTGAAACACCATCACTAAAAAACAATTTTGCAGCAATTGAACCAAACTACTTAATTCAAACCACCAAATTCCGTTGTAGGTTACATAACCTACACGTCCATCAGACCAACAATTAAGCCTTTCAATACAAACACTCCATCGAGTTTAATATCTATTAGTTAGAAGAATAATTAAAATGTCACACCTTACTCTTAAACCACTTCCAAAAAACTAATTGAATGTCCAAAATTAATTTATATCAACTAATCGTCAACGTAATAAATAATATAATAAATTGCAAATAATTTAACCGATTGTATCTTAAATTAAGTGAATCACATTTAAATAAAAAAAAATGGCAAACATAATTTAATCAAATTTCTAAAAATAATTCACATTTCAATCAATTAACAAAATGCAAAACTCCTACTTTTTCTTTTCTTGTTAACTAATTTGATTTTGTTCACGTGAAACAACATCGAGTATGAAAATATGATCCCAATGCAGGAATGTGGACGACTCGCCGAGTAGAGCTTGTAATTATGATATAATAATCATGATAGCATTTTTAATAAAAAAAAGAATATGAACAATTTTAGGTTTCAGATTCTATTTAAAATATTATATAAAAAACTTAGAAGCAAAAATCAAAATTGTGGAAAATAATTTATTTTCTATAGGATTCTCATTTTTTCTTTCTAATAACTTAACATTGATTCTTTTAATTTCTTTTTAACAATAAAGTAAATTACTCATTCATATTATTTTTCTCATTTTTTTTATTTCTCATTTTTTACTTAAAAAATTATTATTATTTTAGTAAAAATAAAAAAGAAATTCTATCTTATTAATTTTACATGCTAACTTTTCATAGGATTTTTATAGTTTTCAATTATTTATATTTTTATAATTATTCATAAATGGTTTATTATAAATTTAATTTATAATTATATAATTTAAGGTAAAGTTAATAAATTGACTGTGTGTTGTTCCATTCGGAACCAAAATAGATGTTTAGTTTTGTATAAGAAGTGAGAGATATTGTGATTTGATTGAGTTTGTTTTGATTTTATTACTAGTTAGTAATTAAAATTTCAACATACTATACTAATTATAGGTTAAAAGATGTATTAAAAGTTTAAAATCAAAAATAAATCACAAAACTAACCCCTTTCAAAGAATCACACTCTGCACAAGTTTACTTAAAGAACGGAAATGATTCAAAATTTATTTTTGGAAGGTGGGGCATATAAGATGTAGTTAGGATTTTGAAGTACATAGGTAGATTGATAGAGGTTTTTCTTTATAAATAGAAGAATATATTCAAAAATACTGGTTTTGTTGGTGGCTAAAAAATACATTACCATTACTTAGAATACATTATACAATGCACTAATATTTTATTCGTTATTAAAATCTTGTTCATTATGTTCAAATTTCATGTAGTTTTGGTTATTTCAAATAGTTTATACATAATCGTTAATTTTGAATATAAAAAAAAAATTGTGTAACTTTATAAAATTATTTTTTGTTAATGACATTAAAAAATAAGTATTTTTTTTAAGAAGTAGAGTATTAATAAATCATATAAAATAAATAGAAAAAAATATTAATAGTGACTTAATAATATAAAAACACTTATATTTTAAGAGTTTTTTTAAATAATCTATTATTTAGAATGGAGAAATAATATCTATATATTGATATTTTTTTATAGCACGTCAATATCTATATATTTTAAAACACTTATAATATCTATTATATTAATATAAAAACACTTATATTTTTTATTTGATATTTTTTAAAGCCAAGTAATATTTTCATATTATATAATAAAGATTATACTGAAATAATAATATTTTCATTTTTATCAATCTACTTCTTTTACACGATTTTCATATTTTTGTTGCTCACTTTTTCACCTTATTTAGTATTTAGTTGTTTGAACAAAATATTTACATATTATTACACACTTTTTTCAAACTTATATCATATTTAGTTGTTGGAACATATATTTTATGCATTATTACACACTTTTTCAACTTAGTTTGTACGAAATTGTTGAAACATACAATTTATAAAACCTTAGGTTAGATTTAGTTGTTGGAACATACATTTTATACATTATTATATATTTTTTCATCTTAGTTTGTTTGAAGTTTTTGGAACATACAATTTATATATATAAAAAATACTAGTTTGATGATATATATATATATATATATATATATATATATATATATATATATATATATATATATATATATATATATATATATATATATATATATATATATATATATATATATATATATATATATATATATATATATATATATATATATATATATATATATATATATATATATATATATATATATATATATATATATATATATATATATATATATATATATATATATATATATATATATATATATAATTTAATTAAAAATGATAACGGTTCTGAACTGACCAAAGATTTAAATAACTAAAATTCAATTCATCTCAAATCTATTTCGCTTGATCTAAGGTATTAGATTTTATTTTTATTAATATTACTTGATCTTCTATTTTGTAGTGGAATAAAACTCAATGAAATATGTGAACTTCTAAAGACAAAACTTGAGGTTTAGATGGAGAAGACTTCCAAGGATGGCTGCAAGTTATCGTCACATTGTCTTAATGACAAAGAAAAAACTAGTGTGATGATCTGCAGGTAATGCTACTGTTGTGAATTACGAAAAAATCTATATTAATTTGTGAGACAAAGAATAATAACAACCAAAATAAATGGTCTTCAACAATAATAATTCGTACATAGATAATATAACAGAATAAGATAAGAAAAAACCGAAGGTTTATTTACCTAGTTCGATCAAACGATCTACTCTGGAGGAGAGAACAACTCTCCAATTCACTATACTCAGAAAGTTGTTACAAAAGATTACAGATGAGTTACAAGAAAATAGCCTTCACCTTCAGGATCCCCAGAACAACCCTGAAGGCGCCCAAAAACAACCCTATTTTCTAACCAAGTGTTTCCCTACCTGTCCAACTCTCAATATATGAATCACTCAAACCCAATGTGTAATCCAAGATTTTCTTTGTGCATAGCTGAAACCCTATGATGTACCATTAAACCCTTGGTCTCCCTTGTTGGTGAAAACTCTAAGATTGTCACACACCAAGCATACAAGAGATACATATTTATAATAGCAAATATCCAACAAACAAAGTCCAAAATCACATGGATCCATGGACCAAATCGAAAAAAGTATGAAAACTCGAAAATAATATTTACCACACGGACAACACTATTCACCGTATGAGCGTCACTATTCATCCGTACGGACGTCACTATTTTACTAACCAATTTTTTTTCCGACTTTTCGTCCGACTTTCTAAAATTTCCAATTTTTGCGGTAAATGCAATCTCCAAAATATGTTTTCTTTCTCTTCATCAACAAAGGTTTTAAGGCATATTTACAATAATCTCCACCTTGACTTTAAACCGTGTTGATACCAATAAACAACATTGCTGCTCTCTACCAAGTTAAAACTGTAATCAATAACTTTGATCAAATTCAAGCAACCCTTGAATTTTGATCTCGCAACTTGCATCCACTTGTTCCCAATTGCCATTTTCTGCCTAGGTAATTTAACAAGCCTACAAGTATGATTTTTCAACCACCCTTGACTCCACCTATTTTCAAATGCCTCCCTGAAGGTTTTTCTTCTTTTATTTTGCAGTCCTTCAGCCACATTAAAAACATAATATCCAAGGCTAGCATAACCGCCCCTTTGAGATGCTACAATAACCCTCCTTACCTTATCATGAGTCAAATGATAATTAGAGATCTTTGTAACCGTTCCCTCACTACTGCTAGCATCCATAGTAGGAAACTCCACCTCAAGATGAGTTTTCTCCGTTATAGTTTCTCCCAGGTTTCTCCCTTGGTTTTCACTATTATTCTTCTAAAGAAATTCTCTACCAACCAAGTAAGTTGTTTTAACTTCAGCTCTTCGCCAAAAACTCAATAACAACTCAACGGTAACATGCATTTTTATCCCTTGATTTCTGCAAAATTCATTGTACTCCTCTGAAACTTTCTCAAGGCATTCATAACGCCTTAAACTCAAATCCCATAGCTCTTACTTGTCATGAAAGCCTCCACTTGTTAACAATGAATGAATAATAACATTTGAACCTTCTAAAATATATAGACCACATATTTTAGACCCTTTAGCAATAATTAATTCATCACGCGAAATCTTCAACACTTCATCTTCAACTTTAGTACAATAACCTAAATCATCAAACATACTTATAGATAACAAATTTCGCTTGAGTTCTGGAACATACCTCACATTGTGATTAAGAAGTTCACGATCATTAAAAATTTTAAATCTGACCGTACCAATACCATGAACCTTGCATGCCTTATTATTACCAAGGCGAACTACTCCACCTTGCACCATCTTCAAAGTTTCAAAGTATTCTATTCTTGGACACATGTGATAAGAGCAACCTGAGTTAATGACCCAACTATCTTCAGTTTCCAAACTCGATACAACTAGTGTTTCGGCATCCTCGTAACTTTCCTCACCAAATGCAACTACAACTTGAACAGAATCTTCATTGACCTTTCATTCAGGACAATCCCTTTTAAAGTGACCAATTTACTGAAAATTAAAACATTTTACCTTTGACTTGTAAGACCTCTGTGATTTGGACATCCTTTTATGCTCACCTCCTCCCCTTGAAACATTTAAGCCTTCACCACTATCTTCAATCTTCAAATATTTCAAATTTGAAAATTCTTTGGATTTCACCGTCGTCTGGACTTCATCCAAAGTAATAGTACATTCCTTACCATAAAGAAGGTCATCCTTAAAGTGCTCAAAGGATCTGGGTAATGAACTCAGCAGGAAAAAAACCTTGTTCTCATCATCAATCTTCACTTCAATATTCTCAAGATCATTGATAATCTTGTGAAATTCTATGAGCTGCTGAACTATGGATTTGTTCTTCATCATTCAGAATGAATAGAGTTGTTGTTTCAGATAGAACCTATGAGTCAAAGATTTTATTATATACAATGATTCAGGTTTTGCCCACATAGCAACCACAGTTTGCTCCCTAGCGACTTCTCTTAGAACTTTATCCCCGAGGCACAAGATAATGTCACTCGTAGCCTTATCTACCATCTCGGTCTTCTGTACCTGTGTAAGCCCTGCAGGCGTCAATGCTTCACTCTTCAAAGCATCTATACACTTCTTTTGAATTAAAATTGCTTGCATCTTAATTTTCCACAATCCAAAGTCGTTACAGGAAAATTTCTCGATCTTCCATCTGCTAACCATGGTGCTCACTTGTCGACAATATCTCTTTGCTCCATGCTCACCACACCACTTGTTGTGAATCTTGTAGTGAATTACGATAAAATTCAATATCAATTTGTGAGGCAAAAAACAATAGTAACCAAAATAAATAGTCTTTAGCAATAATAATCCGTACAAAGATAATATAACAAAATAAGGCAAGAAAAAACCGAATGTTTGTTTATCCAGATCGATCAGACGATCTACTCTGGGGGAGAGATCAGCTCTCCTATTCACTATACTCAGAAAATTGTTACAAAAGATTATAGATGAGTTACAAGAAAATAGCCTTCCCCTTCAGGTTCCTAAGAACAACCCTGAAGGCGCCCAAGAATAACCCTATTTTGTACCCCAAGTGTTTCTCTACCTCTCCAACTCTCAATATATGAATCGCTCAAACCCAAGGTGTAATCCATGTTTTCCTTTGTGCATCGCTGAATCCCTATGCAATACCTTTAAAACCTTGGTCTCCCTTGTTGGTGAAAGCTCTAAGATTGTCACACACCAAGCATATAAGAGATACATATTTATAATAGCAAATACCCAACAAACAAAGCCCAAAATCACATGGATCCATAGACCGAATCAAAAAAAGCCCGAAAATTCAAAAACACAATTCACCGTAAGGATACCACTATTCACCGTACGGACGTCACTATTCATCCGTACGGACGTCACTATTTTCTAATCATTTTTTTCCGACTTTTCGTCTGACTTTCTAAAACATCCAATTTTCGCGGTAAATACAATCTCCAAAATATGTTTTCTTTCTGTTCATCAACAATGGTTTTAAGGCACATTTACAACAGCTAAATAAATTAAATTAAATTAAATTTTTCTGTCTAGCTTATAAGAAAAACAATTATAACTATGATACTTGATTTAGAACTCTGATTCGCCTAGGTTGGGAACTTGTGTTAACTCGTTCAAAAAGGATCTTGATATTTGTTGTCTTTTATTATAGATAAATTTAATAGTTTGTTAGGATTGTTATTAGCTTGTTAGGGTTTGTGAGGGTTAATTATATTTTTAAGCTTTGAAAGATAGATCATCAACCTATATATAAAGGTATGTCATATGTCATCAAAAAAAAAAAAGAATACAATAGATTTTTCAAGTTAACTTTTTATTATGGTATCATAGCACAATTCCGATTCAGAAGAGATATTAGAGAAGAAAAATACCTTTGAACCTGAAACAAAAAACACAACAAAGAATACACAAGCCTATTATCTAAATAACTCTGATAATCCTGGAACTCTACTTGTGAGAGTATTGTTGAAGGGAGAAAATTGCCACACATGGGAAAGATTGATCAAGATGGGTGTGACGATAAAATTAAGTTTCATTGATGGAAGCATCAAGAAACTATTACGTCAATATGAATTGTACCATGACTCGGAGAATGAGGATTCTACGGTAACAATTTGGTTGCAATGCGTTAGAACTAAACCTATAGAGAAACATCTCATATGCTTCAACGGATCAAGATGTGTGGGTGTATCTTGAAGAAGGCTTTGCTCAGACCAATGCACCATAAATTTTCCAGTTGTGTAGAAACGTATGTTTAACACAGAAACAACCAGAAACAAGTGTAACAGATTACTACACTCAATTAAAAAGTTTGTTGATGAAATAAGTGAATTTCAAACCTTACCTAAATGCATTTATGGAGTTGATAAAGTATTGACACAAAGGGACGAAGAACAACGAGCCCATCTTTTTCTTAGAGGCTTTAATAGTGAACAATACTCTCATATTAAGGCAACCATACTTAATGTTGATCCACTATCCTCTCTTAGGCGTGTCATTAATCAAATGTAAAGAGAAAAATCACATTTTGCAATAGATAAGGAAAGAGATTCCAAGGTGGAAAATGGATTTGTGTTTTACTTAGGTGCATATAGGAAAAGAGGAAAGGAATATCACTCAAAATTAAAGTGTTATCATTGTAGAAAAATTGGACATGTCAATGCCAAACGCTTTGAGATTGGTGGATATCCATCTAGTTGGGAATCACAAAGAACTCAAAGGCAATAACCTAACAAATTAGGAGGGCAACATGTAGCAAATTTTGCTCAGGCCACTGAGAGAAAAGAATATTCTGAAGCAGCAACAACAGGACACGCCATGCATGGACTTCCTGCCAAAAAAACATGCCAACACACATGAAAACATGACTGGTAAATTTGAATATCATTTAGATTGGATACTTGATAGTGGTGATTCACACCACATGAATTCTTTTACCTCAATATTAAAGAAAATATAAAAAAAATAGTTACATAACTACACCAACATGGATATCAACCTTAGTTGAAAATATGGGAGATGTGAATTTATCAAGTCCCTTACATTAAAAGACGTGTTATTGATTCCTGACTTTAAATGCAACCTGATTTCAATTCATAAACTAACATATGATTTAAATTGTTATGTGATTTATGATCAAAGTTCTTACACAATGCAGGACCAAGCCTCAAAGAGGAAGATTGGATCAAGAGACCAACATGAAGGAGTTTATGTGCTTACAAAGCAACATCAACAAGCCTTCATGGGTGCAGCTAAGAAGGACATGGCAACCTTATGGAACATCAGAATGAAACATTCTTCAAATCAAGTTCTTCAGCATACTTCAAGTTTAGTCAAATGCAATTTTTATAGAGAAAATTGTCGTGATGTATGCCACAAGGCAAAACAATGTAGAAACTTTTTCCCTTTATGTATTAATAAAGTTGAAACACCTTTTGAATTTATTCACTGTGACTTATGGGGGAATACCATACTTCCAGAAACAATAGATCATATTGCTTTCTAACCATTATTGATGACAACACTCGTGGCACATGGGTTTATTTAATAAAATACGAGACATAAACCTTACAATATTTGATTAGTTTTAGAAATCTAATCAAAAGGAAGTTTAATATGCTTATCAAGAGAATTATGAGTGACAACGAGACAAAGTTTACTAACTCTGATTTCAAGTGTTTCACTAATAAAAGGGATGCTGAATCAAACTTCTAGTGTTGCCACACCTCAACAGAATCGAGGTGTGGAACACAAGCATAGACAATTTTTGAACATAGAATGGGCCTTGCATTTTCAAGCAAATATCCCATTGCATTTTTTGGGAGATTGTGTATTGACACCAACGTATCTAATCAAAGATTCCTCTTGTTCTCACTTCTCTCACTCTCTCGTTTTTCCTTCCCATATTTTGTCACTCTCTCATTCTCAGATCTCTCACCCTCTCATTCTAGTTATTTATTAAGGTTTTCTCTAATGTTCTCACACACTCAGAGTTCTATCACTCTTAGTTAGGATTTTTTTTTTAATTAGGGTTTCTGAATCTAAGGCATTTAATTTAGGGTTTATGATGATTGTTGTTGTTTACCGGTGATTAAAAGCTTTGAACCAGTTCTCTCACTCTACAGGTGATTAGGGTTTGCATTTTTTTTTTTGTTTATATTGTTGTTGTTTAGATGAATCTCTTTGTTCTAACTTTCTAACTTTGAAACTTGATTTGTGCATAATGTTTAATTGCTCTGTATTGATCTTTAAAAACTGGAACGTGACTTTTGCTACCCCTTCATGAATAATGACTTTTGGATCTTAGGTAAAGATACAACTCACGATTTTGTTACGTTTTCACTCTCTTTCTTCATCTCCTTCCTGCAACATAAGCTACTATACATGATGTTTTATTAGTTGTTTGAAATATTCAGTTTTGTGTCAGTTTCTTTTTTAGGTTATGTTTGAAATATTGAGTTTTATGTCAATTTCTATTCCTGCAAAGTTATCTGATATTTCTTGTATTAGATTTTACGCAATTCGCTATTAATAACACTAAAATTGGTTACAGTTGCAGGAGATCTTTCAGTTGTCATATCAGTGGCTAGTCTTTCTTTGACAGATGCTGGAATACTGATGTATGACCCTGTGGCCTCAGTTTATGTGGTATGGACTTTACTAGTATTTGAATTCTGTTCAGTATATGAGCAACAATAGATGCATGTTCTTTTCCCACTACCATATCCTTTGCATATTGCATACTAGTAATAAGGAGAATGGTAATATAAAATCTACAATATGCATATCCCTTATGTTCTTTTTCAAATGTCCATTTCTTAGATATTTTTAATACTATATATCTATTATTTAAAAAGGTTATATTAACTATTTTTTATTTTTTAAGGATGGATACTCTTCATTATAGATATTTTTTATAGATGAGATATTAAACAAAATAAGATATCATAGAAAATGATGCTAATTACATATCTACCGAAGTCATATTGAATGCGTATAGGAAGAAAATCATGAATCTTACTAAAGTAATTTCCAGCATACATGTACTCTAGAAATTGTTGTTGTTAATTTTTAATTTTTATTAAATTCTTTTTTCTTGATGAGCATATGATTGAATTCCATACATGTTTTTAGAGCTATTAAAATGAACTATCCAATCTTAAATAGGTTGGTCTTAACATGCGTTAGATTTTTTAAGGTTGGGCCATAAAAATCTTATTATAATATGAGTTTAAAAATTATCATCCGAACCCGACCCTAGATTGGTTTCAGATTAACCGATCTTAAAGGAATTTTTTGAATAAAAATTAAAATAAAAACTCCATAATATTTATTATAAATAAAATTAAAAATTATATTATTTTAAAATAATATATTTTTAAATACATATTATCTTTTATAAATACTATAATATGTTTTAAAATACAACACATATCTAAATTTGTTGAGTATAGCAAATGTGATTAGTATATGTAATAGTCTCACATTAACTAGAAATGTGGAGACTTACATTTATAAGTGGGAGAACCAACACACTTATCATCTTAAGGTTTTAAGTGAGTATGTGGTGTGTATCTCACGAAGGTGTTGCTCTAGAAAGAAAAAGTCTCACAATACTTAATACTCCCTATTGAAAATCTCCCCTAATAGTGGTATCAGAGTCTGCTTCGAGTGAAGGACCGACTCTCTTCCGCTTAAGGGGAGCATTGTAGATAGACTCACACTTGAGAGAGAATGTTAAGTATAGCAAGTGTGAGTAATATGTGTAATAGTCCCACATTGGCGAGAAATGTAGGGACATGAGCATTTATAAGTGAGAGAACTCACACACCTATCACTTAAGATTTTGGGTGAGTATGTGGTGTATCTCTTGTCCTATAATATTTAATACTCCCTAGTGAAAATCTTCCGTAATAAATTGTATAAAATAATACTTATATATATATATAACATAAAAGACACTAATAGAATACAATATTAATGTAATTTTTTTAAAATTTATTGCTATGCAGACCAAATGGACTACCTACGATTTATACGGGCTATTCTTAATGTGTAGCGGACTTTGTAGAACCGGGATTGATGAGAATATAGATGCTTGTCGTTCAACGGTTTAATTATTTAAGAAAGGGGATTTTTAGAATGGTTTCAATTATCATAACAAAAGTTTGCAAGAAATAAAGCGGAATAAAAGTCGGTCTAAGTTTGATAAAAGCATGTCAAGATTAGGGTTCGCTAGTCCGTCCTAAATGTATCTAATCAATCAAATATGTGAACGAAGTCTTAACTAACATAACCGCGTATCCTCGCAAAAACGTTCATCTCTAAAGCGATTTCGTGAATGTTATTGTTTCGACAGTTAAATGATCTCTCTAAATAACACTCGAAAAAATAGTCATTAAGATCGATACAAAGCGGATATCAACTTTCAAATCTATGTCTAGCATTTGTATAGTTGATAGATGAAGAAATTAGGTCAAGACTTGGAAAGTTCATGTCTAAAGCAATCCAAACCATAAATGTACAAAGAGTAGCAAATAACTTCATCTATATTGATCACAATATTTGTTCACATACAAAAGATCAAGAAGAATACATAAATTCTGAACTAACTACTCCTAACCTTGACAAGAGAGCTATTTAGCCACTCATTTCCATGATAGCTTGAGTAACAAGTTTCAGAAGAAGGTTGATCAACATCTGAGTCGAATAATCGAGATTGAATGGGAATCCACCTTCTTTTGGTGAAATATTGCTAAGAGATGATGAGAAATGAAGGAATGGGTTTTTAGGTCAGAAAAATCCTCTCAAAAGCAATTACAAAAAATTAGATATTTTTACAAAAAGTAGCTCATACTACTTATAGAAGGGTCTGCTGAGCTGTCACGTTCGCTAGGTGAACAAATGGTTCGCCTAGCGAACACTAAAAATGCCACCTGAAGTGCCTGTGTCCTGTGAACTCTCCCCAGCCAAGTTTCCAAAAGTTCGCTGTGCGAACAATCCTTCGCCTAGCGAAGCCTTCGCTGTGAACTTTGCCTAGCGAGTTTGTGGCCCTTTTCTTGCTGTTTTAAGTCTGGGAGTGTTTGTTGGCTACTCATTATCTCTTTGCCTAGCGAGTTCTTCGCTGCCTCCTTCGCCTAGCGAGTTTATGGCCCTTTCCTCACTGTTTTGGATTCCTGGCCTTCGCTACATAGTTCGCTTAGCGAACTTTGTGAAGTTTTCGTGGCAGCTTCGCTAGCAAGTTCGCTAGGTGAACTTACTGTTGTTTGCATGATGTCTTGGTTTCTTTGACATCTTTCTTGTGTCCTAATTTCCACTCTTTCATGCCTAATTCTTGCACAATAACACACAAATCAAAGGTACCAAGATATTTTCACATAATGTTGCAAAACAACCAAAGCAAGAGTGATTTTGAACACTTTGTTGACAAAAAGGAGTGAAAGATGCCCACATTCGATAGATCAAACAAGCAAAGTTTGTGAGGGCAAATCCTCATATACCATAAGTACTTGTGTTTCGATGATGTCAAAACGTAATCATGAAAGAATCGGGTTTTCGGCTCTACCACCACAAGGCAAATGCATATCACACCTCTCATATCTCTCTTGTGTGCATGTCATGTCTAGCAAACTTGCCATATGGAGTCCAATGTATTTGGTAGATCATTGGTTATGTCTAGAAGCATAGAATCCACAAAAATAAGCATTTTTGCAAAATTACAGGTTTTGAGTCGATTAGAGGTCGACGCATGGTAGGCGCATTGTTAGACGCCAAATTTCACTTATTTGATCTATTAAATGTTGGCATCTTTCACTCATTTTTGTCAATTAAGTGTTGAAAACCACTCTTGTTTTGGTTGGTTTGCAACATTATGAGAAAATCTTTTGGTACCTTTGATTTGTGCGTTATTGTGCAGGAATTAGGCACAAAACAAGTGAAGAGTAAGACACAAGAAATGGGCAAGGAAACCAAGACAACATGCAAACCACCAAAATGTTGTCACGCTCGCTAGGTGAGAAGGTAGAGAATGTACCAGTGAAGGCTTCGCTAGCTTGCTCGCTGGGCGAGTAGGCCAGCGAACGCACCCAGAATTGGACAGTGCCAAAAGTACCAAAAGTTCGCTAGGTTCGCTAGCTGTTCGCTAGGCGAACAAGACAGATCCTGAATGTGTATTTAGGTGGTTTTCTTGCTTTTTTAGGTCATAATTCCATTTTGTAACATTTTGGATAGCAGAACTTATCTCTCTTCACTTCTTCTAGAGAGAGAAACATAAAACCCTAAGAGGGAGGAGGTAAGATCTTCGATCTCTTGTTGGGGTTTGGATTGTAATCTTTTGATACCTTATGTATTTCATCTAATTTATGTTTGTGAACTATTTTGGATTCTCTATTGATTGATTATCTTTGATTGCTTATTTGTGGGTCTTGACAAAACCTTTTCACATCTTTGATCTCAGATCTTCTTCTATCAATGAACAAACTTTTGACATGGTTTTGAAGTTGATATTCATTTTATCCTCTATGGTGTTGTGTTGATTAAGTAGCATATGTAGCATGGGTAGGATCAATATAATATTGTGTGGGTATGTGATAATAGTGATGAAGAATGATGTTCATAACCATTTGGCGGATTAGATGAATACATGTAAAAAGGGTTAAGCGTGTGTACGTATTTTGATCATTGTATTTTATGCAAAACCATTGTTTATCTGATATGGGTGTTATCTTTGCTTTCTTGTTTATCTTTGATTTGATCCGTGATAGAGATATACTCTTCAAATCTGGATCTAGGATAATTGCCTGTTAGGTCCTAAATTCTAGAGATAGATTTAGGCTTAGCATTTGCGTGAGTATCAGATCTTAATGCTCTGTGTTGTGTTTTTGTTGGGTGAGAGATCACCAATGAGACAACACGGTTGTTCTCTCAACACCACATTAGAGATAAGCTTTGTCGTGAGTGATACGTAAGGATATTAGACGAATGATTACGTTGTGTTTAATTTGATCAAAAGAATGCATGTGTTATCAATTGATGAAATCCAATCCCAACAAGGCTCCGTTTATATTTCAGTCTTTATTTTATATTTTTTGTTTTTATCTATGGTTCTTTGAACCTTTTAAACCAAACCTTTTGAAATTAAGCTTAGAAATGTAGAAATTGTTAAACGGCGTTCATATCGCACTAATCCCTGTGGAGACGATAAATCCCTGAGGAAATTCTTCCGAAAATAATATTTTTGCTTGCTGCTTTACCGCACCAACACACGTGGAAAAGTAGGAATTCCCACGGGTCGGTGCACGCCGACCTATGGTTGATGCATGCTGTTAAGATTTTGAATCTGTCTAAAACTACAGGCTATGCATCGATGCATAGTCCTGTTATGGTCGACCGCTCGCTGCATTTTCTGCATACGTTGAAGACTTTCACTTAGTTTGAAAAGCTGTTACGTCTGTTGGTTTTTGGGTTACTATAAATAGAAGTTTGGTTCATTTCTTCAACAACAATTGAAACATTGAGTCAATTGCACAAGAACAAGAAAAGTGAAATAGGTGCCCTAGTTCTCATCATCTTCATCCTCAACATTTCACAACACAACAATTACACACAACAATTCTTGCTGTGCATTGTGGTTTGTTCAAGGTGATAACGTCTGAAGCCGTCGATTGGGAATCCGGTTTGGGTTGAGTTTGGGGTAGGTTTTTCTTGAATAAAACCATGAAGGTTTTGTCCTCCAAGATTCGTCGAATTTGGGGGTTTTTGGTACGAATCGTCTCTACAACATTCAGCTGAGCGAAGGTGATTGAGGAACGGTGGGTTTGGTCAATCTAGTAGCGGCAGTCGGTGAATTGCGTAGGAGAGATTCGGGTTCAATTTGTGTGTGTTTGAGATCAGCCGAGCTAGGGTTTGAAGAACACAAGTTTATTCAACAAAGGGGCTGTAATCAGAGGTCTATCCACAACAATTGAAGGTCTTGATTCAACTTGAGTCAAGGAACAAGGAGAGAAAGCACCATCAACAACCAGAGATTTTGTTTGTATATTTTGCTTGTCTATCCTTGTATAAATGTTTCAACTCAACGGGTGATATCTATATTATATCGAGCTCAATTCTAGTTTTATAATTGAGGGCAAACGTACCCCGAAGCGAGGACGGTCGGGGAAATTCCTCAACAAATCTTTGTCTCCTTTAATTTTTGGCACTTTCAGTTTTGCTTGATAATTGAGTAATTTTAGTATAAGCAATTTTATTAAGTTAGCATTGGTTTGAGTAAGTGATTAACACTGTTTTAACTCTAGTACAATAATGTAGTGTACAAGGAAGCTAGAGTCACTTACTCAAGGCAAAACTCACTTGGAGTGCTACGCACGCCAAGTGTTTGATAAATTGTCTACACCAAAATTCATTTGTATTGTTTACATATTTTGGTTGGCATTGTGTAGCATTAGAACTAGTCTTACTAATTAGTGATATTAATCAATTGATAGTGTGACTAGTGTGGTGATTTTATTTGGTCATTATCATTTCCATAAGGCTAGGCGCATATCCGGTCTTCTAATAACGGTTCGTTATAGACGGTATTTTTTCCATGGCCGCTTCCGCATATCAAATATTTTTAAAACCAATTTTTAATTGGTAGCGCCGGCTGATTTTTTAATTGGGATCTATTCAACCCCCCCTTCTAGATCCGTGCCATCATCTAACAAAGTTGGGCATCTAACAACTCTCCCCAACTATATTTTTGCTTGCCCTCAGGCAAAGTATGCCTCTTGATGAAACAAGAGGATTTGCTCAAGAAAAAGATTTCTCCGAAATCGGATTAAATGGCTTAAACGCAAGCAATGCAACCAGACACAAGTTCCTAATGGTTAGAATAAAACAACACACAAGAACTAAAGTCTTAAAGCAATGCAAAACATATATCAATCAACAACAATGTTATCCTAAATGAATCACCATATCTATCCTCTTCGAATAAGGATTGAAGAAATTACGCGTTTGCAACCGCAGGGACAATTCCACTCTCTAACAAACAATGCCAAAATCAATTCAATTCATACAATATCTAACAATTATAGATGAAAATATGGAAGCAAGAAGATCACTAAGGTCTTTTCTGGTTGTAGCTTGGTCGGGTTTACAAACAAGGGACATATTTAAGGCCATTGAAACGAAATTGCCGATGCAAAAGAGACATTCACTATACAAGTTATTCACACATCCCAACTTCATTCCACTTATTCTCATTTGAAACCTTTTCAACTCTTATTTCATAACTTATTTTTGTTTTTCACTATTTCTCTTCCAAGCAATCATTCTTTTTCTCTCTTTTTTTTTTTACATTCATATTCACATAACAAATTTTCTTTTTTTTTCAACGCTTGCTTGGTTTTTCAAGAGTTGTGGCAACCTACCAAATTTCATTTCTGTTCTCTCCAACTTATCTTTTACTCAACCCTCAAGTGAATGCTCTTAACTTTTTAAGGAAAAAAGAAAAATTAACATAAAATTCAAGGGTTCAAGAAAAAAGTTTTTGGAATCTCGCACAATTTCAAGTCGAGATTCATATTGTTTAGGCTCAAGGGGTTCACGAATACTCTCTGCTCACGGGTAAGTTGCATTTTGAACTGGTTGTGCTCGATAAGAAACAAGCGCCTTGGTCATTTCTAATTGCTTCCACAAATTCACAATAATAAAAGACAAAGCATGAATCAAATGAATCAACAAAGTTTATTAGAATCCCACATTTAGTGTACAAAGGAGGTTTCCTCACAATTTGTGGTTCTAAGTCCTAGGTGAACCATTCATTCAACAATGTTTCCAAAAGAACAATATTCAATTACAACAAGATTAAAGTTCTAATGTATTCTGAAATTCTAACCAAAGGTAACCATGTACCTTAGCTTTATTCGCTTGTTTATTATTATCATTGCCATCCAAACTCAGATGCACCTTCATTGGATACTTCTTTCCAGAGAGCAACCAATCTAGAAGTTTAGAAAGCTGAACAACCAGAAAATATTAACAATCACTTAAAAGAAAAAAAATATTTTAAACATAAAAACTTAACATTACTTCAACAAAATAAAATGTGCATGGGGAAAAACACCCCAAAATAGTACACAAACCAAATATCTTAAATAACAAATCAAAATATCTGAAATAACAAAACAACAAAATCAAAAGATCATAAAATCAGTCCTCTTCGGACTCGGTCTCTTCCACGCTCTCGGAACCATAAACAGAATCATCATCAGCATCATCCTCATTGTAACGCCCCGATTATGAATTCCCATTTTTATTGAGTCCTTATTTGATTTATTTAAGTGATTATTTTATTTATGTGGAATTTGTGTGATTATATGTTATGTTTACATATTGAGTTATTTTTGCCGACTTTGAGAGTTTCGGGTAAAAATAGGTTGGAGGGTATTTTGGGCATTAGTGATAATATTAAGTGGATATTTTGTGAGTTTTAATTGATAAGTGTGTGGAAAGAATTTGGGAGGAAAGAAATAGAATATGTGATATAGAGGGAATAGAGAAAGATAGAAACATTAAGAAGAAAAACAAGAGAAAGAAAGGAGGAGGAGAGAAAAGAAGAGAAAGTGGAGCAAAACCTAGAATCATCAAGAATCAACCTTAGCTTGTGATTAATTAGGTAAGGGTGAGAAGTTTTATCATCTTCATAATGTGTATGATCATGTATGTGCTAGATTGGATTTGTTGGATTGTTTTCTATGTTTCCATTTCTAGGTCGGGAGTTGATTTAATCGGTAGAAACTGAGTTTTATCGGTTCGAATTTGGAATAGACGGTGTAGTATAGTCGGGTGATAAGTGGGTTGTACTACTGGAACTGATTTGGATTAAATCGGTCAGTTTGTGAGGTTTGGGCTTTTGGACAGCCATGAGAGTTCTGAGTTCGCAGGTTCGCCAGGCGAATGGCAGCGAAGCTTCGCCGGGCGAAGCCCAGCGAGCAACAGCGAACCAAGTCAGAAGCATCCACCCTGTCTCCGCTGGCAAGTTCACCAGGCGAATGAGAGTGGCGAAGGTTCTCCAGGCTAGTATGCTAGCGAGTGCTAGCGAATAATTCCAGAATAAATCCCAGTGGTCTTCGCTGGCAAGTTCGCCAGGCGAAGGTTAGCGAACACAACAGCATATTTTCTTTTCTTGTGTTTTCCATTCGTGGATCGGTTGTGTGGTTTGGTTGCGATCACTCCTTGTCTGAGATGACTAATTATGTGTGGTTATATGTGTTGTGGGTAGCCGTATGATGTGAATCCTATTTTGTGAATTGTGAAGTGTGAAATGTGGTCGTTTGGCAATTTTATGCATTATTTGAATTAAATAGAGATGCATGGCGAGATTGATTGTGAATGTGAACCATGTATGAAATTGGTTTGAATGGATGATGAATATATATATGCTTTGTGATACATATATTTGAATGCATAATGAATATATGCGATGAATGTGATGAATGCATGAGTATTGTTGCAGTGAGAATCGTGATATCAAGCTATTGATTAACTTGAATATTTAATTCTTAGATTACAACTGGACTCTAATTTATCCAAAGGAAAGGTCTAAAGAAAGAAATAACCTTTTGCACGATGTAACAACAACGCTAAGAGATTCGGGGATCGGGGGTTGGTTATGCATAGGGTAGGTATTTCACATCCTAAGCATCTGTAGTACTCTACAGGAACCTTTTGTTTGCTTGCATGCTAAGTTGGTAAATGTTTGCTATGAATTTGTTAAGGATTGGGAAAAAAGGTGTAGGTTAAAACCTAAAGATATATACACTAAGTTTGCTCGCAAAGATATCGCATCTTCTGCCTACGTATCCTAACTAGGATAGAATCAGAGCAATCGTAGTTCACCTCACTAAGTTTGAAGAACACTTGATTGTGATCAAGGTTCAGAGGGGAACAAACATAACAATATTTGTGTGGAGTTTTAACAAAACTCCCTAATCTACGTTGAACACTCAAGAGGGGAAGTAAGAATTCATCACAATGATTCTTACGTAGAGTTGACAAACTCTATCCTAGGGTTCTAGTTGAAGAACACTCCTAGTACAGGTGGGTTTCTTAGACTTAAAGCAAAGTCTAATGGCTTCTAAACTAAGGTTTAAGGATGACTTAACAAAGTCAAGAGAATGTTTATGAACTATCCATGACACAAGGGTCAATGGAGAGACTTTTCCTTTGGAAGGAGAGGAGGGAGGCAACTTGGACGAGAACTAACGAGTTCCATCACTTGGGGAAAAGAAACTACTTTAACAAAGTAATAAACATGATGAAGATAAAAAGCATGGTGACAACCATATAAGGCAAACATATTAAAGGTATCAAATGTAACTACAAAATATGCATTGATGACGATCAAAGCAAATAATCAAGCAAGAAATGTGATGACAGATCAAGCTTAAAATAATTTCTCAGAGGAAACAAAATAACTCATGGTAACAACCCAAAGAAAATAATCCTATCATGTTTACTAACACAAAGGGAATGACAGATAAGCAGATGAACAAACATAAACAAGCATGGCGAGAAAGAAATTCATCAAGACGTGCGATAACGATCTCAAAACGTAAAGAAATTGCAAGTGATAAAGGGGTATTAAAAATACAAACAACATGGAATTTCAAATTAACACATGAAAGTAGGCATCAAACCAAGCATGTTACAAAAAGAATGAACTTAAAATGATGAAAAATGAGAGAGATATGATTTTTTGAAGTTTATGTAAAAAATGTACAAAATATGCCAACAAGTGAAAATAAAAATGAAAAAAGCAAGGGGTGGGAATTGAACCCACGCCCTTTGGCCTAATCAGGCACGCGTGTGGAAAAAGGAAAAAAAGCAAAAGGTTGATCCTCCTCAGGGATCGAACCTGGGTTCAATGGGTACAAGGCGCGCTTTATGTCAAGGTTCTTACCACTGGGGTGGGTATACATCCGTTGATATAGCCACCCCAAATAACATATAGGGCAAGTTTTCATGGCAAATGGGCAAGGCAAGACCACACAAACTCAGATTTGCATTTCATATCATAACTTTATCAATTCTTCATGGATTTCAACAAAATTTTAGTGTAAATTGCAAAGAATTGCATGAGGATCACAGTGGTGCCATTGGCTTTGCAAGATCATGTCTCTATTTCAAAACCCGATAGTATGTGCAAAGTAGACATTTGAAGTGCATTTTGAAATGAAGATCCAATTCCAGCCATTTTTAGATCAAGGCAATCATACACACACACTACATACATGTTATTGAGTGAATTCAAACAAAGATTGAGGCTAAAAATAGACTGTCATGAGAAATGGTATTCAAGTTGCAAAATGTCATTGATGGAAGGCGTGAAAGGTCTCATTTCAGGTTTAAAGCACATTTACATCAAGCAAGTCATATACACATACCACATATGAGTTGTTAAATGAATTCAAGCAAAGAAACAAATCAAGAACAATTTGAAATGCAAAGTGACGTTCAAGATGCAAATTGGCATTGTGGTGATGCAGTTGGATGGTCAGTTCAGTTTGAATGCAAAGATATGGCAAGTAAACCTCTTACACATACTACATACATATTATCAAGTGAGATCAATCATGAGGAATGATTCAAAACTGGTTGTTATGTGAAATGATATGCAAGCTGCATTTTGACATTTTTGTAAAACATGAAGAAATGCAAAACAGTTTCTATGCATACTTGAGCCAAGTAGATCACATACACACCCTTCATACATGTAGTCAAGTGAGATCAAGCAAGAGAAATGATTCAAAACAGTTTGGCATGAAAAATGATACTCAAGTTGCATTTTGGTATTGAAGTGTTCATGAAAAGTGCCAATCAGTTTCAATGCAAAGTTATGTCAAGTGAACCACATATACATACCACATATATGTTGATAAATGATTTCAAGCATAAAAACCAATCCAAAACAGTCTATGGCAGAAAATGACAACCAAACTGCATTTGATATTTTGACAAAGCATGAAAAGTTGAAAATTAGTTTTAATCATATTCAAGCAAAACAAACTATGCACACACCTTCCAAATATGATATCAAATGATTTCAAACACCAAAATGGTTGCCACACAAACTGTTATGACAAATGAGATTCAAGCTGCTACATGGTACTTTGATGCATATGTACAAGGTCCAAAACAGTTTCAAGGCACATTTGAGTCAAGTAGATCACATACACATGTTACATACATGACAACAAATGAGTTTAGACAAGAAAATTGATTGCAAACAGACTGTGGTGCAAGGTGACATCCAAACTGCATTTTGGCATATGGATACAAAACAGTGGTAAAACAAGTTTTGTGACAAAACACATCAATGTTATTTTTATGGCATGGTAATGAATGAGATAAAGTAAAAAGTTACATACCTCTTGTAGACAAACTTTGAACAAGCAAAAGAGCCAAGAAAACCAGAGAAATTCAATCACCTCCTAGCTTTGAAACTTTTCTCCTTTTTGAAGCAATATGAAAACTTTGTGACAGTTTGAGAAATAAGCTTTACCAATGATCCTCAATGCTTTGGAAAGTTGAAATATGATGTATATGAGGTGTTTGAATGATTAGAACATCAAGAAAATGCTTAGACCATGTTTTGTCTGATTTTATGCATTGTGGTCAAAGTTGCTTGGTATGAAAGTTGACTTTTTGCAAAATGATGTTTTTGAATGTTTTAATGGTTGGAACACCTTCTATACCATATTTGTAGATTGTGTGGAAGGTTTTTGGAGAATTTGAATGTATGGAAATGAGTTTAGGGGGCTGGGCTGTCAAGACAAATTTTGGTATTTTTTGTGATTTGGGAGATTTTGTGAATTTGAAGTGAAAGAAGGAAAGAGCAAGAGCTTTTTGTTTCTCTGGTTTTTGAGAGATTTCTGATGTGTGGAATGAGGTAGAGATGCCTTCTATTTATAGGGAAATGAGAGGGAAAGGTCAGATTGGAGGTTTCCTTCCTAAGAGGGAAAGGTTTGCAATTTTGGATCAAATCTCTCAAAAGTGTTTTCTTGGCTTGGAGGTAAGCTGAAAGTCAAGTGAAATGATGAGTTTAGAGTGGATAAAGTGAGGCTAGAGAGAGTAGGAACATGGCTGGTGCAGAGCTTCCTTTTCCACCTTTTTCATTTTTCATTATTTTAATGCAAGTTGCATTTACATCTTGCAAGCCAACTTGCCAAACTTCAAATTTCCACTTCCTCTGCATAAATCTCACCATTCAATGCTTCAAAACATGTAAATATCAGAAACAATAAGATTCAAAGGCTGAGAAATGGTCCAAGTGACCAAAGGATGAACTTATGGAATATTACCAATGGGGGACTCATGTATGAAAACACCATCATGCCAAATCCATAACTCTCAGCTCACAAATGCTAATAAGATGTTCTAGTACTTTTTAGAAAGCCCTTAAATAGTTCTAAAACATTCATGTTTTCATATGTTTCAAATTCCCAAAGGAACTTGGCCAAAAAAAAGCCTCTCAAATTTGCTAAAAAACAAGCTTAAAAGTGAAATTTCTCTAAGTCCTTTTCCCTTCTTGAAATGAATTTGATCATAACTCCAAATCTATGCATTTTATGACCATGGACCACTTTTGGAATTTTGTAGGGCTTGTTAAGAGCTTTCCAATGAGCCTTGAACCAACTCAATTGGATGTGTGGTTAAGGAGTTATGGTCTTGCCCTTTTTGAAACCCTAATTCCCGACTTTTGCGATTACTCCTCAACCCATGATCCAATTGCCATGAAATTTTATGGGTAGATGCAATATATCATTAGGAACATTTTTTATTCACATCTTAAGGTCATATTCTTTATTGTTGAAGAGTTGACTTTTCGGTCAACCGAACAATCGATCGGTGGCTACCAAGTCGACTGTTGATGCTCTGGACCTTTTGAGGCTTTGAAACTTCTTGAATGGACTTTACCAAGCCATATGAACATTATGGACCATGATCCCACCATTGTAACACCTTTTAAATCAAAAGTCAAACCACAGTTGACTTTTTCTACTCGAAAACCCTAATCGGGTATCCTGAACTTCACTGCTTTTGATTCCTGGGTAACAACCTCAAATTGGGTTCATGCTTGATCCAATAGAATATTCTTGATGACGTGGAGACCCAATCTCAAAGAAAACCAATCCAAAACATTGATTGGTCAACTCTCAAAATCTCGATTTCGGCTGTACAAAACCCTGATCCTCCTGTAACTTGACAAAGACCACTTGAAAAGGGTTAAGGTTAGATAAACATGTGAACATGCTCTTAAAATGATGATGAAGATCTAAGGGGTCAAAATTTTGGGTATGACTGTTGCCCCTATTTAAATATCTTTCACTAGATGGCGGCGAAAGATGACAATCCTCGCGAAATCGTAGTGAAAGGTATTTAAATATAGCAAACCAAAAATGTTGTCCCTTAGATCCAATGGTATGCAAAAGGACAAATGCGGATATGCTATGAATCTAGATGATGCTTTATGATGTTTGAATGCAAGACAGATGCAGACACGCGAGCAAAGATAAAAGAACGGCAATATAACGAGTAACTACTCATGAAGGACTCGCACACTGGGGAAATATCCAAGGAAAAGCAAACAAAAATAGTTCAAACGACCAAAGACGCTTCTCAGGGGAATCTTCCACACAGGGGACACCAACTTCAATAGGAAAGACAAAACTTCAATGGGGAAAAGGAGGTGACACTCCGCTGGGAAAAAAAGGCAATTCTCCACCGGGGAAATGAAAGAAAAGAGACGCAAACCTCACTGGAGATAACCAAATGAGGCATTTCCTATAACGAAGAGTTCGAACGGGATCTTCAATAAAAACAGAAAAACAGACTTTGCATAGTGATAGCAAAATGGGACAAGATCGCCAAAGACAATTGGACTTTCAAGCAATGCTAGTCACCACTGGACTTTAACAGAAAACGCCAGTCACCACTGGACTTTAACAGAAAACGCCAGTCACCACTAGACTTTAACAGAAAACGCCAGTCACCACTGGACTTTTAAAAGAAAGCTGCCAGTTACCACTGGACTTTAAATGAAAGTTGCCAGTCACCACTGGACTTTAAATGAATGCTGCCAGTCACCACTGGACTTTAACAGAAAACTCCAATCACCACTGGACTTTTAAAATAAAACGCCAGTCACCACTGGACTTTTAAAAGAAAGCTGCCAGTTACCACTGGACTTTAAATGAAAGCTGCCAGTCACCACTGGACTTTAAATGAAAGCTGCCAGTCACCACTGGACTTTAAATGAAAGCTGCCAGTCACCACTGGACTTTAACAAGAAATGCCGGTCACCACTGGACTTTAAATGAAATGCCAGTCACCACTGGACTTTAAATGAAAGCTGCCAGTCACCACTGGACTTTAACAAGAAATGCCAGTCACCACTGGACTTTAAATGAAATGCCAATCACCACTGGACTTTAAATGAAATGCCAGTCACCACTGGACTTTAAAAGAAAACTGCCAGTTACCACTGGACTTACCGGGGATCTCACCAAAAGATGTGGGACAAATGCTTTACAAGCCAAATTTTCTCAAACAAGGAGAAATAACCAACAGAAATTCCTCAACTCCTCAAGGATATGCCATTTAAGCATAAAATCCAAAGAGAGGTCATTACCACAACACTACTGGAGAAGGACTTTTCTTCGAATAGGATCTGTAAAAGATTCTTCCTGGGGGTACAGCGCGCGATAAGTGTACGCCCAACATAGATTTAGAAGCCACTTTCCAGGGACCAAAGTTCAATCTAGGAACGAGCTAGAAAGAAACGGTCAAACAAGACTCCAACCATTGAGGATTTGAACTCAAATGGGAATTTATCTTATCCAGGCGTGGCAAGATAACTGAAACAACCATCACCCACAAGGATTGAACTCGGTGGGGAAATTAGAATTGGCGGGCATTTTATGCCTAAGGGCTGACAACTCTATTAGAGAGAAGAGACAAACCCAATCATTTGGTGAAAAACACCAAAGTGAACCCGTAATAGGTAATAACTAGAGATAGCAAAAAATGCATGGATGCTATGCGTATGCTTTATGCCATGCTTGTGTTTATGCTGATAAAACAGACAAAACAAAATAGGAGATGAAATAAACATCTCGACACGGATACCTAGCCAACTTTACCAAATGGACCATCACTGGGGATGATCATAAAGATTGACAATTCCACTTCAAAGTTATAACCTTCTCTGGGAGAGAGTAATCCACAACATCATGACTGCACTCGAAATGCCATCATGAGCTCGAATTCTTTGTCGAAGGAAAAATCACCAAAGGAATTTCCAAGATCAACTGGAGTAACAACTTAATCGGAGAGCTGACTAAAGGGTATCATGAGAACCAAATACTTCTGCCCCTCAATAGTATAACCAACCTCTGCAAGTGAGCAATGGATCTTGCGACAAACAGTCTTCCAACTTTTCTGCCCCAGATTACATGGTCCACAAGAAGGAATCATCAAGAGGATTTTACAGAAGAATTGACATACCAAGATGCCTCAATATCTTCAAACTCTTGGAGAGATTCATGAATCTCGACATAACTGCCCCAGTTCAACTGCCTTCGAGAGATTAATCTCATCTTGACTTGATTGCTTCTGATTAACTGGTCTAGAGTAGCTGGCCTTGAAAAGAGCTAAGAAGCAACTTGCTTATAAGACCCCAAACGATGTTCCCCAGAACACATGGTCTGCAAGAAGAAATCACCAAGAGGGTTTTACAGAAGAATTGACATACAAGATGCCTCAATCTCTTCAAACTCTTGGAGAGGTTCACGAACCTCGACGTAACTGCCCCAGTTCAACGGTCTTTGAGAGATTAATCTAATCTCGACTTGGCCGGCTTTGATTAACTGAACATTGTGACAAATGATTAACCAATCCTTCAAATTAGTTGCCCCAGGTCGAGCTTCCTTTATCAAATCCAACTCCCTAGCTGACAGCATTTGTTTAGATTCCTTTTGACATTGGATCGTCTGGCAAACAATATTGTTCATTAAAAATTGGCAATTTTCAATGTAAAATTCATGCAATCTTTTGAAAACAATTTTGATGAAACACACACGGCGGAGTGATCAAACAATCAAAGTGAAAGCGATCCACTCATTTTACGGATGATGGAATAAATGATGAACACACACAAACATCAAAGATCATTTAGGAGTCAGGTTATCCAACCTCGCTGTAATATGCTTTCAAAACAACCTTACCTCAATTAGGTCTTTTAAGGGTTGTAACGTGGTTTGGTTCACGACTCATGAAATAAAGGATAAAGGATCAAAGTTATTTATCCCACCCATCTTCATGATGAACTCCAATCCTATGCTCAGTTAACTCAAACTATACATTCAGGTTCCTACAGGCTGATAGTTGGTGATGATTCACAAATCTAAGGTAGTCACAACTCCCTTACAGTATTTGATAGCTTTTGCTATTTGAGGATTTTTGAAAGTGAAGCTTTAAGAATTTCCTCTTTTATTATCCCTTACTTTTTCCTGAACTGTTTCTTTTGGATATACAGTCAGCGGGATGCCCCATTTTTGCCTAAGTCTCATTCACAGGTTTTGACTTAGCGGGCTTTTCAATTTTCTTTTTCTTCTTCTTCTTCTTCTTCTTTTTCTTTTTTGAGAAAGGAGGTGACTACCTAGTTTAATGGCTACGGCAGACCATCATCATCTTTTGAACTTTGACACTTGTTTGTTGTGTTCGAAAGAAAACCTGAATGCACCTCTTTTAAAGTGTCTTGTATGCATATATCTCCGAGTTAACTGAGAACTACCCGCCCCAGGTTTGAGATTTAAGGTTTGTTTTTGTAGAGAAAGAAAACTCCTACTTCTAGGCTTGAAGGGGTTAACGAGGGATTATCTTCCTTATTTCTCCGGTGTTTAGGGATTGAAACAATGCCTTACATCATCTGCAAAGTTAAATTGAAAGCATATCAACAACAGTTATGGATATAGTTCTCATCATCCTCCCCAATCTTTGCTTTAAACAACAGTTTAGTAAAGAAATTTCTTCATTTTTGTATTTCATAACAATGAAAAGAAAAAGAAAGAGTGAAACGAATGGACTTAATCAAAAGATGCACAAACATTTCATTAATATTGCCAATTCAAAATGAACAACAGCTTACAAGCAATTCAAATTAAACAACAAGGGAAATACAACTGAAAATACTGAAACAAACAGAATACAGCCAGCTTAGGAGAATTGACTTAACAACTTCAGTTTTCAGGCCCAAATGGGGGAACACCTCTATCACTGATTACTTGCTCCTTGTGGTATAGAACCTTGAGAGGCCTCGTAAGTCCTTTGTCTTTTGCTTCGAGAGCTGAGACACTGATACTTGGTTTACCTTCTTGAGGTTTTAACAGCTCCAACAAGCTTTGCACCTTCCACCCAAAACCTTTGCACTCTTCTACCAAATGCCCCATTGTCCCAGTATGGTACTTGCATTCAACTTCTAGGTGATCTTCTTCAAAGATCAGTTTTCTGTCATAGACTAGCTCTTGCACCACAAATCCTAACGCCAAACAAGTGTCTAGTTCATGTCCTTCAGCCCCTTTGTGAAACTCACAAGTCAAGTTTGCATTATGCCATGGTCCTGGCACAAGGTTAAGAGCTCGTGGAGTCACCAACGAATTCTGAATTAGTAGTGGATAAAGCTTACTTAGCGGCACAGGAACTGTCTTGTAGCATGCCTTGTTCCTCTTGACAAGATTCTTTTTATTCATGTTCTGGCTTCGAGAACCTTGAGGGGAAAAAACCAATGAATGCTAAGATGCTCTTTTGGCAACCACCTGACAAGGATGACGTTTTGGCGCAGGCCCAAATGCTGGTTGACGATGGTCTGACCGTTGAAGCTTAGGAGGTCCTTGAGCTGGACGAGTCACCGAAAGTGATGGACTTACGACCTCTCTAGGCGCAATAGTGGGAGAATACCCTTCATTTTTCATCAAATTCTGCAAAGTCTCCAAAACCCAATTCCTCTGATCTTTGAGGACCCTGATTTCCTCCTTCAAGGCCTCTTGCCCTTTCAAAAGCTCTATCATCATTTCCATTGGTCCAGGATGCGTGCTAGGTATCCCTCTAGAGACAGGAAAAGGAACATGAGACTCAAGGCTGAGAAATGCAAATGCAAATGCAAATGTGACAACATGCTCATGCAATGCAGAAAGTTTCATGGAACTCAAAATATTTACAAACATCAAGATAAACAAAAAATTTCTTTCATTAACCATCAATTTTAATTGCAACATGTCAGTACTTCTTACAAGAGTCTTAAACAGATAGCTAAATAAAAGCTAACAAAAGTCCTAAAGAGGTTCTCTGGACAGCTTCGAGTTGAGCTTCTTAATCTTCTTTTCCATCTGGGCTTTCTCGAGGATAAGCTTCTCCACAATTAGCTTCTACGGAGTCAACTGAGGACTAATTGAAGATAAATCATCTGATACTTTTCTCTTCTTACAAGAGAGAACTTCTTTATTCTTCAATCGTAGTTGTTTCTGAAATTCTGCATTTTTTCGACAACCACTTGATGCTTGTGCTCCCATGCTTCTCTGTTTGTTGTGCTTTGCTCAAAGCGACTCCCAAACGTGTAGCCTTAACAATATCTTTCTCCATGTGGTCTTTCCCCATGATTGGAAAAGGAGATTCGTCAAGAATGAGCAATCCAACCAAATAAGAGTTTTCCTTTAGTGGGTATTAGTTGATAGTCAGAAAAGTGAAACGATGATAGACTGGATCATAGAACTGGAGAAGCATGGAGAGGAGTCCATTATCCACCTTTATCTTCAACAATAACAATAGTTTCCCATATATTTTTGAATCCCTCTGGATCTGTCACCAAGGTACCCAACCTCTTTAGGTCATCCAAGTTAAAACTCTTGTAAGTGTACTTCAAAGTTTCTTTCTTTTACTGTTCATAACAACCTTGATGTTTACAAACAAAAGTCTGAGTTCCATGAAACTTTATGATATGATGTTTATGAATGCGAAAATGCACAAACACAGACAAATGCAAAGATCACATATGCGCAAACACAAGCCTAGGTTTAAAGGACGAGTGTGTAATAGGGATTTCAAACCTGTAGAGCAGGGTTCTAAATGGTTCTCAGAGTCATCAACCCATCTTTCGGATATTATCAATTTCCCAAATTACTTGGTAATCGATAATATTCTCAAGAGAGTCTCGTCTAAGTGTAGTATCGCGTATCAACTATTTCGGAAATACTTCCTTATAGCAATCGCACTACGTCCTAGTAAGGCCAAAGTGGGTTAGAATGTAATCTAAAAGTCCACAGTGTCATGGGCTCCTTCGTTGAAAGTAGCGTTGTTTTCACGAGTACTCGATCAACAATACTAAACTCTCAAGAGGGCCTACACTGAGTGGAGGCTTCTCAAGTTAGCTTGGTCGGGAATCAACTCCCTATAAGCCTTCTTGAATATACCACCATCCTATCATTATTGCACTCAAGTCCGGGTATAGGACCTTCTCACCACTCAAAAGGTCCCAAGATCCAACAATCAAACAAATATACACAAATATACATGTAAAGCAAATATTCACAAATATGGCACATAAAAAAACAAAATAGGATAAACCCTCAAGTTCAATAAATCCCCAGTGAAGTCGCCATTTCTGTTGCGGTGAGAATCGTGATATCAAGCTATTGATTAACTTGAATATTTAATTCTTAGATTACAACCGGACTTTAATTTATCCAAAGGAAAGGTCTAAAGAAAGAAAGAACCTTTTGCACGATGTAACAACAATGCTAAGAGATTCGGGGATCGGGGGTTGGTTATGCATAGGGTAGGTATTTCACATCCTAAGCGTCTGTAGTACTCTACAGGAACCTTTTGTTTGCTTGCATGCTAAGTTGGTAAATGTTTGCTATGGATTTGTTAAGGATTGGGAAAAAAGGTGTAGGTTAAAACCTAAAGATATATACACTAAGTTTTCTCACAAAGATATCGCATCTTCTGCCTACGTATCCTAATTAGGATAGAATCAGAGCAATCGTAGTTCACCTCACTAAGTTTGAAGAACACTTGATTGTGATCAAGGTTCAGAGGGGAACAAACATCACAATGTTTGTGTGGAGTTTTAACAAAACTCCCTAATCTATGTTGAACACTCAAGAGGGGAAGTAAGAATTCATCACAATGATTCTTACGTAGAGTTGACAAACTCTATCCTAGGGTTCTAGTTGAAGAACACTCCTAGTACAGGTGGGTTTCTTAGACTTAAAGAAAAGTCTAATGGCTTCTAAACTAAGGTTTAAGGATGACTTAACAAAGTCAAGAGAATGGTTATGAACTATCCATAACACAAGGGCCAATGGAGAGACTTTTCCTTTGGAAGGAGAGGAAGGAGGCAACTTGGACGAGAACTAACGAGTTCCATCACTTGGGGAAAACAAACTACTTTAACAAAGTAATAAACATGATAAAGATAAAAGCATGGTGACAACCATATAAGGCAAACATATTAAAGGTATCAAATGTAACTACAAAATATGCATTGATGACGATCAAAGCAAATAATCAAGCAAGAAATGTGACGACAGATCAAGCTTAAAATAATTTCTTAGAGGAAACAAAATAACTCATGGTAACAACCCAAATAAAATAATCCTATGATGTTGACTAACACAAAGGGAATGACAGATAAGTAGATGAACAAACATAAACAAGCATGGCGAGAAAGAAATTCATCAAGACGTGCGATAACGATCTCAAAACGTAAACAACTTGCAAGTGATAAAGGGGTATTAAAAATACAAACAACATGGAATTTCAAATTAACACATGAAAGTAGGCATCAAACCAAGCATGTTACAAAAAGAATGAACTTAAAATGATGAAAAATGAGAGAGATATGATTTTTTGAAGTTTATGTAAAAAATGTACAAAATATGCCAACAAGTGAAAATAAAAATGAAAAAAGCAAGGGGTGGGAATTGAACCCACGCCCTTTGGCCTGATTAGGCACGCGTGTGGAAAAAGGAAAAAAGCAAAAGGTTGATCCTCCTCAGGGATCGAACCTGGGTTCAATGGGTACAAGGTGCGCTTTATGGCAAGGTTTTTACCACTGGGGTGGCTATACATCCGTTGATATAGCCACCCCAAATAACATATAGGGCAAGTTTTCATGGCAAATGGGCAAGGCAAGACCACACAAACTCAGATTTGCATTTCATATCATAACTTTATCAATTCTTCATGGATTTCAACAAAATTTTAGTGTAAATTGCATAGAATTGCATGAGGATCACAATGGTGCCATTAGTTTTGCAAGATCATGTCTCTATTTCAAAACCCGATAGTGTGTGCAAAGTAGACATTTGAAGTGCATTTTGAAATGAAGATCCAATTCCATCCAGTTTCAGATCAAGGCAATCATACACATACTACATACATGTTACTGAGTGAATTCAAACGAAGATTGAGGCTAAAAACAGACTGCCATGAGAAATGGTATTCAAGTTGCAAAATGTCACTGATGGAAGGCGTGAAAGGTCTCAGCTCAGGTTTAAAGCATATTTACATCAAGCAAGTTATATACACATACCACATATGAGTTGTTAAATGAATTCAAGCAAAGAAACAAATCAAGAACAATTCGAAATGCAAAGTGAAGTTCAAGATGCAAATTGGCATTGTGGTGATGCAGTTGGATGATCAGTTCAGTTTGAATGCAAAGATTTGGCAAGTAAACCTCTTACACATACTACATACATATTATCAAGTGAGATCAATCATGAGGAATGATTCAAAACTGGCTGTTATGTGAAATGATATGCAAGCTGCATTTTGACATTTTGGTAAAACATGAAGAAATGCAAAACAATTTCTATGCACACTTGAGCCAAGTAGATCACATACACACCCTTCATACATGTAGTCAAGTGAGTTCAAGCAAGAGAAATGATTCAAAACAGTTTGGCATGAAAAATGATACTCAAGTTGCATTTTGGTATTGATGTGTTCATGAAAAGTGCCAAATCAATTTCAATGCAAAGTTATGTCAAGTGAACCACATACACATACCACATATATGTTGATAAATGATTTGAAGCACAAAAACCAATCCAAAACACTCTATGGCAGAAAATGACAACCAAACTGCATTTGATATTTTGACAAAGCATGAAAAGTTCAAAATCAGTTTTAATCATATTCAAGCCAAACCAACTATGCACACACCTTCCAAATATGATATCAAATGAGTTCAAACACCAAAATGGTTGCCAAACAAACTGTTATGACAAATGAGATTCAGGCTGCTACATGGTACTTTGATGCATATGTACAAGGTCCAAAACAGTTTCAAGGAACATTTGAGTCAAGTAGATCACATACACATGTTACATACATGACAGCAAATGAGTTTAGACAAGAAAATTGATTGCAAACAGACTGTGGTGCAAGGTGACATCCAAACTGCATTTTGGCATATGGATACAAAACAGTGGTAAAACAAGTTTTGTGACAAAACACATCAATGTTATTTTTATGGCATGGTAATGAATGAGATAAAGTAAGAAGTTACATACCTCTTGTAGACAAACTTTGAACAAGCAAAAGAGCCAAGAAAACCAGAGAACTTCAATCACCTCCTAACTTTGAAACTTTTCTTCTTTTTGAAGCAATATGCAAACTTTGTGACAGTTTGAGAAATAAGTTTTACCAATGATCCTCAATGCTTTGGACAGTTGAGATATGATGTATATGAGGTGTTTGAATGATTAGAACATCAAGAAAATTCTTAGACCATGTTTTGGCTGATTTTATGCATTGTGGTCAAAGTTGTTTGGTATGAAAGTTGACTTGTTGCAAAATGATGTTTTTGAATGTTTTAATGGTTGGAACATCTTCTATACCATATTTGTGGATTCTGTGGAAGGTTTTTGGAGAATTTGAATGTATGGAAATGAGTTTAGGGGGCTGGGCTGTCAAGACAGATTTTGGTATTTTTTGTGATTTTGGAGATTTTGTGAATTTGAAGTGAAAGAAGGAAAGAGCAAGAGCTTTTTGTTTCTCTGGTTTTTGAGAGATTTCTGATGTGTGGAATGAGGTAGATATGCCTTCTATTTATAGGGAAATGAGAGGGAAAGGTCAGATTGGAGGTTTCCTTCCTAAGAGGGAAAGGTTTGCAATTTTGGATCAAATCTCTCAAAAGTGTTTTCTTGGCTTGGAGGTAAGCTGAAAGTCAAGTGAAATGATGAGTTTAGAATGGCTAAAGTGAGGCTAGAGAGAGTAGGAACATGGCTGGTGCAGAGCTTCCTTTTCCACCTTTTTCATTTTTCATTATTTTAATGCAAGGTGCATTTACATCTTGCAAGCCATCTTGCCAAACTTCAAATTTCCACTTCCTCTGCATAAATCTCACCATTCAATGCTTCAAAACATGTAAATATCAGAAACAATAAGATTCAAAGGCTGAGAAATGGTCCAAGTGACCAAAGGATGAACTTATGGAATATTACCAATGTGGGACTCATGTATGAAAACACCATCATGCCAAATCCATAACTCTCAGCTCACAAATGCTAATGAGATGTTCTAGTACTTTTAAGAAAGCCCTTAAATAGTTCTAAAACATTCATGTTTTCATGTGTTTCAAATTCCCAAAGGAACTTGGCCAAAAAAAAGCCTCTCAAATTTGCTAAAAAACAAGCTTAAAAGTGAAATTTCTCTAAGTCCTTTTCCCTTCTTGAAATGAATTTGATCATAACTCCAAATCTATGCATTTTATGACCATGGACCACTTTTGGACTTTTGTAGGGCTTGTTAAGAGCTTTCCAATGAGCTTTGAACCAACTCAATTGGATGTGTGGTTAAGGAGTTATGGTCTTGCCCCTTTCGAAACCCTAATTCCCGACTTTTGCGATTACTCCTCAACCCTAGATCCAATTGCCATGAAATTTTATGGCTAGATGCAATATATCATTAGGAACATTTTTGATTCACATCTTGAGGTCAGATTCTTTATTGTTGAAGAGTTGACTTTTCGGTCAACCGAACGATCGATCGGTGGCTACCGAGTCGACTGTTGATGCTCTGGACCTTTTGAGGCTTTGAAACTTCTTGAATGGACTTTATCAAGCCATATGAAATATATGGACCATGATCCCACCATTGTAACACCTTTTAAATCAAAAGTCAAATCATAGTTGACTTTTTCTGCACGAAAACCCTAATCGGGTATCCTGAACTTCACTGCTTTTGATTCCTGGGTAACAACCTCAAATTGGATTTGTGATTGATACAATTGAATATTCTTGATGATGTGGAGACCCAATCTCCAAGAAAACCAATCCAAAACATTGACTGGTCAACTCTCAAAATCTCGATTTCGGCTGTACAAAACCCTGATCCTCCTGTAACTTGACAAAGACCACTTGAAAAGGGTTAAGGTTAGATAAACATGTGAACATGCTCTTAAAATGATGATGAAGATCTAAGGGGTCAAAATTTGGGGTATGACAAGTATGTTTGTAAACATGTATGCATTTCAAGAGTGTCATGAGTCATGTTGCATGTGAAGCATCATGGTATGCATTCTTGTGTCGATTGATCCCTCGGTGGATTTGCAGAACCTTATGTGCCTATGTGGGGTGTGAGCGATGGTTATTTATTGATCCCTCGGTGGATTTGCAGAGCCTCGTGTGTCCTTGTGGGGTGTGAGCGATGGTTATTTATTGATTCCTCGGTGAATATGCAGAACCTCGTATGTTGCGATGGTTATTTATTGATTCTTCGGTGAATCTGCAGAACCTCGTGTGCCCATGTGGGGTGTGAGCGATGGTTATTTAGGTTCTTCAATTGAACCTGCTGAAATGAGTCGGTACTGCATTTGCATCTGCATAGAGTCGTGTGTCGGTCTCTGTGAATTGCATGTAGACATCTGTGCATGATGTATGGTGAATAAACATGAATGTAGATGTTATGTAGATTGTTGATAATTGGCATGAATGGAAGGCTTGAATATACATGTATGTGTGAATATATGTGTATATGTATGCATGTTTATGAATTGATATAAACATTGTTGATGCACATTGTATATGCTTGGTGCTCTATTTGTAAATAGTTAAGCGCGAATACATTGCGATGTACGGTGTAGTGAGATGAGTTACGGTGAGAATGCGGAAGACGTTTTTGGATGTTATATGTATATATATATATATATATATATATATATATATATATATATATATACATATATATATATATATACATACATATATATATATATATATATATATATATATATATATATATATATATATATATATATATATATATATATATATATATATATATATATATATATATATATATATATATATATATATATATATATATATATATATATATATATATATATATATATATATATATATATATATATATATATATATATATAAGTTTATGTGCATTATGTATTATGATATTGTTTCTCACCCTTCTGCTATTTTATAATGCTCTATGAGGCATTGCAGATTAGATTGCTGGAGTCTTTGTGAAGCGAGTCTTCACTTCTTTTGGTTAGATGGCTCTGATATATAACACTGGGTAGTTAGGAATTATTTTGATTCTTTTGTGATGCATCTGTGTATATATATACTGATGAACATTTTGTAAACTCAACTGATGAATTGAATTAATCTGAACGATGTATATGATGCTTATGTTAATGAAGTGATTTCAATGTTTAGATGTTTCTGCTTTATTCTAAATGTTGATGTGTGAGTTTTAAGCGCTATGCTTTGTTTTTAGTTGAGATTTACCCCTTTTGTTACATATCTTCGTGAGCTGGTGTTATTTATGTTTCGTTTCGATGATAATGTGATGCGCCTCTTTTATACCATGTTATAATTATACTCTGATAGAATTCTTGTCATTAAGTGCCTAAATGACTTAATTGTTTATTTGGGGTATAGAAAGGGGTGTTACATTAAGTGGTATCAGAGCCTGTGTTGAGTCAATTGTGTCTGTCTCGTCGTTTCGTTGGTTGGACGGTTGTTTAACCTTATTGTTATTTTTGGGAATAATCAGAATATGGCTGGTCATAATGACAATGCGATGGTTGTTGCATTGGAGGAAATGGCTAGGGCGGTGCAGGGTGCGCCAAATGTGAACGCTAATGATGAGTTTAGAAAGAATCAACCGCCGGTATTCAAGGGAAGATTTGATTTAGACGGTGCTTAGATTTAGTTAAAGGAGATCGAGAGGATCTTTAGAGTCATGAATTATGCTGAAGGGAACAAGGTGAGAATTGGGACTCACATGCTGAGAGAAGAAGCCGATGACTGGTGGGTCGGTATGAGACAAGTTCTTGAAGTATACAATGAGAAAATCACTTGGGATTAATTTTTGAGAAAGTATTATCCTGAGAGTGTGAAGGGAAAGAAGGAGATGAAGTTCCTGGAATTGAAACAAGGAAATATGTCTGTGATAGACTACACGGTTAAGTTCACAAAGTTAGTGAAGTTTCATCCTCACTATGATGCGGTGACGGCGGAATTTTCTAAATGTGTTAAGTATGAGAACGGTTTGCGCCCTGAGATCAAGCAAGCGGTGGGTCATCAGAGGATTAGGAGATTTTCGGACTTGACCGAATGTTGTAGAATCTTTGAAGAAGATAGTAAAGCTCGTTCCACTCACTATAAGAGTTTGAATGAGAAGAGAGGGAAGCAACCAGTGAGGAGTGGACCTTATGTGACGCCTGCTGATAAAGGCAAGCATAGGGAAAACTTTGTTAAGAGGTCCGGACGTGGAAGTTCTGGTCCCATTAAGTGCTTTAGGTGCGGTGAAGTGGGGCATAAATCTTTTGAGTGTAAGAAGGATGGAGCAAAGTGTGCTAACTGTGGAGGTATCGGCCATGCTACAACTGATTGTAGAAGGAACGTGGTGAAGTGTTACAACTGTGGAGAAGTTGGTCATATTAGTACAAAAAGTACTAAGCCAAAGCAAGCTCCAACGAGTGGGAAGGTATTTGCATTAGCCGGTGCAGACACTACTAATGCGGATCGGTTGATTAAAGGTACATGCTTTATTAATAATATGCCTTTAGTTGCTATTATTAATACCGGAGCGACTCATTCATTCATTTCTTTTGAGTGCGCTAAGCGTTTGGATTTGTGTTTGTCTTCTTGTGGTGGTGATATGGTTATTGAGACACCCGCTTCGGTGTTGGTAACTACATCTTTGGTATGTTTAAGCTGTCCTTTGACCATGTATGGTAAAGACTTCATTATGGACTTATTGTGTTTGCCGTTAGAAGGATTAGATGTGATCTTTGGTATGAATTGGTTGCAGTATAATAGAGTCCGTATTGATTGTTATCACAAGTTAGTAAGGTTTCCTTCCTTGGAGGAGGATGAGGAAGAAATTTTTCTATCTACTAAAGAGTTGAAGAAACTTTTGGCGGATGAGGCTCAAGTGTTCTGTTTGTTTGCATCATTGTCGGAAGAGAGTAAGGTTGAACTGGATATGGTTCCAGTGGTGTGCGACTTTCCAGAAGTATTTCCGGAGGACGTTGTGGACGTACCGCCGGAAAGAGAAGTCGAGTTTTCGATTGATCTAGTTTCGGGTACTAGACCGATTTCGATGGTGCCGTATCGCATGTCGGCATTAGTTGATGGAATTGAAGAAACAATTGAATGAATTATTGGAAAAAGGGTTTGTCAGGTCGAGTGTTTCTCCTTGGGGTGCACCAGTATTGTTAGTAAAGAAGAAAGATGGGAGTATGCGGTTGTGTATTGATTATCGGCAGTTGAACAAGGTAACTATTAAGAACAAGTATCTGCTTCCTAGAATTGATGATTTGATGGACCAATTGGTTGGTGCCCGTGTTTTTAATATGATTGATTTGAATTCGGGTTATCACCAGATTCGTGTTAAAGATGAGGATATTCAAAAGACGGCTTTTAGGACACGGTATGGTCATTATGAATTTTTAGTGATGCCATTCGGAGTTTCTAATGCGCCAGGTGTGTTTATGGAATACATGAATCGTATTTTTCATGATCAGTTGGATCATTTTGTGGTTGTGTTCATCGACGACATTTTGATTTACTCTAAGTCCCAAGAAGAGCATGTAGAGCATTTAAGAGTTGTGTTGCAGATTCTGAAAGAGAAGCAATTGTATGCTAAGTTGTCGAAGTGTGAGTTTTGGTTATCGGAAGTGAGTTTTCTTGGGCATGTTATTTCTGGTAACGGTGTTAGTGTTGATCCGTCCAAGATTGATGCGGTAATGCAGTGGGAAGCTCCTAAGTCAGTTACGGAGATTCGAAGCTTTTTGGGATTAGCCGGTTATTATCGGAGGTTTATTGAAGGATTTTCAAAGTTAGCACTTCCGTTGACTCAATTGACTTGTAAGGGAAAGGCTTTTGTTTGGGATAGAGTGTGAGAAGAGTTTTGTTGAGCTTAAGAGAAGGTTGACAACGGCGCCGGTTTTGATTTTGCCGAATCCGACGGAGTCGTTTGTGGTTTATTGTGATGCTTCTTTATCCAGTTTAGGTGGTGTTTTAATGCAAGATGGGAAAGTTGTGGCTTATGCTTCGAGACAATTGAGAGTGCATGAGAAGAACTACCCTACGCATGATTTGGAGTTAGCGGCCGTGGTGTTTGTTTTGAAAATTTGGAGGCATTATCTGTATGGTGCGAGATTTGGAGTTTTTAGTGATCACAAGAGTTTGAAATATTTGTTTGATCATAAGGAATTGAACATGAGGCAGAGGAGATGGTTAGAGTTTTTGAAGGATTATGATTTTGGTTTGAATTACCATCCGGGTAAGGCAAACGTGGTAGCAAGTGCTTTAAGTCGAAAGTTGGTTCATATGTCAACACTGATGGTAAGAGAATGGGAATTGTTGGAGAGTTTTAGAGATTTGAGTTTGGTTTGTGAGATAACGCCGAGTAGTGTGAAACTTGGTATGTTGTATGTCACGAATGATTTTCTTGCTACCGTGTGCGAGAAGCAAAAGTTGGATTTGAAGTTTGTTGATTTGATGATGAATGAGAATGAGGACTTCAAGGTTGATAATTTTGGAGTTTTAAGATTTCGTGGTCGTATTTGTATTCCCGATGATGTAGAGTTGAAAAAGATGATATTGGAGGAAGGACACCGGAGTAACTTAAGTATTCACCCGGGAGCGAATAAGATGTATCAAGATTTGAAGAAAATCTTTTGGTGGTCCGGATTGAAGAGGGATGTAGCTCAGTTTGTGTATTCGTGCTTGACTTGTCAGAAGTCTAAAGTGGAACATCAGAAGCCTAGTGGTTTGATGCAACCATTGGACATTCCAGAGTGGAAATGGGATAGTATATCGATGGATTTTGTTACGGGATTGCCTAATACGCAAAGAGGTCACAATGCTATTTGGGTGATTGTTGATAGGCTTACTAAATCTGCTCACTTTATTCCGATAGATATTAGTTATCCTTTGGAGAAGTTAGCCGAGATTTATGTTGGTGTGATTGTGAAGTTACATGGGATTCCTAAGAGTATTGTGTCGGATAGGGATCCTAGATTTACTTCGAGATTTTGGGAAAGTTTGCAAAAGGCTTGGGGTTCTAAGTTGAGATTGAGTTCGGCTTATCATCCGCAGACGGATGGTCAAACCGAAAGGACGATTCAATCATTGGAAGATTTGTTGCGTGCTTGTGTGCTCGAGCAAGGTAGTGCTTAGGATGGTTATTTGGAATTGATTGAGTTCACCTACAACAATAGTTTTCACTCAAGTATTGGTATGGCACCATTTGAGGCTTTGTATGGTCGGAGATGTCGAACACCTTTGTCTTGGCATTAAACTGGAGAGAATTCGGTAGTTGGACCGGAGATGGTACAACAAACGACGGAGAAGGTGAAGTTCATTCAGGAAAAGATGAGAGTTTCTCAGAGTAGGCAAAAGAGTTATCATGATAAGAGAAGAAAGAATCTTGAGTTTCAAGAAGGCGACCATGTATTTTTTAGGGTTACACCGGTTACGGGTGTGGGTCGTTCTTTGAAGTCGAAAAAGTTGACTTCTCGTTTCATTGGTCCGTATCAGATTACTGCACGGGTTGGTGATGTGGCTTATCGTGTGGCATTGCCTCCGAAACTTTCGAATTTGCACGATGTGTTTCATGTTTCGGAACTTCGGAAGTATGTTCCGGATCCATCACATGTGATTCCGATGGATGATGTGGAAGTGAGGGATAATCTTACAGTTGAGGTTTTACCGGTTAGGATTTTGGACCGTGAAGTTAAGAGGCTCAGAGGTAAGGATATCGCACTTGAGAAGGTGGCATGGGGAGGTGCCGCGGAAGGCAATATGACTTGGGAATTGGAGAATAAGATGCGTGAGTCACATCCAGAGATGTTTGAATCAGGTAATATTTTCGAGGACGAACATTTCTAAAGTGGGGGAGAGTTGTAACGCCCCGATTCTGAAATCCCATTTTTATTGAGTCCTTATTTGATTTATTTAAGTGATTATTTTATTTATGTGGAATTTGTGTGATAATATGTTATGTTTACATATTGAGCTATTTTTGCCGACTTTGAGAGTTTCGGGTAAAAATAGGTTGAAGGGTATTTTGGGCATTAGTGATAATATTAAGTGGATATTTTGTGAGAATTAATTGATAAGTGTGTGGAAATAATTTGGGAGGAAAGAAATAGAATATGTGATATAGAGGGAATAGAGAAAGATATAAACATTAAGAAGAAAAACAAGAGAAAGAAAGGAGGAGGAGAGAAAAGAAGAGAAAGTGGAGCAAAACCTAGAATCATCAAGAATCAACCTTAGCTTGCGATTAATCAGGTAAGGGTGAGAAGTTTTATCATCTTCATAATGTGTATGATCATGTATGTGCTAGATTGGATTTGTTGGATTGTTTTCTATGTTTCCATTTCTAGGTCGGGAGTTGATTTAATCGGTAGAAACTGAGTTTTATCGGTTAGAATTTGGAATAGACGGTGTAGTATAGTCGGGTGATAAGTGGGTTGTACTACTGGAACTGATTTGGATTAAATCGGTCGGTTTGTGAGGTTTGGGCTTTTGGACAGCCATGGGAGTTCTGAGTTCGCAGGTTCGCCAGGAGAATGGCAGCGAAGCTTCGCCGGGCGAAGCCCAGCGAGCAATAGCGAACCAAGTCAGAAGCATCCACCCTGTCTTCGCTGGCAAGTTCGCCAGGCGAATGAGAGTGGCGAAGGTTCACCAGGCGAGTTTGCTAGCGAGTGCTAGCGAGTAATTCCAGAATAAATCCCAGTGGTCTTCACTGGCAAGTTCTCCAGGCGAACGAAGTAGCGAAGGTTCGCCAGGCGAAGGTTAGCGAACACAGCAACATATTTTCTTTTCTTGTGTTTTCCATTCGTGGATCGGTTGTGTGGTTTGGTTGCGATCACTCCTTGTCTGAGATGACTAATTATGTATGGTTATATGTGTTGTGGGTAGCCGTATGATGTGAATCCTAGTTTGTGAATTGTGAAGTGTGAAATGTGGCCGTTTGGCAATTTTGTGCATTATTTGAATTAAATAGAGTTGCATGGCGAGATTGATTGTGAATGTGAACCATGTATGAAATTGGTTTGAATGGATGATGAATATATATATGCTTTGTGATACATATATTTGAATGCATAATGAATATATGCGATGAATGTGATGAATGCATGAGTATGTTTGTAAACATGTATGCATTTCAAGAGTGTCATGAGTCATGTTGCATGTGAAGCATCATGGTATGCATTCTTGTGTCGATTGATCCCTCGGTGGATTTGCAGAACCTCGTGTGTCCATGTGGGGTGTGAGCGATGGTTATTTATTGATCCCTCAGTGGATTTGCAGAGCCTCGTGTGTCCTTGTGGGGTGTGAACGATGGTTATTTATTGATTCCCCGGTGAATCTGCAGAACCTCGTATGTTCCGATGGTTATTTATTGATTCCTCGGTGAATCCGCAGAACCTCGTGTGCCCATGTGGGGTATGAGCGATGGTTATTTTGGTTCTTCAATTGAACCTGCTGAAATGAGTCGGTACCGCATTTGCATCTGCATAGAGTCGTGTGTCGGTCTCTGTGAATTGCATGTAGACATCTGTGCATGATGTATGGTGAATAAACATGAATGTAGATGTTATGTAGATTGTTGATAATTGGCATGAATGGA
Organism: Lathyrus sativus; assembly: GCA_963859935.3. Classification (NCBI taxonomy): domain Eukaryota; kingdom Viridiplantae; phylum Streptophyta; class Magnoliopsida; order Fabales; family Fabaceae; genus Lathyrus; species Lathyrus sativus. The sequence continues at coordinate 166,282,835 of OZ012735.1, read as the reverse complement.
AGGCTTGAATATACATGTATGTGTGAATATATGTGTATATGTATGCATGTTTATGAATTGATATAAACATTGTTGATTCACATTGTATATGCTTGGTGCTCTATTTGTAAATAGTTAAGCGCGAATACATTGCGATGTACGGTGTAGTGAGATGAGTTGCGGTGAGAATGCGGAAGACGTTTTCGGACGTTATATGTATATATATATATATATATATATATATATATATATATATATATATATATATATATATATATATATATATATATATATATATATATATATATATATATATATATATATATATATATATATATATATATATATATATATATATATATATATATATATATATATATATATATATATATATATATATATATATATATATATATATATATATATGTTTATGTGCATTATGTATTATGATATTGTTTCTCACCCTTCTGCTGTTTTATAATGCTCTATGAGGCATTGCAGATTAGATTGCTGGAGTCTTTGTGAAGCGAGTCTTCACTTCTTTTGGTCAGATGGCTCTGATATGTAACACTGGGTAGTTAGGAATTATTTTGATTCTTTTGTGATGCATCTGTGTATGTATCTGCTGATGAACGTTTTGTAAACTCAACTGATGAATTGAATTAATCTGAACGATGTATATGATGCTTATGTTAATGAAGTGATTTCAATGTTTAGATGTTTCCGCTTTATTCTAAATGTTGATGTGTGGGTTTTAAGCGCTATGCTTTGTTTTTAGTTGAGATTTACCCCTTTTGTTACATATCTTCGTGAGCTGGTGTTATTTATGTTTCGTTTCGATGATAATGTGATGCGCCTCTTTTATACCATGTTATAATTATACTCTGATAGAAATCTTGTCATTAAGTGCCTAAATGACTTGATTGTTTATTTGGGGGTATAGAAAGGGGGTGTTACACTCATCATCATCAGCATCCACTTCAGCGCCACCATCACCAGGACAAGAAGCACCCACCCACTCTCCAAAAACAGACCTGACCTCAGGCGAGCTCACGTGCTGCAAGAACTGCTCACGCATCATCATAGTGCGCTTCACAGAAGGGTCACGACATTGCAGCTGGAGTACCTACATAGAATCATGAATGTCGATCATGGCACGCTGAGATTCCGCCATCCAATCCCAGTTGTAGTTGCAAACAGCCTGCTGGAATGGATCAAAACTCTGTGAAAAAGCAACACCAGGACCATCAGTAGCCCCGGTATCTGCAGTAGTTGTACTTGCTCTAAAGTTCTTAGGTCGACAATACTTGTCCCGGTATCTATTTTTCATTTGCGTCAATAAATTTCCAAAAAGAATTATTTTCCTTGCATTTGTGTGTGTACAAAGTATGTTGCTTTTTAGGGTTTTTATGAGGTTTCTCTTGATTCTTTTGATTGATTCTCTTGATTCACCTTCCATACCTTGTTTGTATGAACTCACACCTTGCTTGTTTGCCCACTCTTGTTGTTACATGATGGTTTTTACCTTGTTCAAGTTGGTTTTCATATATGAATGTATGTTTGAATGTATGCCATGTTTGGTTGTAACCTTACTTTGAATGTTCTTAAACACTTGTTGTGTTTGCTTTGAAACATGTTCAAGTATACATGATTTCCCTTTGAGATGTTTCTCATCATTTACCAATCCTTGATTGAATCCCTTTACATGTTTGGTTGTTACCTACTTGTCTAACATGATTCACCACAAATCACATGATTGATTACACACATGCCCTACACATGTTCAAGTTGTTTTCGTTGTTAACTCTCCTTGATTTGATCCATGTTTAAGTAATGTCTTGAATTATGCATGATCCTACTTGTATCCATGTTTAAGTAGTGTTTTGACTTATACATGATCTTATACTTGTCCCATGCTTGAATATTGTTATGATTTGTGCATGTTGATCTTGATCTTTTGTTATAAGTAATGTTTTGACTTATACATGTTCCATGCCTGAATATTGTTATGATTTATGCATGTTAATCTTAATCCTTTGTTATAATTAATATTTTGACTTATACATGTTCCATGCCTAAATATTGTTATGATTTATGCATGTTGATCTTAATCCTTGGTTATAAGTAATGTTTTGACTTATACATGTTCCATGCTTGAATATTGTTATGATTTATGCATGTTGATCTTAACACTTTGTTATAAGTAATGTTTTGACTTATACATGTTCTGCGCCTGAATATTATTATGATTTGTGCATGTTGATATTAATCCTTGGTTCTAAGTAATGTTTTGACTTATACATGTTCCATGCTTGAATGTTGTTATGATTTATGCATGTTGATCTTGGAACTTTACTATAGTAAGTAATGTTTTGACTTATGCATGATTCACTTATGCTTGTGATGTTTGGTCTTGTAAGAATCTTATCATCTTCTCCATTTGGATGTTGTGACATCCATGTTTACCTTTTCTTGTAACCATTTTGGTTTGATTTCATCTATGAATACTTGGTTGTAACCTTGTTATTCTTTGCTTGATGTTGTTACATTCTTGCATTTACTTTATTGATATTCACAGCTTCATCATGTTTGAATGAATGTATGTGTGTTTTTTCCCATGTGATGTAGCTTGTTAGCTCTCATCCTCAAGATTTTCCCATGTCCCTTATTCCAAAGGAAAGTATCTCTGTTGACTCAATGTCATAGATGTATCATCTCTCTTTTAGTTTCCCTTTGACCTTGTTAGAGTCATTAGGACTTTTAAGAGAACCTTATCCCTTTGACTTTGTCAAGTCAATACCTTTAGCATACCTTGCTAGGAATCCTACAACATAGAGCTTAGGTCTAGAGTTTGTTAACTCTACGTGTGTACCATTGTTATGGGTACTCACCTCCCTTTGGGGCCTTGACCATAGTCAAGTGTCCTATCCCCAGTTAGTCTTTCAACGTAGACTTAGAGAGTTTGTTAACTCTATATAAGTATAATTATTATGGATGCTTATTCCTCTTTAGCCTTGACCCAATCAAGATTTCTCTCCTTAGTTAGGAGAACTACGGTTGCTCTGATTCCATCCTTGTTAGGATACAAAGGCATGAGATGTGATGTCTTGGCGAGCATACTTACTCCAAGCCCATAGGTCTTTACCTTAGCATAAAACTATTAGAAGCCAGACATTAACACAAACACAACTACTAAACAAAAGGTTCTTGTAGAGTACTACACATACTTAGGGTGCTAATACCTTCCCTTAGTATAACCAACCCCCGAACCCCCCGATCTCTTAGCTTCGTTGTAACGTAGCACACTTAGGGTTTTCTTCGATCTTTACCCTTTCCTTTGGATAAATCAAAGTTCGGTGGTGAATATTTAAATATTCATGATTCAAGTTAATTAATAGCTAGATATCTGATTCTCACTGCAACACTTCCCTTAGTATAATCAACCCCTGATTCCAGATCTCTTTGCATTTATAGGGATAACACTTGCACGCATGGTTAGTTTAGATTTCTTCCCCTTCCTTTTAAGCATCATAGGATAAATATTAGAAATTCTGAAGTGGCGTAAGCACGGTTCACGAGAATCTCACCATCTCATGATTGGGTGGGATCACAGAAATCGGCCCATAATGCCATGCTACCATTTTAGATTCTTGTATTTTGATTCTTGTTTGTCTATGTACTGTTTGCTTTAAAACATTGTGGCTTGTATTTGGTTTTATTAATGAAGTGATTATGCAACTTATGAATTAGTTATGTCGTATTCACTCATTTTCCCATTTATTACAAAGCACAAACACATATTTTTCCACTTCACTTTCTTTATCATACTGATGTTTTAGCAAATATTGGAGGGAGGATGACGGAAATAAAACCCATAATTGCTAATTGTATGCTTTTAGATGAAATTCTGCTGATGATTTCATGCATTCTTTCAAATCCCCTTAACACTGGACAGACAAGGAGTTAATTCCTAGTTAACCATTTTGAGCCTAGAAGTAGGAGTTTCTTTCAGATCTACAAACCCTTACACTTAACTTGGGGCAGGGTAGTGTTCAGTTAATCTGACTACACACTCGGATTACAAATATGAGACATCTTGTATGAGGGTCAATCATGCAAAATCCAAAAGCACGTCAGTTGTTCTTCAATAACCAATGACTTGGCAGTCACAACCTTTCAAAAAAATAAAAAAAAATAAAAATAACTCTCTAAGTCGAGTACCTAAAGAGGAGACTTAGGAAAAAAGTTAGGGCATTTCCAGTGGACTAAAAGATTCAAAAGGCAGTCCAGGAAAAAATTACGGATTATGTGACCACCACATCAGAAGTCAAAGGGTAGCCGAAATCCATGAAAGACAAAATAAGGTGACTGCCATTTTAAGTGAACCTTGAATCATCATCATCTTCACCCTTACACCATCGACCCTTTTGGAAGACGAATGTATGTATAATTAACTGAACGTAGGACTGGAGACCATCATGAAGAATGGATGGGTACAAACCAAGTTTTGAGCCTTATATCCTTTGTTTCATTAACCATGAACCAGACCATGTTAAAAAACCTTAAAAGACCTAATTGAGGCAAGGTTTATTCTGAAAGCGTGCTACTGCAAGGTTGCGTAAAATGACTCCTAGATATTTACAAATAGTTAGCATTAGTGTCATTCTTCTTGCAATATTTTTCACACTAGCTAAATCAGCACTACATTTGGATTAACAGTCCACTCTTCTCACACTACCATATCATTCTAGTAAATGACTTTTTCAAAACTTACATGAGCATTGCATTAAAATTACCATTTGTGAATGAAAATTTTTAACTGTAAATCAGTGTTTCACATCATGGAAATTCCAACATGGGGCAATGAAAGAGAAACTTGAACTTTCGTTGGTGCTGACCCGAATCAAGACTACCTCATAACCCTATAAATTTAGGTTTAATCCCTCCAAAGCTCAATGAGGGGAAAGTTATCTTAGAAGTACATTAAAGCAACTTCCAAAGATTAGACCATTTCAAGAATCGGTTAATTAGGGGCAGACTACAACCATATTCAGACACTGGGGTTGATCTTGTCATGGTAACTCCTAAAAGCTTCCAATCAAAGAGAATTATTTCAATAAACCTACAGACTGGGGAAAAATAAGTTGCAAGAGGGCGGGTCCTCTCTATACTTTCAAGTTGGATAATAAGATATTGCCAAACGCTAGTAACCATTGCTTTCAAAGCAATAGCATAGTCTTCATGCGTTGATCACGCTGCTGTGCACATTTTTAGGCCATCTTGACCATCAAGCACAAAAGTTGTGGTTCTTGCAGAAACTGAAATTCCGGTACGCAAATAATAGATGTCGAGATAGATTTCACAACACTGGTATCACAACAGTTTGATCATAAATAAATATGCAGAAATTTAAATGACAGAAAAGTAAAATAACACCAGTAGTTGTTAATCCATTTTGGTACAACTCACCTACATCTGGGGGCTACCAAGCCAAGAAAGAAATCCACTATGATAGTATTAGTTCAAAGCTAAACTCCCTCGTTTACAGCTTCTCGACTAATCACTATCTTGTGCAACTTCTATCTAGACACCCTCTAGATATGAGATCCCCCATTCACTTGCTAATCAGCCATTAATCCGCTGTCGCGCACAGATAAAAAATGAGTAATTTTGAAAAAGTATAGTAACGGGAAGCAACAACTCGAGTATCATACTCAAGGATTCTTGTAGTGGATTAACCAATTACAGTAACGAAATATGGGGGTTTTGAGTTTTGATTGAAATAAAAATTGTGCATATAATTGATTATAAAATAAGCTGATCTATTGTTTCAGTTTCCAGCTAATCACTGGTTTTTTTCCCTAACTAATTCCCTAAGTGGCTTTTATCTCTATTCAATTTCAATATCAAAGCACAAGCACACTAAGATATTAAACAGATTGACATTCCTATATTCTGAATTAAGCAAATGGATAAACACAATTGCGAATTAAGAAAACACGATATAGAAACACGATTTAATGACTAAGCGATTAAAAGTTAGGAATACTATCATACGAATTAAATCAAACCATTCCACAAAATAAAAGATTAGGCAAATGATGTTTCATAGAATATAATTGAAAGAGAAACGAAATGGAATTGATAGAATAAAACCTCAAAGCGTTGGAAACGCGATTAATGTAGATCGACTGCGGATGATTAGTTCTTCATCATAATCGTACAAAATCCAAAAGTAAAATTCATGAAAAGAAGGTTATGAACAGTAGCACGGCTTCTACTAGGTATAGGGAAGCATAATAAAATCTGATTCTAACCCAACTGGGTCGAAAAACATAAAAATCCCGGCCCAAAACTAAGTATTCCTAAAGGTAGAATTCGAGTCTTGACTTCAACGAATTATTCGAGCCTGCTACACTCTGAATCAGCTTCTTTGTAAAACATAAAAATTGTAGCTCTTTGTCTCAGATTTCCAATGCCTAGTAGAACGCGTAAATCTGATTCTCATAGCTCAAGTTATGATCCGAACAGTGGGCATGTATCAAATTACCGATAAAGCTGAAAATAAGTTGCGAAAATAGATTAAAGGCAAACAAAGAATTGACTATAAAAACCTAGTAAAACACTAAAATAAACAAAACAAACTAAGAAAATGCCTAAGTACAAACATAAGAGAATCTGCATTAAAATTCACTGATTAAATTCCCCCGCACTTAAATTTTGCACTCCGAGCAAAATAATATCAAGACTTATGAAAAACAATAGCATCCAGAAACTCATTCTTGGCTACAAACTCTTCTTCGGTCATGGTTGTATGATTAGGTACTAAATTTGCACACTAAGGATATCGTAAGAACACAAATATGCAATTGTACGGTCATAAACCTCCCTCCTATACAAATGAATCTGAATCTTATTATTATGCTTAAGCCTAACTTACTCATCCTCCTTTTTTCTCTCTTTCATTCTAATGCAATCACATTAAGCCTGTTATCTATTCACACACATGGTAAATAAGCCTGTTAACGACTATGATCCATATTTTGTCAACAATTAAAAATTAACCAATTAAATTGCAACAACAATATTTTTTTTCTTTTTTTTTTAAGATTTCACAATCGTTATCCTAAGTGACCGGGTGAGGGTCACCTAACATAAAAGGCGGATTCCTATTTAGATTTCTTATTAAACACGGGATCATTCACTTATTTGCATCAGCTTAATTACTTAGTGTGTGATTTCTAGATGATGTTGTCTGCTAGATAAACTACTTAAGAGCTATTAAAGGATGAGAACTCAAGGCTATGTCATAGCAAGTATTTAAATCGGTTTCCATATTCGCGAGACTTAAGGTGTTAAAACGGTACCGATCTTATAGAACTTTCCTAAGTCTCCACAGTTTAACCTTAAATTAATCTATAGCCTAAAAATTTCAAAAGATGCATTGTGTTTCTAAGTAAAACATTTTTTTAATTTAAGAACAAAACCAAAACAAAACAAATAAAATAAAATAAAGCAATGGTTCCCTCCCCAACACTTAAAACATGCATTGTCCTCAATAAAAGGACATAACTATTAAATAAGAGTGAGAGAAAGGAAAGAACACACCCGAGTAGTCAAGGTGGATAAGTGATCACATAAGCAGTCTTTCCCAAAGAAAGATCTTCTATAGGTTCCTCTTCCAAAGTTGGGATGTCATAAAGTGACTTTGGGTAGCATCCATTAACCTTGAAACACTTATTAGTTCCTTCATCTTTTATTCCAGGATCGAAGACGAATCTTCGGTAGGTAAAAGTGTCGAATGAGCACGTGAACGTGATCTCTTCTTTCACAACATCAAGAATCAAAGGATTAAGGGGCTGCCTCACTAATTTTCTTCCATCTTCCATCGAGGTCCATCCAATTCCCTTCTTATGTTTCTTCAAAACCAACAAAAGCTTATTTTCTTAATCAAAATCAAGGTTAGAAGAAATTATAATTGGAAGCTTTTCATCCCTCTAAATAAGCATATTTTAGATTATTAGAAAATGGTTTAATCTCTAAGAAAGGAGGTTGTTCAATTGATGGTATGGTCGGGGCATCAGGGATATCAAGAGCTTCAAATGCATAAATGACATCATGAAAAGCATCACCCTGCAAGACAATATTTATCTCAACACAAACAGAGCAAACGTTAGTGTCAGTACATAAATCACAAGAGTAAGTATCTTCATAATCTAATAAAGATGGAAAATCATATAACAACTCAGGATAAGTATCATCAACTAAATCAGACAGTAACTCTTTTGGATTCACTACTATTTGGGCAAGTAGTTGGTTTGATTGTTGAGCTTGTTGCATGACATTTACTACAGTGGCAAGTTGTCCAATCTGTGTCTACAAAGCCTAAATACTGGAATCTGCTCGTTGCTGAAACTGGAGATCATTTAGAGCCATTTTCTTGACTAAGTCCTCTAGTGAAGGTTCAGAACGTGTAGAGCACACAATTTGGAATTCCTTCATATTCTTATTTGGATCCTCACTTGCAAGTCCATTAAACCTTGGTAACAAGTGTATTAAACCAGATTTCAATTTGAAAGGAACATCAACATCAGTATATTCAATATTTAAACCATTATAATGAAAATTAGGAGCCGCAAGCTCTCTTAATGTTCTTTGTTCAACCAAGTTATCAAAAGGGGAAAAAATTAACAAAGAATTAGAAATCATAAAACTAATTCAGCAATGCAGCAAAAATTTGAAAAATACCAACAATGTCCCTATTAAGAAAAAAATGGAAAAATAGAAAAGCGAATAAAATAAAATCTAAAAATTATAAAAATATAACTAAAAATCAAATCAAATCAGAATAAATCTATACAAAAAATTTCTGATTTTTTTGAAAATATGAAAATAGAAAATAAATCAAATAAAATAGGAAAATAAGGAATTTGTGATTTTCAGGGTTAAAATATTTTAGAATTTTATTCTAAATGAGTATTGTTCAGCGATTATTTTCTGATTTTATGGAAAAAAATTCGGAACAAATCGAAACAGTAGCTTCCAACTTACGTGATAGGCTGGGATGCTTACCACTATACTGCAACTCTGAAAATCAACAAGCAAAAACGAAAAACAAAAAACAAAAAAATCTAACAAAACTCTCAACTAAAATTCTAAAATTGGCTAAAATCAACAAGAATCTCCGGCAACGGCGCCAATTTAATCCGCTATCGCGCACAGATAAAAAACGAGTAATTTTGAAAAAAGTATAGTAACAAGAAACGACAACTCGAGTATCGTTCTCAAGGATTCTTGTAGTGGATTAACCAATTACAGTAACGAAATATGGGGGGTTTGAGTTTTGATTAAAAGAAAAATTATGCATATAAGTGATTAAAATAAGTGATTATATAATAAGCTGATCTACTGTTTCAGTTTCCGGCTAATCAATGGTTTTTTTCCTAACTAATTCTCTTAGCGGCTTCGATCTCTACTCGATTTCAATATCAAATGACAAGCACACTAAGATATTAAACAAATTGACATTCCTATATTCTGAATTAAGCAAACGGATAAACACAATCGCGAATTAAGCAAACACGATATAGAAACACGATTTAACAACTAAGCGGTGTATAAAGCGATTAAAAGTAAGGAATACTATCATACGAATTAAATCAAACCATTACACAAAATAATAGATAAAGCAAATGAAATTTTATAGAATATAATTGAAAGAGAAACAAAATTGAATTAATAGAATAAAACCTCAAAGTGTTGGAAACGCGATTACATTAGATCGACTCCGGATGATTAGTTCTTCATCGTAATCGTACAAAATCCAAAAATAAAATTCATAAAAAGAAGGTTATGAACAGTAGCATGGCTGCTACTAGGTATAGGGAAGCATAACAAAATCCGGTTCTAACCCAACTGGGTCGAAAAACATAAAAATCTCGGCCCAAAACTAAGTATTCCTAAAGGCAGAATTCGGGTCCTGACTTCAACGAATCATTTGAGCCTGCTACAATCCGAATCAGCTTCTGTGTAAACATAACAGTTGTAGCTCTTTGTCTCAGATTTCCAACGCTTGGTAGAACGCGTAAATCTGATTCTCGTAGCTCTAGTTATGATCCAAACAGTGGACATGTATCAAATAATCGCTAAAGCTGAAAATAAGCTGCGAAGATAGATTAAAGGCAAACAAAGAGTTAACTATAAAAACATAGTAAAACACTAAAATAAACAAAACAAAATAAGGAAATACCTAAGTACAAACATAAAATAATGTGCATTAAAATTCACTGATCAATCACAATCCCAATGACAATACAACAACTACCCAAAATAGAAGTACCAGCCCTTCCAAGTATAATACTTGGTTTTTCTTAAAAGTTTCAACCATGAACAATACACTCTTTCTTAAAAGCTTTAGAGTGGATAATTAACAATGAACAACCAGTCTACCTCAATGCATCAGAAGATACATGAGTGACATACAAATAAAATACACTAAACACTAAAGAGACTCCAATACACGACTAATCCTAATTTCCTAAAAATTAATGTTTTCTTTAGGTTTAGAGACTCCTTTAAATAAGCATCACAGTTTCATGGGCTTGGGCTCTTAAAACAAAATGAAAAACGCCAAGAATCAAGCTTTCAATCATTAGATATTTTCCTGCACAAAAATAGGATCAAAATACAAAGTTTCCTAAAAAGACTCAAGGATCCTTTTTACGAAAACCAACACAATTTGTTAAAATAGAAGTTCCTACAATATCCCTCCTTGGATAAAGCAAACGTGTGAATTAAAACACACTCAAAAAAATCACACCAAAAATACCAAAAAAGCCATGCCTTAACTTTCTAGTATAATATGTCCTAGTACATGTCTCAACATCATACTGAACATGATGTCTGACTAACATGACAAAACATCTGGTTTAACATCTTGTAGGCAGCATGTTTTACCAAAATGTTGCCAATATAAAAACCAGATAACTTACAATCTCTCCCCTTTGGAAAATTTTGGCTAAAACAACCTTAGCACACATCAGATGCATACGTAACAAAATCAAAAGAGAAACACCAGACAGGAATACCACAAACCCAATAACTCTCAAGGCAGTAGAGCATACCTGACATGACAATGTCAAGACATGATGTATGACATCACAGATCAAACAGACTAACACAAGCTACATGAGGACATGTAAGCTTTGTACAAAATATAACTTTGTAGCTACAAATCAAACAGGTATAAAGCTCCCGCTGTCATACATAACATGTAGTCCCCTTAAAGGGGAAAACCCCAAAATCACAAAAAAATACACATGAACTCTTGCAAGTTTATACAATAGAACTTCAAACTTCAAAGATACCAAACACAAGCACACTCCCCCTGAACATCACAACCTACTGCAGAGAAAATGCATTCTCTCACACACACCATATAGTTCCACATCAGCAGCAGCAATAATAAGCATGATAGACTATCACGCTCCCCCTAAAAAGTTGCAAATAGACAAGCAACAACAATGAAAAATTACTCTTCCTAAGAAGTAGTATGAACATGACATGAAGTCATGACATCTGATCAAACATCATAAACAACAAACATATAAGCACTTTACTCCCCCCTTTAAGCCAAAAATTGACAAAAAAAAAATAGAGTAAATGTAAACAAGCATAAATGGAATCACGCGTGAAAGCAATCACAAATAACACTGATGGAAACAAAAACTAATAGAGGGAATCATACAATCAGATCATGTAGATGATCTTCCATCTCTTGCTTCTATCAAAGATCCTTCTACAGTCTTAAAACATATCTTCTTCAAACCAGTCCTTATATCTTGTAGAGATCTTTTATTCCATCCACTAACAACCATCACTTGCTCAGGCCTACCAGGCATCAGAGAATAAAGGAAAGATGCAATATGTTTTGCATTCCTCTATTTCTGTAATTGCTACAACTCCTCAACAGTGCCAGTTTTCACTTTACAGCTTATGTCCTCAAGATCATTTCCACATGAAGCATTAGTAAACATAACCGCCCGCTGATCCTTAGTGTCCACACACACCTCAAAATAACAACCTTTCCTTCATCAAAACTCCTGATTAGTTGATTATACCTATCATGATTCTTATTTTATATGAAATATCTGATAACATTTAGACCCTTACAATATAATGTTAGAACATCACCCTTTTCATCATGTTTTTTCAATATATATTTCATCCACGATAATTGAAAGCAACCTCCTCTGATTTCACCATACTCAGCTTCAGTAGTACACTAACAAAACACATGTTTGCTTCTTGTTAATCCAGGAAGTCAGACTTTTTTTCAGAGATAAACCATCATACATATTACTCACCCATTCTACCTTGCAAATTTTTTCCAGCATAACCTTTATGTTGTGGGAGTAATGCATATCACAATACCTTGTTCCAATGATGCAATTCAAGATCTTCTTCTCTAAAATGATAAAACTCATTCTTGGTCTAAGCTTGCAGACAAGACTTGAGCTTGATGTTTCCTTTGTAAACTCAATAATGTATCTTTCAATAGAGTGTCTTGCACTGAGATCCTTGGATTGATCAGAATTACCCTTACCAGAGAGATTTGAAGTGACTTGAAAGTTATCTGACACAATGCTAGAGAAATTACAGCTTTTCTCTTTTCCTGCCTCACTAGTCTGCACAAAGGATGTTCCAACATTGTCCTCAACATCTATCCTTTATTCTGTAACTGAATCATTAGTCACCAAACTCATATATTCAATTGCCATCCCAGTTATTGAGTTGAAGATTCAATAAGCTCTGCTGCTTGAAGATTAACCAAGAAATATCCCTTCATCTCTTATGGGATCCATCTTACCCTTTTGGTCTTTGTTAGTCTGGACATAACATTTTCTTCCAAAAATATGGAAGTATTTCACTGTAGGATTCCTTCCTTTCCATAGCTCATAGAGAGTGATTGAAGTGCCCTCTCACAAGTTGACCCTATTATGAATATAACATGCAATATTCATAGCTTCAACCCAAAAGTGACTTGGTACTTTCTTATCATGAAGCATGACTCTAGCTGATTCTTGTATACACCAGGTCTTTTGCTCAAAAATTCTATCTAGCTGAGAAGAAAAATTATAATGGATGTCTTCAGACTCAAAAAATTCAGAGAATTGGGAATTCTCAAACTCCTTGTCATGATAACTTCTAATCTTGACAATCCTACTCTTTTGCTCCTTTTTAACACTTTGACATAAATCTTTAAAAGCTTCAAAGATGTCTGATTTTTCTTTAAGAAAGTTTACCCATGTAAACCTTGAGAAATCATCTATAACCATATATACATACTTCTTTCCACCCAGGCTTTCTGTCTGCATAGGTCCTATAACCCCCATGTGGAGAAGTTCCAGTACTCTAGAAGTAGTCTGATGGTGCAGCATTGGGTATGCCATCAGGGTTTTCTTCCTAGTTTCACACTCACCATAGACTTTCCCTTCTTCAACCTTTAGTTTTGGCATTCCTTTAATTTCTCATTCATATATGATTTCCTTCATTCTTTTGGGATGAAAATGTCCAAGTTTCTGGTGTCATAGCTTCACTTCATCCTTTTGGGTTTTTGAACATGTGGAAGAGTAGGCAGTTATCTGAGGTTCCCAAAGATAGTAGTTGTCTTTAGACCTTATCCCTTTCATCAGAACAACATTTTTCTGATCTTTGACTAAACATTATGACTTGGAGAAAATGACTAACAATCCTCGATCGTATAGCTAACGAATTCTGATGAGAATAACAGTTAGTCCTTTCACAAGAAGAACATATTCCAAAATAGGTGATCCAGCACCCATCAATTTACCAACTCCTTTGATTTCCCCTTTAACACCGCCACCAAATATGATAGCACCTGTGGGCAAGGACCTAATATCCATCAACTTCTAAACTCCTGTCATATGTCTAGAACATCCACTACAAAGTATCAGTATTCTCTAGTTTAGTCTTTCAAGAACATGTAAGCTATAAGGTTAGCACACCTATCTTTAACACTTCCCTTTTTTCTAACTTGCTTATCTTTGGAATGAACTAAGGATATTTGATGTCCATACAATTTATAACAGAAAGGCTTTATATAACCATTCCCTCCACATTAATGACATCTTCAACAAGATTGGTAATTATTTGGAGGTTCATTATGTCTACCAGAATGTTGTAACATGTGGTTAGACATTGTGACCATCTTCTTCCTTTCTGAAGGAAAGAAATTTTCTTTAGACATTCTCCTTTGTTTATTATCAAGGTGATAATGAACTTCTACATCTCCAGTATCTTTTATCAGATCAACCCTATTTTTCACCTTTTTAAGGAATTTGTCATGTTATTGAGCTTGGGATTTTAGAGGGTTATCTCACTTTGAAGATGAGAGACAACACCTAAGAGTTCCTTCTTCTCATTCTCCAATTCATCTATGGACTTTTTCTGATTTTCCTTTGTCTTCCAATGTTCTTCACACCCATTGCAGATTTCCGTGTAGAACACATCTAGATCTTCATATAGATCATTTTCATCACAAGCTTCTACTTTATCAGCCTGTCTTCTAGAGAAATCAATAACAGGTTCAACAGTCTCTATTGAATTCATCTTCTGACTCATCATCATCTGACTAAGAAACAGCCAACCCCTTTTTTGCTTCTTGCGATGGTTGGGACATTCTGGCTTAATGTGACCAAAACCTTCACACTCATAACACTGAATCTCTTTACTTTGATGAGAATTCTCTTCAATTCTGGTATTCTCTTAAGAATCATAGTTATTCCTGACGTCAGATGTGATGTCCTTGACACCTTGTCTTCCTTTTCTATACATTCTCTTCAGAATTCTAATGAATTACTTCCTAAGTAAAATAATGGTATTTGACAGTCTCTCATCAGTATCCATGTTAGCTTGACCCTCTTTATCTTCAACATTGGATACAAAAGCAATGATTTTGTTCTTCTTTTCAATTCTATCATTCATGGTCAATTCAAAAGTTTGAAGTGACCATACTAGTTCATCAACTCTCATATTGCTGATGTTTTGAGCTTCTTCAATGGTTGTGACCTTCATGTCAAATTTTTTAGGATGAGATCTAAGAAACTTCGCCACCAACTTTTCTTCTAATATCATTTCTCATAAGGCACTAAAGGCATTAGCTATTTCAAGAACATTCATGTGAAAGTCATGAATACTCTCATCTTCCCTCATCTTTAGATTTTCAAATTTGGTAGTGAGCAACTGAAGTCTAGACATCTTTACCTTAGATGTGCCTTCATGAGTTGTCTTGAGAATTTCCCAATCATCCTTAACCACAGTACAAGTGTTGATCAACATAAACATGTTCTTATCAACTCCATTAATAAAGCATTCAAGGCTTTGGAATTTCCAAGAGCAAACTCATCTTCCTCCTTGGTCCAGTCCTCTTCTAGCTTCAAGGTCTCCTTCTCATCTTTATCTTTAACCACAGGGTGTTCCCAAACCTTGATAATAACCTTCCAAGTTTTATTATCCATATATTTTATAAAAGCCACCATACATGCCTTCCAATAGTCATAGTTAGTGCCACCTAAGACTGGGGCCTGTTAAGCCTTCCTTCTCCCTCCTTGTCCATAGTACCAGAATAAAAACTCCCTAGAGCTCACCCAAAAACAGAACAGGGTGACCTGCTCTGATGCCAATTGATATACCGGCACATAGATATCAGATGTCGAGACATATGTCACAATACTGGTATCACAACAACTCGATCACAAATAAATATGTAGAAATTTAAATGACAGAAAAGTAAAATAACACCATTAGTTGTTAACCCAGTTTGGTGCAACTCACCTACATCTGGGGGCTGCCAAGCCAGGAAGGAAATCCACTATGATTGTATTAGTTCAAGTATAAACTCCCCCATTTCCAACTTCTCGCCTAATCACTACCTTGTGTTACTTCTACCTAGACACCCTCTAGATATGAGATCCCCCTCTCACTTCCTAATCATTCACTATCCCAATGACAATACAACAACTACCCAAAATAGAAGTACCAACCCTTCCTAGTACAATACATGGTTTTGCTTAAAAGCTTCAACCAAGAACAATACACTCTTGCTTAAAACCTTTAGACTGGACAATTAACAATGAACAATCAGTCTACCTCAATGCATCAGAAGATATATGAGTGACATACAAACAAAACACACAAAAAACTAAAGAGACTCCAACACGACTAATCATAATTTCCTCAAAATCCACGCTTTCTTTAGGTTTAGAGACTCTTTTAAATAAGAATCACAGTTGTATGCGCTTGGGCTCTTAAAACAAAATGCAAAACGCCAGGAATCAAGCTTTTAATCATTAGATATTTTCTTGCATAAAAATAGGAAAAAAATACAAAGTTTCCTAAAAAGGCTCAAGGATCCCTTTAACGAAAACCAACACAATCTGTTAAAATAAAATTTCCCACAATATCCCTCCTTGGATAACGCAAACGTGTGAATTAAAACACACTAAAAAATCACACTAAAAATACCAAAACAGTCATGCTCTAACTTTCTGGTATAACATGTCCTGACATACTCACAACATCATATTGAACATGATGTCTGACTAACATGACAAAACATCTGGCTTATCATCTTGCTGGGAGCATGTTTTACCAAAATGTTGCCAATACAAAAACCACATAACTTATAGAAACAAACACAGAGATTATCAACAAGTGACCAAACTTGGGGCATCAAGAGCATCTTCGTCTTCCTATGATCATGGCATCGTTAGAGATTAAATTTTGAGAATCAAACCTTTTCACTAACCAAAGTCAAATTCATATTGGCAACTAACAAAATAAAAGTGCACCTTACTGGAACCTTCGTAAAACCTATCCAATCACCTATATGCATTCAAACATGCATCATATGCATCATATACATCATATGGCACCATATGCATCATTTCATACATGAGCCATATATATATATATATATATATATATATATATATATATATATATATATATATATATATATATATATATATATATATATATATATATATATATATATATATATATATATATATATATATATATATATATATATATATATATATATATATATATATATATCCCTAGTATTTGCATCAGCATTTGCATCGTATTTTCATTAAGTGGAACACTTTTACAAAATCAAAGATCCATACATGCATAAATCAGGATCCAAGATCAATCACAAGTTTCTAGGTAGATCCTCAACTCATCCAGTGGCATTTCTCCGAGTCAGATGAGGGTTCCCCATTGAGTTATTTTCTCCAACCTTTTGTTAATGAAGTTGTTATCCTCAGCTCAGCCAGTGGGTGTTCCCTATGGAGTTTTTTTTCTTCAACCTTTTGTTGATGAAGTTCTTATCCCCAGCTCAGCCAGTGGGCGTTCCCTATGGAGTTATTTTCTTCAACCTTTTGTTGATGAAGTTGTTCTTCTTAGCTCAGCCAATGATGTTTCTTTGAGCAAGTTCTTACTTTAAGTTGACTCAATGGGCGTTCCCCATTTAGTTGTTCTCCTCAACCTTTTGTCGATGAAGTTGCGATCCTCAGCTCTGCTAGTGGTATTTCTCCGAGTGAGTTTTTGCCATGCATTATTCAGTGGGCATTCCCCATTGAGTTGTTTTCTTCAACCTTTTATTGATGAGGTTATTAATCCTTAGAATAATCAGTGGTTTCTCTGAATGGATCCCTACCTTATTTGTTTCTTGTTGGGCATTCCCTAATGAGTTGGTTCCTTTAAAACTTTTATTGACAAGGGTGGAGTTCCTCGCTAACTTCTTTGCTTCAACCTTTTGTTGATGTCCCTAAACAAGTCTTACTCATTGATATACTGATACTCCTCCAGCAATTTTGCTCTATTGAACTTTGTTAATAGCATTTTTGAAATTTTGTCAATAGTCTTACTATCATCCTTTTGGCGATAGCATATAGTGTATTGATCGTACCTTCATCCTTTTGGTGATTATGATCATTAAGGTTTACTATTAACCTTTTGGTGATAGCAAATGGTGTTTCAATCTTACTTTCATCCTTTTGGTGGAGGTGATTATTGATGTTTGGAAATTACTATCATCCTTTTGGTGATAGCAATTTGTGTTGTTTGATTTTACTATCATCATTTTGGTGTCGGCGATCCAAGAATCTTTGGTCTGCTCATCATCCTTTTGGTAATGGAAACCTCTGAAATCTTTGTGTGTGTTCACTATCATCCTTTTGGTGATATATCTGTCATCCTTTTGGTGTCAGAGATCATTATATGTGTTTACTATCATCCTTTTGGTGATAGATTTGTCGTTCATTTGGTGTCGGAGATTTGGTGTGTACTTACTATCATCCTTTTGGAGATGGCGAGTTATGTGTGCTTATTATCATCCTTTTGGTGATAGCAAGTTTTGTGTGTTCACTATCATCCTTTTGATTATAGATCTGTCATCCTTTTGATTTCGGAAATCTTTGTGTGTGTTCACTATTATCCTTTTGGTGATGGAACCGTCATCCTTTTGATGTCGGAAATCTTTGTGTGTGTTCACTAGCATCCTTTAGGTGATAGATCCTCCATCCTTTTAGTGTCGTATATCTTAGTGTGTACTTACCATCATCCTTTTGGTGTCAGATATCTTTGTTTGTACTTAATACCATCCTTTTGATGATAACAAGTTGTGTGCATTCACTATCATCCTTTTGGTGATAGATCCGTCATTCTTTTGGTGTCGGAGATCTTTGTGTATGTTCACTATCATCCTTTTGGTGATAGATTCTTCATCTTTTTGGTGCCGGAAATCATTGGATCTTTTGTATGTATATCATCCTTTTGGTGATGGCAACCTCTGAAACCATTGTGTACTTACTATCATCCTTTTGGTGATAGCAAGTTGTGTTTTGATCTTACCCTTATCCTTTTGGTGATGGTTGTCATTGAGTTGTGTGATACTATCATCCTTTTGGTGGTAGTGATATGTTAATATTGAATTATTCATCATCCTTTTCGTAATGGTTGTTATCCTTTTGATAATAGCAATTTTTGAGTTTGTTGGTCTTACTGTCATCCTTTTGGTGATGTTGACTTCGGTATTGATGCCTAATTATTATCCTTTTAGTTATGATACTCATTAAAGTTTGATTTAACCAGCATCCTTTTAGTGTTGGCCATCTTTGAAGTCTTTGTGAGCTCACTATCATCCTTTGGTGATAGCTAGTTTTGTTGATCTCACTAATATCCTTTTGGTGTCAGCAACCTTTACAGTTTTGATCTTATTGTCATCCTTTTGGTATCAATAATTTATGTTATGGTGATCTCATCATCTTACTTTTGTCGATGATAACCTTTGAAAGTTGTTTGGTGTCCACTCGAGGGTCGACATTGATCTGATATCCTACTTTCCGAGCATCTTGATTCTCTTTTAAGACAAATTTGGAGTTTTCATCGTATCTAATTGATAACATTTTGGTAATTCACCTTACTACGTTGAAAGTATGAACACCATGGCAGTTTACCTTAATACGTTTAAGGAAATTAGATGGGGGCAACTGTCATACCCCAAAATTTTCCTACTTGTATAATATAATCTTATTTGTGTATCTGTTTACTAACCATTGTTCAAAAATCCAAAACATATGCGCCTATTATTTTCATTTTCTTGTTGACTAAACTCGGGCCTTGTAAGATTGATTCATGGAAGTTTTTTTCATTCAAAACATGACTTATAATTCAAGTCATTATCATGTGAGCCCCATCTAAGGATTAATTTGGTGTTAATTCCTTTTTTGGGTCATGATTTCAAGAGGTCATCATTCACTTGGTTTCATGTCAAGATTAGTCAAGATTATCACATCATAATTCAAGATTTAAAAGTGTGGATTCAATTCTAATTCATTCATCACTTTGTCATGGTTTAAACCTTGATTCATAGTTGTCCTCATACAAGTCCATGTCATCACCTAAAATCCAAAAATTCATGTTTTTCAATCCCAAAAGAAGTGCATCAAGAATCATGAGTCATTAGTTCACATATCTTACATGTTACTATGCTTTGTCGAGAACTTCTGATTTCAAGTTCAAGCACCACTCAAGAATTATTTAAGTATTGTTCTTTACAAATCAAAGTTTAAATAGAAAAATCCAAAATACATCTTCAATATCCATTCCAATTACACATTCAACATTCAAGACCATGACATAAGAGATGCCCATTATCATTACAAGCCCATCACCAACACATTTTACAACAAAATTGCCAAGTCAAACCAAGTCACGTGAAGCATTACAGGCCACAAAGAATGCAATACAAGCCAAAATACACAACTTGACACTACAATACAAGTCTCAACCTATAATACATTGTATTACAACAAGAAATGAACCAACACAATTCCAAGCTTCGAATTCAAGCCACGAAAAAGCTGCATTCCAACATCATACTACAACAGACCCCACACTTCATCCAGGCGCAAGAATATTACAAGCAATACCTTTAGCTACATTTCATAGCCACCATCAAGCAAGCCACAGATGATACCATGCGCCGCAAAGCTGCCAAATTCCAAACTTCTCCAAACGAAAAGCCACCAAAAACAAACTTTCCACAACAAGAAGCTGCAAAACAAAATATCCAAGTTGTGACCACACATAACACGCAAAAACAACCTGCGCATAAAGCAATCACTACAAGAAATATTGCCTTTTCCCAAGTGATATTCACGTCACTAATGTAAAAATCACTTCACTAGCCAATGGTTGCGACGTGGGTAAAACACGCCGGAAATGCAATGGTGGGAACTTTTTCCCACGTGGAAAACACGTCACAAAGTTGTGACAGGATTACCACGTCGTAAATCACAAAATAAAGAAGAAAACTTCCCACGTGAAAACCACGTCACTAATTAGTGACGTGAAAGACATGTGGGAACTCACCTTTACCAAATTGCTCTGCGTGCTTTCCTGACACAAAGTAAATTTAGTACCCATGTGATTCCCACGTCACAAAGTTGTGACCTTGTTATCACGTGGGAAACCTCACAAAATTAATATTCTTCCCATGTGATTCCCACGTCACTAATTAGTGACATGGGATTCACTTCACTATTAAATTTAATTATAAAAAAAAAATAATACTAACTGAAAGCTACTATAAAATTAAAATAAAAATTAAATATTAAATATAAATTTAAAATTAAAATAATTTTTAATTAAAATAATATACATTTAAAATATATAAATATTTAGTCACATGAAATTCACGTCACAAATACAAATAATAATAATAAAAGTTGTGACGTAATATTCACGTCACAAATAAAAATACTAATAAAAAAAATTATTCTTCGCCACTAAATAATTCATCTTCGTTTTGGTCATCATCTTCGGGAGAATAATTCGATCTCGAGGCAAAATATTTTCGCATTTGTGCCTCCATGTCTGATTGCCGCTTCCTCATTTCCTCTATTTCAGCATTTTGTCTATTTCTCATATCATCCATTTCGGCCTTTAGGGCCGCCTCACGTGTCTCCGCCTCTCGTCTCGCCTCAGCTAGAGCTAACTGTCTCACTGTTGCCAACATTTCTGGTGTCAATTCTGCCGGACGCGATCCTCCTTCCCCATCATCGAGTCTTTGAAATAAAGTTCGGTCCCCTTTTCTATAATCACCAGCCAAAGACCCCAGACCAAAAAAACTTCCATTAGCTCTCTTCCCGCCTACTGTTAAATTCCAAATATAAAGATCAACGCGCGGATCAAGCGGTGCATCCCCAATCGGCGTATATTGAGGATTTTCAGTTAGAAATTGGGCAAGCAATGTCTGGTACAACTCCTACACGCACATTAAAAAAAATTAAATTAAATATAATTTAAACAATTTAATTATATAGTAATTATGAAATTAAAAGAATTCAACTAAAATAAACAAGTTACCAAGGTTGATTTGGAACGATCGTCAACAATAATTTGAACGAGTATTAAACATAAAATGACAATATATAGCTAAATAAATATTATAAATTAAAAACATACCCAGATCCCTCAGGCCTAATCAGATGTCGTCCTTCAACCACCAAATGCTCCTCTGCAACAGGATTTGTCTGCTCCTCATGAACATCATCATCCCCCTGAACAGTGTGGTCATCCTGCTGCTGACTCGCAGGTATATGTGTGGGGTGTGGAATGCGGGAGCCAGATCCCTCTGGCTGGTGTGTGGAGGGTGTCGGTTGAGGAAAACTAGATCCTGAAGGCTGCGGCGTGAAGGAATACTGCTGAGGAAAAACAGTTCCCACAGGCTGTGCGAAGTGAGTCTGCTGAGGAAAACTAGATCCCCCAGGTTGCGGCGCGAAGGAATACTGCTGAGGAAGAAAACTAGCTCCCCCAGGAAAACTAGATCCCCAGACTGCTGCGTAAACGTAGATGGTACCCCAAGCGGATGCATGAAGGATCCCCCAAACGGACTAATAAATGATGGATTCCCAGATGGAACCGTTTGGGAGGAGGAGAGTAATGTCGTAAATGGCTGTGAAGTGTCTATGGACATTAGATCTGCCTGAGACTGTGGGCGAGAAGCATACATGGGCGAGGGCGGTACCTCACGTACTCTGGCTCTCGAACGAGGCTGGGTCTCCTTAGCCTTACCCTTGTCAGTTCAGGGTGGCATTGTATCTATTTTGAAATAGTTATCAATAAATAAATAATACGTAAATAAATCAAGAAAACTCTTCATGCTCTTCGTAAATAAATAATACGTAAATAATACATTTGCATTCATATAAAACAAATAATACATTAATAAAAATTGTCCGAACACATATAAAACTATCTATTCAAACATCATGCTCTTCGGCCGTATTATTTTCATCATCTGATCCAATAAGGTCCTCAGATCCAATATCTTCATGCTCTTCGTCCACATTATTATCTACCAACAAAACAGACGCATCAATTTGATGACCCTCGACCAATGTATCACACAAATTTGTAATTTCTTCAACTTCAACTAGCGGATTAATTTGAGAAATTTCATGGTCTTGGTAAGCAGCATCTTCCACTAGATCGTCAGTTTCAATATGACCCAATGGTTTTGTTTTGATTACAACACACCATCCACGTTTACGTGACTGAATTGAAGGGTACGGAACATAATAAACTTGTTTAACGATATGTGACATTATGAAAGGGTCATACTCTTTGTACCTTCTGTCCATTCGAATATCAACAATGTTATATTTCTTATCTATTTTTGTGCCCCTGGAAAATGGATCATACCAATCACAATAAAACAAGACAACTCTATTTTCCGAGTCCAAGTAATTGTATGCCAACTCATAAATATGTGTAACAACGCCATAGAAGTCGTCTTCACCACCATCTGTAACTCCTTTAACAAATACACCACTATTTATGGTTTTTTTCCCTTCAGTCCACGTCTGGGTGTGAAATTTATAGCCATTCACAAAGTATGTGTGCCATTCAATTGCTCTTTGAACATGCCCTCTAGATAAGTTACGCAAATGAAGTATTTCTTGAGTCGGTGCAACAATGCATGACAATTGATCCCTGAACCATGCTGGAAAAGATGCATGTATTTGACCGGTAGTTGCTTGTTCACCGGCGCTTTGAAAATAGGAGGCGTTAAATGCCCTATAAAGAAACACATTTTAAGTTAGATGTAATAATTCAATTTGTAAAGCCAGATACGTAGACACGTTAGGGGTATACTTACTCAAGATATGGCCTAACTTCAATACAGTTAATAAGAACATGAACGTGTGCAGATTGCAATTCTTTTTGGGTTAGCCAATGCACATTCTCCTTTCCAGAGGGGCGACCGGGAAGACCGAAGATTGACAAGGTAAACTGACTTCTTTTGTTAACATCAAATTCATTCCTTATGATTCTTTGAGTTAACATCAAATGATTGAAATAATGACTGCAAAAATGTGATGTTTCCCGATGCAAATAATGTGCACATATTGATCCTTCAACTTTAGCTTTATTTTTCACTGATCGCTTTGAATCACCCATGAATCTTTCAAAGGGATACATCCACCTGTATTGAACGGGGCCACCAAGATAGGCTTCATATGCAAGATGCACAGGTAGATGCTCCATAGAATCGAAAAAACCAGGTGGAAAAACGCGTTCCAACTTGCATAGAATAACTGGAATATTTTGGTCCAACTTAATGATGCTATCGACTCTTAAAGTTGACGCACAAATATCTCTGAAAAATTGACTTATTTCAGTTAGCGGATATAACACATGGTTGGGTAGTGAACTGAACGCAATTGGAAGCAATCGTTCCATGAAAACATGACAATCATGACTTTTCATTCCATGCAACTTCCCAGTTTTTGTGTCAGCACACCTTGCTAAATTTGAAGCATAACCATCCGGCATTCTCAATTCATTTAACCATCGACAAACCGCTTTAGCATCTTGGGAAGTTAGACTGTAACATGCCTTAGGTTTTAATAATTTTCCATTAGGCCGAGGCTTCAACTCCAACTCTTTTCTATCGCACAAAATTTCCATGTCCCTTCTAGCCTTCTCGTTATCCTTTGTTTTTCCTTGAACATCCATCACTGTGTTAAATATATTATCGAAGAAATTCTTTTCAATATGCATAACATCAAGATTATGTCGCAATAAATTATCTTTCCAATATGGGAGGTCCCAAAATATACTTCTTTTTGTCCAATTGTGTTTGACCCCATATCCTTCAATTCTGTATGCTTCACCGTAATTTGTAAATTTGGGCAGTTCAGAAACTCGATTCCATATTTCCTCTGGTGACAATCGCGGAGGAGGCAAATCTTTTACTCGTACATCTTTTGTGAAATCAGTCTTGTTTCTTCTAAATACATGGTCTCGTGGTAGGAATCTGCGGTGACAGTCAAACCATGAACGTTTCCCTCCAAATTCCAAAGTAAAAGCCTTTGTAAATTCCATGCAATGTGGACATCCCATTTTGCCATGCGTACCCCAACCAGATAACATTCCATAAGCGGGAAAGTCATTAATAGTCCATATCAAGGAAGCTCGCAAAGTAAAGTTTTGTTTGCGAGATATATCATAGGTCCATTCTCCAATCCACAACCTCTTCAAATCATCTATTAAAGGTTGCAAATAAACATCGATTCCGGATTTAGGACTTGACGGTCCTGGAATGAGGCAAGTCAAAAACATGTACGGTTTTGTCATGCACATCTCTGGAGGGAGGTTGTAAGGGGTTACAATAACTGGCCAACAGGAATATGCAATTGCAGATGCTTGGACGTATGGAGTAAAACCATCAGAGCATAGTCCGAGCCTGACATTTCTAGGTTCTGCAGCAAAATCAGAATGTACCCTATCAAAATGTTTCCATGCCTCACCGTCAGATGGATGCCGCATAATGCCTGAAGATGTTTTGTTTGTATGATGCCATGTCATTTGACTTGCACTATGCATTGAAGCAAACAATCTTTTTAACCTTGGTATTATCGGTAAATAAAACATGGACTTTACTGCTACACGTTTTTGTTTACGGTTAATCGCTTTACTACGAACTTGATATCTCAGACTCTTACAGAACTTACATTCCTCCAGCGCCTCATCATTAATACCAAACTCATTGTCATAAAACAACATACATCCATTTATACAACAATCAATCTTTCGTACTTCTAAACCCAACTTCGACACCAACCTCTTTGCATCATAATAACTTGTAGGCAAGTTGTCTTTCGTAGGAGTCGCATCCAACATCATTTTTGCAAAGTATTCCAAACACTGATCAGGAACATTCCAATTTGACTTTGCAGCCAATAATCTCACACACATTGATAATTTTGAATCTTCCGACCCCTCAAACAACGGTGTATTCATTTCTTTCAACAATTGGTAAAATCTTTGTGCTTCCTCATTCGGCAACTCTTCACCATCAAAATCCTGAGGTTCATCATATGTCACATTTACTCCAAATGCATTACCAACCATTTCATCGATCAGATTAAATTGTTCATCAAATTCCATATGTGATCGACTGCTTGATGCGTCTGTATTAGTTGTCTCTGCATGTACTTTACTCGGCAGTTGCTCTCCATTATATGTCCAAACCCAATAATTTTTAATGAAACCCTTCCTCTTCAAATGACGTTCTACTTCCTCTGGGTCACTAATTATACGTCTACATTCACATTTAAGACAAGGACATCTCACTCCTCCTTCACGTCGACAACATTCTTGTGCAAATGCCCATGTGATAAACCCTTTAACTCCTTCCTCAAAATTTGTCGTAAGTCCACGTCTGCCTGGTAACGTTCTATCGTACATCCAACTACGATAGTAACGAAAATATTCCATACTGCACAATTGTACTATATATCATTATATATCATTTTAATAAAATATGTAATTTAAATCTATTTTTTCTATTTCGACACCAACCTAATAAAATATGTTCACTAAAATAATATATTCATTAAAGTATAATATATATTCATTATTTTTAAAGTAATACAATTGACTCATATAAAGTAAAATATATTCATTATTTTTAAGATTATAAGTTATAGGTATTTAGTATAAATAATTTGCCAATGGTATTAAAAAAATTATAGATTGTAGACTATTGACTCAAATGTGTTCAAAGTTGACATTTCAAATGCTAATACGTGTTTTAGTTCTAATACATGTTAAAGTAAAATATAAAGTCACTAAAATAATATATTATACTAATATATATTTAAAGTAATATATATTCACTAAAATAAAATCTGTTTTATATTATACTAAAATAATAAATTCACTAAAATAATATTTTTCTATAAATTATTTTTCTAATAAAATCTATTTTTCTATATTCACTAAAATATTTTTTATTATACTAAAATAATAAAGTAATATGTACTAATATTTTTTATAATAAAATCTGTTTTATATTATACGAAATATTTTTCTGTTTTTCTGTTTTTCTAAAATAAATATTTTTCTAAAATTCAGTTTTTCTAAAATAAATCTTTTTCTATAATTTAATACCATTGGCAAATTATATTCACTAAATACCTATAACTTATAATCTTGAAGAAAAAATTTAAAATCTGTTTTATAATAAAATCTGTTTTTCTATATTCACTAAAATATCTTTTATATTCACTAAAATAAAATCTGTTTTATATTATACTAAAATAATAAATTCACTAAAATAATATTTTTCTATAATTTATTTTTCTAATAAAATCTGTTTTATAATAAAATCTGTTTTTCTATATTCACTAAAATATTTTTTATTTTACTAAAATAATAAAGTAATATGTATTCACTAATATTTTTTATAATAAAATCTGTTTTATATTATACCAAATATTTTTCTGTTTTTCTGTTTTCCTAAAATAAATATTTTTCTAAAATTCAGTTTTTCTAACATAAATCTTTTTCTATAATTTAATACCATTGGCAAATTAAAAACAGTTTTATAATAAAATCTGTAACTTATAGTAAATCTTTTTCTAAAATTCACTAAATACCTATAACTTATAATCTTGAAGAAAAAATTTAAAAACAGTTTTATAATAAAATCTGTTTTTCTATATTCACTAAAATATCTTTTATATTCACTAAAATAAATTCACAATACATAAAAGCACAATACCTTATAAAATTTAAAATTTAAAATGCTTATAAAAAACACAATACATATATCACCAAAATTACAAATTTTTTTAAATCTAAAATTCTCAAAACTTCCAAATACCTCAAAGCTTCTAAAACCTAAAATTTTCTAACCTAACTCTCAAAGTTTTCAAACACAACAACACAATACACAATAAATATAAACAAATTTAATTGCTAAAATACCTCTGAGCTAACTTTTAAAACTTCCAATGGATGTTAGATCTGGAAAAAAAATAACAGTTAATAATAACAAAAATATAAAATAAAAGCTAACATAAATCAGTCACAAAATCAACAAATGTTTCACCTTAAATTTGACTCTTATGGAGTAAAAATGGAGCTGAGGGAGAGAGGCACAGCAAGGGAGAAGGAAAGGGGGAAAAAGAAAGAGCAAGAGAACTGGAACGAAGAAGGATACGAAATGTGAGAGAAATTCTGGATTTTTAATTTATAAGGGATGTTGCGACGTGGTTACTGGGACGGAAGTTTGCGACGTGGCATCTGCTTCGGTAGTTTGCGACGTGATTTACGTTTCGGTACTTACTGACGTGTAATTAAGGTCAGTAATATTCAATGCCAGCTTACTTTTCAAAGTTGCGACGTGAGATTTGTTTCGGTAGTTACCGACGTGGATTTAAGGACGCAACATTTTCCCTTTATTATTTTATTACCGTTGCTCCACTAAATGCCAACGCAACGGGCAAAAATAATTAATGTAAGTGTGTTGCGAAGTGAAACACACGTCACAACTTAATTTCTAAAAAATTCAAACTTCCCCCTCTTAAAATTCCAAATTTTCGTTCCAGATTTTTCACCTACACAATTTATTAATAAAATATGTTAGTGACGTGGTAATCACTTGGCAACACATTTTTTTCCTAAGTGTTTACCACGTCACTAAATCACTAGGGAAATTCAACTATTTTTTGTAGTGAATGTGAACCTTCCAAACAACCTTTCAATACGTTACCATAATGCACAAAACGACAATGCAATAAAATTTAATCACTCACCTCACAGCTATAAATATAAACACTCTCCTTCTTCATTTAATCCAAGCTCTTAAGCCAATTTTACACTGCTAAATTTCTCCCTGAAAACTTCCTTCGAATATCAACAACAATCAACCTTCAATCAAACTCACAAATTAACGATTCAACCATAACAACAATCGCTCCATTTTTCTTAACCTTATAAACCTAACGATAATCACCTTCAAATAACAACCACAAATCGAAACATAGGAGAGTGAGAGTGTGCAAAACCATAACAAACCCAGAGAACAATGATTCGCGACAGAGAATCGAGATTGAGAGAACAAATCGTAACAGACGGAAGCAAAACAGAGAAACAAGACTCGCGATTGAGAGAGATGGATTTCACATTTGGATTTCGTTCTGCTTTGTTTTTTTGAAATCATAGAGACAAGAGTTAGTTGAGCGTGAGAAGATATTGATGAAAGAAGGATAAAAAAAAAATCAAAATCACATCCAAAAGATAAAAATATTAGTAAAACGAAGAAATGATAAAAATAGAAAACAAAGAATAAAGTAAAATATAAAAAAAATGTTGATGAGTGACCATTTGGTTCATTCTTAACACTTTGAGATGATGATAGGTTGCCTTCGATTAATTGATGGAAATTCTTGATTAAGATGAGACCGTTCTCTTTTTCTTTTTGTGTGACATGGCTTTAGGAGAATGATCTACATATCATTTCTCTAGCATGTATTAACACAAATATTGTTATTAACTGGTCTCCTATATTATGATCTTCCTCATAAATTATGTTATGATTACTTAATATTGCGCTAAATTGGTTCTGATTCGAGAAAGTGATCATCTGATCAATTGCAATTAATAACTAACATCTAACTTTTATATTTTCGCTATTTACTCTTCTTTCTATTTAATTTTTGCCATTTACCTTTCCGTCATTTATTTCATTGTTCATTTATCTCATTGCTCATTACGTCATATTCATCTTATTCATCTTTGTTCATCTTGCTAAAAAATACAAAAACATGATAAAAAAAAGATTGAAAACCCTAAAAAACACCTAACCTTGGACTATGGTTACTATCCTTAGCATTATGGAGTTTTGGACCTTGTAATTAAAACCTAGCAAATGAGACTTGGATCTTGGACTTCTCTACTTTTATTGTCTTAGCTTAGGACACATTGCACATCACTCAAAGCTTACTCTTGGGCTCTCTTACAATGAGACTTATTCGATCAATTAATTCTAGTATGTCATCTAAAAGATTAGCCCACTTTGCTAGTACACTTGTAGTTTATCATTTAGGTTGTATGGTTATTGCTCATTCTTATCCCCATTCGAAAAATGTATCCCAACTCGCTTGAATAGTTATAACTTTATCGCTTTCCTTTACTTTGCTTATGTCTTGCCATTGCATCCCCTAAACCATCTTTGAAATAATTCTCGATCCAACATCGAGCCATTTTACACCCTTTTAAGTCGATTGCCTCGTGCATCGCCATCAACCTTAACCTAAAGCCATTAGGTCCTCCCATCTAATCATTTTCAAACCTCACCATCGCTTCGAACACAAATTTAAACCTCGATCAATATCGAGTATTTTCTTCAAATCAAATTAAATCAATTAATCATACTTAAATACTATTTCATTATAGGTGAAAAGGGAGTTGGTCTGGAGCCCTCAATTCCTTGCCTCAATTTTTTAGGTATTAGGAGCCTTCCTTACTATTCAAACAATTGTCATCTCTAAAAAACTTCTAATCTGATTCACTTCATACCATTTTCATAATAAGTCCAATCAAACCTGCTTTTTTTCTCAATCACTTAGATGAAAAAGAGATAGTCTAGAGCCTTCTATTCTCTCTCCTGAATACTTGGATATGAGGAGCCTTCCTTGGCCATTCGAGTACTCATCATCCGTTTAAAACACTCTCATTATATCGAACCCTTTCGCAATTAAGTGTAAAAAGAGAGAGTCTAGAGCCTTCTATTCTCTCTCCCGATTGTTTGGATACAAGGAGCCTTCCTTGGCCATCTAAGTGATCATCATCCAAACAAAATATCCAACTCATTAAGTCAACTTCTCACCTCTGTGTGATCAAATTTTTTTCGCAAAAGAACAATGTTTAGTCCTTTCTAATGTGCCCACAAATTAAATTCTTAAGCCTTCATCGAGAGTAGACATGATAATGTTTCACCCTTAGAATGTGACCTAAACATTCGTCCGATAAAATAAACCAACAACCCGTAGTCCCACGAATTACGGAGCTCTGATTTTCTTATTGTACTATGAGGGTACGTAGGCACATGATTGCGAGATTCTGGTGAGCTACCCTTTCTTTTTCTATCCACACCTTTCTCCCGTTGTCCCACTAACTACGGACGCTCTGATTCTTCATTTCTTTCAAACGAAGATACATAGGCATGAGGTTGTGAAACCGAGGCAAACACCCTAATAAAAAACCACCTATTTCCCCTTAGCAATAGAAACCCTTTTTATCTTACCTTTCTCATTATTCGGTTAGAAGAATACAAATAACATTAGCTAGCATTCATCACAAATTGGACTAAGAGGTCCCCATTGAGTACAACGAACGTGAGGGGTGCTAATGTCTTTCCTTTGCGTAATCGACTCTCAAGTCTAGAATATGGTTGCGATGACCATTTTCTTAAAGGTTTTATCGATATTTTCCTATTCCTTCTTAGAATGAATAAGTTTTGGTGGCGACTCTGTTCAAACATTTTTTATGCGTCCCATCGAGAAGGATCGTATTTTTTGAGGTACGACACTAGCCTCGATGTAAGGCATTGTCATGATGTGATGCATGTAGAGAAAAATATGTGTGATAGGTTGATTGGAACACTTTTAAACATTCTAGGCAATATAAAATATGGTAAGAATTCTGAGCAAGATATGGTAGTTATGGGTAAACGACAAGAGTTGGCTATAGAAGAATTAGGAAAAAGAACATATTTACCCCCGACATGTCACATCTATTTAGAAAATAAAAATAAAACTTTGTGAGTGTTTGATGGTATAAAAGTTACCCAAAGTTACTCATCAAATATCAAGAAAATCATATCAATGAAAGATTTCAAGTTAATTTGCTTAAAATCTCATGATTTTCATATCTTGATGCAACAACTTCTACAAAGGGCTATCTGTGGCATCTTAAAAAAACAAATGGGTAACTATAATCAAATTATGTTTATTCTTTAATTATATTTGTAATAAAGCATTTGATCCAAAAATAGGAGAGCTGTAAGATGAGACTGCAATAATCTTGTGTTAATTGGAGTTGTATTTCTCTACAGCATTTTTTGACATTATGGTTCGCTTAATTATTCATGTAGTCAGGGAAATAAGATTTTATGGTCCATTCATTTAAGTTGGATGTATTGAAAATAGAGGTACATAAAGATCTTTGAAAGATACATCACATAAGAAGTTGTTGAGTTATGTTTAAACTATTTATTAGAAGGAGACTCTAGTAATTCCAAAGTCTCATCACGATGGAAGATATAAAGGTAAAGATACTTAAGTTTTAAATTTTAAGCCAATGGTTAGTGTTGTGAAATGACGCCCAAGAATACTGAGTATGATCGGTTTCTTGATTAACAAGAAAACCAAAAAGTAAAGGAAAAGATAGAAGAGAAAAAAATTCAAAGTGGTTAAAAACTGGAATCTTGATTAAATTACACATTAGGGAACAATGATTACAATTGAATCTCAACAACACCAATTTCTCCCTCTAATTAGGATTATTAGAGATTTATGGAGAAGTGAGAACTAGTATGTTATTTATAAGAAAACTAAACCATGGCTTTCAACTAACGTACAAAGAAATTAGCCCAACAGACTGGCTCAATTCAACATGCTAACTTAAACAACAAGCTAACATATTTATGCATGCAAGAACAGACTCTGACTATGAGATGCATATCTATGAATAGTGTCGAACCATGAAGTTGACCTTGTCGAGGTTAGAGTTCGATCCAAATACCAAAAATCTCCACCTTGGAATAAACTCTACACTAACAAGGGAATAAACTAGCTTTCATCAAGCAGCTTTATTAACTGCATACAATGGAAGAATTTGTTACTTGACAATGTCTTGGTGATCATATCAACAACATTATCATTAGTCTACACCTTCAACACTTGGACTTCTCCATGCACAATTATCTATATGACAAAATGTAGCCTCACATCGATGTGTTTGGTTCGCTCATGATATGATGAATTCTTCGATAGATGTATGGAACTTTGACTATCACATTTAATAGTGATAAGTTGACCTTGAAATTTCAACTCCTTAGAAAAACCTTCAAACAATAATGCTTCTTTCATAGCTTCAGTGATGGAAATATACTCCATTTCAGTAGTTAATAAGGTAACAACCTTCTAAAGTGTTACTTTCCAACTGATTATTATGCCAAATATAATGAAAACATATTCCAGAATAGATGTCCTAGAATCCATACAACCTGCATAATTAGAGTCAAGAAATCCTTTGATTTTGACTTGGCTACCATCACCATATGCTCCACCATAAATCAAGACTTTTCTCAGAGACTCATTTATGTACCTTAAAATCAACTTCAATGCTTGTCAGTCTGCCTTCCCAGGATTGGCCATATAATTATTTACAAAGCTCATTGCATATGTTATGTCTGGCCTTGTATAGACCATAACATACATAAAAGAACCCACTACACTAGCATATGAAATGCTATTCATATACACTCTTTTGACTTCAGTGCTAGGACTTTGAGTCAAACTCAAATTGAACTAAGTATTAGTCGGTGTTACAACAGGCTTTAAATTTTACATACCAAACTTGTCGAGAAATTGTATAATCTCGACTGCTTTCTATCTCTCCGGATGTCAATCCCAAGAGTTTTGGAGGTAGCTCCCAGATCCTCCATGTCGAACTTCTTATCGAGTTTAACCTTCACATTCATAACATCTTCGAGATTGTTGCTTCCTATGAGGATTTCATCCATATAAAGTAAGAAAATAACAAGTGAACTTCCAAATCAAAATCTAAAGTAAACATAGTGGTTGAACCGACTCTTAGTGAAACTTATGCGTGCCATGAACTTGTTGAATCTCCTATTCCATTGTCAAGGAGATTGTTTCAGGCCATATAATGACCTATTTAGTTTTCACACGTAATCTTCCTTTCCCTTTTCTGCAAACCCTTCAAGTTGCCTCATCAGGATCATTTCATCTAGACCACCATACAGGAAGGCGGTCTTTACATCCGTCTATTATAGTTCTAGGTCGAACTTTTCTAGCATGGATAATAACTTTCTAATGGATCTATGCTTTACAATAGGTAAAAAAAACACATCATTAAAGTCGAAACCTTCTTTCTGAGTGAATTCGTAGATACCAATATTTCTTTAAATCGCTTCGATATCACTCTTTCGATTCCTTCCTTAACCTTGACGATCTACTTACGA
The DNA here is from genome assembly GCA_963859935.3 of Lathyrus sativus. Lineage (NCBI taxonomy): Eukaryota > Viridiplantae > Streptophyta > Magnoliopsida > Fabales > Fabaceae > Lathyrus > Lathyrus sativus. The sequence continues at coordinate 166,248,697 of OZ012735.1, read as the reverse complement.
CTGACTAACCCGGCCTCTGCAGGTTTCTTGATCAACTCCCAAATGCTATTATCATGAAGAGATTTCATCTCATCATCCATGGCTTTCAGCCATCCAGTCTGGATTCGACTCATCATAACTTCCTTGTAGTATATAGGTTCAACATCCAAAACTTCACTTGCAGAGATTAAGGCGAATGCTATGAGATCTGGATAACCATGTCTCTGAGGTGCCTTAATGTGTCTTTTCGACCTGTCTCTTTCCAGCAGGTAGTTATTATAAGTCTCCTCATCTTCATCAGTAACTTGTGATTCTTCTTTGACTATATATGAGTTATGCAATTTAGCATTACTATGCTCCACCACAATAGGAATCTCTTATTGTTCCAACTCCTCTATAGAGATCGTCATACTTTGACCAATGTCATTACTTTTCTTAAAAACCATCTCAACTTCATTTTAAACTATGTTTCGACTTGTGATACACATCATATGGCCTGGCTCTAGGCACCACAACCTATAAGCTTTGACTTCTTCAAGGTATCCAAGGAACATAAATCTTAGACCAATATGTTAGAATTTGTCTTGCCTAATGGGAGCATATGCTACACAAGCAAATACTCTAAGTTTTTTGAGGCCCGGTGAATGACTTGACCAAACTTCTTTAGGTGTATTCATCCTCGAAACAGTCGAGGGACACCTATTTATCAAGTAAGCTACAGTAACGGCTGCTTCAGCCTAAAACACCTTTTTTAGTCTAGCATTAACCAACATGCATCTCACACTTTCCAAAATGGTTCAATTAAGCCTTTCAGTCAAACCATTTTGTTGGGGCTTACCTGCACTAGTTTTATGCCTTGTAATACCAAACACAACACAATAGATGTCAAAAGCCTCATTGCAAAATTCAAGATCATTGTCAGTCTTTAACCTCTTGACCTTCTTGCCTATTTGGTTTTTGACTAGAGTCTTCCAACATTTGAAAATTTCAAAATTTTCATCCTTAGTCTTCTAGATCAAGGCCCATAACTTTCTAGAATAATCACTAACTATGGAGAGGAAATATTTTGCACCTAAGTGTGAAGGATTCCTTCCAGGGTCCCAAAGATCAATATGAATGTAATCAATGGATTTATGTGTTCTTTGTTTACCTTTGTTACCTTTGTTAAACTTCACCCTACAAGATTTATCAAATACAAAAGGTTCACAAAACTCCAATTTTTGGACCTTGTCACCACATAGAAAATTTTGTTTTGACAATTCGACCATGCCTCTTTTACTGACATGGCCAAGTCTCTTGTGTCATAGCTCATCCTTCGTAACAGGTTTTATGGATTTCACATCTGCTGAACCACTTACAACCTCGACCTCAAGGGTATATAGGCTTTGCCTCTTGATGCCTCTCAAGACTTCCTTCGATTCATTCATTACCCTTAGGATACTTTGCTCTCCTTTGAAAACATATCCTTTCTTGTCGAATTCACCAAGAGAAATAAAATTCCTCATAAGATTGGGTACATGCTTGACATCACTCAATATCCTTATTGACTCACCATAGAGCTCGAATCTAACAAATCCAATTCCTGCCATCTTGCAGGCTTTGTTGTTTCCTAACAGCACTGGTCCACCATCTTGGTCACATAATTCCCCAAACATGTATTTGTTTAGAGTCATGTGCCAAGTACAACCTGAATCTACAATCCACTCTTTTCTAGAGTCGCTGTTTGAAACCACTAGGACATCAAATGATTCATAACCATCTTGCACCATGGCTGCATTACGATTATCCTTTCCACCATGATTATTCAAACGTTCAGGACACACTTTTCTTGTATGACCTTCCTTCTTATAATGATAACATCTAATTGTATGAGTATTACCACCATAAGAATTTTGAAGAACCTTACCCTTATTCTTCTCAAATCTACCATCTTTCTTCAAGAATTTTCCTTTGAGGGACAATCCTTCACCAACAGAAGATGGTTTATGCTTCTTTCTTTCAAGAATTTTCCTTAGAATACAAGGTTTTTGAACTTCTTCAATGGTTAACAAAACTCTTCCATATACGTGATTTTCTTCGAAATGATCATGAGAATTAGGTAAAGCACAAAACAACAACAATACATGATCTTCATCATCAATCTTGACTTTGATACTTTCAAGATCACGAATCAACTTTTTGAACATATCCAACTGCTCAGAAAATACTTTGTCTTCACTCATCTTGAATGAATACAAAGCTTACTTTAGATAGAGACGATTGACCAAAGATTTGGTCATATATAAACCCTCGAGTTTGCTCCATACATCCGTTGTCATCTTATCCTTCAAGATTTTTCAGAGAACCTTATCACTAAAGCTCAATATGATGGAACTGTGGGCTTTCTTGATCATCTTAGTCTTCTTCTTCTCCTTTAGGACAACATCCATCTTCTTTGATCCTTTCAACGCTTCTAATAAACCCTGTTGAACCAATAGGGCTTGTATCTTCAAGTGTCACAAACCGAAATCATTCACACATGTGAATTTCTCAATTCCATACATTGTTGACGACACCTTTTTCTCCATGTTCACCACACCAATTAGTGGTGAAACAGTGCCCAAGAATATAAAGTATGACCGATTTCTTGATTAAAAAGAAAACCACAAAGTACAGGAAAAAATATAAGAGAAGAGAAAAATAATTCAAAGTGGTTTAAAACTGGAATCTTGATTCAATTACACATTAGTGAATAATGTTTATAATTGAATATCAAAAACACCACTTTCTCCCTCTGATAATTATTATCAAGGATTTATGAAGACGTGAGAACTAGTATGCTATTTATAAGAAAACTAAACCCTAGATTTCAACTAACATACTAAGAAATTGAACCAACAGACTGACCCAATTCAACATGCTAACTTAAAGGATAAGCTAACATATTTCTGCATGCAAAAACAGACTTTGACTACGACATGCATATCTTCGACTACTGTCGAACCATGAGGCTAACCTTTTTGAGGCTAGAGTTCGATCCAAAAACCACAATTAGGATTTAGTTCTTCAAGCACATTTATATATATATTGAATAATATGGATGAAGTTAAACTTTAGTTATCTGCTCACAAAACCCTATTGTTGTGAATCTTGGTGTGAATTACGACAAGATTAAATATCAATTTGTAAGGCAAAGAACAATAGCAACCAAAATAAATAGTCTACAGTTGTCGTTACTGCGAAAATAAGGTGCCGGTAAAACAGAAGAGTCGCCACCTTTCGTTATTTATCCCTCAGAACGGGAAAGGAAACGATCGGAAAAACCTGACGAAAAGGTATAAGACAAGGTCATCGCAACCATTGTCTGGATTCGGGAGTCGGTTACGCAAGGGGAAGGTATTAGCACCCCTCACGTCCATCGTACTTGATGGGATCCACGCTTGTTGTGTTTATCTGACGGGTTCATTTAACTATCTATGCTAATAGGTCTGGTCTGAAAAGAAAAGAAAATGACTCGGCAAAGTATCACACTTTATGCCTATGTATTCCCGTCTGGAACGAGAAATCAGAGTCAACGTAGTTCGCCTAACTACGGGTGAAGGGGGAAGGTTGCTCGCCAAGATATCGCATCTTGTGCCTACGTACTTTCATACGGCATTAAAAATCAGAGCAAACGTAGTTCGGGCTACGGAGAACACAGGTTTGTTCAGCATCTTTTATCCAAGTAAAGTTAACAATCAGTTCCAGCAGTTGGTGTTTGTAGCTCGATCCTTGGAGACTTAGGCATTACCGTTTGCAGTAGAACTGAAAGTTAACAGAACTCTCTTTACGCGAAGAGTTTTCCTGATTAAGGGTCCAAGAGGACAAAAAAGGATTTGAATGTTTGTTTTCTGTTTTTTACGGAAAGAAGTGTTTTTTTAGTTGTCTGTAGTTTGTACAACACTAGAGACTATGACTTAGGAACGAATGCGTCGCATATCGTCCAAAGGACATATACTCAACACTCTAGACGATTGAGAGGAGACCGCTCAATCATCATTTCCCAAGTATCTTAAGGCTCGTAACGCGCTTGTACTAACTTGCCTTTATTATGTTTTTTACTGTTGTTTGAGATAAGAAGAGAAACAGACTCTCTACTGGGAAACTGACTCGATCCTACAGTTATCATGCAATATTCGTCCTACGGTTGAGGTTAGAGGGGAAACTAACTAATGTTATCATGCATGGTTAGAATCCTAATGTCTGTCATAACTTCTCTTGAACAAGAGAAGTCAGAGTTCCTAGGGGGACATGACAATGGAAAGCAATCAGTAAATAGAAAAACTGTACAAAAATTACTATAAAGATGCATGCAATGCAAGTGAGGGAGGAAATATGTGTGGGGCAGAAGCCTCCATAAGCTCATCTCAACCTCAAGCCAGATATGAATAACTGCAAAGATAGTAAAAGAAAGTAAATGAAATCAAGCAAACCACAAACCACACAGGCAAGGGAGCTGAGCTATACCAAATACCAGCAAGCAAAGCCATATAGTAAAAAAACAAGCAGAGGGAGAAACTCAACCTCTAATGCAATACAAGCAAGGGGAGAAGCTCAACCCTTAGGATGCTCTTAGGCCTATGATACTACATGACCTAAATCTAATTCAACAGTCCAATCAAGTCACATCAATACACATCAATACAGTTAAACAGACAGGGAAAACAAGCCAGCAATCTCCACAGCAGAGCAATCTTCTGGAAGAAATCCAATCCAAAGTATGTAGTTGTTCTTCAAGTCCACCATCTTCAAGAGAAGGAAGGGAATCCATGACAAGCAGTCAAACAAGCTTCTACCCTAAGGAAAGAAATTGGGTGTTGGGAGGCTAGAGTAAGATCCACAGGAGCTTATCCCAAGCACTCAACCAACAAAAAGATCTTTGGGGAAACCTAGGGGTTTGGCTCCTTCAAGAGGTGTGCCATATTCCCCCCACAGGAGGGACTGTGCTACCTCAAGAAGGTTCCTAAAGAGGAAAGAATGCGATAATTTTAGGAAAATGGAAATGAGAAGCAAGGTAAGTTCCACAGGAACCTGCCACAGACACTCAACCAAATCCATTTCCTTTAGAGAGCTTGCTTAGGCTCAACTCCAATGTGAAAGGCAGGGAATTCCTCCACAGGAGGAATTATACCCACAATGAAGGATCCTAATTAAGCAAAGGAGTGTTTGAAAGGGAACTAATCCTAAGGAAGGATCATCACCTACTTGAATCTCTAAAGAATATCAAATGTTATCTCCTAATGACTACCTATTCTACGGCCAACTTGTAAAATGGGGAACTAAAGGAAAATCCATCCTAAAAATTCTAAGGAAAATACTACATCATCTTATATGTGTCAACAAGCTATGGTAGAAAAATCAGAAGCTAAATCTAAACCAAAATGCCTAAATTAAATCCAAAGCTTCAAGGGTGCACTAAAGGAATCACTAAAGAATACTCCTAAACAACTACCCTAAAGTCCTATTTAAAATGATCTGAAAAATCCAACAAAAATAACATAGCAACATTACCATATATTCAACCAGCACAAAAAAATCCATGATCAAAATCCAAAATATGAGAGAAAGAAATCATCAAATTAACTACCCAGAAATCATCTATAACCTAAGGGAAACCTAACCACATGAATCTAAGGTATTGAAAACGCAAGAATTGAGTGCAATTTCAAGAAGTAAAAACCTGGTTTCAAGCTTCGATTTGAGGCGTTTCTGGCTTGATTCTTGCTCCAAAACGTTCCATATCCAATCAGTGATGATGTTAGAAGAAGATTGAAGCTTCAATTGCACTTGAAATGGCCTCAATCAGAAATTCGATCTTTCACTTTTCTTCTTCAGGATTCAATGGAAATATTTGATCTCATCCCCAATGAATCACCAACCTTGCTTTTGATGAGTTCCTAGACCTTTATAGAATGATTTAGAACCTTCTAGAGCTCAGCCCAGGCCCAAAATCAAAAAATCCAATTCCAACTTCCTTCAAAAAAGTTTGATCATGGCATCCCCCAATTTCCTTCAATAGCTTGCCTATGAAGCTTCTAGTATCATACACTAACCTCCTTGAATGGATCCAGCTTGGTTAGGGCCCTGAATTTGGCCTTAGGAATGATTGGTGGAATGTTACTTACATGTGAAGAAACCTTAAGAAAGGCCATGAATTGTGCTTCAAATGAAAAATCCACAATTGCCAATGTCTCTAAAACATAGTTTCTAATTAAAATGAGTGTTTATTTGACTTGTTTTGGACCCATAATCAATTATTTCACTTTCCCACCAAAAATGCCTTTGAATTTCTCTTCTTTCAAAACCGCTTCAAGCCAATCCTTGGTATGAGCCAAACCAATTCACCATGATCCTTTATTCAACCTAAACACCACATTTTAAACAAGTTTCATGTTGAACAAAAATCCATTTGACAAGTGCAAGTTGGAGATTTTGACCTATGATTGAAAATGGCCTATAATCTCACTTTCTCAAAATACCCCTAACTTGTAAACCTCATAACTTGAGTTCTACAAATCAGATAGAAGACTTCTAATACAATTTGGAAAGCTAAGATCATGAGGAACAACATTCATGTTGGCCAAAAGTTCATGTGAAACATCCTTCTAGGTCAAAAATAGCTTGGAAATCAGATGATTTTCACAGACAAATTTCAGATGCATCTGAGGACCTGTAACTTGTCTGGACCATAACTTGAGTTCTATAAATCCAATGGTGGACTTATAGAACTCAAATTAAAGCTAAGAGCATGATATACAAGTTTCATGTTGGCCAAAAATGGATATGAAACTTGCATCTTGACTTACATGGCTTGGAAGTTTGGTACTAAATAGGGAATTTTACCCTAGGAACCCTGACTTAGCAACTCCAACCACTCTTGATTCTTCTCAAATTGATCTTAAAACAACCTCTCATATGCCTCAAAATATCATTTCATGATTTCAATGACCTAGAAGTAGGCTTTGATCTTCTTCAATTTCTCATTTTGGCCTAGGATTACCCAGATGAAACCCTAGCGACACCCACTTCAACTGTGGCTCTTGCACTTGATAAAATGACTTGATTGAGCTCCAACATGACCTTCAAGGTACTTAAATGAGCTCTACCCACACATCATATCCACCTCCAAGGCTCCACAACCTCTGATAGTCTTCAAATGGCTCCAAGTTAGGAGATAAGCCCCATACAAGCACTCAGCCTTCTCAAGAACTCAAACCTCTGTCTGATGACCCTGATAACTTCTTAAGCTTGAATAATATCGCTGGTTAGGCTTCTCTTGACCTGTATCACACTTGATCCACTTTTAAGTGAAGGATGCTATGTTATGCAAATGCTAGAACTATGATATGCCAATGCAATGAAACATAAACCAGGTGAGAAAAGGTTAGGCAAATTTTGGGGTGCAACAGTTGCCCCTATTCAAGCGGCTTGGACCCGACTGGGTGAGAAGCGAACGACTTTCAAACAATCGAGGTAGAAGACGGTTGAATACCAAATAACCCGGAAATTTGCCAACCGCAGAAATAAACTGCGCGAAAACTGCTTGGGAAGCCATATCCAGAAAACTGAATCTGGTTGTCACGGCGACAATTGATCAATCATCTGATAAAAACTAACTTGATTTCATCATCAACCACCTGCGTGACGCCATAGGCACTGAATCAACAAACTGGATTGACACCATCAATCCTACCTTAATATGTCACAATAAGCGGGCATCATCAAAACACCATATCTAAATATCATCCTCGACCTTCCATCTCCACAGAAGCGGGAAAAGCACTACTCCCAGCACGAACCGTCGAACCATCACGTCAACTGTTCAACCATCACATCAACCAAAGCATGAACTCAAAGTGCGAACGGTTGAACCATCACGTCAACCAATGCACGAGCTCAAGGTGCGAACTGTCGAACCATCACGTCGACTGTTGAACCATCATGTCAACTGTTGAACCATCACGTCAACTGTTGAACGAACTCAAAGAGCGAATCGTCGAGCCATCACGTCGACCGTCGAATCATCACGTCAACTGTTGAACCATCACGTCAACTGTTGAACCATCACGTCAACCGTTGAACAAACTCAAAGAGTGAACCGTTGAGCCATCACGTCGACCGTCGAACCATCACGTTAACTGTTGAACCATCACATTAACTGTTGAACGAACTCAAAGAGCGAACCGTCGAGCCATCACGTCGACCGTCGAACCATCACGTCAACTGTTGAACCATCATGTCAACTATTGAACCATCATGTCAACCAAAGCATGAACTCAAAGTACGAACGGTTGAACCATCACGTCAACCAAAGCACGAGCTCAAGGTGCGAACTGTCGAACCATCACGTCGACTGTTGAACCATCATGTCAACTGTTGAACCATCACGTCAACTGTTAAATGAACTCAAAGAGCGAACCGTCGAGCCATCACGTCGACCGTCGAACCATCACGTTAACTGTTGAACCATCACGTCAACTGTTGAACCATCACGTCAACCATTGAACGAACTCAAAGAGCGAACCGTCGAGCCATCACGTCGACCGTCGAACCATCACGTCAACTATTGAACGAACTCAAAGAGCGAACCGTCAAGCCATCACGTCGACCATCGAACCATCACGTCAACTGTTGAACCATCAAGTCAACCGTTGAACGAACTCAAAGAGTGAACCGTCGAGCCATCACGTCGACCTTCGAACCATCACGTCAACTGTTGAACCATCACGTCAAATGTTGAACGAACTCAAAGAGCGAACCTTCGAGCCATCACGTCGACCGTCGAACCATCACGTCAACTGTTGAACCATCACGTCAACTGTTGAACGATCACGTCAACCTTTCGTTCACAAGGAAGCGAGCATACGCTAAATAAAAGCGAGAGCTGTCGAACCATCACGTCGACCGTTGAACCATCACGTCAACCTTTCGTTCATAAGGAAGCGAGCATACGCTAAATAAAAGCGAGAGCTGTCGAACCATCACGTCGACCGTTGAACCATCACGTCAACCAAAGCACGAACTCAAAGTAAAAACTGTCGAACCATCACGTCGACCGTTGAACCATCACGTCAACCTTTCGTTCCCAAGGAAGCGAGCATACATTAAATAAAAGCGAGGGTCGTCGAACCATCACGTTGACTGTTGAACCATCACGTCAACTGTTGAACCATCACGTCAACCTTCCAATTCCTAAGAAGTGGGAAAAACACTAAATAAAAGTGCAAACCCGAAGAACAAACAACTTCTGCAGGGAAATTCTAACGACGACCGTCAAACACCCATTTCGACAACAGGTAACAACTTCAAGATTTCCAAAACTGTTGTACGGCAGTCTGAAGAATACTTTGCTAGGAATAAGAGAAACTTAACCAAGCAACTCTTATGGGGAAAAACTCTACTAGGGAAGTCACGAGCAACAACTCCGAAAGTTTAAACCACGAAATCTTTTAATATTGACGTAACAGCAACCTGAGAAGAACTCTGCTGGGAAGAGAAACTTACCCAAGTAACTCTGTTATGGGAGCATATGACAGAGCGAACACTATCATCGCATACCTCGCGCCACAAGTTTGAACATCTGGACACCTTCCTGAACAAGAATCTCAATTATCTGCAGGAAAAAACACCTGAAAACAAAGAGGTAACCAACCTAGCTTATGTTTCAAAATGCATATGTTTGACAATGGCGTAATGCTCCATACAGCATGGGAATGTTACGCGTTTGTGTAGATGCAAATATGATGATATATGCAAATGCAAGGAGGTGCTTCAGCAAAATAAATGCTGAAGATAAAGCCGAATCCGCTGGGGATAACCAGGTATCACAGACATATTCCAGCAAAATAAATGCTGGAAAGGTGAAACCAACTCCGCTGGGGATAACCATCCTGCTGGGGAATAGTTCATAAGCCCTGAGTGGCGACCTCTGCTGAGGATGATCATCCTGTCCGAGGAAACACAACCTGCTGGAGACAGAAAGGACGATCCTGCACGGGGATGCTCCTTTCAAACCATTGACAACCTGATCGTGCTCTGTGGGGATTAACCATGCTGGGGATACTCAGCTGGGAATTGATTTGTATACTCTGATTGTACTTTGCAGGGACTCTCTCTGGGGAGTAAATGTGCTCATAACTAACCACTAGGAATGCACACTCTGCTGGGTATATCAATCATAACCCTCTGGGGATGACTTTATCCTGCCGAATAAGTCAATCTTGAATGGCTGAGGATAATCTGATCCTGCACGGATGTAATCCCAACTCTTCTAGGGATAAAAACATCAACTTCCGTCTGCCGGGGATGAAAAGAAAATTGCGTCTGCTGGGGAGGAATAAGCTTCACATAAAGCTTGCTCTGGCTGGGGAACCTGATCCCTTGGATATCTGTTGCAAAGGTGACAACAATGCCCCAATCCAAACATTTCAACTTGAAAAGACAAACTTGCCACAAACCGCAAACTTCGAATTGGCTTGCCCCTAATCCTGCATCAATTTCTGATAAACTCTGATAAAACAGAGAGGAATATTTCCTTCGCTTCTACTTTTGCTCCCAGCTCGTGGGATCTTCGTAAAAATCTTCCCCTAAGAGGGTATTGCAATCTCCGTACCCTGATGGTTAGATACGAACTACTTTCGCGTTTCGAACCTCGAAGAGGTACTTCAGATTGGTCGCCTTCTGAACAACAATAATCTTTGTGCTCTTAGGGTGGCCTGCCCTAGTCTTGTAACGACTTTGCCCCTGATTAGCTGATTCGTGGATCAGTACCTCTAGCTGCGAGAGATTTGCTGAATCTCGACCTGATTGCCCCAGATTAACCATTCCTGGACGGCTGCTCTTACTAGGGGTTATTTGATATAGCTAGCCACGACTTGACGGAGTATTCAGGCATTCTACATTCTATCCCGATCAAACTTTCTACTGCGGAAACTTTCCTGCTGTCAAGCACTTACTCGCAAGTAAAACAACCTGTTCTGCATAAAAGATATATTAAATGCAATGCATATGACAGTTTTTTGAAATACAAGTCTGTTCACTGGAGAAAAATTTTATGACATATAATAAACGAATCAACTATCAAAATGTCAAAATTAATACAACGCTGCAAGAGGAATCCTTTTAGGAGTCAGTTTCGATGCGGTCTTTACCGAAGTATGCTCTCGAACTGAACCTGTTTCAATTAGGACTTTTTCAGGTTGTAACGCGGTCGAGTTCACGGTTAACAAGGAAAGGATAAAGGCTCAAAATTCATTTTAACCCACCCATTCTCCTTGATGTTCTCCGATCCTACGTTCAGCTAACTCGACCTTAGCGTTCATGATTGAACAACTGGAGTGATGGTTCAGGATATCACACATTCTTCGGAGTGACAGTCATTCACTTTTCGCCTTTTGGGACCTGGAGTCATACGACTTGTATTTTCGAGAATTTTTCTTTTGCAATCCGGTTCTTTTTCATTTTTCCCTAACTTTTGCCTGGACTAATTCTTTTGAATTTAAAGTCCAGCGGGATGTCCTCATTTTTGCCTAAGTCGTTTTCAAGATTCGACTTAGCGGGCTTTTCCTTTTGATTCTTTTTTCTTTCTTTCGAACAAGTCGTGTAACACTGGTTGTCTGACTTTTTGAGGAATAACGTGACTGTTTCACTCTTGATGTTTAACCATTGTGGTTTTTTAGGCACGACCTCTAGAGGTGTGATTGATCCTCGAACGGATACTCCTTTATGCAATTTGGACGCTCGGTCAAATTAGCTAACACCTACCCTGCCCCGGGTTAAGATTGAGGGTTTTTCGTGTTCCGAAAGAAACTCCTACTACTAGGCTCAAAGGGGTTGACAAGGGATTATCTTCCTTATATCTCCGATGTTTGGGGATTTGAAACAATGCATGTACATCATCAACAGGTTTCATTCAAAAGCGTACAATCGGGAGCTCTGCGTCTTTCGATTTTCGTCATCCTCCCCGGATTCCACTTAAACAAGCGTTAGAAATAAATGAAAGCGATAGAGTGAACACGAATGGATTAATTCAAAACATGCATATTTATTTCATTATCAATATCGATTGACAAAACAACAAGTTTTACAAGCGAAACTTTGCAATTCTAACAGGAAAGAAGCTACAGACATGAAGAAATGACAAGATAAAACAAAGGAAAATGCCAGCTTCCGAGAAACGGGCTTTCACATCTGTCTGGCTGCTGAACCAGCCATCCTCAAAGTTTCTTATTGAAGCCACTCTGCTTAAAACGGCAATCGGGTGAACTGTCTCTTTGACTTCATTGGGTTTTGCCTATCACGCAAGTTTGACTGGTAACGATAAGGCTGCTGACCCTGGAGAGGAGCTGAAGTTTGTTGCAAAGACTGGACAGATTGTTAACTTTGAACAAATTGCTGATTCTGAGCAGTTGAACCACATGGAGGTTGAGTCTGAATTATCAGGGACTCCTTTTGTTCAGGCGCTTTCATCCTCAGGCTTGATCTAGGCACAGGCAGCAACTGAGGAAAAGGGGATTCTGACACCATTGAGTCCAGGAGATACTCCTGACCTACTGCAGCTTCGGAAACATCCACCATCATGGCAGCAGCTGGAATAGAACCATTAGGTACAGTTATGCCGCTTGGCGTGAATTCAACAGCTTTTGAGTCAAGCAGGTCTTGAACTTTATGCTTAAAAGCTGTACAGTTTTCAATGTCATGCCCCGGTGCCCCAGAGTGGAAATTGCAATGGGCATTCACATCATATTCTGGTGGAGGGATACCAGTAGGTGGAACCAGAGTCCGAAGTTTGACCAATTGAAGTTGAAACAGGACCTGCAGCAACTGAGCATATGTCATTGGGATTTGGTCGAAAGTCCTGTCAGCTGATTTTAACCTCTGAGCGTACCCCCTCCTGGTCACATGGTTATCCCGAGAAGCAATGCGTTGGAGAGAAAAATTTGCGGCTCTTTGTCGTTTTTTGGCCGCATAAGAATTATCAACCTTTGGCACAGGTTTCACGGGCGCAGGTTCCACAGGCACAATTGGAACAAGCATCTTCGCTGCGGTTTCCGGTAGCTGATCACCCTCCTTCCTAAGCATATTCTTTAACACTTCCATAATCAAACCCACTTGGGTCTTCAGCTGATTGTTTTCCTCTTTGAGCGTCTTCTGCTCCATACGCAACTCTTGCATGTCTCTCGTCATTTTCCCTAGCTGGCTTCGGACCTCAATCAACTCTGCTCGTACTTGTTCCATGGCCTTGTGGGGACTTATGTAATTTTCCCGACTGGATCCTGAGATAACCTGCATTAACATAGGGTTAGGAAACATAGTATGAGGCACCTGCTATGCAAATGATTTATGCAAATGCAAACATGTATCCATGCATTAGGAGGAAGTCCCCCTCGATTCTAGCTCTAGGACAAATAAAGTCTACTGTCCGATCATGGAAAAGAAATCCTCATATATTTATGGAAAGCCCGCGTGGGTAGCGTACAACAAAAGCAAAGTACAACTGAAGCAGCAGCATGACCCCAACAACAAGCCTGGTGGTGATCAGCATATTAATATAAAAGGTACAAAGAAATACAAAGAAAGTCAAGTGCGGCCGCGGGTATGGAAATCCTCTAGTAACTTCTTCGTATCAGGATGGTCAGGCTGAGTGAGCAGGCCCTGGATCAACAGATCCCTTTGCCTGATGGCATCTGGGAGGTTCTCAGTAATGCTCCCACACACACCTTCTTCAGAATGGTTCCCCACCCTACTCATTTTAGCATCAGCCCGGAGTTGATAATCCAGTAAGTTTGCTTTGATCTCAATCATCTTATACTGGACATCTCGTCGGAGTGAGGCTTCAGCCTCTATCTTCTTGTCTTTGGCCTCAACCTGTGCTTCCAACTGGAGTATCTGCTGCTTCAGCTTTTCTTCCCTTTCTTTGTGGCTAGCCAAGGTACTATTCCACAGCTTCTCGGACTGGGTCAACTTCCGGTATACCCTACCTAGATCCTACTTCTTGGTGGTTAATACCCCGTGCACTTCCTTTAGGTCCAACCCAAGAAGCTTTGTAGCATCGGTCTCTTTGGTCAAGTTGGCACCCAGATGGTTGATCATCTTTGTATGCCTCTTGCAGGTGTGGACGGCTTCATTCTTTTCTCTCCGGAGCTGAGCGATCTCATTTTCCAATTCTTCATTGGCTTTGACTAGCTCTGCATTCTTGGCTTGAAGCTGCTCGTATTTCTGGATCTCGATCATGGTAGGCTCTGAAGGTTCGTCCTGTTTGACAGGAGGAAAAGGCATCAACACTTTCGCTGCTCTGTTACGAATCCAGTCCACATAAGGAGGATAAGCCTGATTATTGCTTTTTCCTAATGAGGTCTTTCCCTTTCGATGAACGTTGTTCCAAGCATGTTCAAACCTAACCAGATCATCCCCTTCTAATGCACCAGTGAGGTACAGAGATTCCTGTACCTCTTCGTCTTTAGGAGGGCCCCTCAAAGCATACCCGAATTGTCTGATAGCAACGGATGGATTGTAGTTGATACAGCCTTTCCTACCCACGAGAGGGACATTAGGAAAGCTCCCACAGCTGTAAATACTCTCACTCCCCAGACGATCTCTATCAAACCAATCGATGTCTTCGACAGACAAGCTCATCAGTCGCTCTGACCATTCCTTCGTCTCTGCCGTCTTTATAAAAGGATCATCCTTCGGTAGATGAGTGACAAACCATCTGTAGAACAATGAAGCACAACAGGACACCCCCTTGCCTATTCTGTTTTCGTTCTTGTAGTGCACCGAATGGTACACGTCTCCGAGCAAGGTTGGGATTGGATTCTTTGAAACGAAGATGCGAAGAGCATCCACATCCACAAAATCTAGAATATTGGGGAATAGCATGATGCCATATATGCACAGGGCCAAAATAGCCTTGAATGCCACCCAACATTCCTTCTTGGCGTAGTGTCGGGCTCTCTCAGCTAGAAAAGGTAGTGGGAATCCCCAGGCTCCATTTCTCTTGACAGCCTTTCCCTCTAACTCAGAAACATCAACATGCAGAGCTGGAGCAATCTTAGCCAGATTTGGCTCCTGATCGATAGGCTAGAAGGGTACCTGAGCAACAATAGGTATCTCCAATAGGACAGAGAACTCTTCCAGAGTGAGGGCTAGCACATAGCTCGGGAATATGAAGCAACGTAGCGGGGGATCATAAAACTGAAGTAGAGTCTGGAGTCCATTCAATTCATACACCGACGGTTTACACACAACACTGAGCAGCTTCCCATAGGTTCTTCTGAAATCTCCCATTACTTCTTTACCAAGCAAGGAAATCAAACCCCTCAGAGTAGTAATATCCGAAGTAGGAAACTTGTAGGCCAAAGTTCTTCTCACATTGGGCTCCATGATGGACACAGAAAGGACAAGATTGCTAGAATCGAAGGGGAACTGCACACCTGCAACACAGATATGTGTTAGATGCAATGCAATATGAAAATGTAAATGCAAATGCGAAATGCAGCAGGGGATCAAGTGTCGTGTTGTGCTGTGCGGTGAAGTGGCAGATCATAATTTAGCTTCAGCAAGAAAATACCACACTCTGATAATAAAGGCATACTGAAACCCACAAAACTGATTCACTGACAAGAAAACCAGGTTGTCTGAAGGTTACGGTTTCCTGCAATAAACCCGACCCCGCTCACTGGTATGGACCTAATCACTGACAAAGGTACGGCATCCTATGCGTTCATCAGCGTCACAGACTTTCAAGAAACAATGATACGATACCCAGAAGGTGTGGCATCATCATATCTTGAATTGGCCTCACTTAACTGAATCACAAATGATCGGTCCCCAGAGTCGACAATCCTAAGGTCTGAAATCCTTTCAACGGCCCACTGGGCTGGAAATGGAAATTATCTCAAAGAACCTCGTATGAGTGCAGATTTTGTGGGAACTAGTGCATGCCTAACATACAGGTTCACCACAAATCTGCTTCTAAAGCTATGTACCAACTCAAGCCTGGGTCTGGCTTATCACTCATCAAAGTCCCTTCCCACAACAGCACAATAATAATAATATCATACTGAAAATGAAGTGCGGAAAGTAAAAAAACGAGAAATAAACATAACCCAACAGGTAAACACACAAGCGCTATGAATGAATCACACAGGGAACCGTTGGAGTCCCCAGCAGAGTCGCCAGCTGTCGCTACTGCGAAAATAAGGTGCCGGCAAAACAGAAGAGTCGTCACCTTTCGTTATTTATCCCTCAGAACGGGTAAGGAAACGATCGGAAAAACCTGACGAAAAGGTATAAGACAAGGTCATCGCAACCATTGTCTGGATTCGGGAGTCGGTTACGCAAGGGGAAGGTATTAGCACCCCTCACGTCCATCGTACTCGATGGGATCCATGCTTGTTGTGTTTATCTGACGGGTTCGTTTAACTATCTATGCTAATAGGTCTGGTCTGAAAAGAAAATAAAATGACTCGGCAAAGTATCACACTTTATGCCTACATATTCCCGTCTGGAACGAGAAATCATAGTCAACGTAGTTCGCCTAACTACGGGTGAAGGGGGAAGGTTGCTCGCCAAGATATTGCATCTTGTGCCTACGTACTTTCATACGGCATGAAAGATCAGAGCAAACGTAGTTCGGGCTACGGAGAACATAGGTTTGTTCAGCATCTTTTATCCAAGTAAAGTTAACAATCAGTTCCAGCAGTTGGTGTTTGCAGCTCGATCCTTGGAGACTTAGGCATTACCGTTTGCAATTGAACTGAAAGTTAACAGAACTCTCTTTATACGAAGAGTTTTCCTGATTAAGGGTCCAAGAGGACAAAAAAGGATTTGAATGTTTGTTTTCTGTTTTTTACGGAAAGAAGTGTTTTTTTAGTTGTCTGTAGTTTGTACAGCACTAGAGACTATGACTTAGGAACGAATGTGTAGCATATCTTCCAAAGGACATATACTCAACACTCTAGGCGATTGAGATGAGACCTCTCAATCATCATTTCCCAAGTAGCTTAAGGCTCGTAACGCGCTTGTACTAACTTGCCTTTATTATGTTTTTTACTGTTGTTTGAGATAAGAAGAGAAACAGACTCTCTACAGGGAAACTGACTCGATCCTACAGTTATCATGCAATATTCGTCCTACGGTTGAGGTTAGAGGGGAAACTAACTAATGTTATCATGCATGGTTAGAATCCTATTGTCTGTCATAACTTCTCTTGAATAAGAGAAGTCAGAGTTTCTAGGGGGACATGGCAATGGAAAGCATTCAGTAAACAGAAAAACTTTACAAAAATTACTGTAAAGATGCATGCAATGCAAGTGAGGGAGGAAATATGTGTGGGGCAGAAGCCTCCACAAGCTCATCTCAACCTCAAGCCAAATATGAATAACTGCAAAGACAGTAAAAGAAAGTAAATGCAATCAAACAAACCACAAACCACACAAGCAAGGGAGCTGAGCTCTACCAAATACCAGCAAGCAAAGCCATACAGTAAAAAAACAAGCAGAGGGAGAAACTCAACCTCTAATGTAATACAAGCAAGGGGAGAAGCTCAACCCTTAGGATGCTCTTAGGCCTATGATACTACATAACCTAAATCTAATGCAACACTCCAATCAAGTCACATCAATACACATCAATACAGTTAAACAGACAGGGAAAACAAGCCAGCAATCTCCACAGCAGAGCAATCTTCTGGAAGCAATCCAATCCAAAGTCTGTAGTTGTTCTTCAAGTCCACCATCTTCAAGAGAAGGAAGGGAATCCATGACAAGCAGTAAAGCAAGCTTCTACCCTAACGAAAGAAATTGGGTGTTGGGAGGCTATAGTAAGGTCCACAGGAGCTTATCCCAGGTACTCAACCAACAAAAAGATCTTTGGGGAAACCTAGGGGTTTGGCTCCTTCAAGAGGTGTGCCATATTCCCCCCACAGGAGGGATTGTGCTACCTCAAGAAGGTTCCTAAAGAGGAAAGAATGAGAGAATTTTAGGAGAATGGAAATGAGAAGCAAGGTAAGTTCCACAGGAACCTGCCACAGACACTCAACCAAATCCATTTCCTTTAGAGAGCTTGCTTAGGCTCAACTCCAATGTGAAAGGCAGGGAATTCCTCCACAGGAGGAATTATACCCACAATGAAGGATCCTAATTAAGCAAAGGAGTGTTTGAAAGGGAACTAATCCTAAGGAAGGATCATCACCTACTTGAATCTCTAAAGAATATCAAATGTTATCTCCTAATGACTACCTATTCTACAGCCAACTTGTAAAATGGAAAACTAAAGGAAAATACATCCTAAAAATTCTAAGGAAAATACTACATCATCTTATATGTGTCAACAAGCTATGGTAGAAGATTCAGAAGCTAAATCTAAACAAAATGCCTAAATTAAATCCAAAGCTTCAAGGGTGCACTAAAGGAATCACTAAAGAATACTCCTAAACAACTACCCTAAAGTCCTATTTAAAATGATCTAAAAAATCCAACAAAAATCACATAGTAACATTACCATATATACAGACAGCACAAAAAAATCCAAGATCAAAATCCAAAATATGAGAGAGAAAGAAAATCAACAAATTCAGAACAACATTATTTCATTATTAAAAGTGCACTAAAGAGAAAATATGAAATAAAATGGAAAATGCATGGAAAATTAAAATTCAAAGCATGATAAAATCCTAAACATCTAAATCTATAATCACAATTTTTTTTAGAATTTATTTACAACATTCACTATTTTTTAATGAATTAAATCTCAAGCAATTAAACTAAAAAAATTAAAGAAAAGAAATTGAAACAATTAACATGGAAGGGGTGCAGCTAGCAGGCAAAAACAAGGCTTAACGCCTGGGCCCAAGAAATGGGGGGCGTTGATAGCACAGGGCTCTAGGACCAATTGAGTATGTAGTTCAGCAAAAACTTATCTTATTAAAACGTCCAGGGGGTGTATTGAGCAACTAATTCACTTGTTGAATCACGCTGGGCCTGCAAGGGGAGGTGCGCATAGTAGGGGAAACCAAGGCCTAAAACGAAATTAAATCACTCAGTTCACTCAGAATTAATCAAAAATAGCCATGAGGGGATTCGAACTCGCGCACTCCAGGTTAACACAGTGCGCTGAATTTGGCTGGGATTTCACTAAAGCAAAACGACGTCGCTTGGCAAAGGGATTACGTGGCGCGTTATCAGCCTTTGGATACAGTGACTTAGTCTTACTTATCTTCACGCGTGGACGATGGAGATTGCTTCTTATTCCTTTTGAAATTCTCTACAAACATCCATCAGGCGCGCAGCCCCCATGCCGTCGACGGTAACGGAGCTTTTCCGGTGAACTTCCAAACCACACATCTCCCTCAATCCTCAACCAAACGCAATGATTTTTGAACGAAAATTGCACGAAATTTTACAAGGATTACAAATATCCTAATATATTACGCTGAAACCTTAAGAATCAAGAATTCTACATCCTAACCGAAAACGGATCAAAGCTTAAGTCGTTACTAATCCTCAAATTAACTGCCCAGAAATCATCTATAACCTAAGGGAAACCTAACCACATGAATTTAAGGTATTAAAAATGCAAGAATTGAGTGCAATTTAAAGAAGTAAAAACCTGGTTTCAAGCTTCGATTTGAGGTGTTTCTAGCTTGATTCTTGCTCCAAAACGTTCTAGATCCAATCAGTGATGATGTTAGAAGAAGATTGAAGCTTCAATTGCACTTGAAATGGACTCAATCAGAAATTAGATCTTTCACTTTTCTTCTTCAAGCTTCAATGGCAATCTTTGATCTCAGCCCCAATGAATCACCAACCTTGCTTCTGATGAGTTCCTAGACCTTTATAGAATGATTTAGAACCTTCTAGAGCTCAGCCCAGGCCCAAAATCAAAAAATCCAATTCCAACTTCCTTCAAAAAAGTTTGATCATGGCATCCCCCAATTTCCTTCAATAGATTTCCTACGAAGCTTCTAGTATCATACACTAACCTCCTTGAATGGATCCAGCTTGGTTAGGGCCCTGAATTTGGCCTTAGGAATGATTGGTGGAATGTTACTTACATGTGAAGAAACCTTATGAAAGGCCATGAATTGTGCTTCAAATGAAAAATCTACAATTTCCAATGTCTCTAAAACATAGTTTCTGATTAAAATGAGTGTTTATTTGACTTGTTTTGGACCCATAATCAATTATTTCACTTTCCCACCAAAAATGCCTTTGAATTTCTCTTCTTTCAAAACCACTTCAAGCCAATCGTTGATATGAGCCAAACCAATTCCCCATGATCCTTTAGTCAACCTAAAAACCACATTTTAAACAAGTTTCATGTTGAAAAAAAATCCATTTGACAAGTGCAAGTTGGATATTTTGACCTATGATTGAAAATGGCCTATAATCTCACTTTCCCAAAATACCCCTAACTTGTAAACCTCATAACTTGAGTTCTACAAATCATATGGAAGACTTATAATACAATTTAGAAAGCTAAGATCATGAGGATCAACTTTCATGTTGGCCAAAAGTTCATGTGAAACCTCCTTCTAGGTCAAAAATAGCTCGGAAGTCAGATGATTTTCACAGACAAATTTCAGATGCATCTGAGGACCTGTAACTTGTCTGGACAATAACTTGAGTTCTATAAATCCAATGGTGGACTTATAGAACTCAAATTAAAGCTAAGATCATGATATACAAGTTTCATGTTGGCCAAAAATGGATATGAAACTTGCATCTTGACTTACATGGCTTGGAAGTTTGGTACTAAATAGGGGATTTTACCCTAGGAACCCTGACTTAGCAACTCCAACCACTCTTGATTCTTCTCAACTTGATCTTAAAAAAACCTCTCATATGCCTCAAAATATCATTTCATGATTTCAATGACCTAGAAGTAGGCTTTGATCTTCTTCAATTTCTCATTTTGGCCTAGGATTACCCAGATGAAACCCTAGCGACACCCACTTCAATCGTGGCTCTTGCACTTGATAAAATGACTTGATTGAGCTCCAACATGATCTTCAAGGTACTTAAATGAGCTCTACCCACACATCATATCCACCTCCAAGGCTCCACAACCTCTGATACTCTTCAAATGGCTCCAAGTTAAGAGATAAGCCCCATACAAGCACTCAACCTTCTCAAGAACTCAAACCTCTGTCCGATGACCCTGATAACTTCTTAAGCTTGAATAATACCTCTGGTTAGGCTTCTCTTGACCTATATCACACTTGATCCCCTGTTAAATGAAGGATGCTATGCTATGCAAATGCTAGAACTATGCTATGCCAATGCAATGAAACATAAACCAGGTGAGAAAAGGTTAGGCAAATTTTGGGGTGCAACAACACCAATAATAATCCGTACACATATAGTATAACAAAATAAGGTAAGAAAAAACTGAAGGTTTGTTTACCCAGTTCGATCAACCGATCTACTCTGGGGGAGAGAGTAGCTCTCCAGTTCACTATACTTACAAATTTGTTACAAGAGATTACAAATGAGTTACAAGAAAATAGTCTTCGCGTTCAGGTTCCCAAGAAAAACCCTGAAGGTGCCCAAGAACAACCTTATTTTCTACCTAATCATTTCCCTACGCCTCAAACTCTCAATATATGAATCACTCAAACCCAAGGTGTAATCTAAGGTTTCTTTGTCATAGCTGAAACCCTATGCTATACCTTTAAACCCTTGGTATCCGTTGTTGGTGAAAACTCTAAGATTGTCACACATCAAGCATATAAGAGATACATATTTATAATAGAAAATACCCAACAAACAAAGCCCAAAATCACATGGATCCATGGACCAAATCGAAAAAAGCCCAAAAACTCAAAAACACTATTCACCATACGGGCGCCACTATTCATTTGTACGGAGAGCACTATTCACCATACGGGCGACACTATTCACCGACCGATATTTTTTCTCCTCGACTTTTTGTTCGACTTTCTAAAACTTCTGATTTTCACGGTAAATGCAATCTCCAAATATATGTTTTCTTTATCTTCATCAACATAGTTTTTAAGGCGCATTTACAACAATCTCCACCTTGACTTTAAACTTTGTTAATACCAATTTAACAATCAACAACATTGTTGCTCCCTACCAAGTTGAAACTTTAATCAATAACTTTGATGAAATTCAAGCAACCCTTGAATCTTGATCTCGTAACTTGAATCCACTTGTTCCCAATTACCCTTTTCTACCTAGGTAATTTAACAAGCCTATAAGTATGATTTTTCAACCACCCTTGACTCCACCTTTTTTCAAATGTCTCCTTGAAGGTTTTTCTTCTTTTATTTTGCAGTCCTTCAGCCACATTAAAAACATAATATCGAAGGCTAGCATAACCGTCCCTTTGAGATTCTACAATAATCCTCCTTACCTTATCATGAGTCAAATGATAATCAGAGATCTCTGTAACTGTTCCCTCACTACTGCTAGCATCCATAGTAGGAAACTCCACCTCATACTGAGTTTTCTCCGTTATAGTTTCTCCCAGGTTTCTCCCGTGGTTTTCACTATTCTTCTTCTGAAGAAATTCTCTACCAACCAAGTAAGTTGTTTTAACCTCAACTCTTCCCCAAAAACTCAATAAAAACTCAGTAGTAACATGCATTTTTATCCTTTGATTTTTGCAAAATTCATTGTACTCCTCTGAAACTTTCTCAAGGCATTCATAACGTCTTAAAATCAAATCTCATAGCTCTTCCTTGTCATGAAATCCTCCATTAGTTAATAATGAATGAATAATAACATTTGAACCTTATAAAATATATATACCACATATTTTAGACCCTTTAGCAATAATCAATTCATCACGCAAACTTTTCAACACTCCATGTTCAACTCTAGTACAATAGCCTAGATCATCAAACATACTTATAGATAATAAATTTCGCTTGAGTTCTAGAACATACCTCACATTGTGAATAAGAAGTTTACGATCATTAAAAATTTTAAATCTGACCGTACCAATACCATGAACCTTGCATGCCTTATTATTACTAAGGCGAACTACTCCACCTTGCACCATCTTCAAAGTTTCAAAGTATTCTATTCTTGGACACACGTGATAAGAACAACCTAAGTCAATGACCCCAACTATCTTTAGTTTCCAAACTCGTTAGTACTGGTGCTTCAGCCTCATCATAACTTTCCTCACCCAATGCAACTACAACTTGAACATAATCTTCATTGACCTTTCTTTCAGGACAATCCCTTTTAAAGTGATAGATTTTTTGACAATTAAAATATTTTACCTTTGACTTGTCAGGCCTCTTTGATTTGGACATCCCTTTACACTCACGTCCTCCTCTTGACACATTTAAGCCTTCACCACTATCTTCAATCTTCAAATATTTCGACTTTGAAAATTCTTTGGGTTTCACCACTGTCTGGACTTCATCCAAAGTAATAGTACTTTCCTTACCACAAAGAAGGGCATCCTTAAAGTGCTCAAAGGATTTGGGTAATAAACTCAACAGGAGCAAAGTCTTGTCCTCATCATCAAACTTCACTTCGATATTCTCAAGATCATCAATAATCTTGTGAAATTCTGTGAGCTGCTCAACTATGGATTTGTTCTCCACCATTCGGAATGAATAGAGTTGTTGTTTCAGATACAACCTGTGAGCCAAAAACTTTGTCATATACAATGATTCAAGTGTTGCCCACATAGCAACCGCAGTTTTCTCCCTAGTGACTTCTCTTAGAACTTTATCTCCGAGACACAAAATGATGGCACTCCTGGCCTTTCCATCATTTCAGTCTTCTGTACCTGTGTAAGCCCTGCAGGCATCAATACGCCCTGCAGGCATCAATACTTCACTCTTCAAAGCATCAATACACTTCTTTTGAATTAAAATTGCTTGCATCTTAAATTTTCACAACCCGAAGTCGTTGTTACCAAAAAATTTCTCGATCTGCCATTTACTAACCATGGTGCTCACTTGTCAACAATATCTCTTTGCTCTACACTCACCGTACCACTTGCTGTGAATCTTGTTATGAATTAAGACACGATTCAATATCAATTTGTGAGGCAAAGAACAATAGCAACCAAAATAAATGGTCTACAACAATAATAACTCGTACACAGATAATATAACAGAATAAGGTAAGAAAAAACTGAAGGTTTGTTTACTCAGTTCGATCAACCGATCTACTATGGGAAAAGAGCAGCTCTCTAATTCACTATACTCAGAAAGTTGTTACAAGAGATTACAGATGAGTTACAAGAAAATAGCCTTCGCCTTCAGGTTCCCAAGAACAACCCTATTTTCTACCTATGTGTTTCTCTACCTCTCAAACTCTCAATATATGAATCACTCAAACCCAAGGTGTAATCCAAGGTTTTCTTTGTATGTAGATGAAGCCATATGCTATACCTTTAAACCATTGGTCTCCCTTGTTGGTGAAAACTCTAAGATTGTCACACGTCAAGCATATAAGAGATACATATTTATAATAGCAAATATCCAACAAACAAAGCCCAAAATCACATGGATCTATGGACCGAATCGAAAAAGCCCGAAAACATGAAAACACTATTCACCCTACGGACAATACTATTCACCGTACGGACATCACTATTCACCGACCAATATTTTTTCCTCGACTTTTCCTCCGACTTTCTAAAACTTCTGATTTTTACGGTAAATGCAATCTCCAAAATATGTTTTCTTTCTCTTCATCAACAAAGATTTTAAGGCACATATACAACAACTATCAGAGAAATATTCCCCCGAATTAGTGACAAGTGGTTGTTAAAATAACATAACAAGAGTTTGATTAATTGGTTAATGAAAGGATTTATAAAGATGGAAGTGCATATGAGACACCTAAATGAATGTCATACATGCCTAAATTTAATGTAGTAACTTGGATTACATATGACATTAATAAATTTCCTTATATACTTTGGAGTTATAGTTGAGGCCAAATCCATGTACTTCTCTAGTTTCAAAGATAATAATTCTATAATGGCATCTAGATAATACTTTAGGGTTATTGGGGAGATATGTGAGATTGATTATGTTGTATTCAAAATACATTTATTTAAATGCAAATAAATACAATAGCACTAGTATAGAAACCGATGAGTTAAGATTCACCCAATCACATAGCAACTTATAAGAACAAATTATTCATCATAGCATCTCAAACAAATTTGTTACAATTTTTTAGTGTTATATTAAAAAGACAAAATGATAAAAGACGTCTTATCACTCTATACATATATAAAATGTATGTAATTATATATGTTATTTTGATTTTGATGTAATAATGCATATTTTTTTATCCCAATTTACTAATCAATAGTGTGGCGGTGAAAAATGACGCGTTAACTAATTTATTACTAACCAATAATCCGATGATAATAAATATTTTTTTAGTAATGATTATATTATGTCTTAATAAAAATTGTAATAAATAAATTCACTAATAATAAATTATTTATTTAAAGAGATATATTTTCTCCGGCAAATTGAATTGACAATTTATTGAAAATTAAACTCATTCAACTAATATTTTATTGTATTTATTGCAATTATATATAAACTCAACGGTTATAGGAACACATGCAAATATCTTGATCAAAGGCTAATATACATGTCCCACTACCCGTCTTAGGATATCTACTTTGACACTTTTTGTTGCAACAATCATAGTTACAGTCATTAGTGCAAACTCCCATCCCAATAACACAAGTAGGCGTTGGTTCTCCCGGTGGTGGTCGATCAAAAGTACAAGTGCATAAGTTTAAGAATGAGCATGATGTTCCTAAAACACTAACACCTTTTGCATAGGAATTACAGTGCGCAGAACAATCTTCTGCATCACATCTACCCACAATTTTTGTGCATTCACCTTGTACCTGAATTAATTGACCTATGTTAAAAAATAAAGAAAAATAGTGAGATTAGAGTTTATAAATTAACAAAATCATTTTTTTAAAAGCAAATAAAAATACAAAGAGCTACTAGCGTCAGGAAGCATCCACAGAAAGGAAAGGAAATAAACAACATATAATAAAGGATCAACTGCCCAAATAAAACAAAACCTATCAAATAAAATCCCCACAACACCCAACAACTATGATTTGATCAATTGCTAAGAACCATAACCCACTTCAACAATCTAAAAATCCCATATAAAAAATTATTATGATAATCGAGAGACTAATATTATGTTACCTGCAAGAATTAAAACCATGATGGTAAAGAAATAGAAACACTTCGAGCTTTCGTTCGCCATATGTTTTTTTTTTTTTTTTAATTTGTTACTCAAATATTGAAGTTGGTATTTATAAGGAAAAAAAGTCAATGAGATTAGGATAAAGGTCGAAAGCGCAGACAATATAATATTTTATTTATGGTCATGCTAATACGTGGGGATATAGTAAGATACTTTGTGACCAAACAAATGAAAAGATTAAAAAAGTCAATGCATAATTTTTAAAAATTAATTTCTTTATTTAATTTTTTAATTTGTGTTCTTAAGACAGAAGTTATCATTTATATTTTTTATAATACTTTTTAGCTTCATAAAAAGTATTTTACTTAGGTTTGCGCAACTCTTAAATAAATAACTAAAAATATTGATTCTAAAAATAAAAATAATATTATTTATTGAAATATATATATATTTATAGTGTAAATTAATTTTATGTTGTTAACGAATGACTCAGACTGAAATTTTTAAATTACTTGTATGATATGAAAGAATGATATATTCTCATTGGATGATGATTTACTCGTAAATTTGGTAGACAATCACGAGTTTAGTTCACTTAAAAGATTAACTCGAAAAATCTCAAGGATAATTTGTGCAAAGAAAAGATACAACAAAAAGTGTGTGTCATTGTTAGCTCCTAAATTCGACGCCTCATGCAAAAGAAAGGAATTCAAGATGAAATGCCAAGAATAAGTTGAGAACAAAAGTTGGTCGAAAGGTGTAAGGCAGCTAAAGGAAGGAGTCGAAGAACTCACCCAGATTAAAAGAGAAACAAGGACTTCGACCGCTTGTTGTTGGTGGTGGTTTGTCGAATGTTTGAAATTTAAAAGTTTTGGAGGGAACGGTTTCGTTTGCCAAATACTTAAGAAGACACGTGGCACCTTATGAGCAGTAGATCCATGCATTATGACAAGTGGCGAGAGGTGGTGATGTTGGAGGTTATTAGAAGTTATTTTTTACTATTATAAATAGGATGTCTTAGACATAAGCAAAGTGTGTTGTAATTTACCACTGTACAAATTACTCTTAGAATTACTCCAAGTATCCGAGCGTAGAGAAAGCGAGTATTATAGAGAATGTACGTGATGTAAACACACCATCTTTTATCTTAATGAAATTTACTTTACTTGCCTTAAACTTTACAAAGTCTTTACTTTCTTTGCACCCTTCTTCCTTATTTTCTTTCTTGCCTCTTCTTTCTATGCAATTCCTTTCTCTTCGTCCTCAATCTAATCTTCCCTCTCCAACAAACTTCTTTCTTTCTTTCATTAAAAGCTTTATTTTATCTTTTAATTGAGTTCGTAGTCGAATAGATATTTCTTTAAGATTCTTTTACCCCAAGATTGCCTAAGTGTGAGACTTAGATAGATTTCCAAAACAAAAAGCCTTTAGCACATGTCCTAGGATCAATCTAATCGATCATGTGAGTCACCAAAGTTAGATTTGGAAGATCAGCGGTTGTTTTCCGATTTTCAAGGGAAACAATCATTTGGATTTAAATGTTAGAATTATAACGGACTAGATGCAAACAATAAACTTTGGATAAAGATATTAAACAACAAACAAAGTAAATGAAGTAAATGACATTTAACGTAAATGCTTTGAATACAAAAGATTTGCAAAAAGTTTAAAGGATGGATGCAGACTCACATTTCTCATAAACTATTTTGCTCAATAACTTGGGTACTTTAGTTCTATATAGAATCAATGAGAATTTCTGCGACCACAACTATAATGCATAAGCTTGCATTATATACTAGTCCTAAAATAACCATCTACAACAGTCGTTGGTTACATGTTCGACCCGTGTCCAATTATGTGAGCTACTTTGCTCTAACTTGCTTCCACACATCTTCAAAGAAACACTGCTGAAAAATCAAACAATCATGGTGATAACTATGTTAATAACCATTTTTTAACACCTTTAATGCCTTTGTCGAGAGCCTTCGATCGATCCTAATATACTGAAACTTCTCCATATTACATAGTCTTTGGACTTAAAAATATCGTAACTCTTTAACACTTAGTAAGTGTCGACTTCAACTTCGTGACGAAGAATTGCTATGTGACTTTTTCAACATGTTTGGAAGAGAGAGTGATTCTAATATTTGTGGATCTATTCTTGAGATTCTTCCAAACTATGCTTACCACGCTATTCGAACTACTTAGTCGACAAGGCTAATATGTCGAAGCTTCCCCTTGGAACTTCTTGACACTTAGGAATTTTCAACGTAGCTATTACCACCCTTGCTAACTTTTCATCAGCAAAAAAATTCTAGGGTAACAGATGCCCCCCAAAAATGTTACATTCGATCATATGCATTAGATGGAAGAAATGTGACATTTTTTATAACTGCATGACATTATTTACCATAGCATGTACACGTCATGTTCATCATGATCACTTTCTATCACACCATCACGTCATAGGTGTGGGTGCAGACCCTCATCATTACTTCGAGTTCCTAAATATTAATGAGCCACTAAATTAAATGAAATCACAATAATTCATTTTATTTTTTCCCATAAATTAAAATGTTTTACATCGACTCATATGTGCCACTTGTCCCAATTCTTTTCGAGGGAAACTAAAAAGTTTCTTCCTCTTGGTGGCTATTTATATGTTTCTTCAATGTCTCTCTTCTCTTTCACCATTTTCCTTTCCAAAGCCTTATAAATTCCATTAAAAATTATGTAACTTCCATTTTTTCTATCTCAAACGCTTATTCTATAGATTACTTTGAATACCCAACAATGGTTTCTGACCATGTTATCAAGCTTGTTCCAAGCATTCCTTCTATTGTTGACATCCTAGAGCCTCCTATGGAAGAAATAAAAGGAAGAAATGGTATTCTCAAGTATTTATTCCCTATTCAATTTCAAGTACTAAATGCGCTTTCATGGGTCCCTTTCCTAAGCATATTAGGAAACCCCGGGTTTCGGAACAATTCTTCCTAAGTTACCCTTTATTGAACCCCTAGTGTTTCTGCACAAACCATTTGATTTTAGTTTCACGAAGAATTTTGTATTTTGGTTATCTCCTCTTACTAAGGACCTAACCTCCTACATCTGGTGCACCTAAGAAGGGGTGAATTAGGTACTTTGATCGATTTTTGATTTTTATGAAGTATTACTTTAACTTTTAGGTTTGTTGATGTTTTAAAAAGCGATAAATGTAGAAAGTTAAAGAACACCAATAATATATCCTAGTTCGCCTCACACTTTGAGAGTACTCCAGTCCTCTTACTCATTAAGAGATTTCAATAAGTGTTAGAACCTTGCACAAGTCTATCCTAGCCACTATATACAAGTTACTAACATTTTCAACAAGGAACACTCCCTAATGATTTTACAAGTAGAAAAAGAGAATAATCCTCCCTTTTTAACTCTTTTGTTTCCAACACTTCTGGACAACAAGGCATACACAAATCTGAGTTTTATACAAGAAGTTGAAGTTGGATGATATGTATGAATCTCTTGAATTCATCTTCTCTTTCAAGTATACAATTCATAAATATTTTACATAAGTCCTCAGAACAGACATGATGAAACTTTTTTATTGATGTAGTGAAAACAAATGTAAAATATTCACTCAAGAGTTTAAGACACAAGGCACATGTTTTTGAAAGATGAGAAATTTTAGTTTGAATTGTAATCAAAGAGGTGTGTTTCCAAAAATCTGAAACCTTAGGTATTTTTTACATGCATCATACCTGCAGGAATGAGTATAATACCATAAATCACTGCCTTGGTTGATAGATGAAAATTATAATCTGTTGGAATAATATTTTTAATAAAAAAATGTCGTTGCTTCAGTGTTAACCGATTAACACATAATCATAACCGGTTACTGCTAAAGCGTTTTCACAAAAAATGAAACTTTCGCTTGTGTAACCAGTTAATAGGTTTTGGTTAACTGGTTAACGTGCTAACCCATTAACATAATGTTTCAAACTTCTAAGCACTATGGTAAAACACTATGTGTCAAATTTCTATGAACTTAATGAAGTGATCATTGTTACACCCCAAAATTTGAACAACTCTTCTTTACCTAGCTTGTGTTTCATTTCATTCACATTAGCATTATCATTTGCATTTCATAGACATGTATGCAGGAGATCAAGAGGTATGAGTACCAATCAAGGGCTACACAAGAGTTTGAAGCTAGCCAAGAAGGTTATTCAAGTGTTCAAAGGTTGATGATCCTCAAAGATATTGGTTGAAACCAAGGTTGTGTGCCTCCTAACTTGAGAGTTGTGGGGAGCTCCTCAGATGATTCTGAAGCCAAGAATGTGGACTTGAAGCCTTGAGATAGCTTACGAGATGTCTTGAAAGCCATCATGAAGCCTAGACAGGTCATGGTGCAAGTTTAAGAAGACTCAGCCATGAGTGGTGTAGTTAGGGTTTGACTGGGTCAACCCTAGGTCAACTGATGATTTGGAGAGGGTTGAGACCTAATCCAAGGGCCATGTGATCATGGATTGATGCATTGAGATGTTATAAGGATGATTCCAAGGTCAACTCATCATGATTGAAGAGTTTGAGAAGTTTCAAGCTAGGGTTTCTAAGGCCTGACAGTGTAAAATCCCCTAGTTTGACCCCTATCTTCAAGGCAGTTTAGCTCAAGATGTGATTGTCATCTCATCTTACCCCCAACATGAATGTTGTAGAGCTTGTTCTTAGATTTAATTTGAGTACTAGAAGTCCTTGATAGGGTTTATAGAACTCAAGTTATGACTTTGACAAGTTACAGGTCATCTGAGGTATGTGAATCTGGGGCCTTGAAAGTTACCCAACTTGCATCAAACGTTTTCCCAATAAGGATGATTCCTATGGACTTTTGGCCAACATGAATGTTGTTCCTTATCCTCTTAGCTTTCTAGAGAGTACTAGAAGTCCTTGATAGGATTTGTAGAACTCAAGTTATGGCTTTGACAAGTCAAGGGCATTTTGGTCATTTGGAGATTACAGGTCATTTTAAGCATAAGTCCATAACTCCTATTTCCAAGCTTCAAATGGAAAAATCTTCAACATAAAACTTTCTTAAAATGATGTTTTAAGGCTAGTAAGGAGGTCATGAGATGTTGGAAAGACTTATAGCTCAAAGTTGCAAAAATGACCTAAAATAAGGACATAAGTTAAATAAACCAAAGTTGGAAATTGATATTTTCAACCTACACATCCAAACCATGGAATGTAATATATCATTTTGACTCTAGAAAACATTTTAAAAACAATGGTTTAGCCACATTTTTGAGTTGAGATTCAATTCATGGACTTGCTTTGAAAAGCACTTACTTGCATATTAAGTAACTTGTGCATAACTCAAAATTAAGGCATGAGCAAGGGTTCTTGCAAGCTAAACACCTATAATATCTCACTAGGGGAGAAATTAAGAGTGAATGGGATGAATTCCAAGTTGTTGGCAAGGGTTGTACATGTCATGATAAGTGATTCAAAATCTCATGACATGAGAAGTGTAAAATCTCATTGGAAGGATCTAGAGGGTTCTAGATCATCCAAACTTCATCTATATAATGAGTAGGGTGGATCCATGGCAGAGGTTGGTGATCATTGAAGGAGTGAGCTTAGCTTGAGAGTGAATTTTCTTGGATTGCAATTGAAATTGGTTTCATCAAATTCCTCAACTTCCATTCATTTTCTTGCTTGATTCTTCTTCCATGAGTGCCAAGGAGTGATTTCAGATCATTTTCAAGAAGAATTGGTGGCTAGATCGTGTGGGAGCAAGTGGTTTTCAGCACCTGTAACTCATCATCGTGTTTCAAGATTGAAGCACTTTCCATTGAATCTTTTGCATACAGAAGCAAGGAGGAGGTTCAGTGATCGTGTCCAGAAGATTTGAGAGCTTGAAGTGAAGATTTGGTGCATCTATTATTCAAGAATTTCCAGGTTGATAATCTTCTTCCTATAGCATGATTTAGGTAGAATTAGGTTGAATTAAGGTGCTAGATTAGTTGTAGAATGGCCTAGGATGGATTTCAGATGGTTAATTGATGAATTAGAGACAAAATAGGAAGATCACCATTTTCGATTGAGATTGGGAGATGATGATTCTTGGGGTTTCAGAAGAAAATAATGGTATGGTTGAGTTCGTGGCAAGATTTGGAATGAATTTCATGTTTTGACCTCTTGGATTGGAGGCCTCTAGGAAGAACTAGGGTTGAAGGGGATGATCGGAGCTCCATCGGCGGTGGCCGGAGCTGGGCGCGAAGCTCAGAGGTTTGAAAGGTAGGAGATGAAGTTCTCACCATTAGATCATGGTCTGACCATTGACTGATAGAAGATCCAAGGGCCACGTTTTAATTCTGATTTGTGAAGGATTTCTGATGAAACGATGCGTTTCATTTATTCAGGCGTTTGGGCTGAATGATTTAAGTGTTATCCACACCCCCCAGCAAGCCCAACCCATGTTTTGAACTGAAAATGACTGCTATTTACACCGCGCGCTTCATTATTTTTATTTGATTTTCATTTAATTTCCATTTAATTCATGGTTTTTTGTAAAATTCATAATAAATTGAATATTAATCCAATTAAACTCATTCTTTTTGCATATTACTCATGATTGAGTCTATTATTTTTTAGAGAAAAAATATTTTCATTTCATATAATTTCTGATTTAATTGGAATTTTGTATTTTAATTGATATTAAAATGTTTATGTTTGATGCATATTTTTGTAGAATTTTGTGTGATCTCATGGTGATGATTCTTGGCCTAATTTTTTGTGTGTGATTAGGTTAGACATGTATTATCCCATAGAATTTTTCTCACATTTTTGTGATGAAAATAGGCATGCTTTCTAGATTGATATTTAGATGCTTCCTTTTTAGGATTTTAGGTTGATACCTTAGAATGTAGGATTTAGTTCTAGGTCCAAATTGATGATTTGATCTTTGAAACTAATGTGATAGAGTCATTATTGACCTAGGTTCCCATAGTAATTTTTGTAGGATTTTACAATTGATTCTAGTATTTTAGTTAGGACTAACTTTAGTGCTAGGTTTTAGGTGATCCTAACTTACTAATTCAACTAGTTTAACTTCCCTAGTTCCCTTAGATTAGGGTTTGTGCTTGGTTTGCCTTTGGTTGAGGTTGAAGACAAGTTGAAGACAAGGTGAGGATGCTTGAAGTTGCTTGAAGGTGCTTGGAGCTTTGGATTTGTTTGGTCCTGAAGGTGTCTGATGAAGATTAGGAGATAGGACATAGAGAGAGCCTTGTAGTTAGAATAATTTCTTTCACAAACATGGAAAGCATCTTGTGCTTCTATTCCTCCCAATGACTAAAGGTCCTTCTCAGATATTCACATCCCTCCTTTGGAAGGATGAGTGGCTTTATCTGGGAAGTAGAACTTTGAGGGAACCAGTCTCTCATAATGATGAACCCTTACAGGCTTCCTTTGGTTGTCAGTAAGTTGTTTATCATTTCCTCTCACTCTGTTAAATCAATTATCTTCTGGTTTGAGTATCTTGAAAGATGTTGGGCTTGAGTTTGAAGATGAAGACTTCATTGAAGAGTGTGGAAGAGGATGATTCCTTGAGCATTGCCATTGCAGCTGAGGCTTGAAGAGCAAGAAGAACAAGTTGATACTTGAAGATCCAATGGAGAGTGAGTGAAGAGCTGAGGCTTAAAGAATTGAATGATGAAGTTGACACTTCCATGTGACTGAAGACCACTTTGAGAAGCTGAAGCTTGTAGGAGGAGAAGACCAAGTTGATACTGGCAAAGCAAAGAGAGCTGAAGCTTGAAGACTGAGTTGATACTTACTTGAGGATTCAGTTGAGATTGAGTGTAGAGCTGAGGCTTGAGGACTAAAGGATAAGTTGATACTTACATTGAAGCTTGGAGAGCCTGAAGGAAGCAAGTTGATACTTGCAGTTAAGAGTGAAGACTGAGGGTGGAATTGACTGAAAAGCTGAAGCTTGGAGAAGTGAAGATGAGTTGATACTTATGTTGATGGATTGAAACCTGGAGAAGCAAATTGATATTTTTCATGAAGGGTAATTGAAGTCTGAAGACTGGATTGCTGTTAGAAGAGTTGAAGCTTGGAGTGGGAAGAGAGGGGTTGATCTGCTTTCTTGTCTGTTTTCTTTTCTGTATTGCTAATGTGCCTTGTTTGACTTGTCTGATGCATTAGAATAAGTCCATGATTAGACTGACTTTAATCTAGGAGCATGATTGCACTAGAGGTTGAGTTGCTCCCTCTGCTTGTATTGTTACTGTATGGCTTTGCTTGCGGGTATTCGGTAGAGCCCAGCTCCCTTGTCCATGTGGTTTATTTTGCTTGACAGCATGTTTTACTTTTCTTCGGTATGATTGTTTTACTGTATTTTGCTTGATAGCATGTTGTATCTTTTCAGTATGATTACTGTGACTCATTCTAGCTTGAGGTTGAGATGAGCTTGTGGAGGCTGCTGCCCCACACACATTTCCTCCCTCACTTGCATTGCATGCATTTTACAGTCGTTTACTGTATATCTGTTTATTGTTTAAGCTGATGCTTTGCCTGTTTCTGTACCATTGACATGATCCCTTAGGATTCTCATTTCCTTTGATAAGGAAATGATGATAGAACTTTAGGTTGAAACCTATGTATGATAACTTCTAGGAGTTCCCTGTTTCAAACCTCAACTATAGGATGAATCCTTGGCATGACAATAGTAGGACTTGATAGTCTCCCTTTAGTTGAGCCTGTTCTCTTCTCATCTCAAAACAGCTTAAGATACAGTAATCATAAATGATTTCTTTCGTACGTTACGAGCCTTAAGCTATCGGAGAAAGGATTGTTGAAGAGTTTCTTTTCAACAGTCTGGATGTTTAGTATGGCACCCTTTGGGTGACATGCAACGCATTCACTCTCAGATCATAGTCTTTAGTGCGATTGAAATTGCAAACACGAAAAAAAACACTTCTTTCGTAAAAGACAGGAAACAAACTTCAAACCTTTTTGCCCCGTGGTCCCGTAATTAAAAGGAAGCTTTTCTGAAGAAAAGAGTGTTGTTAAACTTCAGCGCCACCGCAAACAGGCTTTGTCCCTAACTACTGGAACTGCTGTTTAACCCTACTCGATAAAACAGATGAATCTGAATTCACGTAATCCGTATTATCCCGAACTACGTAAGCTCTGATCTCTCATACCTGTTGAGAGTACGTAGGCACAATACTGATGTATTGGCGAGCCACCTTCCCCGTAACCCGTCGTAGGCCGAACTACGTTGACTATGATTTCTCATTCTCTGATGAGAATACGTAGGCATAAAGCGCGATGCTTTGCCAAGTCATTTCTTTTGCTTTTAAGCCAGCCTTGGTAGGTAGATAGATAAACCAACTCGTCCAGTAAACACAACAAGCGTGGATCCCTTCGAGTACGACGGACGTGAGGGGTGCTAATACCTTCCCCTTGCGTAACCGAATCCCGAACCCAGACAACGGTTGCGATGACCTTGTCTTATACCTATTCGTCAGGTTTTTCTGATCGTTTCCTTTCCCGCTATGAGGGATAAATAACGAAAGGTGGCGACTCTTTTGTTTTGCCGGCACCTTATTTTCGCGGAAGCGACAGCTGGCGACTCTGCTGGGGACTTGATAGTTTCCTGGGATCCAACGTCCCGAATGCGAGTCAGTTTGGGGATCCGACGTCCCCTGCGAGAGTCAATCCTAGCGCTTGTATGATTACTTGTTGGGTTGTGTTTATTTATCGCATCTTTATTTCCCGCGCGTTATTTTCAGTATGATATGATTATCTGTGCTGTTGTGGGAGGGGCATTCTGATGAGTGAGAAGCCAGACCCAGGCTTGAGTGAACATAGCATTAGTTGTGGAAATTAGTGGGCGCGTGCTTGCTTGGCAGGCACTAGTGTCTCATGAAATCCACGCTCAGACGAGGTTCTCCCGGTTGACTTCTTTTTCAACCCTTTGGGTTGAGGGGGTTGTTGGTTTGGAGGATTGTCGACTCTGGGGACCGATCATTTGTGATTCAGCCGAGTGAGGCCGCTTCATGAGCTGGTGATGCCACACCTTCTGGGTATCGTATCACCCCTCTTGAATGTCTGTGACGCTGATGAACACATAGGATGCCGAACTTGAGTCAGTTTAGGTCCATACCTGTGAGCAGGGTTGGGTTTATTGCAGGAAACTTTGACCTTCAGACTACCTGGTTTTCTTGATAGTGAATCAGTTTTGTTGGTACCAGAGGTTCTCATCATCAGATATGATTGTTCTTGACAAAGCAGAACTTTAGTCCTGTATCAGAGGACCCTATATTCAGATGAGTATTTGTTCTTGATAGAGCAGGTTTATGATTAGGGTCTGAGGATCTCATCAGCATATGTATGGTTGTTCTTGACAGAGCAGAGTTTTATCAGATGTTTGTTCTTGACAGAGCAGAGTTAGGATCCTGTATCAGAGGTCCTTATTATCAGATGGTTGTTCTTGACAGAGCCGGTTTATGGTCCTATATATGTGTGTTCTTGACAGAGTAGATTTGTGGTCCTATGTGTGTGTGTTCTTGACAGAGCAGATTTGTTGTTCGATACCGGGACTTTCTTATTATCAGATATGGTGGTTGTTCTTGATAGAGCAGGATCATGGTTTTGTTGATACAGAATCTCCACAGCACAGTTGCCTTGATCTCCTGCTGCATGACTGCATTTTACATTGCTTTGCATGCCCATTTGCATTTCATTAACGTGTGTCTATGTTGCAGGTACCGTTTTCCCCGACCCAGGATTTCTTGCCTCCTATTGTATTGTTATGGGTTCTCTGAGGAAGACCGTGGCTTACAAGCTCCCTGCCCCTGATGTGGTTCAGCTGACTGGTTTGATTGCTTTAGCAGATGATTCTATGAGAGATGAGTTCAGAAAGTCTTATGGCAAATTGCTCAGTTTGGTTCGTAAACCTTCTGCGTTCGAGTTGAATGGGTTGCACGCTCTGCTGCAGTTCTACGATCCTCCATTGAGATGCTTTACTTTCCAGGATTTTGTTCTCGCACCTACGTTAGAGGAATATGCTGATTTGTTAGGTGTGCCTATCAGGAGGCAGATGCCTTTTGTACATATGGATGTTGAGCCTGATCTGGCTAGTTTAGCTCCTTCACTTCATCTGGATGCCTCCGAGTTGGTATTGTCTAGTTGGAACAAGGTTCCTGGTTTCCCCCTGCAGTTCTTAGTGGGTAAGGCTCAGCAGTGCGCCAAAGACGGATGTTGGGTCGTGTTCAACGCCATCCTCGCTCTGTGCATATATGGCATCATTCTGTTCCCCAATATGCCCGACTTTGTAGACTTCGACGCCTTTCGCATCTTTGCTTCAGGGAATCCAGTCCCTACCTTGATAGGAGATGTTTACCATTCCGTCCACTACAAAAATGAGAATAGAAGAGGCAAGAACGTCTCTTGCTG
This sequence comes from Lathyrus sativus, assembly GCA_963859935.3. NCBI lineage: Eukaryota > Viridiplantae > Streptophyta > Magnoliopsida > Fabales > Fabaceae > Lathyrus > Lathyrus sativus. The sequence continues at coordinate 166,211,054 of OZ012735.1, read as the reverse complement.
TGTGCCCTTGCTTTATAAATGGCTTGATAGTCATCTGCCCAAGAGGGGTCCCTTTGTTTCGTCTGCAGCCACAGCTGAGTGGTCCGAGCGCTTGATGAGTCTATCTGCAGAGGATATTGACTGGTTTAATAGAGATAGGTTGGGTACCAAGATTATCTTCAGCTGCATCGGGTTTCCGAACGTGCCTTTGATAGGTAGGAAAGGATGTATAAACTATAATCCGTCTTTGCTGGTCCGACAGTTTGCTTACGCTTTGAGAGCTCCGCCGAAGGATGAAGAGGTGCAGGAATCTCTGTACCTCACTGGTCTTCTAGAGGGGGATTTGTTATCTAAGCTTCAGCGTGCTTGGAATGGCATCAGTAAGAGGGGAAAACCATTGCTGGGAAGAAGTAATAATCAAGCCTACCCTCCGTACGTGACTTGGATCAGAGCCGGAGCAGATGCTATAGGGATGCCGTTTCCTCCTGCCAAGCCAGAAAGCCCTCCAATGATTGAAGAGCCTACTACCGTGCCCCTTCAGCAGCATAATCAGGTGTTAGCTGAGCGAGATGAATTGAAGAGGGCAAACGAAGAACTGGAGAAAGAATTGGCGCAGCTCAGAAGCGAGAGAAACGAAGTCGTTCATTCCTTCACAAGGCAAACAGAGCTGGTGAACCGGCTGGGGACGGACCTGACTAAGCAGATAGCCAAGCGTGAGCGCATGGGTCAAGACTTCAAAGCTGTCAACGATGTACTGGCCACGAAGAAGCAGCACTTGGACGAAGCATATCGGAGGATATCCAAGTTCAACCAGCACTGGAAGGCCTCCCTAGCCACCAGGAAAGAGCGGGAGGACAAGCTGATGCAACAGATCTCCAAGCTGGAAGCCCAGGTGAAGGCCAGTGAGAAGAGGTTTGATGAAGAAACCGCTCGCAGATATGCCGCCGAAGGCCAGCTCAACAGAGCTCTCGCTAACCTGAAGGAGCGCAAACTGACGTTTGAATTCAAGAAGCGGAAGCTAGAAGATTGTTTCGGCGAAGGAGCATGGGAAGATTCGGTTGAAGGTCTTTAATATACCATTGTGCAGAGGGAATTACTCGTCGAAGGGTTACTCACTCTTCCTGATCATCCAGAAACGAAGGAGTTGTTAGAAGAGTATCGCGCCCGTGGCCGTGCTTGACTGTTTGTATTCCTTTTGTTTTGATCATTGTTGTATGCTGACCATCACCAGGCTTGTTGGCTGAGGTCACGCTGTTGATTCGTCTTGTACTCGCTGATGTTGTGTATTGCCTTGATGGGCTTTCTTTATATATGAGAGATGTTATTTCCATGACAGGACTCAGACTTCTTATTATCAGCACTGGCACTCAGGCACTAGGATCGGGGGAGATCTCCCTAACGCACAGACACACGTTTGCATTTGCATGAAGCATTTGCATAACGAGCACTTTTGTCGTTTTTTCCTCACCCTTTTGTGTTTTCAGGTTGTTTCAGGTTGTTCCAGGATTGATCAGAGACCTATTCACCGCTATCCGACCAGAGCAAATCAAACCAGAATTATGGAGCAAGTGCAAACTGATGTTCAGGAACTCCGCAAAACAATGGATCGCTTCATGGAGCTTGATCGCTCCACAAGTGCACGGAAATATCGAAGTAATATAAAAGATTGTCGAACCCACAGAGACCAATATCAATCTACCGTTATCTATTATTACGGCGTAAAGCTAAGGCTATTGGAATTAGGAAAATTGAATGCGAATGAAATTAAATGCAAAAGAAATAAAGAAAATTGGTTTAGAGAAATGCGGTAAAGGATATCGGTATGCAAAGACTTAGTTATCTGGGATTCGACAGGTCACCGATGCTTCTTACTCTTTGCAAACATTGTTCAGAAGAAAATAGTGATCTGAAGACTTTCGTCTCATGATGGTTGTTGACGCTAGTCATAATTCTAAGGGCCGAATGTACGCTTTCGCTGTCCCATTCGGGGTTAAAACTACTTTTTGGAAATCTCTAGGTTCTAATCCATTTTAAAGTGCTTTCGCTGTTATTAAAACAAATGCCTAGTGTTTACTATCTGGTCTTGTTGGTTTGTACCTTAATTAATTTCCCACTTTCGTGGCAAAACTACTTTTAAATAAGTTATCGCTTTAGCGACGAAGTTTATTCAGTAAATAAATTTAAACACTACGGCCAGAAAGGTTGTTTGTAAAAGGGGAAGATGCCGGTTACTATCGAATCCTATCCTACTAATTCGGTTACATACTGATAAAACTAACTTAGCCAGACATGATAATTAATGCGAACGGAAATAGACATAAACAACGGAATAATAAAGTGTGCATCATAACAGAAATAAAGTAGTAATTCAATTAATAAAAACTTGTAAATTGTACTGATCCCAAATCCTTGGGTAGTTCCCCACAATGTCGGCAGGATTCTACTTTGGCGAGAAGTAAAAGGTACAGGAAGAAAATACAATATTCTGAACTGAAGGAAAATGGAAAGGAAAATAAAAGTAACGATAAATAACTTTGATGAAACTTTGGCAGAACTTCGGGATGAAGAATCCACCCCTTTCTCTGTGAGTCTCTTGTCTATTTATAGGAGATGTTCTTATCTCAACTTCCTGAGATCATGCGTGAGATATGGAGAAAGTGGTAGTAACTTCCAGTAGTGGACAGTGAGTGGAGAAAGTGTAGTAACTTCCAGTAGTGGGCAGTGAGTGGAGAAAGTGTAGTAACTTCCAGTAGTGGGTGTTGCACCCTAAAATTTGCTCAACCTATTTCACTTGGTTTATGTTTCAATTGCATTAGCATTTGCATATAAAGTCATGTACATAGTCTAATCATTTGCATAACATAGCATAACAAGTCATCCAACAAGGGACCAAGTACTATTCTAATCTCTATGAGCCTATCAAGAGGTTCCTATTCAAATTCAATCTTATCCAAGTCATCAGAAAGAAATTGAAATCTAAAGAGGTCAGTGGACCAAGCAGTGGATCTATCACCTATATGGAGGGTATTTGAAGATCATCAAAGAAGTTGTGAGTCATGAATTGAGGCCATGGAGGGTATATAGACATCATGGAAGAACTAGAGGGTCATTTTGAAAGTGAGGCAAGTCATTGATGTGATTACAAGAGCTGCAGTGGAAGACAGTCAACTAGGGTTTCATCTGGGTCAACCCTGGGTCAACCCTAGGTCAAATGCTTGATTGAAAGGCATCAAGGCCTGTTTGAAAGATGTGGGATGCCTCATTTGACATGTAGATATGGATGTGGTGTTGTTCCAAGGAGGAATCAAGAGAAATCAAGAAGAAGAGAGGTTTCTAAATTAGGGTTTCTGTGTAAAATCCCCTGATTTAGGGCAAACTTCCCAGCAAGATAATTCAAAATGCAAGCCTCAAATGGATCCTTGGCCAACATGAAACGTGTATAGGATCTCAAGACCTTTAATTTGAGTGGTGGAAGACATCAAGGAGATTTATAGAACTCAAGTTATGGTCCTTGCAAGTTACAGGTCATCTGAGGCATCTGAAATTTTGTCTGTGAAAGTTACTTGTCTTCCAAGCAACTTTTACCCCTCAAGGAGCTTTCAAATGGATTTCTGGTCAACATGAAAGTTGTTCCTCATGATCTTAGATTTCTATAAAGGTATGGAATGCCTTCATCTGATTTGTGGAACTCTACTTATGACTTTGGCAAGCAAAGGGCATTTTGGTCATTTGGCAGTTATAGGTCATTTCAAGCATATGGCCATATCTCCTACTTCCACGCTTCAAATGGAAAAACCTTCAGCATTAAAGTTGCTTAAAATGATGTTTTAAGGCTAGTAGGATGGTCATGAGATGTTGGAAAGGCTCATAAAAAAAAGTGATAAAAATAGCCTAAAAATGGGACATAAGTTAATTCAAGTGAAATGGAAAATCCTAAAATCCAAGTTCCAAATCCAAACCATGGCATATGATAGGTTATTTTGACTCCCAAGGACATTTTAAGAATAATGGTTCAGCCACATTTTTTATTTGAGGCTTAAATCTTGGGGTTGCTTTGTAATGTGCTTGCTTGCATAATGGCATACTAAACCAAAACAAAGAAAAGCTTCATAAACAAGGTGTTTAAGCTTTGTATCTTGTCCAAAATACCACTTAAGAAGAAAATCAAGTGAATTACTCAAGTTGTAAGGATTTTGTCATGATATCTCATGTGGTGGAAAGTGAAATGCAAAATATCTTCATGAAAGTTCAAGTTGCTACTAGATTGATCTAGATGATTCTAGACCCTTCCAAATTAGTCTATATATTGATTTCATTCTCCATTGGTGAAAGGTTGGTGATTGTTGATGTTAATGGTGGTAGGAAAAAGAGTTTGAACCATAATTCTCATTTTGCAAATTGTATTGAAACTCCATTTTTCTCTTCATTACCCTTCCATTTTCTTCCACAAATCATCACTATAAACCTCCATGAACATGTTCATGCTAGAGTGAGCCTCCATTGTTGAAGAATTGGAGCTTTCCAAGTGAAGTTGCAAAAGAGCAAAAGTGATTGAATCTGAAGATACAAGCCATCTCCATCAAATCTTGTGCAAGAAGAGTATTATTCATCACATAGAGACCATTCTTGAAGATCCACAAGGCCTGGTTCAAAGCTTTTCAACACTTGCCACTGTAGGGTCAAGGTATGCAAAATCTTTCCCACACTCTGTTTTAGGCATGGCTAGGATTAGTTCTTGTTGTGAAACTATTAGAGACCATTAGGGGATTCATTTGGATGAGTTTTAGACCAATTAGTGAGGTTTCATTAATGGAGGTTGATTCTTGATGGAGGTAGAACACATGATTTAATGGATGATAATGCACGAATTTTGGTTGGTTTTGATCACCATGGCATGTGGATTAATTATATACAAAGATTGTTGAGTTTTATGATGGTCGAAAATTGAAGAAAGTTTGGATCCATGGAGTTGTGTGGTTCGATTTGCATGATGTAGTTAGTTTCAACGAAATCCAAAGGCATGGTTGGATTCTACATAAAATTCTAGTCAAGTTTGGTTCTTGGATTGTGTCATTTGATGGAGAAATGAGAGAGAACAAGTGGTGGAAAGTTTCATGCATGGAGTTTGTTTTTTCATGGATTCTAAAACCCTAGATGGACCAAGGTTGAAGACATAATCTAGACCATTGATTGTATGTGGACTTGTTGACTTGGAAGACCATCCTACGGCCGAGATTTTATTAAACTTCAAAAATTCATATAAAATTGAAAAATGCATATTTTTTAATGAGACTTTTTTTCCCATTTTCCATTTTCTGTCTAGAAAAATATAAAAACATAAAATAGCCATTTTATTTCAGTTTTATATTTTTTGTGCATTTTTACTTTTAATAGCTTTTTTAATTCTTTTAGTTGTTATGCTAACTTGTAGAATTTAATTAGGATAGTTGCCTTAGGATTTTTGATTCAATTTTTTTAGGATAATTAGATGAATGGTTTAGGTTCCCCCTGAATTAATTTCATAATTTTGTAATAATTTTTAGGGTAGTTTTAATTAGGTAGTTCTAAGTAGTGTAGAATTTGATTAAAACTTTAGTATAGGTCAATAACAATTTTAGATTTAGGTTTTTTAGGGCAATTTAGTCTATGGGGAATATATGGGACTTAAGGGTAGTTATGTAGGGTCCCCTAGCATTTATATTAGGAATTAATAGAATAATATATTTTTTTTGGTTGATTTTTGAATTGATTGATTGTGTGGTGTGCCCTTTCTAGGGTTATTGTTTGATTGTGTGGGGTATTGGGTCTGCTTGGGGTTTGGGGTCTGAGCTGAAGACTGTGCTGATGAAGCCCATTGAAGATTAAAAGAATGAAGACCAATTTCCAGAGTTGATGAAGAGTATCTCTTGCTGGCAGCTATTGAAGGTTATAGGATCTAGGAGTTAGGCAGAGCTCTAGAATAGCAACTTGATTCACAAACATGGAAGGTCTTGGCTGCTTCCATCCCTCTCTATGATGCAGAGTCTCTCTAAGACATTCACCCCCTTCCTTTGGAAGGCTTGGTGACAGTGTCTAAGAGATAGAACTCTTGAGAGAAACTTTCTACATATTGTTAACAGTTTGTTTACCACCTTTGGTGGTCAACTAACTGTTTAAAATTCCAGTTCATCCTCTTAATTGCTGCTCATCTTGGAGATTGAGACTTGAAGAAAAGCCATTGTAGGATTGAAGATGAAGACTGATGCTAGCTTGAAGCTTGTAGATGGTTGAAGATGACTTGAAGACAGATGTTGGTGCAAAGCTGCTTTTGCTGTTTATTTTAGCTGTTTAATTCTTGATGTATTGTTTGAATTTCCCGGACTGTATTGCTTGCTGTTTAACCTGTTAGGTTGAAAGTGAATTCTGTTCACTTTTGCCTGTTATTTTCTAGGTTCGAGGTTGAGTGGGACTCCCTTGCCTCGCTTGTATTGCTGCATCCATGCATTTTACTGCTTTATTGTATATATGCTATTGTTTCTGTTTCCGTCTACTCCCTTAGGATCTCTGTTTCTCTCTGTGCAAGAGAGGAGCATGATAGACATTAGGTCTTAACCCATGCATGATAACATTAGGTTAGTGTGATTCCCTTTTCAACTATAGGTTAGAGTTCTGTCTCTTCTTTCCCAAAACAAATAGAAAAACACAATAAGATTTCAAACAACAATAAAAGACACTTCTTCCGTAAAAGAATGTGAACTCATCAAAACGTCAATTTTTGTCCGCTGGGACTGTTAATCAGAAAAACCCTTTTTCAGAAGGAATAAAAAACAATCAAGACAGACTTGCGTTGTACGTGGCCCGAACTACGTTTGCTCTGATCTTTCATGCCGTGTGAAAGTACGTAGGCATAGGATGCGATATCCTAGCGAGAAACCTTCCCCTCCTTTCCCGTAGGTAGGCGAACTACGTTGACTCTGATTTCTCGTTTCAGACGGGAATACGTAGGCATAAAGTGCGATACTTTGCCGAGTCATTTTATTTTCTTTTTAACCCTTGACCTATAGAATAGATAGAATAACAATCCATACCCGAAAACAAGCGTGGATCCCATCGAGTACGACGGACGTGAGGGGTGTTAATACCTTCCCCTTGCGTAACCGACTCCCGAATCCAGGATTTGGTTACGATGACCATTCCTTTCCCGTCTTTGCGGTAGGTTTACTCTGAGCGTTTCCTTTCCCTCCGTTGGGATAAATAACGCACGGTGGCGACTCTTCTGTTCAGTCGGCGCCGATTTTCGCAGTAGCGACAGCTGGCGACTCTGCTGGGGATCCAACGTCCCCTGGCTGCTAAGGACTGCGATAGTTCCTTATGCATTTGGGATCCAACGTCCCTTAAGCGAGTCAATCCTAATGCTTGTTTTCCCGTCGAGGAATTTGTATGGATTTTATGTTTCCGTCATTTACTTTCAGCATTATATTATTGTTATTATTGCTGTATTGGGGTTGTAACGGGTGTTCTATGATTGAGAGATAAGCCGGACCTGGGCTTGAGTGCACCTAGAATTAGAGTGGAAAGTAGTGGGTGCGCACATGCTTTGCATGTCCTAGTGTCCTGCGAAATCCACACTCAGACGAGGTTCTTCTGGTTGGCCTCCTGTCCTACCCTTTGGGTGGCTCGGGATGCTGGTTAGTTGGATTGTCGACTCTGGGAACCGATCATTTGGAAGTTGGCTAAGTGAGGCCTCTTCAGGATTTGATGATGCCACTCCTTCTGGGAATCGTATCATCAACCCTGAAAGTCTGTGACGCCGACGACCGCATAGGATGCCATACCATTGTCAGTTACTAGGACACCTACCTGTGAGAGGGTTTGGGCATGCAGGTAACTTGACCTCCAGATTACCGGTTTTCTTGATTGAGATTCAATGATATTTGAAGACAGCATTATGAGGTCTGTTGGAGGCCAGGTTCGAGTACCGTTTTGATTTGCTGACACCAGGTTCGAGAAGTGTTATGGGTCTGACTAAGACCAATGCGGTGGATTCTTCTCAGCCAGGGGCACTTGGTCCCTTGTGTGTGCATTTTGCATTTTTGCATGACTGTTTGCATTTGCATTTCATTTTGCATATTCATCCTCATCCGGAACAGGGAGCTTACCCATTTTTGTCCGCTTCATCAGTTGATTTCCCGACATTCGCATTGGGCTTGAGTTAGCATTGGGATAGATCATGGCTTCAGGAGAGCAGAACTTGGTTGTTACTCGGGAGGAGTTCGAATTGTTGAAGCACCAGGAGAGTCAGATCAAGGAAGCCATCACAGCTATGAATAGAGGAGATAACAATGGTCAAAGAGCTCAGATGAACAATGTTGCTCAGCCTGTGCAAACCCCTGTCAGAGGTTCATATTCTCTCAATGACTCCGAGTATCACAATTCCACTTTCTCTACGCCAGATTCCCCAAGGATTTTGCCACCTCCAAGAGTTGTTCCGCAGGTTAATATTCAGGACCCACTGACTGCTGAGTATATGGAAAGACTTCAGACGTTGGAAGACCAGATTGCTGCCTTGGTGAATAAGAGCACTCTTGATCTGAATGCTGCGAGCATGTATTTGGTGCCAGGTCTTATATTGCCTCCAAAGTTCAAAGCGCCCAATTTCGAGAAGTACAAAGGGGATAGCTGTCCGAAGCTACATTTGGTTATGTTCTGCCGGAGAATGACTTCGTTCGTGCCTAACGACAAGCTGATGATTCACTGCTTTCAAGATAGTCTGACTGGGGCATCTCTGAGTTGGTATATGCAGTTAGAGAGTGATCAGATCCGATCATGGGCGGATTTAGCCGATGCTTTCCTGAAGCAGTATGACTACAATCTTGATGAAGCTCCTAGTCGCATGCAGCTGCAAGAATTGTCTCAAGGGAACAATGAACCTTTCAGGAAGTATGTTCAGAGATGGAGAGAATTTGCTGCTAGAGTGCAACCACCGCTTCAAGACCGAGAGTTGAAAGGCATGTTCGTAAACTCCTTGCAGAGCCCGTGCTTCGAAAGAATGCTTGGAGTTGCACCAAATTTCTCTGAATTGGTAAAGGCAGGAGAGCGCATCGAGTATGGTGGAAGAATCCAGAATGTTTCAAGCGGTCAGGCTAGCGAAACAGAATCTTTCTATAGCTTTCAAACTGAAGAAGGAATTGTGGTCAATGCAATCATGAATGATGTGGGGTATCCTCATGTCGAATCGGTAAAATCTGTTGGGTCTCCGTCTTCTCAGCGGTCAGTATCTTCTGTGTCTTGTTATTCTGGACAGGCAATTGTGCCTAGGGCATCCCATTGGGAAATTTATGTCGCTCCTCATGCTAATCAGCAAACTCGCGGCCGAGGTTATCAGAATCAGCATCAGAATCAGAATCGACCTCGCAACAATTTGGAACGAAGGAAAGCTCCTTCTCACCCAGTGCCTATGCCGTATAGCCAGCTGCTACCATCTTTGATCCAGAGTTCTTTGGTGGAACCTAAAGCTCTTAAGCCCGTGCCAGAGCCTTACCCTCCAGGGTACAATCCCCATGCTCAGTGTGGTTACCATGGTGGATCTCCGGGGCATTCAACCGAAGATTGCAAAGCTTTTCAGGCGAAAGTGCAGCAGTTGATCGACAAAGGGTGCATTTCCTTTCCAGAAGGAGTTTTGTTTGTTCACGCCAACCTCTCAGTTGTCTAAGCTCGTAGATTCAGAGGGTCCTTTTCAAAAAGCTAGTGGTCCAGACAGGCAGGCACCCTTAGCATTGGCAGTCCTCGGACTTTTTATCATTTGCATTTGTAGTTTCTTTTCTGTTAATTACTACTTGCTGTTAAACATTGTACGTTTCGAATGGTAATGTTAATAAAGTGACTATGCATTTTTCTGAATTAATCATGTCGTTGTCACTCATTTACTGCATTGCACTGACACTTGCATTTTATTTACTCCACTTTATCACTGTGATTAGCAAAGATTGGAGGGAGGATGATGAAACTGAATACTCATAACCGATGATCGTATGCTTTCAGATAAAACCTTGCCGATGACGTACAAGGCATTGTTTCAAATCCCCTAAAACATTGGAGATATAAGGAGTTAGTCCCTTGTTAACCATTTCGAGCCAGGAAGTAGAAGTTTTTCGGACTTTTTAAACCCTCGCATCTTAACCCGGGGCAGGGTAGTTGTCAGTTAGCTTGACCGAGTGTTCAAGTCTTATAGAGGAGTGTTGCCTTTCGAGGACCAATCAGTCTATACCTCTCAAGAGGTCGCATCTCGCCAACCACAATGGTTAAACCTCACCATTCAGGAGTAAGACAGTTGCAATCCTTTCGGAGCAATCAAGACAATCAGTGTCACACGACTGTGTTCCAAGAAAAAGAAAAAAAAAGAATAAGAGATCCCGCAAAGTAAAAAGAAAAAGAAAAAAGCTGGAAAGCTAATACTTAGGCAAAAATTAGGGCATCCCGCTGGACTTCAAAAGAAAAATCGAAAAGAACTCAAAAGGAGTCAGTCCAGGCAAAGTTAGGGAATCAAAAGAACAAAAAAAAAAGGATATAAAAAGAAAAATCCCCAAACAAGGACAAAGTCGTAACTGTCACTCCGAAAACCTTGTGAGTTTTCCTTAACTATGGTCCTTACCATTCAACATACCTCTCGGAGAGGCGAGCGCTCGAGCCAGGTTAACTGAACTTTAGGATCGGAGATCATCACGTAGAAGGGGTGGGTACAAAACATAATTTGAGCCAAATATCCTTTGTTTCACGAACCGTGAACCCGACCACGATACAACCCTTAAAAGACCTAATTGAGGTAGGGTTTATTCTGAAAGCGCATTACGATAAGGTTGAGTAACCCGACTCCTTCTTGATTTGCTAATCATATCCTTGTAGCATTTTTCAATGACCATGTAAGCACTATGTTTGAACTTTGGTTCATTCGTCACTCACAATCATGACACGTAAATGAGTGACAGCACATTTTTTTCAAAATTTGCATGAACACTGCATTAAAATTACCATTTGGGACTGAACAATTTTACTTGCAGGTTAGTAGTTGACAGGAAAGAAATTCCAACAGGGAATAATCGAACAGGATTGAATAATTCAACAGTCTGGATCAGAATGGTGTATGTTGTGAAACCCTGTAAATCTGGGGCATTGACTTCCAGAGAGTTCAGAATCAATTAGTCTGAGGAAAAGTCCCGAAGCATCAGTTGATTATGGGGCAGAAGTTGATCAGAAGCGAATCTTCTCGAGAGCCAATCAGGGGCAGTTATCCAGAATGATATATCAGGACAGGTTAGGTCGCTCAACGCTCGTTCAGGGGCAAGTCACGATGTGGATAGTTGTTGAGTTAAGGGAGACACCGGGGTAAGCCACCGCAAGGTCGTATTGTAGCAAGGTGCTTTCGGTTCAGAGTGGGTTTTGCCAAGAACCAGATTAAGGCAAAGTCATTGCAGACAGGGGCATGCCATCCCAAGAGTGCAGGGATTATTCTTTATTCGAGAGGCGTTCGATTCGAAGTATCTCGCGGAAGTTCAGAATGCTGGGGCAGTTCATATTAAACCGTCAGGGTACAGATTTTCAGACTATCCCACAGAGATTCCTGCAGGCCGGGGCATAACAGAGGCGAAAGAACTGTTCTTCTGCAACAGAGTTACTCAGAGCTATTGGAGCGGATTCAGCCAATATTCAAGTTTGAGACAAATATCGGGAAATCATGCTGCCATCCATTGACCCTTCTACTAGAAGCTGTGAATTCGGACAGGGTATAGTCCAGCATCAGGAGTGTATGACCTATCACAAATGTACAAAAGCCCCAGCCTACTTGGCGCGTTCGGTTATCCCCAGTAAAGTCGTACATCCGAGAATCAGTAAATCTGGGGAAATCAGGTCGAGATTTAGCAAATCTCTCGTAGCTATGGGCATTGTTCCACGAATCAGTCGATCAGGGGCAAAAGATTATCACAAGACCGGGGCAGAACACCCTAAAAACAAAAGATGTTGTTGGGACATTCTTTTGGGGTTTGACGTACGGAAACAGTTCAGATCTAACCGTCAGGGTACAGAGATTGAAGAGTCCTAACCAGAAGCTCGTAACGAAAAGACTTGATCATTATGTGAAGTGAATCTCCATGCAGGTCGCGCTTCCAAGATAACATTGTTCCTTACTGAAGAAGGATCGAATTCCCCAGCTAGTCGCAGCTTAGCCGAAGGACATTCTCCAGCAAAGTCGTTTATCCTTAGCAGAATTGACGATTCCAAGATCGAAGGCTGTATTTAGACAGTGTGGTGTCCCCCCAAGAGGATTCCCCCATCCCGAGAAGAGCGGTTTAGCCTCAGAAGATTAATATTACCAACTCGTGAGCTGTACTTAGACAGTCTACCCTTCCCAGTAGGGTCATTTACTCTCCCCCAGCGGAGACAGTTGATTTTCCCCAAGAGAATCGTTTCGTCCCCAGCGGAGTTCTCTTTCCAGCAAGTGTTGTCTTTCCTCCCAGTGAAACTCGAAGATAAAAAGATTTAGACTCTCCCCGGCAGAGTTGGTGGTGTATCCTGACATTTATTTTGTCGGAATACCGTGTGATACCCGTTCACTCCCCAGCAGAAGTCCAATCAGGATTGGCGCATTCAATTATCCCTCAGCGAAGTTGGCTTCACTCTTCCAACATTTATTTTGCTGGAATAATTATGTGGCACCTGGTTACCCCCAGCGGAGTTGGCATTGTCTTCAGCATTTATTTTGCTGAAGCGGTTTCTGTAGCCCAGCAGTTCGAGTCTGCATTTGCATCGGCACATAGTGTCATACTTGCATCCACCAAATAAAAAAAAACGCGTAGCATTTCCATGTCGTACGGAGCATTACGCCATTTTCAAACATACGCATTTTTGAAACATAAATCAGGTTGGTTAACCTTTTGCTTTCAGGTGTGTTTTTTTTTTAGCAGGAGTATGGAGTTCTAGCTTAGATCTATGACCAGACATTCGAGGTCTCGCCGTGAGACGTGTGATGATACGGTTCATCTTACTATTTTCCCCACAGAGTTATTAAGTTAAGTTCTCTTTGTCCCCGAGCAGAGTTATTTGCTTAAATTTATTTTGTTTTCCCCGCCAGAGTTGCTTGTTGAAGTTTCTCTAGTCCGGCCAGTGGATTATTTTCTTCAAATTTGTTGTTACGTCAGCATAAAAGGGTTTCATGAATCAGAATTTCAGAGGCTGCCGCCGGTTATCAGAACAGGCATCCAGTAGTTTGGTTTCCAAATATCCCCAGTAGAGTCCGCCTCAAAGTCGCTGTCACGTCAGTGCTAAAAGGTTTGTGGGTTGGGACCAATGGAGTTAGCTACTATGGAGATAAGCAGAGAAACTGTATTCAGAGTATCTTCCCGTAGGAACAGACGGATGTATTTTCTTACTGGTTGACAGGAGTATTTCCCCGGAGTCGTCAAAATTTTATTGCCTATATTGATAGGAGTTCCTCGCGTTGACGAAATATGAGTCCTGACGTGGACAATGTATTCCTATATTGACGAGATTTCTTCGTGCTAGAAAAATGGGTGTCCTAACGTGGACAGATTTATCTCCCCAGGTTGACGAGATGTGCTAGTCCTAACGTGGACAGATTCGATTTCTCGGTATTGATGGAATGTGAGTCCTGACGTGGACAGATTTATTTCCTCAGGTTGACGAGATGTGCTAGTCCTAACGTGGACAGATTCGATTTCTCCGTATTGATTGAATGTGAAGTCCTGACGTGGACGACATTGATTACTCTTCGTGTTGGTGTCCTGACGTGGACCATTTATTCCCAACAGATATCTTTCTTCGTAATGGTGAAATGTGCGTCATGACGTGGACAAGTTTACAGTTCTTCGTGATGACAAGATGCGCGAGTCCTGACGTGGACAAATTTATCTTTCTTCGTGTTGGCGAAGCGTGAGTCCTGACGTGGACAAGTTTTATTTCCTCAGCGGCCCGAAGATGTGAGTCCTGACGTGGACAAATTAAGACGAGGTGTGAGTCCTAACGTGGACGATGTATTCCTAACGTGGAAAGTTTAGTCCTAACGTGGACGATGTTATTCCTAACATGGAAAAGTTGTATTCCTAATTTGGAAAGTTTAGTCCTAACGTGGACGATGTTATTCCTAACGTGGAAAAGTTGTATTCCTAATGTGGAAAGTTTAGTCCTAACGTGGACGATGTTATTCCTAACGTGGAAAAGGTGTATTCCTAACGTGGAAAGTTTAGTCCTAACGTGGACGATGTTATTCCTAACGTGGAAAAGTTGTATTCCTAACGTGGAAATTGTATTCCTAACATGGAAAGGTTATTCCTAACGCGGACGATTTTATTCCTAACGAGGAAAGTTTATTCCTAACGTGGAAGGATTTATTCCTGACGTGGACAAGTCATTCTTATATTGATAGGATTTCCTCGTGCTGATGAAAAACAGACGAGTCATCCCCAGCACGGTCGCTAATGGATCAGTTGTTGCCGTAACAACCAGATCCAGTCAGCAGATGTTGTTATTCAAGCAGTTTGTGCAGTTTATTTCCGCGGTTGGCAAATTTCCGGGTTCTTAGTATTCAACCGTCTCGCACCTCGAATGTTTGAAGGCCGTTCGTTCTTCATCCACTCGGGTCCAAGTCGCTTGAATAGGGGCAGCTGTTGCACCCTAAAATTTGCTCAACCTATTTCACTTGGTTTATGTTTCAATTGCATTAGCATTTGCATATAAAGTCATGTACATAGTCTAATCATTTGCATAACATAGCATAGCAAGTCATCCAACAAGGGACCAAGTACTATTCTAATCTCTATGAGCCTATCAAGAGGTTCCTATTCAAATTCAATCTTATCCAAGTCATCAGAAAGAAATTGAAATCTAAAGAGGTCAGTGGACCAAGCAGTGGATCTATCACCTATATGGAGGGTATTTGAAGATCATCAAAGAAGTTGTGAGTCATGAATTGAGGCCATGGAGGGTATATAGACATCATGGAAGACCTAGAGGGTCATTTTGAAAGTGAGGCAAGTCATTGATGTGATTACAAGAGCTGCAGTGGAAGACAGTCAACTATGGTTTCATCTGGGTCAACCCTGGGTCAACCCTAGGTCAAATGCTTGATTGAAAGGCATCAAGGCCTATTTGAAAGATGTGGGATGCCTAATTTGACATGTAGATATGGATGTGGTGTTGTGCCAAGGAGGAATCAAGAGAAATCAAGAAGAAGAGAGGTTTCTAAATTAGGGTTTCTGTGTAAAATCCCCTGATTTAGGGCAAACTTCCCAGCAAGATAATTCAAAATGCAAGCCTCAAATGGATCCTTGGCCAACATGAAACGTGTATAGGATCTTAAGACCTTTAATTTGAGTGGTGGAAGACATCAAGGAGATTTATAGAACTCAAGTTATGGTCCTTGCAAGTTACAGGTCATCTGAGGCATCTGAAATTTTGTCTATGAAAGTTACTTGTCTTCCAAGCAACTTTTACCCCTCAAGGAGCTTTCAAATGGATTTCTGGTCAACATGAAAGTTGTTCCTCATGATCTTATATTTCTATAAAGGTATGGAATGCCTTCATCTTATTTGTGGAACTCTACTTATGACTTTGGCAAGCAAAGGGCATTTTAGTCATTTGGCAGTTATAGGTCATTTCAAGCATATGGCCATATCTCCTACTTCCAAGCTTCAAATGGAAAAACCTTCAGCATTAAAGTTGCTTAAAATGATGTTTTAAGGCTAGTAGGGTGGTCATGAGATGTTGAAAAGGCTCATAAAAAAAGTGATAAAAATAGCCTAAAAATGGGACATAAGTTAATTCAAGTGAAATGGAAAATCCTAAAATCCAAGTTCCAAATCCAAACCATGGCATATGATAGGTCATTTTGACTCCCAAGGACATTTTAAGAACAATGGTTCAGCCACATATTTGATTTGAGGCTTAAATCTTGGGGTTGCTTTGTAATGTGCTTGCTTGCATAATGGCATACTAAACCAAAACAAAGAAAAGCTTCATAAACAAGGTGTTTAAGCTTTGTATCTTGTCCAAAATACCACTTAAGGAGAAAATCAAGTGAATTACTCAAGTTGTAAGGATTTTGTCATGATATCTCATGTGGTGGAAAGTGAAATGCAAAATATCTTCATGAAAGTTCAAGTTGCTACTAGATTGATCTAGATGATTCTAGACCCTTCCAAATTAGTCTATATATTGATTTCATTCTCCATTGGTGAAAGGTTGGTGATTGTTGATGTTAATGGTGGTAGGAAAAAGAGTTTGAACCATAATTCTCCATTTTGCAAATTGTATTGAAACTCCATTTTTCTCTTCATTACCCTTCCATTTTCTTCCACAAATCATCACTACAAACCTCCATGAACATGTTCATGCTAGAGTGAGCCTCCATTGTTGAAGAATTGGAGCTTCCCAAGTGAAGTTGCAAAAGAGCAAAAGTGATTGAATCTGAAGATACAAGCCATCTCCATCAAATCTTGTGCAATAAGAGTATTATTCATCACATAGAGACCATTCTTGAAGATCCACAAGGCCTGGTTCGAAGCTTTTCAACACTTGCCACTGTAGGGTCAAGGTATGCAAAATCTTTCCCACACTCTGTTTTAGGCATGGCTAGGATTAGTTCTTGTTGTGAAACTATTAGAGACCATTAGGGGATTCATTTGGATGAGTTTTAGACCAATTAGTGAGGTTTCATTAATGGAGGTTGATTCTTGATGGAGGTAGAACACATGATTTAATGGATGATAATGCACGAATTTTGGTTGGTTTTGATCACCATGGCATGAGGATTAATTATATACAAAGATTGTTGAGTTTTATGATGGTCGAAAATTGAAGAAAGTTTGGATCCATGGAGTTGTGTGGTTCGGTTTGCATGATGTAGTTAGTTTCAACGAAATCCAAAGGCATGGTTGGATTCTACATAAAATTCTAGTCAAGTTTGGTTCTTGGATTGTGTCATTTGATGGAGAAATGAGAGAGAACAAGTGGTGGAAAGTTTCATGCATGGAGTTTGTTTTTTCATGGATTCTAAAACCCTAGATGGACCAAGGTTGAAGACATAATCTAGACCATTGATTGTATGTGGACTTGTTGACTTGGAAGACCATCCTACGGCCGAGATTTTATTAAACTTCAAAAATTCATATAAAATTGAAAAATGCATATTTTTTAATGAGACTTTTTTTTCCCATTTTCCATTTTCTGTCTAGAAAAATATAAAAACATAAAATAGCCATTTTAATTCAGTTTTATATTTTTTGTGCATTTTTACTTTTAATAGCTTTTTTAATTCTTTTAGTTGTTATGCTAACTTGTAGAATTTAATTAGGATAGTTCCCTTAGGATTTTTGATTCAATTTTTTTAGGATAATTAGATGAATGGTTTAGGTTCCCCCTGAATTAATTTCATAATTTTGTAATAATTTTTAGGGTAGTTTTAATTAGGTAGTTCTAAGTAGTGTAGAATTTGATTAAAACTTTAGTATAGGTCAATAACAATTTTAGGTTTAGGTTTTTTAGGGCAATTTAGTCTATGGGGAATATATGGGACTTAAGGGTAGTTATGTAGGGTCCCCTAGCATTTATATTAGGAATTAATAGAATAATATACTTTTTTTGGTTGATTTTTGAATTGATTGATTGTGTGGTGTTCCCTTTCTAGGGTTATTGTTTGATTGTGTGGGGTATTGGGCCTGCTTGGGGTTTGGGGTCTGAGCTGAAGACTGTGCTGATGAAGCCCATTGAAGATTAAAAGAATGAAGACCAATTTCCAGAGTTGATGAAGAGTATCTCTTGCTGGCAGCTGTTGAAGGTTATAGGATCTAGGAGTTAGGCAGAGCTCTAGAATAGCAACTTGATTCACAAACATGGAAGGTCTTGGCCGCCTCCATCCCTCTCTATGATGCAGAGTCTCTCTAAGACATTCACCCCCTTCCTTTGGAAGGCTTGGTGACAGTGTCTAAGAGATAGAACTCTTGAGAGAAACTTTCTACATATTGTTAACAGTTTGTTTGCCACCTTTGGTGGTCAACTAACTGTTTAACATTCCAGTTCATCCTCTTAATTGCTGCTCATCTTGGAGATTGAGACTTGAAGAAAAGCCATTGTAGGATTGAAGATGAAGACTGATGCTAGCTTGAAGCTTGTAGATGGTTGAAGATGACTTGAAGACAGATGTTGGTGCAGAGCTGCTTTTGCTGTTTATTTTAGCTGTTTAATTCTTGATGTATTGTTTGAATTTCCCGGACTGTATTGCTTGTTGTTTAACCTGTTAGGTTGAAAGTGAATTCTGTTCGCTTTTGCCTGTTGTTTTCTAGGTTCGAGGTTGAGTGGGACTCCCTTTCCTCGCTTGTATTGCTGCATCCATGCATTTTACTGCTTTATTGTATATATGTTATTGTTTCTGTTTCCGTCTACTCCCTTAGGATCTCTGTTTCTCTCTGCGCAAGAGAGGAGCATGATAGACATTAGGTCTTAACCCATGCATGATAACATTAGGTTAGTGTGATTCCCTTTTCAACTATAGGTTAGAGTTCTGTCTCTTATTTCCCAAAACAAATAGAAAAACACAATAAGATTTCAAACAACAATAAAAGACACTTCTTATGTAAAAGAATGTGAACTCATCAAAACGTCAATTTTTGTCCGCTGGGACTGTTAATCAGAAAAACCCTTTTTCAGAAGGAATAAAAAACAATCAAGACAGACTTGCGTCGTACGTGGCCCGAACTACGTTTGCTCTGATCTTTCATGCCGTGTGAAAGTACGTAGGCATAGGATGCGATATCCTAGCGAGCAACCTTCCCCTCCTTTCCCGTAGGTAGGCGAACTACGTTGACTCTGATTTCTCGTTTCAGACGGGAATACGTAGGCATAAAGTGCGATACTTTGCCGAGTCATTTTATTTTCTTTTTAACCCTTGACCTGTAGAATAGATAGAATAACAATCCATACCCGAAAACAAGCGTGGATCCCGTCGAGTACGACGGACGTGAGGGGTGCTAATACCTTCCCCTTGCGTAACCGACTCCCGAATCCAGGATTTGGTTGCGATGACCATTCCTTTCCCGTCTTTGCGGTAGGTTTACTCTGAGCGTTTCCTTTCCCTTCGTTGGGATAAATAACGCACGGTGGAGACTCTTCTGTTCAGTCGGCGCCGATTTTCGCAGTAGCGACAGTGGGCAGTGAGTGGAGAAAGTGTAGGAAGGATTTAAGTTGAGATTGATCGTGAATTCTGATTCTGTGTTTTTTGTCTGCGTGACGGTCGTCATGAAATGTGACGGTCGTCACACGCATGACGGTCGTCATGGACCTGTGACGGTCGTCACAGCAGCAGAATCCGTATCTGCTGTTTTTCATCTATTTTTCATCAGTTTTTCATCTGTTTCTTCTCCTTTTCTTTCTTTAGTCCAAATTCTCCCCAATCTGTAAAACGAAGTAAATTAATCATATAATAGAACATAAATCAAGATAAATTAATAAAAGTCACAAATAAATGCATGTAAATCAAGCCAAATAAACGATATGATTTCGCATGCAAGCGGTCGCCAATGGCCAGGATCAGCTCAGAACCTTGGTTCAGCCTCTGATTTCAAGGGTCGATAGCAATGGCGTACTCCATGGTGGGACCGTGCCTACTCCTACACCAGTTGAAACTCCTCAGAATGGCGTCCCCGTGACCGGGGGAAATGGCAGTGCCAACAGCAATGTGATAGCTAACATGGGACTCAATGGTAATACGACGGGTGTCGGTAATGGGAGTCTGGAAGCTAATGTCAATGTCGGGTTGGGCAACGGCAATGCAGGTGTTGGGAATCTGTTTGGGCCTCAGCCATGGCTAGAAGATCGTCAGGACGATGTGTTCTCTCAGAGAGGTGCTGAAGGGGAGCTGAATGCTGAGCACGTCTAAGGTTCAAGGCACTCGAGGATAAGATGAGGAATATCGAGAATCAGAACACCCTGGGTGTTGATATGTCCAAGTTGGGATTAATTGCTGATTTCAAGGTGCCTCCCAAGTTCAAGGTACCTGACTTTGAAAAGTATAAGGGCACCACTTGCCGTCGCGTCTATCTAAGATCATACTACCAAAAGATGTCAGCTCATTCTGAGGACGAGAAGTTGATGATGCACTTCTTTCAAGACAGTCTGTCCGGGCCCTCCCTTGAACGGTACATGAGTCTGGAGCCTACCAGTCTGCGCACGTGGAAGGACCTTGCTGAAGCATTTGTGCACCACTACCAATACAACAGTGACTTTTCCCCGAACCGAGTCCAACTGCAGAATCTGTCGCAGAGGAACAACGAATGGTTTAAGGAATACGCCCAGCGGTGGCGTGAGTTGGCAGCTCGGGTTCAGCCGCCGATGGTTGAACGTGAGCTTGTGCAGATGTTCGTAGGCACCCTCCCAGGGGTTTACTATGAGAAATTGGTCAGCGGTATGTCTGGAACTTTCTCAGATCTCATTATTACAGGTGAGCACATCGAAAATGGGATCAAACTCGGGAAAATTCAAGGTGAGTCATCCTCAGCTGGAGGAGGCAGAAAGAAACCTTATAGTGGCAAAAGACGAGAAGGAGAAACGAGCGCTGTGACCAATGCTCGAAGGAAGGGTAAAGGTCCTCACCAGCAGGTGGCCAGCATAACTATCCCGGCAGATCAACAGCCACAGCAGCAGCAATCGAACCAACAAGGGTACAGAAAGTATCAGAATCGGGCACCTCTGTCGAGCCGTCACCTCGAGACACCGCCCATGTCGTACGCGCAACTATTGCAGACTTTGCTTCAGCTACAGTTGATCCAGAAGAGAACGTTGGCTCCCTTGACAGGGGCACCTCCGCCAGGTTATGACGCGAATGCAACTTGCGAGTTTCACTCAGGGGCACCGGGCCACACAATAGAGAATTGCAAAGCCTTCAAGCACAAGGTGCAGGACATGGTGGACGCTAAGATCATCAACTTCTTCGATAATGTGCCAAATGTCACGAAAAACCCTATGCCGAATCATAGGGGAGGTGGAGTGAACGCCATTATCGAAGACGAGAGTTTGGATTTGTTGACTGACGTCAGAGATCTGAAGACGCCGCTTAGCTTCGTTAAAGCTAAGTTAATGAAAAGGGGTTTCTTTCCGGGTTGCGGAGAGTTGTGTATGGGCTGTGCGACACGTTCTGATGGATGTGAACAGTTGGTAGAAGGAATTCAAAGTCTGATGACTGAAGGGATTTTACAGTTTAGCCAGAGGGCCGAAAGCGGATCAGGAGAGGTAGTGCTGAAGCAAGATGATGAGGTCACCACCATCACCATCCCTCGCGAGACGGTAACTATTTCTGCACCCAGACCGCCCACGATTACTATCACCAAAGCTGGGCCGATACCCTTCAAAAGCACTAATGTTGTCCCATGGCATTATGGGGCTGAAGTCTACTGCAACGGACAGAAGTTGGAGCTAGAACCATTTGGGTCGTCTGTGGAAAACCTTGCGGGAATCAGTGGTATTACTCGCAGCGGAAGAGTGTTTGCACCACCTGAGGTCGTGGCAGACAAAGTGGACAGAGCTGATGCAACTGATAAAGGTAAGAGTAAAGTCGCTGAAGAGATCCCTCGTGGGGTAGAAAAAGACTTACTTGTTAAAGACGCCGAAGAGTTTATGCGGTTGATTAAAAAAAGTGACTACAAGATTGTGGATCATCTCCATCAGACACCCTCAAAGATTTCCATTCTGAACTTGTTGTTGTATTCTGAAGCACACCGCAACGCATTGCTGAAGGTGTTGAACGCCGCATATGTACCGCAGGAAATATTGGTAAACCAGCTAGAAGAGGTCGTAGCCTACGTGAATGCTGGAAATGGGTTAGGGTTCACTGACTTAGAGCTGACGCCGAAAGGGAGGAACCACAATAGCGCCCTGCACATCTCGATAGAGTGTAGGGGAACGATTATGTCGCACGTGTTGGTGGACAGGGGTTCGTCACTCAATGTTCTTCCGAAGAAGGCATTAATGAAGTTGGATACTCGTGGAGTGACTTGCACACCCAGTGATCTGGTTGTGAAAGCGTTCGATGGAACCAAACTCCATGTTTTCGGGGAGGTGACCCTGCCAATCCAAGTTGGGCCGGAAACATTCGACGCGGTCTTTTACATTATGGACATCATGCCTGCCTACAGGTGTCTCTTAGGTCGTCCATGGATCCATGCTGCTGGTGTCGTGACCTCCACGTTGCACCAGAAACTCAAATATGCTGTCGGAGGAAGCATCGTAACTGTTTGTGGCGAGGAAGACATAATGGTGAGCCATTTGTCGTCCTTCAAGTATGTTGAGATGGATGGCGAAATCCACGAAACCCTATGCCAAGCGTTCGAACCTGTTAAGGTCAAGAACGTAGCTCCTGTGATCACTGAGAAGCCAGAGATGACTCTCTCTTCCTTCAAGGAAGCCCGGGCCGTTGTCCAAGCCGGATCTGCCCCAGGCTGGGGGCGAATTTTGGAGATACCTAACAAGCAAGATAAGTTTGGGTTGGGATATTCTCCTGGAGCTGAAGCTTCTTCTTCTAGCAGTGCGTCGCGAGGTAAAGGGCCGATCCAGTTTACCAGTGGCGGAGTGATTTTTGAAAGCATCAACGCGGTGTCTGAAGACAGCGGAGATAGCGACTGCGACCTCGACTCTTGGATTCAGCCAAGCAAGCCAGGCGAGGGCCTTACCAACTGGTCCGTCAAGGATATCATCCAGATGACAAGCGAAGAGTAATGATTTACTTCTTCCAATCATTGTACAACCCTATGTCCTACCCGGGGCATAGTGGTTTTATTGTCAGGGCCTTGTTGGATTATGTGCATGCATTTTATCAATAAATCAAAAGGTGTTTTTCTTCGTATTTAAATATTGTGATCTCTGTTATTCCTGTTTTATATTTGTTTTGAAAAACAATAAAATGGCAATGGGGTTTGTGCTAACCTGCACATCCTTGTTTTAAACTTAACCCTTGTTATTGCAGGATCCACATAACAGATGACATCGACTCTGGACCTTCTACGGCTCACTTCGACTTCGATTTCCCGATCTATCAAGCTGAAGAAGAGATTGATGAAGACGAAGACCTTCCTGAAGAGTTGGTCTGCTTGTTGAAACAAGAAGAGAAAGTTATTCTGCCTCATGAGGAAGAGATTGAGATCGTGAATCTGGGTTCTGAAGAACTAGTCAGGAACGTCAGGATATGGGCTGCATTGCAGAGTGATGTCAAGCAGAGATTGGTCGAGATGCTGAGAGAGTATAGCGACGTCTTTGCTTGGTCATACAAAGATATGCCCGGACTTGACACTGACATCGTGGTCCACCACTTGCCGTTGCGAGAAGATTGTCCCCCCGTTAAGCAGAAGCTTAGGAGGACGAGACCAGATATGGCCGTTAAGATCAAAGAAGAAGTGCAGAAACAGCTTGATGCTGGCTTCTTAGCGGTCACTACTTACCCTCCGTGGGTCGCCAACATAGTGCCTGTACCGAAGAAGGACGGTAAGGTACGAATATGCGTCGATTATCGGGATTTGAATAGGGAGAGCCCTAAAGATGATTTCCCGCTGCCCCATATTGATGTGTTGGTCGACAATACAGCTCAGTTCTCCGTGTTTTCATTCATGGATGGCTTCTCCGGTTACAATCAGATCAAGATGGCGCCGGAGGACATGGATAAAACTACGTTTATCACTCCCTGAGGAACATTTTGCTATAAGGTAATTCCTTTCGGTCTGAAGAATGCAGGGGCCACTTACCAATGGGCAATGGTAACTTTGTTTCATGATATGATTCATCATGAGATTGAAGACTATGTTGATGACATGATTGCGAAGTCCCAAACGGAGGAGGGACATCTGGTCAATTTGCTGAAGCTTTTTGAGAGGCTTAGGAAGTTCAGGTTGAGGCTGAATCCTAACAAATGTACTTTCGGAGTACGGTCCGGAAAGTTACTGGGGTTTATCATGAGTGAAAGAGGCATCGAGGTTGATCCTGCGAAAATAAAAGCGATACAAGAGGTGCCAATGCCAAAAACAGAAAAAGAAGTTCGTGGTTTCCTGGGTAGAATAAACTACATTGTAAGGTTTATTTCTCAGCTCACGGCCACGTGTGAACCGATGTTCAAGCTTTTAAAGAAAGATCAGGCGATTATCTGGAACGAGGATTGCCAGAAGGCATTCGATAAGATAAAACAGTATCTACAGGAACCTCCAATCTTGATACCCCCAGTGGCTGGACGGCCTCTAATCATGTACTTGACAGTTCTTGAGAATAGTATGGGGTGTGTTCTCGGTCAGCACGACAAGACGGGCAGAAAGGAGCATGCCATTTACTACTTGAGTAAAAAGTTCACAAACTGTGAATCTCGTTACTCGATGCTGGAGAAGACGTGTTGCGCACTAGCCTGGGCTGCCAAACGTTTACGACAGTACATGCTCAATCACACCACCATGCTAATTTCGAAGATGGATCCGATCAAGTACGTCTTTGAGAAGCAAGCGCTTTCGGGCAGGATTGCCAGATGGCAAATGGTGTTGACGGAATATGATATTCAATATGTTTCCCAAAAGGCCATTAAGGGAAGTGTATTGTCTGAATACCTGGCCGAACAGCCGATCGAGGATTACCAGCCGATGAAATTTGAATTCCCTGATGAGGATATCATGTTTCTCAAAGCGAAGGATTGCGATAAGCTGTTGCCCGACGAGGGGCCAGATAGGAAATCCCAGTGGAAATTGATATTTGACGGGGCGGTTAATTCCTACGGAAGTGGCATTGGGGTGATCATCACGACTCCCCACGGATCCCACGTCCCGTTCACTGCGAGACTGATGTTTCTAGTCACCAATAATGAAGCGGAGTACGAAGCATGCATCATGGGTCTAGAAGAGGCAATTGATTTGAGAATCAAGAACCTAGACGTATATGGTGACTCGGCGCTTGTGATCAACCAGATTAAAGGGGAGTGTGTTGCACCCCAAAATTTGACCAACATTTCAAGAGGTATGATTACCAATCAAGAGCTATACAAGACTTTGAAGCTAGCCAAGAAGGTTATTCAAGTGTTCAAGGGTTGATATCCTTGTCAGAGAAGTGAGAAGATCCTCAGAGAGATTGGTTGAAACCAAGGATGTGTGTCTCCTAACTTGAGAGTTGTGGGAGCTCCTCAGATGATTATGAAGCTATGAGGATGGACTTGAAGCTTTGAGAGAGCTTATGAGATGTCTTGAAAGTCATCATAAAGTCTAGAGAGGCCATTGTACAAAAATAAGAAAACTCAGCCATGAGTGGTGTAATTAGGGTTTGGCTGGGTCAACCCTAGGTCAACTGATGATTTGGAGAGGGTTGAGACCTAATTCAAGAACCATGTGATCATGTATTGATGAATTTAGATGCTATAAGGATGATTCCAAGATCAACTCATCAATATTGAAGAGTTTGAGAAGTTTCAAGCTAGGGTTTCTAAGGCTTGACAGTGTAAAATCCCCTAGTTTGATCCCTATCTTCAAGGCAGTTTAGTTCAAGATGTGATTGTCATCTCATCTTACCCCCAACATGAATGTTGTAGAGCTTGTTCTTAGATTTAATTTGAGTACTAGAAGTCCTTGATAGGATTTGTAGAGCTCAAGTTATGACTTTGACAAGTTACAGGTCATCTGAGGTATGTGAATCTGGGTCCTTGAAAGTCACCCAACTTGCATCCAACTTTTGCCCAAGAAGGATGATTCCTATGAACTTTTGGTCAACATGAATGTTGTTCCTCATCTTCTTAGATTTCTAGAGAGTACTTGAAGTCCTTATAGGATTTGTAGAACTCAAGTTATGGCTTTGAAAAGTCAAGGGCATTTTGGTCATTTGGAGATTATAGGTCATTTCAAGCATAAGGCCATAACTCCTATTTCCAAGCTTCAAATGGAAAAATCTTCAACATAAAACTTGCTTAGAATGATGTTTTAAGGCTATTAGGGAGGTCATGAGATGTTGAAAAGGCTTGTAGCAAAAAGTGATAAAAATGACCTAAAATGGAGGCATAAGTTAAATAAGTTGAAGTTGGAAATTGGAAATTCCAAGTTACACATCCAAACCATGGCATATAATAGGTCATTTTGAATCCAAAGAACATTTTAGAAACAATGGTTCAGCCACTTTTTTGAATTGAGGCCTAGATCATGGACTTGCTTTGGAAAAGGGTTGCTTGCATCTTAAGGTACAAAGGCAAAACACAAGGAAAGGCAATGTACAAGCTTGCTAAGTATCTTAACACATCCCATATCTCATCTAAGGATAATTTCAAGTCAAAATTGGTTGCTGCAAGAGGCTTGGCATGAGATGATGCATGAGATGAGATGAAGTCATAAACCCATGACATGAGAATCCCAATTTCTCATTGGATGGTTCCAGATGGTTCTAGAGAGGTCCAATGCATTCTATATATGATTTAGAACGTGCTCAGATGCAAGGTTGGTGAGAGATTAGAGAGAAGAGTGAGATAGCCATTTCAATTGCTTCCATTGCAAGTTGAAATCAAATTCCACATTCTGATTCATTTCCATTTCTTCTTTCAATCCAAACACATTCCATTGATCACACTGAAGCCGTGCATACCAAATTGAGGGAAAAACCATGGAGAATTGAGGAGATAGCTTTTGGATTTTGAAGGTTGCAACTCATAA
Source organism: Lathyrus sativus (assembly GCA_963859935.3). NCBI lineage: Eukaryota > Viridiplantae > Streptophyta > Magnoliopsida > Fabales > Fabaceae > Lathyrus > Lathyrus sativus. The sequence goes on along the minus strand of OZ012735.1, from coordinate 166,184,388 downwards.
TCGGTTTTGGAGATTCAGGCTTTCTTGGTCCAATCTTTTGCAAACAGTAGCAAGATCATCATTCAAGGATTGATTCTGAAGAGTTTGAGAGCTTGAAGTGAAGGTTTACCTCATCTGTTAATCAAGATTTGACAGGTTAGTAAATTTTCTTCTACACCATGATTTAAGCATAATTAGGCAGAATTGTTAGGATAGAACGGTTAGAGACAATTAGGTGATGGATTCTGGGAAGTTTGAGATCAATTGGTGAAGGTTGAGTTGATGACACCATTTTTGTTTTGACCAAGAACACGAGTTATGGTGAGCTATAGCATGAGTTTGATATCAATAATTAACCAATGTGAGGTGGTGATCATTCTGAGGTAATTAATTTCAAGAATTGTTAGAACTGAACTTTGAGCATATCTTTGATCTTGGATCGGGTTTGGAGATTTAGGGTGATTCAATGGATTTTAAGGCTATGGTTGTAATCAGCATGGAATTCTGGATGAATTAGGGTTTTGAACTTTAGCTTTTCATGGAGAATTGAGGTGATACGAGTTGTGGAGAAGCTTGAGCTGAAGCTCTGTTTCCATGGCTTCCTCCTTTGAACCCTAGCTGGAGGAAGAAGATGAAGGCGTGGCCGTTGGATGAGGCGAAGACTCATTGACTGAGTGGAGATCCAAAGGCTGTGATTTAATTCCATTTGAAGAGGGAAATCTGAAGATATTGAAACGCGGCATTTCATTAAAAGGGTTTTGGGCTCAATTGATATCACCACCCCCATTCATGGCCCACTTGGATTTTGTACTGATTTTCTTTGCTCTTTGCACCGTATGTTTTTCTTTTTCTTTATGATTTTGATTGATTTTCTGATTCATAACTGGGCCTGGCGCGCGTTGATATCCCCACCCCCATTTTGAGCCCATCTGGAATTTGTACTGAATATAGTTGCTATCTGCACCAAGCATTTCTCATTTTAATTTCTTTTTCTCCATTTTATTTTAACCTTTGAAAAATCATAATAAATAGAAAAATGATGATTTTTGCATGGGGATTTTTTCTCCCATTTCATGGTAATGTCTAGAAAATTATAAAAGCATAATATTTGCATTTCATGCATTTTTAATATTTTTTGTGTATTTTCTCTTTTAATAGCATTTTAATTCCTTTTATGTTGATGCATAGATTTGTAGAATTTTGTTTAGCTAGTCCCCTTTGACTTTTTAGGCCATTCTTTTTAGGATAGTTAGATTAGGACTTTAGCTCCCATCTGGATTTATTCCATAATTTTGTGATTAATTTTGATTAGTTTTGGTTAGATGACTTTAGGTTGTGTAGATTTAGGTCAATCCTTAACATAGGTCCACAATAACACTAGAATTTTGGGTTTCTAGGTCAAGTTAGATATTGGGACATATAGGGTATTAAGGGTAGGTATATAGGATCCCCTAGAAATTATATTAGATTTTAATATGATAGTATGCTATTTTTAATTGATTTTTGTAGTTGATTGTGGATTGTGTTGCCCTTGTGGGCTTGTATTTTTGTTTGCCTTACTTTGTGAGTTTTGTTTGGCTTGGTGGGCTTGGTCTTGCTTTGATGAGCATGGAGGAGCATAGTAGAAGACTTGGAGATTGAAGAAGGAGCTTGAGAGCTTGTAGTCTTGTTTGTTTTGTTGTTGTTTTAGGGTTAGGAATTAGGAAGAGCTTAGACTTAGTTGATTCCTTTCTCAAACATGGATGGTATCTTTCACCTCCATTCCTCCCCATGATTCAAGGTCCTTCCATGGTATTCACCTCCCTCCTTTGGAGGGATAAGTGATGGTACCTAGGAGGTAGAACCTTTGAGGGAACCCTTCTTTTGATGTTAAACCCTTATAGGTCACCTTTGGTGGTCAATGAGCAGTTTAATATCCCCAGCTTATCCAGTTAAGTGATTTCCTCTGGTTTGAGTATGTTGAGAGATGTTGGGCTTGAGTGTGAAGATGAAGACTTCATTGAAGAGTATGGAGGAGGATGATTCCCTAAGCATTGCCATTGTAGCTGAAGCTTGAAAAGCATAAAGACAAGTTGATACTTGAAGACCCAATGAAGATCCAGTAAAGACTGAATGAAGAGCTGAAGCTTGGAGATCCTGAAGGAATCAAGTTGATACTTGTGGTTAAGAGTGAAGCCTGAAGGTGGAACTGATTAAGGAGCTGAAGCTTGAAGAAGAAGATAAGTTGAAACTTATGTGGAAGGGTTGAAACCTGGAAAAGCAAATTGATATTTGTCAAGAGTGGTTGAGGTCTGAAGACTGAGTTGCTGTCAGAAGAGCTGAGGCTTGGAGTTGGGAGAGTAGTTGATCTGCTTTCTTCTTTGTTTCTTTTCTGTATTTATGTGCCTTGTTTGACTTGCTTGATGCACTAGAATAAGTCCATATCTAGAATAGCTTTAATCTAGGAGCATGATTGCACTAGAGGTTGAGTTGCTCCCTCTGCTTGTACTGTTACTGTATGACTTTGCTTGCGGGTATTCGGTAGAGCCCTGCTCCCTTGCCCATGTGGTTTATTTTGCTTGATAGCATGATTTCATTTTTACTGTGTGATTGCAGTTTACTGTATTTTTGCTTGATAGCATGTTTTATTTCAGTATGATTACTGTTATTCATATCTGGCTTGAGGTCGAGATGAGCTTGTGGAGGCTGATGCCCCACACACATTTCCTCCCTCACTTGCATTGCATGCATTTTACAATCATTTACTGTTTACTGTTTAAGCTGATGCTTTGTCTGTTCTGTGTATCATTGACATGATCCCTTAGGACTCTCATTTCCTTTGATAAGGGAATGATGATAGAACTTTAGGTTGAAACCTATGCATGACAACTTCTAGGAGTTCCCTGTTTCAAACCTCAACCATAGGATGAATCCTTGGCATGACAACAGTAGGACTTGATAGTCTCCCTCCTAGTTGAGCTTGTTCTCTTCTCATCTCAAAATAGTTTAAGATACGGTAATCATGAATGATTTCTTTCGTACGTCACGAACCTTAAGCTATCTGATAAAGGATTGTGGGAGAGTTCTTTTCCACAGTCTGGATGTCTAGTATGGCACCCTTTGGGTGACATGCGACGCATTCACTCTCAGGTCATAGTCTTTAGTGCGATTGAAATTGCAAACACAATAAAAAACACTTCTTTCGTAAAAGACAGAAAATAAACCTCAAACCTTTTTGCCGCGTGGGCCCATAATTCAAAGGAAAGCTTTTCTGAAGAAAAGAGTGTCGTTAAACTTCAGCGCCAATGCAAACAAGCTTTGTCCCTAACTGCTGGAACTGCTGTTTAACCCTACTCGATAAAACAGATGAATCTGAATCCCCGTAAGTCGTATTAACCCGAACTACGTAAGCTCTGATCTCTCATACCTGTTGAGAGTACGTAGGCACGATACTGATGTATTGGCGAGCCACCTTCCCCGTAACCCGTCGTAGGTCGAACTACGTTGACTCTGATTTCTCGTTCTCTGATGAGAATACGTAGGCATAAAGTGCGACGCTTTGCCGAGTCATTTTCTTTTCTGTTTAAGCCAGCCTTGATAGGTAGATAGATAAACCAACTCGTCCAGTAAACACAACAAGCGTGGATCCCGTCGAGTACGACGGACGTGAGGGGTGCTAATACCTTCCCCTTGCGTAACCGACTCCCGAACCCAGACAACGGTTGCGACGACCTTGGCTTACCCTTTTTCGTTAGGTTTTTCCGATCGTTTCCTTTCCCGCTCCGAGGGATAAATAACGAAAGGTGGCGACTCTTCTGTTGTGCCGGCACCTTATTTTCGCGAAAGCGACAGCTGGCGACTCTGCTGGGGATCGAACCCAGAATCTCTGGTTCTCCGGTTCCCTATGCGAGTCATTCCTAGCGCTTGTATGATTACTTGTTGGGTTGTGTTTATCTCTCGCATTTTATTTCCCGCATTTTATTTTCAGTATGATATGATTATCTGTGCTGTTGTGGGATGGGCATTCTGATGAGTGAGAAGCCAGACCCAGGCTTGAGTGAACATAGCATTAGTTGTGGAAATTAGTGGGCGCGTGCTTGCTTTGCAGGCACTAGTGTCTCATGAAATCCACGCTCAGACTAGGTTCTCCTGGTTGGCTTCTCTTTCAACCCTTTAGGTTGAGACGGTTGCTGGTTTGGCGGATTGTCGACTCTGGGGACCGATCATTTGTGATTCAGCCGAGTGAGGCCGCTTCATGAGCTGGTGATCCCACACCTTCTGGGTATCGTATCACCCCTCTTGAATGTCTGTGACGCTGATGAACGCATAGGATGCCAAACTTGAGTCAGTTTAGGTCCATACCTATGAGCAGGGTTGGGTTTATTGCAGGAAACTTTGACCTTCAGACTACCTGGTTTTCTTGACAGCGAATCAGTTTTGTTAGCACCGGAGGTTCTCATCATCAGATATATATTTGTTCTTGATAGAGCAGGTTTTAATCAGAGGATCTTATCATCAGATGCGTATTTGTTCTTGATAGAGCAGGTTTTGATCAGAGGATCTTATCATCAGATGTGTATTTGTTCTTGATAGAGCAGGTTTTGATCAGAGGATCTTATCATCAGATGTGTATTTGTTCTTGACATAGCAGATTTATGATTGGGGTCTGAAGATCTCATCAGCAGATAGATGTTTTGTTCTTGATAGAGCAGAATTTTATTACCAGGTGTTTGTTCTTGATAGAGCATAGTTTTGGTCATCAGTTGGTTGTTCTTGATAGAGCAGATTTATGATTGGGGTTTAAAGATCTCATCAGCAGATGTATGTTTGTTCTTGATAGAGCAGAGTTTTATTACCAGATGTTTGTTCTTGATAGAGCAGAGTTTTGGTCATCAGTTGGTTGTTCTTGATAGAGCAGATTTATGATCGGGGTCTGAAGATCTCATCAGCAGATGTATGTTTGTTCTTGATAGAACAAAGTTTTATTATCAGATGTTTGTTCTTGATAGAGCAGATTTCTTGGTCCTATATCATAGGTCTTTATTATCAGACGTTTGTTCTTGACAGAGCAGAATTATGATCCTATGTATATGGCCCTATCAGATGGTTGTTCTTGACAGAGCAGATTTGTGGTCCGATACCAGGGTTGTCTTCTTATCAGTGGTTGTTCTTGATAGAGCAACGTTATGGTTTTTTTGATACAGAATCTCCACAGCGCAGTTGCCTTGATCTCCTGTTGCATGATTGCATTTTGCATTAGTTCGCATACTCATTTGCATTTCATTAACGTGTGTCTGTGTTGCAGGTACCGTTCTCCCCGATCCAGGATTTCTTGCCTCCTATTGTATTGTTATGGGCTCTCTGAGGAAGACTGTGGCTTACAAGTTCCCTGCCCCGGATGTGGTTAAGCTGACTGGTTTGATAGCTTTAGCAGATGATTCTGTGAGGGATGAGTTCAGAAAATCTTATGGCAAATTGCTCGGTTTGGTTCGTAAACCTTCTGTGTTCGAGTTGAATGGGTTGCACGCTCTGCTGCAGTTCTATAACCCTCCGTTGAGATGTTTCACTTTGCAGGATTTTGTTCTCGCACCTACGCTGGAGGAATATGTTGATTTGTTAGGTGTGCCTATCAAGAGGCAGATGCCTTTTGTTCATATGGACGCTGAGCCTGATCTGGCTGGTTTAGCCCCTTCACTTCATCTGGATGCCTTCGAGTTGGTATTGACTAGTTGGAACAAGGTTCCTGGGTTCTCCTTGAAGTTTTTAGTGGGAAAGGCTCAGCAGTGCGCCAAAGACGGATGTTGGGTCGCGTTCAACGCCATTCTCGCTTTGTGCATATATGGCATCGTTCTGTTCCCCAATATGCCCGATTTTGTGGACTTTGACGCATTTCATATCTTTGCTTCAGGGAATCCAGTCCCTACCTTGATAGGAGATGTCTACCATTCTATCCACTACAAAAACAAAAACAGGAGGGGCAAGAATGTCTCATGCTGCGTACCCTTGCTTTATAAATGGCTTGATAGCCATCTGCCCAAGAGGGGTCCTTTTGCCTCGTCTGCAGCCACAGTTGAGTGGTCCGAGCGTCTGATGAGTTTATCTGCAGAGGATATTGACTGGTTCGACAGAGATAGGTTGGGTACTGAGGTGATCTTCAGCTACAGCGGGTTTCCAAACGTGCCTTTGATAGGCAGGAAAGGCTGTATAAACTACAATCCATCCTTGCTGGTCCGACAGTTCGCGTATGCTTTGAGAGCTCCGCCGAAGGATGAAGAGGTGCAGGAATCTCTGTACCTCACTGGTCTTCTAGAGGGGGATCTGTTATCCAAGCTTCAGCGCGCCTGGAACGGTATCAGTAAGCGAGGAAAACCATTGCTGGGGAGAAGCAACAACCAAGCCTACCCTCCGTATGTGACTTGGGTCAGAGCCAGAGCAGATGCTATAGGGATGCCGTTTCCTCGTGCCAAGCCAGAAAGCCCTCCAATGATTGAAGATCCTGCTACTGTGCCCATTCAGCAGCATAATCAGGTGTTAGCTGAGCGAGATGGATTGAAGCGGGCGAATGAAGAACTGGAGAAAGAATTGGCTCAGCTCCGAAGCGAGAGGAACGAAGCCGTTCATTCCTTCAAGAGGCAAACGAAATTGGTGAACCAGCTGGGGACAGACCTGACTAAGCAGATAGCCGAGCGTGAGCGCATGGGTCAAGACTTCAAAGCTGTCAACGACGTACTAGCTACGAAGAAGCAGCACTTGGACGAGGCATATAGGAGGATATCCAAGTTCAACCAGCACTGGAAGGCTTCCCTGGCCACTAGGAAAGAGCGGGAGGATAAGCTGATGCTACAGATCTCCAAGCTGGAAGCCCAGGTGAAGGACAGTGAGAAGAGGTTTGATGAAGAAACCGCTCGCAGATACGCCGCCGAAGGCCAACTCAACAGAGCTCTCGCTAACCTGAAGGAGCGCAAACAGATGTTTGAGTCCAAGAAAAGGAAGTTAGAAGATTGCTTCGGCGAAGGAGCATGGGAAGGTTCGGTCGAAGGACTTCAGTACACCATTGTGAAGAGGGAATTACTCGTCGAGGGGTTACTCACTCTGCCGGATCATCCAGAAACGAAGGAGTTGTTAGAAGAGTATCGCGCCCGTGGCCGTACTTGACTATTTGTATTCCTTTTGTTTTGGTCATTGCTGTATGCTGACCATCACCAGGCTTGTTGGCTGAGGTCACGCTGTTGATTCATCTTTTACTCGCTGATGTTGTGTACTGCCTTGATGGGCTTTCTTTATATATGAGATTGTTATTTCCATGATTGGACTTGGACTTCTTATTATTATCAGCACTGGCACTCAGGCACTAGGATCGGGGGAGATCTCCCTAACGCACAGACACACGTTTGCATTTGCATGAAGCATTTGCATAACGAGCATTTTGTTGTTTTTCCTAACCCTTTTGTGCTTTGACAGGTTGTTGCAGGGTTATTTCAGGTGGTCGCAGGTTGTTTCAGGTTGTCTCAGGTAGTTCCAGGATTGATCAGAGACCTATTCACCGCTATCCGACTAGAGCTAATCAAACCAGGATCATGGAGCAAGTGCAAACTGATGTTTAGGAACTCCGCGAAAGGATGGATCGCTTCATGGAGCTCATGCAAGCGGTCGCTAATGGCCAGGAGCAGCTCAGAACTTTGGTTCAGCCTTTGATTTCGAGGGTTGACAGCAACGGCGTACTCCATGGGGGGACTGTGCCTACTCCTCCACCAGTTGAAACTCCGCAGAATGGTGTCCCCGTGACCGGGGGAAATGACAGTGCTAACGGCAATGTGATGACCAACATCGGACTCAATACGACGGGCGTCGGTAATGGGAATCTGGGAGCTAATGTCAATATCAGGTCGGGCAACGGCAATGCAGGCGTCGGGAATCTGTTTGTGCCCCATCCATGGCTAGAGGATCGTCAGGACGATGTGTTCTCTCAGAAAGGTGCTGAAGGGGAGCTGAATGCTGAAGCACGGCTTAGATTCAAGGAACTTGAAGATAAGATGAGAGATATCGAGAATCAGAATACTCTGGGCGTTGATATGTCCAAGTTGGGATTAATTGCTGATTTCAAGGTGCCTCCTAAGTTCAAGGTACCTGACTTTGAAAAATATAAGGGCACCACTTGCCCTCGTGTCCACCTGAGATCGTACTACAGGAAGATGTCTGCTCATTCCGAAGACGAGAAGTTGCTGATGCACTTCTTCCAAGACAACCTTTCCGGGCCATCCCTCGAGTGGTACATGGGTCTGGAGCCCACTAGTGTGCGCACATGGAAGGATCTTGCTGAAGCATTCGTGCACCACTACCAATACAATAGCGACTTGGCCCCGAACCGAGTTCAGCTGCAGAATCTGTCGCAGAGGAACAATGAAGGGTTTAAGGAGTACGCCCAGCGGTGGCGTGAGTTGGCAGCTAGGGTTCAGCCGCCGATGGTCGAACGCGAGCTCGTGCAGATGTTTGTGGCCACCCTCCCAGGGGTTTACTATGAGAAGTTAGTCAGCGGTATGTCTGGGACGTTCTCAGATCTCATTATCACGGGTGAGCACGTCGAAAATGGGATCAAGATCGGGAAAATTCAAGGTGAGTCATCCTCAGCTGGGGGAGGCGGAAAGAAACCTTATGCTGGCAAAAGACAAGAAGGAGAAACGAGCGCTGTGACCAACGCTCGAAGAAAGGGTAAAGGTCCTCACCAGTAGGTGGCTAGTATAAATATCCCGGCAGCTCCGCAGCAGCAGCAACCGAATCAGCATGGATACAGAAAGTACCAGAATCAGGCACCTTTGGCGAACCGTCACTTCGAGACACCGCCCATGTCGTACGCGCAACTCTTGCAGACTTTGCTTCAGCTGCAGTTGATCCAGAAGAGGACGCTGGCTCCCTTGACAGGGGCACCTCCGCCAGGGTACGACGCGAATGCCACTTGTGATTTTCATTCAGGGGCACCAGGCCACACAATAGAGAACTGCAAAGCCTTCAAGCATAAGGTGCAGGACATGGTGGATGCCAAGATCATTAACTTCTCCGATAATGTGCCAAATGTCACGAAGAATCCTATGCCGAATCATATGGGAGGCGGAGTGAACGCCATTATCGAAGACGAGAGTGCAGATTTGTTGACTGATGTCAGAGATCTGAGGACACCGCTTAGCTTCGTTAAAGCTAAGTTGCTGAAAAGAGGGTTCTTCCCGGGTTGCGGAGAACTATGTATGGATTATGCCACACGTTCTGATGGATGTGAGAAGTTGGTAGAAGGAATCCAAAGTCTGATGACTGAGGGGATTTTACAGTTTAGCCGGAGGGCCGAACATGGATCAGGAGAGGTAGTGCTGAAGCAGGCCGATGAAGTCGCCACCATCACCATCCCTCGCCGACCGATAACTATTTCTGCGCCCAGACCGCCCACAATTACTATCACCAAAGCTGGGCCAATACCCTTCGAAAGCACTAACGCTGTCCCATGGCATTATGGGGCTGAATTCTACTGCAACGGACAGAAGTTGGAGCTAGAACCGTTTGGGACGACTGTGGAGAACCTTGCGGGAGTCAGTGGTATCACTCGCAGCGGAAGAGTGTTTGCACCACCAGAGGTCAGGGCGGATAAAGCGGTCAGAGCTGATGCGGCCGATAAGGGTAAAAGTAAAGTTGTTGAAGAGGCCCCGTGTGGGGTAGAAAAAGACTTGCTTGTTAAAGATGCCGAGGAGTTTATGCGGTTGATTAAAAAGAGTGACTACAAGATTGTAGACCATCTCCATCAGACGCCCTCGAAGATTTCCATTCTTAACTTGTTGCTGTGTTCTGAAGCACATCGCAATGCGCTGCTGAAGGTGTTGAACGCCGCATATGTGTCATACCCTAAATTTGTCCTACCCTTTTGTAAATATTTTCGTTTTTTGTTTCATGCCGTTTAGACACATGTCCGCTCGCAATTGGTCGATTTTTAGAAATTTTTCTTTATGACCCATTAAGACGTGACACGTGGCCTAATAACATCTTTTATTTCTATTTTCTTAAACTTTTTTATTTTTTTATTTTTTTTAAATGCTACTAATAGTATTTTTTTTTATTTTAACAATTATATTTTCGTTTTTTTTAAAAAAAAATTTTTTAGTGTATTTATGTATATTTTTATTGTTTATTTAATTGTTATTTGTTAATATTTTATTTTATATTAATTATTAATAATTATAGTTTTTTGTATATATTAATTTATCTATGTTATTAATTCTGCTTATATTAATATTAGTTTTTAGAGTCTTATTAATCAATTGTTTGTTTAAGTGATAATTAGTCATGTTAATAGGATAGTTAGTTAAAAAATATCAGAAAAATAATGAAAAGATTGGATTTGAAAGGCCCATCGTAGGCCCATTGGAGAGGCTGAGGGAGAGAGTCTGCAGGTTATAAAGGGAAGGGGGAAATTGATTCGGAAAAAACCTAACTTACTGTTCACGGCCGCCCCAATCCCCTCAACAAACCCTAATTCGTTGTTCCTCACCTCTCTCCCTTGAGGCATTTCGGCGCCGCCCAATTCCCCAAAATCCATCCCAGAAACTCTAGATTCATATCCCTTCCTTCCAATAAGCCACCGCCCAAAAATCATTTCACCTTGCAATCCATTTCCATCACCATCTTCCGTCTTTCTCAATAGCCAACATGAAAATAGTTAATGTCAACACACCGATTCCGTAGCAACAATGGCGTTTGTAGCAGCAATGTTTATCGCACGGTTTTGCAAACAAAAAAGTTGTGACTCTGTTTCCTGCAACAACAATCGCATCGTGACAACAACATCAGCTCAGATTCGTGAGAGCCTCTAACATTCGAGTCGTACGCGAGCAACTATAGGTGAATATTCGGGACGCGGCGTTCGACAACATCTCGGCCAGCACGTACCAGACCTGAGTGCGGCGACCAATTTTCGGCTTATTAGTTGGTTATATCTTTTCTGCTTGCTCGATTTCAACACCTTGTAATCAGGATTCAACTCTGTTTTCTATTTATTTTGTATACTGCTTCGTATGTTCATTTCATTTTTTCTGTTTTTGGTTAGCTTAATAGTTGGTGTGCAGTCGGATTAAGAGCAATGTTAAATCGATTTTCTGTATTATACTGTTGGTTTTCTTGGTATTATTCTCAATTTCGAATTTTTACTATGTTTTACTTTTGAGAATAACTGGGATATAATTATTTTTCATTGAGTTACGTTGATTCTATGTGTTACTTTTGGCAGAAATGTAGAGTAATTGTTGTCCTAACCGTTAGGAGATTGATGCTGATTACGTTATATGTTGTATTTATGTTCTAAAAGTTGTTGAAATTGTGATTCACATTGCCGTTGTTCCGTGATACTGATTGTCTTTCATTTTTGGTTTATTGTGCTTCAAGTTAGCATATGATTCAAATTGTTAAGAGCTTCCCATTGGGATGCTTGTTTTAAAGGTGGTATTGAACTTACATTCATACTGTTGAAATCATATTTATCATTTTCTTGTGTTTTCATTTCATATCCCATATGTTATAGCTTGAATATACACCATGAATAGGTTTTTTCTCTGCCGATTGTTGTGAATCTTGACTATTAGGAGCTCATGTTACCTTGTTTACCATTATTCCTAACTGCTGTTACGCTCGTAAAAGACATCTGGTTGGTTTTGTGCTTTAGTATACAGGTTATGCAGGTTCCAATTCCTGTCGGTGGATATAAGGAGAGGATAGTAGCTTTGTAGAGGCAGTAACAACAACAACATTGTCACGATTATGGCGAGAGGACAACAATGGAAGTTACAACGGCTTGCGGCCCAGATAAACTAGGATGCGACATCCTCAGTTAGTAGCGGCAAATTTCGCAACACAAACCAACATCAATGCGACATTTCCAGCTTTTGCATGCTACCTGCTTCCGTCGTTGGCGGTATCGGCTATTTCAGATGGTCAGCTGAACCTTCATTTTGTGATCCTTGCTCACACTTTTGGTTAGTATATGACTAGTCTGACTGTTGTGCATAACAGATAGCTAGTTATAGTTTGGTTTTGAGTCCCGTATTTGGTATTATTACTTTGATTGCATCGATCTCAATCCAACTATTTTCTATATGTGCTGAGTTTAGAATGTGATATACATGGAAGTTTGTTGAAAATGTGCTACTGTGGTAATGTTTTGGAGTTAATGACTTGGCATGAGGTTTATGGTCATTATTTGTTTGCAAGCATTTTCAAAGGTTGATGAGCAGGTAGCAGTATGATTGTGAATATATTTTCATCTCTATCCAATTAGAATCAGGGTGGTTTTTGTTTATTTTTCAATAATCCATTTGAGTTTGTTAATTATTTATCAGTGTTTGAGGAATTGTTGGCCTTAGATTTTCAGTATTGTATAATACTTGTTGCTGTTTGGTTAGAACTCATATAACTGAGATAGGTATCAACTCCATACTTGCAAAACAAGTCTCATCAACTCCATAATGCATTTTTGCTAGTTCTGTTTCATGTCTTAGTGTTTATACATATCACCATAAATCTCTGTCATCTCATCAAAACATGATATCAAATTATCAAACACTAACAAACATAGCACGATTTAAGGCTCTTGCTATCACTTTGAATTTCGAAGCCACATTTTTTATGGCACTGGTATAATCTGCTACTAACATTCCCCATGTTATATAAGTCAAGTGTATGTCCTGTTTTATATTTGAAGCGAAGCAGGGTAACCTTACGGATGGCAGCAATCTTACGAGTGGATATCCTGTTTTATATTTGAAGAGAAGCAGGGCAACCTTACGGATGTCAGCAATCTTGCGAATGGATATTCTGTTTTATATTGATCTGTTTATATTCTGTTTTATATTTCTTCTGTGCAGATTGCAAAGCCGCCGCAATTCGCCGTGAACACTAAAGCTACGACTAGCTAGGATGTGACATCCCCAGCTAACATGGCTTTCTTCAGTGGCATAGCAACAATTTTCAGAAGAAGCAACAATAAGGCATCAGGAACCTGTTGCGACTTCCTCAAATATCGGCAACAGCAACACAGACTCAAGGTGTATAGAGCAATGGTTGAGTTCACTAGCAGTTCAAAGCACCAATTCACCAAAGGCTGTCGCGACAGTTTGACGCTGTTTTTTTATTGTTTTTCGGTTTGACTTCGGTTATGGATTATGGTATCATGTGTTTTTCACTAATTCAATGTGTTTTGCCTAGTGGTTTTTTTGGTGATGTTGTTATACCAGCTATGTGGATAAATGCTTGTAGCTTGTTGATGATAACCGGTGTTGGCAAGTGTAAAACAAAACAGGTTAAGTGAATTAACATCGGAACCGCAAACGGTGGTGGTGGCATGCTGAGATTTACAGTTACTGCTCTTGTTTATTTTAAAGGTTTTTGGTTAATTAAAATTCAGTTTAGGAATCAGTTAGTTATTAATCAATTTTTATTATTTGGATATTTTAACTCAGTTTAATAATCATAGTGTTTGATTTTAACATGCTTAATTGATAGATTTATTTGATTTCTAAGCATTTGATTTCACTAAATTAAAATTGATTAATTTATGTTAACATGAATTTCTAACTTATTTTTCTTAATTAAGTTATTTTCAAAATTAATTATTTTTCTAATCTTAATTCAACTTATTTTTTATATGCTAATTTATTTTTTTTTTCAATCAAGTCCCGAAAGATTAAACTCTTGAGTCTAGCACTTCTCGAGTTTTCGAATGAACATTATTAAGGTGTACACCTTAAAAAATGTATTGTTCATTTTGTTTTATATATTAGGCAATTTAACTTTTATATTTTGTATATGCTTTAGTAAGTAGCATGTTTTAAACAATTCAATAAATTACACTTTAGTTATTTTTTCAAATTTACTTTTAACTTTTGATTAATTTATTTTTTGCTAAATTCAAATCAATTTATTTTAACTTACAATTTATTTTTCAGCTTATTTCTAAAATATGTTTGATTTTCTTTAAATCCTGTTTCAGTATATTTTTCAATACCAAATTATTTCTCAACCAAGTCATGAAAAATTAAATTCTTGAAGTCTAGCACTTCTTGAATTTTTGGACAAACATTATTGGGGTGTACACCTTAAATAATATGTCATTCAACTATTCGCTTAGTACGCAATTTAGAACAAAAAATATCATAGGAATCTAGCATTCTGTGTGATATTTCCGCTGTTCATCCAAATATTTTTCAAATAAAAATGGTGTTATTGGAATCTAGCATTTCGGTAATACCCCGATTATTTAGTTGTGGGGCCGACGTCTCATTTATTAAATAATCGATATTTTCAATCTCGCGTTCTCACTTCTCATACATTCACAAATTATTTTCATACCCCATTTCGCTTCAAATCTTTTTTTAAAAATATTTCTCTCGATTAAAACTCCAAAAGAGGGAGATTCTTGAAATCTAGCATTTCTTGGATCTTCGAATGAGCAACTCTCGAGACTCGCTCTTGAGTTATTGTTCATTCAATCTTTTGATTTTCTCAAGCATATTCTCAACGTCTTTTTGATCAAAACCCCGAAAGAAAGAGGCACTTGGAGTCTAGCATTCCTTGTGTCTTCAAGTGAATAATTCTTGAAGCACGCCTTTGAGTTGTTATTCACTCAACCTTTCGAATTCAATCTTTTTTACATTCTCCTAAGTCGAACGCTCGTCCGCATTCGCAACCCATTTCTTTCACAACTCCTCGTGGTTTCGATATTAGGAGCACCCTTAGGGACTAATATCGTTTCTCACCGCTCTAACCCTTGACACGTCGTCAAGCGGTTCAATCTTCGATCAAATCCTCGACACGTCGTCGAACTACTTCAAAACAACTTCTTTGTTGGCCTTGCATGCCATTCTTCGATTCGATCCTTCCACAAACATTTTTTTAAACTTACGAAGAGGGATATTCTCAGAATCAAGCATTCTTTGAATATTTGAATGAGTGACTCTCGAGGCGTGCCCTTGAGTTGTTATTAGTTCGTTCTTTCGTTTTCAAAACATCCAACTCTTTATCTTCAACTTATTCAGTCAATTCTCGAAAGAACTGAGTTCTTGGAATCTCGCATTCCTTGAATTCTTGGGTGACAAGCTCTTGAGGCACGCTCTTGGGTTGCTTGTCAGTCACTTTTTTGTCTCCTTCTCAAACTTCCAACCTATTCAAACTCACTTTTTTCGTGGTCGTCTCCACGAACTACGGACGCTCTGATTCTTTATTCATTCTTGGATATAAGATACGTAGGCGCAAGATTGCGATGATCTTGGCGAGCACAATCCCATCCATCTTCCGTTTCCCCCCATCCTTTCCCGTAGTCGAACTACGACGCTCTGATTTCTCATTCTCGTCCGAATGAGCATACGTGGGCACAAGGGCCCCAATCCTTGGCGAGCACCCTATCCTCTAACCACCCATCTCTCCTTAGCATCTTTAACCTTTTACCCTACCAATTCTACCTTTAACAATGAGAAGAAAACAAGTAAACCTAAACAACACTCTCCACATTTACCTTAAGAGGTTCCCGTCGAGTACGACGGACGTGAGGGGTGCTAATACCTTCCCCTCACGTAACCGACTCCCGAACCCGGAACATGGTTGTGACAGCCCTGTTCCTATCCTTTTGTTTTAAGAGGTTTTCTCGATATTTTCCTCTCCCGTTATTCGGGATAAATAAAGTTCGGTGGCGACTCTGTCGAACCGCATTTCCGCGCCTTTCGCGCGAGGGTCGTATGTTCGAGATGAATTTTTCGAGGTGTGACAATATGTACTGCAAGAAATATTGGTAAATCATCTAGAAGAAGTCGTAGCCCACGTAAATGCTGGAAATGGGCTAGGTTTCACGGACCTGGAGCTGACGCCGAAGGGGAAAAACCATAATAGCGCCCTGCACATCTCGATAGAGTGTAGGGGCACAATTATGTCGCACGTGCTGGTGGACACGGGTTCGTCGCTTAATGATCTTCCGAAGAAGGCATTAATGAAGTTGGATACTCGTGGAGTGATTTGCACACCCAGTGATCTGGTTGTCAAGGCGTTCGACGGAACTAAACGACACGTTTTTGGGGAGGTGACCCTGCCGATCCAAGTCGGGCCAGAAACGTTCGACGCGGTCTTTTATATTATGGACATCATGCCTGCCTACAATTGTCTCTTGGGCCGGCCGTGGATCCATGCTGCTGGTGCCGTGACCTCCACGTTGCACCAGAAACTCAAATACGCTGTCGGAGGAAGCATCGTAACCGTGTGTGGCGAGGAAGACATAATGGTGAGCCATTTGTCGTCCTTCAAGTATGTGGAGATGGATAGCGAAATCCATGAGACTCTATGCCAAGCGTTCGAAGCTGTCAAAGTGAAGGACGTAGCTCCTGTAGTCACAGAAAAGCCAGAGATGACTCTCTCCTCCTTCAAGGAAGCTCGGGCCGTTGTCCAAGCCGGATCTACCCCAGGCTGGGGGCGAATTCTGGAGATACCTAACAAGCAAGATAAGTTTGGGTTGGGATATTCTCCTGGAGCTGAAGCTTCTTCTTCTTCTAGCAGCACGTCTCGAGGTAAGCGGCCGATCCAGTTTACCAGTGGTGGAGTGATTTTCGAAAGCATCAACACGGTGTCTGAAGACAGCGGAGATAGCGACTATGACCTCGACTCTTGGATCCAGCCAAGCAAGCCAGGCGAGGGCCTCAACAATTGGTCCATCAAGGATATCATCCAGATGACAAGCGAAGAGTAATGATTCACTTTTTCCAATCATTGTACAACCCTATGTCCTACCCGGGGCATAATGGTTTTATTGTCAGGGCCTTGTTGGATTATGTACATGCATTTTGTTAATAAATCAAAGGCGTTTTCTTCGTATTCAAATATTGTGATCTCTGTTATTCCTGTTTTATATTTGTTTTGAAAAACAGTAAAATGGCAATGGGGTTTGTGCTAACCTGCACATCCTTGCTTTAAACTTAACCCTTGTTATTGCAGGATCCACATAACAGATGACATCGACTCTGGACCCTCTACGGCTCACTTCGACTTTGATTGCCCGATCTATCAAGCCGAAGAAGAGATTGATGAAGACAAAGACCTTCCTGAAGAGTTGGCCCGCTTGTTGAAAAAAGAGGAGAAAGTTATTCTGCCTCATGAAGAGGAGATTGAGATCGTGAATCTGGGTTCTGAGGAACTCGTTAGAAACGTCAGGATAGGGGCTGCACTGCAGAGTGATGTCAAGCAGAGATTAGTCGAGATGCTGAGAGAGTATAGTGACGTCTTTGCTTGGTCATACGAAGATATGCCCGGACTTGACACAGACATTGTGGTCCACCACTTGCCGCTGCGAGAAGATTGTCATCCCGTTAAGTAGAAGCTTAGGAGGACACGACCAGATATGGCCGTTAAGATCAAAGAAGAAGTGCAAAAGCAACTTGATGTTGGCTTCTTAGCGGTCACTACCTACCCTCCGTGGGTCGCCAACATAGTGCCTGTACCGAAGAAGGACGGTAAGGTACGAATGTGCGTCGATTATCGGGATTTGAATAGGGCGAGCCCTAAAGATGATTTCCAGTTGCCTCATATCGATGTGTTGGTTGACAACACAGCCCAGTTCTCCGTGTTTTCACTCATGGATGGCTTCTCCGGTTACAACCAGATCAAGATGGCGCCGGAGGACATGGAGAAAATGACGTTTATCACTCCCTGGGGAACATTTTGCTATAAGGTAATGCCTTTCGGTCTGAAGAACGCAGGGGCCACTTACCAACGAGCTATGGTAACTTTGTTTCATGACATGATTCATCACGAGATTGAAGTCTATGTTGATGACATGATTGCAAAGTCCCAAACGGAGGAGGGACATCTGGTCAATTTGCTGAAGCTTTTTGAGAGGCTTAGGAAGTTCAGGTTGAGGCTGAATCCTAACAAGTGTACTTTCGGAGTACGGTCCGGAAAGTTACTGGGGTTTATCGTGAGCGAAAGAGGCATCGAGGTTGATCCTGCGAAAATAAAAGCCATACAAGAAATGCCAGTGCCAAAAACAGAAAAAGAAGTTCGTGGTTTCTTGGGCAGAATAAACTACATTGTAAGGTTTATCTCTCAGCTCACGGCCACGTGTGAACCGATGTTCAAGCTTTTAAAGAAAGATCAGGCAATTATCTGGAATGAGGATTGCCAGAAGGCATTTGACAAGATAAAGCAGTATCTTCAGGAACCTCCAATCTTGATACCCCCAGTGGCTGGACGGCCTCTAATCATGTACTTGACAGTTCTTGAGAATAGTATGGGGTGTGTTCTCGGTCAGCACGACGAGACGGGCAGAAAGGAGCATGCCATTTACTACTTGAGTAAAAAGTTCACTGACTGTGAATCTCGCTACTCGATGCTGGAAAAGACGTGTTGTGCACTAGCCTGGGCTGCCAAATGTTTACGACAGTACATGCTCAATCACACCACCATGCTAATTTCGAAGATGGATCCGATCAAGTACGTCTTCGAGAAGCAGGCTCTTTCGGGTAGGATTGCCAGATGGGAAATGGTGTTAACAGAATATGATATTCAGTACGTTTCCCAGAAAGCCATCAAGGGAAGCGTATTGTCTGATTACCTTGCCGAACAGCCGATTGAAGATTACCAGCCGATGAAATTTGAATTCCCTGATGAGGATATTATGTTTCTCAAAGCGAAGGATTGCGATGAACCGCTGCCCGACGAGGGGCCAGATAGGAAATCCCAGTGGAAATTGATATTTGACGGGGCGGTCAATTCCTACGGAAGTGGCATCGGGGCGATCATCACGATTCCCCACGGATCCCATATCCCGTTCACTGCGAGACTGACGTTTCCAGTCACCAATAATGAAGCGGAGTACGAAGCATGCATCATGGGTCTAGAAGAGGCGATTGATTTGAGAATCAAGAACCTAGACGTATATGGTGACTCAGCGCTTGTGATCAACCAGATTAAAGGGGAGTGGGAAACTCGTCAATCGAATTTGGTGCCGTACATGAACTATGCCAGAAGGCTAGTTCCGTTTGTTGATCGAGTGGAACTCCATCATGTGCCCAGGGCTGAAAATCAGATGGCTGATGCCTTAGCCACGTTGGCTTCGATGTATAAAGTCAATTTTTGGAATGAGGCTACAAGAATTGTCCTTTCTCGTCTTGATAGACCTGCATTTGTCTTTGCAATCGAGGAAGCTGCCGATGGCAAGCCATGGTTCCATGACATCCAGACTTTCCTTATGACTAAGGAGTATCCTGCGGGTGCGTCAACCCAGGATAAGAAGACTCTGAGGAGACTATCTGGAAATTTTTATCTCAATCCTGATGGAGTGCTGTATAAGAGAAACCAGGATCTCGTGCTACTCAGATGTGTAGATGAGAAAGAGGCGAGTAGGCTCATGGAAGAAGTCCATGAAGGCACATTTGGTACGCACGCCGGCGGGCATGCTATGACAAGAAAGATCCTGAGAGCAGGATACTACTGGCTGACGATGGAGTCTGATTGCTTCAAATTCACGAAGAAATGTCATAAATGCCAGATTTATGCTGATAAAGTTCATGTGCCGCCGTGCCCGTTAAATGTCATGTCCTCCCCGTGGCCGTTCTCCATGTGGGGCATCGACATGATAGGCAAGATCGAGCCCACTGCGTCTAACGGTCATCGCTTCATTCTAGTAGCTATCGACTACTTCACCAAGTGGGTGGAGGCAGCCTCGTATGCTAATGTGACCAAGCAGGTGGTGGCTAAGTTCATAAAGAGGGACATCATCTGTCGTTACGGAATTCCCGAGCGGATCATTACTGATAATGGTTCGAATCTGAATAACAAGATGATGAAGGAGCTGTGCCAGAGTTTCAAGATTGAACACCACAACTCATCTCCTTACTGGCCGAAGATGAATGGCGTCGTTGAAGCGGCCAATAAGAACATAAAGAAGATTGTTCAGAAGATGGTTGTGACCTACAAAGATTGGCACGAGATGTTGCCCTTCGCACTGCACGGTTATCGTACCACGGTACGTACGTCGACAGGGGCAACTCCTTTCTCCTTGGTGTACGGTATGGAAGCAGTCCTACCGTTAGAAGTGGAGATCCCTTCTTTACGAGTTTTGGTTGATGTGAAACTCGACGAGGAAGAATGGATTACGAACCGACTGAACCAACTCAGCCTGATGGACGAGAAGAGGTTAGCATCGATTGCGCATGGTCGTTTATACCAAAGCCGAATGAAGAAAGCTTATGATAAGAAGGTACGTCCTAGAAGCTTTCAGACGGGCGATCTCGTCTTGAAGAAGATTCTTCCTCCACACTCCGATCACCGGGGCAAGTGGACTCCCAATTACGAAGGTCCGTACGTCGTCAGCAAGGTCTTCTCGGGAGGAGCTTTGTTGTTATCCACGATGGATGGTGAAGATTTTGCATCCCTGGTGAACGCGGACGCAGTTAAAAAATACTTTGCTTGAAAGCGACCCGCTGGACAGTAAAAAGAGAGTCCAGGCAAAAATGGGGCATCCCGGCGAACCATAAAAAAGGAAAAAGGTTCGGGAAAAAATTAGGGATATAAATTGAAAAAATGTACACCCACAAAGTTGAAAACCCGGATGGGCGACTTTGGCAAAAAAGGGTATCTCGGTGAACTGAAAACCCGTAAAGGGCGGTTCACGCAAAAGTTAGGGATTTGAAAAAGCAAATGATTGCGTTCCGCGGGTGGACTTTCTTTGTTTAGTGGTTTGGAAGACCTGAGGGTCGTTTATCTGAATCAATCTCTTCTGAAGCTGAAGCATCGGAGAAGTATCAAAGTCGAGTGGGTCATAGAGGGATCAACTCATGGTGTTTGTCTACGCCTCGTTGCCGACATTTGTATATACTGATGTATATTTATGTTTTATTTTTGCGCGGCTTCCTCATTCCAGGAGCTTGCATCTGTTGTAAAACATTTTTACCCATTCAGGGGTTCGTTATCAATAAAATATATACTATTCAGCAATTCTGTTTGCCTGTTTAGCATTTACCTGTTTTGTTTGCGAAAAAGAACGCCGATGTTTTGATAAAATGCGCATACATAAACTTACTGGCCTAGGCCACTGATTGTTGAAACAATGAATTACTTGAACATTGTCACGAGATGATAACCTTGATAGGTCCCTTTGAGAAGGGTGTCTTGTCTGTTTGTTTGTGTTGTTACAGGTGTAGCTTATTCCAGACAGTACGCTGTGCGTATCCCCAAGCAGGATGACTCCTCACTCTTCAGCAGAGTTTAGCAGCCTCTCCCCGCAGAGTCTGAGAACGAGATCGTGAGCATTGATATGTCTCCCCAGGCAGAGAAGATTCTCTCTCCAATCAGATGCATCCTGAAGGAATATCATCTCCTTAGCTGAGTCATACCGAAGTGTGCGACAACTGATGGTCCCAGACTGAAGTCTCCAGCGGAATTGAGATTCCCCACAGAGTCGTACTCTCCCCCGAAGCCGGATGATTCCTTCTTCTCCAGCGGAATTGAGATTCCCCACAGAGTCGTACTCTCCCTGGTAAGTAGAATGATTTCTTCTTCCTCAGCCAAGTTTGCAGATCCCCAAGAGAGCCGAATCCTTGGAAGCCGCTCGGGCCATGAATGGTTTTCCCCAGTGGAGTGTTGAATAGCTGATGCCACATTTCCCCACCGGAGTCGTTATTCCCAGGGAAGTAGCTGTGAAGGCCGTGAAGGCCGCGCAGTCTATTCCCGCGATTGACATCGCTTTCCCTCAGCAGGTCCAGGTTCTCGTAGAGCTTCGTTCCCCTGCAGCAGTCAACTGAAGTTGTGTCCCCTGCGGAGTCCAATTGAGATTGGTGTGACCTTGTGCTCCTCGGCAGGATGACTCCTCCCCCTATCCGAGTGGTTCTTTCTCCTTGACAGGAGGATTCTCCCTTCAACATTTATTTTGCCGACGGGATCGCATCATTGTGCATGACTGCATAGCATTTATCAGGAACACATAGCATTTCCATCGTGTGGAGCATTGTGCCATTGCCGAAGCATATGCATAATAAACATGATCTAGGTTGTTATCGTTCTTGTTTTGCAGGTGTTCCGCCGCAGAATTGATTGCTCAGGATGATTCCTGAAATTCTCACCAACGAAGTCGCTTGCTCAAGATGATTCTTGAAGCCCCTAGCGAAGTCTTCGGCTCAAGATGATTCTTTAATACCCTAGCGAGGTCGTTTGCTTAAGATGATTCTTAAGATCCCCAGTGCAGTCTCCAGAGTTGGTTGCTCAAGCTGATGCTTAGAGTCCCCGGCAGAGTGTTTACTCAGGATGATTCCTAAAAGCTCCAGCATGGTTATCGGTTCAGGATGATTCTTGAAGTCCCCGACGGAGTTATGTTTCCAAGATGATTCTTGAAGTCCTCAGCAGAGTTGATTCATCCAGAATGATTTCTGGATCCCCGAAGCAGAGTTACTTGATAGTTCTCCAGAATCCCCAGCGGAGGTGCGTCATCCCCAGAAGGTTTCTGAATAGCGAAGTTGAAACTTCCCCTGAAGACTTGATGATTGAAGTTCAACTGTTAATGAAGCAGTTCTCTCAGCTGATGCGGAGTGCCTGATGGCAGAGGTTTGGATATTCCCAACTGGTTCATGATTGACCGAGAATTCCATTCCCGACTTGCTGATGAAGTCTGGCTGATGCCCGAAAGTTTTCTTTTAATGCCTGATGGCATGATTTAACGTGATCAACCTGATGGTTGACCTGATGACTCCCGAGGAACCTTGATGCCTGATGGCATGATCGACCATGTATTAACCGGTTACTGTGTGACCAATCCTCCAGCTAGTTGCCGTGCAACTAATATTTCCGTTTTCGAAGATCTGTTCCCACCATAGTACCGTGTACCTGTGCAGTTGGCAAATTTTCGGGTTGTTGGTATTCAACCGTCTCGCACCTTGATTGGCTGAGAGCCGTTCGCTTCTCACCCAGTCAGGTTCAAGCCGTTTGAATAGGGGCAACTGTTGCACCCCAAAATTTGACCAACATTTCAAGAGGTATACAAGACTTTGAAGCTAGCCAATAAGGTTATTCAAGTGTTCAAGGGTTGATATCCTTGTCATAGAAGTGAGAAGATCCTCAGAGAGATTGGTTGAAACCAAGGATGTGTGTCTCCTAACTTGAGAGTTGTGGGAGCTCCTCAGATGATTTTGAAGCTATGAGGATGGACTTGAAGCTTTGAGAGAGCTTATGAGATGTCTTGAAAGCCATCATAAAGCCTAGAGAGGCCATTGTACAAAAATAAGAAAACTCAGCCATGAGTGGTGTAATTAGGGTTTGGCTGGGTCAACCCTAGGTCAACTGATGATTTGGAGAGGGTTAAGACCTAATTCAAGAACCATGTGATCATGGATTGATGCATTGATATGCTATAAGGATGATTCTAAGATCAACTCATCATGATTGAAGAGTTTGAGAAGTTTCAAGCTAGGGTTTCTAAGGTTTGACAGTGTAAAATCCCCTAGTTTGATCCCTATCTTCGAGGCAGTTTAGCTCAAGATGTGATTGTCATCTCATCTTACCCCCAACATGAATGTTGTAGAGATTTCTCTTAGGTTTAATTTGAGTACTATAAGTCCTTGATAGGATTTGTAGAGCTCAGGTTATGACTTTGACAAGTTACAGGTCATCTGAGGTATGTGAATCTGGGTCCTTGAAAGTCACCCAACTTGCATCCAACTTTTGCCCAAGAAGGATGATTCCTATGAACTTTTGGTCAACATGAATGTTGTTCCTAATCTTATTAGCTTTCTATAGAGTACTATAAGTCCTTGATAGGATTTGTAGAACTCAAGTTATGGCTTTGACAAGTCAAGGGCATTTTGATCATTTGGAGATTATAGGTCATTTCAAGCATAAGGCCATAACTCCTATTTCTAAGCTTCAAATGGAAAAATCTTCAACATAAAACTTGCTTAGAATGATGTTTTAAGGATAGTAGGGAGTTCATGAGATGTTGAAAAGGCTTGTAGCAAAAAGTGATAAAAATGACCTAAAATGGAGGCATAAGTTAAATAAGTTGAAGTTGGAAATTGGAAATTCCAAGTTACACATCCAAACCATGGCATATAATAGGTCATTTTGACTCCAAATAACATTTTAGAAACAATGGTTCAGCCACTTTTTTGAATTGAGGCCTAGATCATGGACTTGCTTTGGAAAAGGGTTGCTT
The DNA here is from genome assembly GCA_963859935.3 of Lathyrus sativus. NCBI lineage: Eukaryota > Viridiplantae > Streptophyta > Magnoliopsida > Fabales > Fabaceae > Lathyrus > Lathyrus sativus. Next base: position 166,160,225 of record OZ012735.1, on the reverse strand, counting down.
GCATCTTAAGGTACAAAGGCAAAACACAAGGAAAGGCAATGTACAAGCTTGCTAAGTATCTTAATACATCCCATATCTCATCTAAGGATAATTTTAAGTCAGAATTGGTTGCTGCAAGAGGCTTGGCATGAGATGATGCATGAGATGAGATGAAGTCATAAACTCATGACATGAGAATCCCAATTTCTCATTGGATGGTTCCAGATGGTTCTAGAGAGGTCCAATGCATTCTATATATGATTTAGAACTTGCTCAGATGCAAGGTTGGTGAGAGATTAGAGAGAAGAGTGAGATAGCCATTTCAATTGCTTCCATTGCAAGTTGAAATCAAATTCCACATTCTGATTCATTTCCATTTCTTCTTTCAATCCAAACACATTCCATTGATCACACTGAAGCTGTGCATACAAAATTGAGGGCAAAACCATGGAGAATTGAGGAGATAGCTTTTGGATTTTGAAGGTTGCAAGTCATAATCGGTTTTGGAGATTCAGGCTTTCTTGGTCCAATCTTTTGCAAACAGTAGCAAGATCATCATTCAAGGATTGATTCTGAAGAGTTTGAGAGCTTGAAGTGAAGGTTTACCCCATCTGTTAATCAAGATTTGACAGGTTAGTAACTTTTCTTCTACACCATGATTTAAGCATAATTAGGCAGAATTGTTAGGATAGAACGGTTAGAGACAATTAGGTGATGGATTCTGGGAAGTTTGAGATCAATTGGTGAAGGTTGAGTTGATGACACCATTTTTGTTTTGATCAAGAACACGAGTTATGGTGAGCTATAGCATGAGTTTGATATCAAGAATTAACCAGTGTGAGGTGGTGATCATTCTGAGGTAATTAATTTCAAGAATTGTTAGAACTGAAGTTTGAGCATATCTTTGATCTTGGATCGGGTTTGGAGATTTAGGGTGATTCAATGGATTTTAATGCTATGGTTGTAATCAGCATGGAATTCTGGATGAATTAGGGTTTTGAACTTTAGCTTTTCATGGAGAATTGAGGTGATACGAGTTATGGAGAAGCTTGAGCTGAAGCTCTGTTTCCATGGCTTCCTCCTTTGAACCCTAGCTGGAGGAAGAAGATGAAGGCGTGACCGTTGGATGAGGCGAAGACTCATTAACTGAGTGGAGATCCAAAGGCTGTGATTTAATTCCATTTGAAGAGGGAAATCTGAAGATATTGAAACGCGGCGTTTCATTAAAAGGGTTTTGGGCTCAATTGATATCACCACCCCCATTCATGGGCCACTTGGATTTTGTACTGATTTTCTTTGCTCTTTGCACCGTATGTTTTTCTTTTTCCTTATGATTTTGATTGATTTTCTGATTCATAACTGGTCCTGGCGCGCGTTGATATCCCCACCCCCAATTTGAGCCCATCTGGAATTTGTACTGAATATAGTTGCTATCTGCACCAAGCATTTCTCATTTTAATTTCTTTTTCTCCATTTTATTTTAACCTTTGAAAAATCATAATAAATAGAAAAATGATGATTTTTGCATGGGGATTTTTTTCCCATTACATGATAATGTCTAGAAAATTATAAAACCATAATATTTGCATTTCATGCATTTTAAATATTTTTTGTGTATTTTCTCTTTTAATAGCATTTTAATTCCTTTTATGTTGATGCATAGATTTGTAGAATTTTGTTTAGCTAGTCCCCTTTTAATTTTTAGGCCATTCTTTTTAGGATAGTTAGATTAGGACTTTATCTCCCCTCTGGATTTATTCCATAATTTTGTGATTAATTTTTGATTAGTTTTGGTTAGATGACTTTAGGTTGTGTAGATTTAGGTCAATCCTTAACATAGGTCCAAAATAACACTAGAATTTTGGGTTTCTAGGTCAAGTTAGATATTGGGACATATAGGGTATTAAGGGTAGGTATATAGGATCCCCTAGAAATTATATTAGATTTTAATATGATAGTATGCTATTTTTAATTGATTTTTGTAGTTGATTGTGGATTGTGTTGCCCTTGTGGGCTTGTATTTTTGTTTGCCTTGCTTTGTGAGTTTTGTTTGGCTTGGTGGGCTTGGTCTTGCTTTGATGAGCATGGAGGAGCATAGTAGAATACTTGGAGATTGAAGAAGGAGCTTGAGAGCTTGTAGTCTTGTTTGTTTTGTTGTTGTTTTAGGGTTAGGAATTAGGAAGAGCTTAGGCTTAGTTGATTCCTTTCTCAAACATGGATGGTATCTTTCACCTCCATTCCTCCCCATGATTCAAGGTCCTTCCATGGTATTCACCTCCCTCCTTTGGAGGAATAAGTGATGGTACCTAGGAGGTAGAACCTTTGAGGGAACCCTTCTTTTGATGTTAAACCCTTATAGGTCACCTTTGGTGGTCAATGAGCAGTTTAATATCCCCAGCTTATCCAGTTAAGTGATTTCCTCTGGTTTGAGTATCTTGAGAGATGTTGGGCTTGAGTGTGAAGATGAAGACTTCATTGAAGAGTATGGAGGAGGATGATTCCCTAAGCATTGCCATTGTAGCTGAAGCTTGAAAAGCATAAAGACAAGTTGATACTTGAAGACCCAATGAAGATCCAGTAAAGACTGAATGAAGAGCTGAAGCTTGGAGATCCTGAAGGAATCAAGTTGATACTTGTGGTTAAGAGTGAAGCCTGAAGGTGGAACTGATTAAGGAGCTGAAGCTTGAAGAAGAAGATAAGTTGAAACTTATGCGGAAGGGTTGAAACTTGGAAAAGCAAATTGATATTTGTCAAGAGTGGTTGAGGTCTGAAGACTGAGTTGCTGTCAGAAGAGCTGATGCTTGGAGTTGGGAGAGTAGTTGATCTGCTTTCTTATTTGTTTCTTTTTTGTATTGATGTGCCTTGTTTGACTTGCTTGATGCACTAGAATAAGTCCATATCTATAATAGCTTTAATCTAGGAGCATGATTGCACTAGAGGTTGAGTTGCTCCCTCTGCTTGTACTGTTACTGCATGGCTTTGCTTGCGGGTATTCGGTAGAGCCCTGCTCCCTTGCCCATGTGGTTTATTTTGCTTGATAGCATGATTTCATTTTTACTGTGTGATTGCAGTTTACTGTATTTTTGCTTGATAGCATGTTTTATTTCAGTATGATTACTGTTATTCATATCTGGCTTGAGGTCGAGATGAGCTTGTGGAGGCTGATGCCCCACACACATTTCCTCCCTCACTTGCATTGCATGCATTTTACAATCATTTACTGTTTACTGTTTAAGCTGATGCTTTGTCTGTTCTGTGTATCATTGACATGATCCCTTAGGACTCTCATTTCCTTTGATAAGGGAATGATGATAGAACTTTAGGTTGAAACCTATGCATGACAACTTCTAGGAGTTCCCTGTTTCAAACCTCAACCATAGGATGAATCCTTGGCATGACAACAGTAGGACTTGATAGTCTCCCTCCTAGTTGAGCCTGTTCTCTTCTCATCTCAAAACAGTTTAAGATACGGTAATCATGAATTATTTCTTTCGTACGTCACGAGCCTTAAGATATCTGAGAAAGGATTGTGGGAGAGTTCTTTTCCACAGTCTGGATGTCTAGTATGGCACCCTTTGGGTGACATGCGACGCATTCACTCTCAGGTCATAGTCTTTAGTGCGATTGAAATTTCAAACACAATAAAAAACACTTCTTTCGTAAAATACAGAAAATAAACCTCAAACCTTTTTTCCTCGTGGGCCCATAAATCAAAGGAAAGCTTTTCTGAAGAAAAGAGTGTCGTTAAACTTCAGCGCCAATGCAAACAGGCTTTGTCCCTAACTGCTGGAACTGCTGTTTAACCCTACTCGATAAAACAGATGAATCTGAATCTTCGTAAGCCGTATTAACCCGAACTACGTAAGCTCTGATCTCTCATACCTGTTGAGAGTACGTAGGCACAATACTGATGTATTGGCGATCCACCTTCCCCGTAACCCGTCGTAGGTCGAACTACGTTGACTCTGATTTCTCGTTCTTTGATGAGAATACGTAGGCATAAAGTGCGATGCTTTGCCGAGTCATTTTCTTTTCTGTTTAAGCCAGCCTAGATAGATAAACCAACTCGTCCAGTAAACACAACAAGCGTGGATCCCGTCGAGTACGACGGACGTGAGGGGTGCTAATACCTTCCCCTTGCGTAACCGACTCCCGAACCCAGACAAATGTTGCGACGACCTTGTCTTACCCTTTTTCGTTAGGTTTTTCCGATCGTTTCCTTTCCCGCTCCGAGGGATAAATAACGAAAGGTGGCGACTCTTCTGTTGTGTCGGCACCTTATTTTCGCGAAAGCGACAGAGTGGGAGACTCGTCAATCGAATTTGGTGCCGTACATGAATTATGCCAGAAGGCTACTTCCGTTCTTTGATCGAGTGGAACTCCATCATGTGCCCAGAGCAGAAAATCAGATGGCTGATGCCCTAGCCACGTTGGCTTCGATGTATAAAGTCAATTTTTGGAATGAAGTTCCAAGAATTGTCCTTTCTCGTCTTGATAGACCTGCATTCGTCTTTGCGATCAAGGAAGCCGCCGACGGCAAGCCATGGTTCGATGACATCCAGACCTTCCTTATGACTAAGGAGTATCCGGCGGGTGCGTCAACCCAGGATAAGAAGACTCTGAGGAGGCTATCTGGAAATTTTTATCTCAATCCTGATGGAGTTTTGTATAAGAGAAACCAGGATCTCGTGCTACTCAGATGTGTAGATGAGAAAGAGGCGAGTATGCTCATGGAAGAAGTCCATGAAGGCACATTTGGTACGCACGCCGGCGGGCATGCTATGACGAGAAAGATCCTGAGAGCAGGATACTACTGGCTGACGATGGAATTAGATTGCTTTAAATTCGCGAAGAGATGTCATAAATGCCAGATTTATGCTGATAAAGTTCATGTGTCGCCGTGCCCGTTGAATGTCATGTCCTCCCCGTGGCCGTTCTCCATGTGGGGCATCGACATGATAGGCAAGATCGAGCCCACCGCATCTAACGGTCATCGCTTCATTCTAGTAGCTATCGACTACTTCACCAAGTGGGTGGAGGCATCCTCATACGCTAATGTGACCAAGCAGGTGGTGGCTAAATTCATAAAGAGGGATATCATCTGTCATTACGGAATTCCCGAACGGATCATTACTGATAATGGTTTGAATCTGAATAACAAGATGATGAAGGAGTTGTGCCAGAGTTTCAAGATTGAACACCACAACTCATCTCCTTACCGGCCGAAGATGAATGGCGCCGTTGAAGCGGCCAATAAGAACATCAAGAAGATTGTACAGAAGATGGTTATGACCTATAAAGATTGGCACGAGATGTTGTTGTTTGCGTTGCACAGTTATCGTACAACGGTACGTACGTCAACCGGGGAAACTCCTTTCTCCTTAGTGTACGGTATGGAAGCTGTCCTACCGCTAGAAGTTGAGATCTCTTATTTGCGAGTTTTGGTTGATGTGAAACTCGACGAGGCAGAATGGATTACGAACCGACTGAACCAACTCAGCCTGATGGACGAGAAGAGATTAGCATCGATTGCGTATGGTCGTCTGTACCAGAGCCGAATGAAGAAAGCTTATGATAAGAAGGTGCGTCCTAGAAGCTTTCAGACGGGTGATCTCGTCCTGAAGAAGATTCTTCCTCCACACTCCGATCACCGGGGCAAGTGGACTCCTAATTACGAAGGTCCGTACATCGTCAGCAAGGTCTTCTCGGGAGGAGCTTTGTTGTTATCCACGATGGATGGTGAAGATTTTACATCCCCGGTGAACGCGGACGCAGTTAAAAAATACTTTGCTTGAAAGCGACCCGCTGGACAGTAAAAAAAGAGTCCAGGCAAAAATGGGGCATCTCGGCGAACCATAAAAAAGGAAAAAGGTTCGGGCAAAAATTAGGGATATAAAAGAAAAAAGGTACACCCGCAAAGTCGAAAACCTGGAAGGGCGAATTTGGCAAAAAAGGGTATCCCGGTGAACTGAAAACCCACAAAGGGCGGTTCACGCAAAAGTTAGGGATTTGAAAAAAGAAAATGACTGCGTTCCGCGTGTGGACTTTCATTGTTTAGTGGTTTGGAAGACCTGAGGGCCGTTTATCTGAATCAATCTCTTCTGAAGCTGAAGCGTCGGAGAAGTATCGAAGCCGAGTGGGTCATAGAGGGATCAACTCATGGTGTTCGTCTATGCCTCGTTGCCGACATTTGTATATACTGATGTATATTTATGTTTTTACTTTTTTTTGCGCAGCTTCCTCATTCCAGGAGCTTGCATCTGTTGTAAAACATTTTTACCCATTCAGGGGTTCGTTATCAATAAAATGTATACTATTCAGCAATTCTGTTTGTCTGTTTAACATTTATCTGTTTTGTTTGCGAAAAAGAACGCCGATGTTTTTGACAAAATGCGCATACATAAACTTACTGGCCTAGGCCACTGATTGTTGAAACAATGAATTACTTAAACATTGCCACAAGGTGATAACCTTGATAGGTCCCTTTGAGAAGGGTATCTTGTCTGTTTGTTTGTGTTGTTACAGGTGTAGCATATTCCAGACAGTACGCCGTACGCGTTCCCAAACAGGATGATTCCTTCTTCTCCAGCAAAGTTTAGCAGTCTCTCCTCGCAGAGTCTGAACGTGAGATCGTAAGCATTGATATGTCTCCCCAGGCAGAGAAGATTCTCTCCCCAGTCAAATACATCCTGAAGGAATGTCGTCTCCCCAGCTGAGTTATACACTGAAGTGTACAGCAGGTGGAAGTTCCAGACTGAAGTCTCCAGCGGAATTGAGATTCCCCACAGAGTCGTACTCTCCCCTGTAAGCAGGATGATTCCTTCTTCCCCAACCGAGTTTGCAGATCCCCAAGAGAGCCGAGGCCTTGGAAGCAGTTGGGACCATTATTGGTTTTCCCCAGTAGAGTGTTGAATAGCTGACGCTGTGTTTCCCCGCTGGAGCCGTTATCTCCAGGGAAGTAGCCATGAAGGCCGCGCAGTTTATCTCCGCAATTGACATCGCTTTCCTCAGCAGGTCCACATTCTCGTAGAGCTTCGTTCCCCTGCAGTAGTCAACTGAAGTTTGTTTCCCCATGCGGAGTCCTATTGAGATTAGCGTGACTTCTTCTCCTCGGCAGGATGATTCCTTCCTCCACCAGAGTGGTTCTTTCTCCTTGACGAGAGGATTCTCCCTTCAGCATTTATTTTGCTGACGGGATCACAGCACTTTGCATGATTGCATAGCATCTATCATAAACGCATAGCATTTCCACCGTGTGGAGCATCGCGCCATTGTCAAAGCATAAGCATACCAAACATGAGCTAGGTCGTTACCGTTCTTGTTTTACAGGTGTTCCTCCGCAGGTCGGTTGCTCGAGATGATTCTTGAATTCTCCCCAACGGAGTCGCTTGCTCAAGATGAATCTTGAATTCTCCCCCAGCAAAGTCGTTTGCTTAAGATGATTCTTAAAATCCCCAGTGCAGTCTCCAGAGTTGGTTGCTCAAGTTGACGCTTAGAGTCCCCGACAGAGTGCTTGCTCAGGATGATTCCTGAAACCTCCAGCATAGTTATTGGTCCAGGATGATTCTTTAAGTCCCCGGCGGAGTTATTTGTTCAAGATGATTCTTGATTTCCTCAGCAGAGATGATTCATCCAGAACGATTTCTGGATCCCCGAAGCGGAAGTACTTGATAGTTTTCCAAAACCCTCAGCGGAGATGCGTCGTCCCCGGCAGGTTTCCAAATAGTGAAGTTGAAACTTCCCCTAAAGACTTGATGATTGAAGTCCAACCGTGTTAACGAAGCAGTTCCCTCAGCTGATGCGGAGTACCCGATGGTAGAAGTTTGGATATCCCCAATTGGTTCATGACTGACCGAGAATTCTATTCCCAACTTACTGATGAAGTCCGGCTGACGCCCAAAGATTTCTTCGAATGCCCGACGGCATGATCAACCTGATTGTTGACCTGATGAATCCCGAGGAATCTTGATGCCTGACGGCATGATCGATCATGTATTACCGGTTACCGCGTGACCAATTCCCCAGCTAGTTGCCGCGCAACTAGTATTTCAGTTTTAGAAGATTCGTTCCCATCATAGTACTGTGTACTTGTGCAGTTGGCAAATTTCCGGGTTTGGCGGTATTCAACCGTCTTGCACCTTGATTGGTTGAGAGCCGTTTGCTTCTCACCCAGTCAGGTTCAAGCCGTTTGAATAGGGGCAGCTGTTGCACCCCAAAATTTGAACAACTCTTCTTTACCTAGCTTGTGTTTCATTTCATTCACATTAGCATTATCATTTGCATTTCATAGACATGTATGCAGAAGATCAAGAGTTATGAGTACCAATCAAGGTCTACACAAGAGTTTGAAGCTAGCCAAGAAGGTTATTCAAGTGTTCAGAGGTTGATGATCCTCAGAGAGATTGGTTGAAACCAAGGTTGTGTGCCTCCTAACTTGAGAGTTGTGGGGAGCTCTTCAGATGATTCTGAAGCCAAGAATGTGGACTTGAAGCCTTGAGAGAGCTTATGAGATGTCTTGAAATCCATCATGAAGCCTAGACAGGTCATGATGCAAGTTTAAGAAGACTCAGCCATGAGTGGTGTAGTTAGGGTTTGACTGGGTCAACCCTAGGTCAATTGATGATTTGGAGAGGGTTGAGACCTAATCCAAGGTCCATGTGATCATAGATTGATGCATTGAGATGTTATAAGGATGATTCCAAGGTCAACTCATCATGATTGAAGAGTTTGAGAAGTTTCAAGCTAGGGTTTCTAAGGCTTGACAGTGTAAAATCCCGTAGTTTGATCCCTATCTTCAAGGCAGTTTAGCTCAAGATGTTATTGTCATCTCATCTTACCCCCAACATGAATGTTGTAGAGCTTGTTCTTAGCTTTAACTTTAGTACTAGAAGTCCTTGATAGGGTTTATAGAACGCAAGTTATGACTTTGACAAGTTACAGGTCATCTGAGGTATGTGAATCTGGGGGCCTTGAAAGTTACCCAACTTGCATCAAACTTTTGCCTAAGAAGGATGATTCCTATGGACTTTTGGCCAACATGAATGTTGTTCCTTATCCTCTTAGATTTCTAGAGAGTACTAGAAGTCCTTGATAGGATTTGTAGAACTCAAGTTATGGTTTTGACAAGTCAAGGACATTTTGGTCATTTGGAGATTACAGGTCATTTCAAGCATAAGACCATAACTCCTATTTCCAAGCTTCAAATGGAAAAATTTTCAACATCAAACTTACTTAAAATGATGTTTTAAGGCTATTAAGGAGGTTATGAGATGTTGGAAAGGCTTATATCTCAAATTTGCAAAAATGACCTAAAATAAGGACATAAGTTAAATAAACCAAAGTTGGAAATTGATATTTTCAACCTACACATCCAAACCATGGCATGTAATATATCATTTTGACTCTAGAAAACATTTTAAAAACAATGGTTTAGCCACATTCTTATGTTGAGATTCAATTCATGGACTTGCTTTGAAAAGCACTTGCTTGCATATTAAGTAACTTGTGCATAACTCAAAATTAAGGCATGAGCAAGGGTTCTTGCAAGCTAAACACCTCTAATATCTCACTAGGGGAGAAATTAAGAGTGAATGGGATGAATTCCAAGCTGTTGGCAAGGGTTGTACATGTCATGATAAGTGATTCAAAATCTCATGACATGAGAAGTGTAAAATCTCATTGGAAGGATCTAGAGGGTTCTAGATCATCCAAACTTCATCTATATAATGAGTAGAGTGGATCCATGGCAGAGGTTGGTGATCATTGAAGGAGTGAGCTTAGCTTGAGAGTGAATTTTCTTGGATTGCAATTGAAATCGGTTTCATCAAATTGCTCAACTTTCATTCATTTTCTTGCTTGATTCTTCTTCCATGAGTGCCAAGGAGTGATTTCAGATCATTTTCAAGAAGAATTGGTGGCTAGATCGTGTGGGAGCAAGTGGTTTTCAGCACCTGCAACTCATCATCGTGTTTCAAGATTGAAGCACTTTCCATTGAATCTTTTGCATACAGAAGCAAGGAGGAGGTTCAGTGATCGTGTCCAGAAGATTTGAGAGCTTGAAGTGAAGATTTGGTGCATCTGTTATTCAAGAATTTCCAGGTTGGTAATCTTCTTCCTATAGCATGATTTAGGTAGAATTAGGTTGAATTAAGGTGCTAGATTAGTTGTAGAATGGCCTAGGATGGATTTCAGATGGTTAATTGATGAATTAGAGACAAAATAGGAAGATCACCATTTTCGGTTGAGATTGGGAGATGATGATTCTTGGGGTTTCAGAAGAAACTAATAGTATGGTTGAGTTCGTGGCAAGATTTGGAATGAGTTTCATGTTTTGACCTCTTGGATTGGAGGCCTCTAGGAAGAACTAGGGTTGAAGTGGATGATCGGAGCTCCATCGGCGGTGGCCGGAGCTGGGCGCGAAGCTCAGAGGTTTGAAAGGTAGGAGATGAAGTTCTCACCATTAGATCATGGTCTGACCATTGACTGAGAGAAGATCCAAGGGCCACGTTTTAATTCTGATTTGTGAAGGATTTTTGATGAAACGATGCGTTTCATTTATTCAGGCGTTTGGGCTGAATGATTTAAGTGTTATCCACACCCCCCAGCAAGCCCAACCCATGTTTTGAACTGAAAATGACTGCTATTTACACCGCGCGCTTCATTATTTTTATTTGATTTTTATTTAATTTCCATTTAATTCATGGTTTTTTGTAAAATTCATAATAAATTGAATATTAATCCAATTAAACCCATTCTTTTTGCATATTACTCATGATTGAGTCTATTATTTTTTAGAGAAAAAATATTTTAATTTCATATAATTTCTGATTTAATTGGAATTTTGTATTTTAATTGATATTAAAATGTTTATGTTTAATGCATATTTTTGTAGAATTTTGTGTGATCTCATGGTGATGATTCTTGGCCTAATTTTTTGTGTGTGATTAGGTTAGACATGTATGATCCCATAGAATTTTTCTCACATTTTTTTGATGAAAATAGGCATGCTTTCTAGATTGATATTTAGATGCTTCCTTTTTAGGATTTTAGGTTGATACCTTAGAATGTAGGATTTAGTTCTAGGTCCAAATTGATGATTTGATCTTTGAAACTAATGTGATAGAGTCATGATCGACCTAGGTTCCCATAGTAATTTTTGTAGGATTTTACAATTGATTCTAGTATTTTATTTAGGACTAACTTTAGTGTTACGTTTTAGGTGATCCTAACTTACTAATTCAACTAGTTTAACTTCCCTAGTTCCCTTAGATTGGGGTTTGTGCTTGGTTTGCCTTTGGTTGAGGTTGAAGACAAGTTGAAGACAAGGTGAGGATGCTTGAAGTTGCTTGAAGGTACTTGGAGCTTTGGATTTGTTTGGGCCTGAAGGTGTCCGATGAAGATTAGGAGATAGGACATAGAGAGAGCCTTGTAGTTAGAATGATTTCTTTCACAAACATGGAAAGCATCTTGTGCTTCTATTCCTCCCAATGACTAAAGGTCCTTCTCAGATATTCACATACCTCCTTTGGAAGGATGAGTGGCTTTATCTGGGAAGTAGAACTTTGAGGGAACCAGTCTCTCATAATGATGAACCCTTACAGGCTTCCTTTGGTTGTCAGTAAGTTGTTTATCATTTCCTCTCACTCTGTTAAATCAATTATCTTCTGGTTTGAGTATCTTGAAAGATGTTGGGCTTGAGTTTGAAGATGAAGACTTCATTGAAGAGTGTGGAAGAGGATGATTCCTTGAGCATTGCCATTGCAGCTAAGGCTTGAAGAGCAAGAAGAACAAGTTGATACTTGAAGATCCAATGGAGAGTGAGTGAAGAGCTGAGGCTTAAAGAATTGAATGATGAAGTTGACACTTCTATGTGACTGAAGACCACTTTGAGAAGCTGAAGCTTGTAGGAGGAGAAGACCAAGTTGATACTGGCAAAGCAAAGAGAGCTGAAGCTTGAAGACTGAGTTGATACTTACTTGAGGATTCAGTTGAGATTGAGTGTAGAGCTGAGGCTTGAGGACTAAAGGATAAGTTGATACTTACATTGAAGCTTGGAGAGCCTGAAGGAAGCAAGTTGATACTTGTAGTTAAGAGTGAAGCCTGGGGGTGGAATTGACTGAAAAGCTGAAGCTTGGAGAAGTGAAGATGAGTTGATACTTATGTTGATGGATTGAAACCTGGAGAAGCAAATTGATATTTGTCATGAAGGGTAATTGAAGTCTGAAGACTGGATTGCTGTTAGAAGAGTTGAAGCTTGGAGTGGGAAGAGAGGGGTTGATCTGCTTTCTTGTCTGTTTTCTTTTCTGTATTGCTGATGTGCCTTGTTTGACTTGTCTGATGCATTAGAATAAGTCCATGATTAGAATGACTTTAATCTAGGAGCATGATTGCACTAGAGGTTGAGTTGCTCCCTCTGCTTGTATTGTTACTGTATGGCTTTGCTTGCGGGTATTCGGTAGAGCCCAGCTCCCTTGCCCATGTGGTTTATTTTGCTTGACAGCATGTTTTACTTTTCTTCGGTATGATTGTTTTACTGTATTTTGCTTGATAGCATGTTGTATCTTTTCAGTATGATTACTGTGACTCATTCTGGCTTGAGGTTGAGATGAGCTTGTGGAGGCTGCTGCCCCACACACATTTCCTCCCTCACTTGCATTGCATGCATTTTACAGTCGTTTACTGTATATCTGTTTACTGTTTAAGCTGATGCTTTGCCTGTTTCTGTATCATTGACATGATCCCTTAGGATTCTCATTTCCTTTGATAAGGAAATGATGATAGAACTTTATGTTGAAACCTATGTATGATAACTTCTAGGAATTCCCTGTTTCAAACCTCAACAATAGGATGAATCCTTGGCATGACAACAGTAGGACTTGATAGTCTCCCTTTAGTTGAGCATGTTCTCTTCTCATCTCAAAACAGCTTAAGATACAGTAATCATAAATGATTTCTTTCGTACGTTACAAGCCTTAAGCTATCGGAGAAAGAATTGTTGAAGAGTTTCTTTTCAACAGTCTGGATGTTTAGTATGGCACCCTTTGGGTGACATGCGACGCATTCACTCTCAGATCATAGTCTTTAGTGCGATTGAAATTGCAAACACGACAAAAAACACTTCTTTCGTAAAAGACAGGAAACAAAATTCAAACCTTTTTGCCCCGTGGGCCCGTAATTAAAAGGAAGCTTTTCTGAAGAAAAGAGTGTTGTTAAACTTCAGCGCCACCGCAAACAGGCTTTGTCCCTAACTGCTGGAACTGCTGTTTAACCATACTCGATAAAACAGATGAATCTGAATTCCCATAATCCGTATTATCCCGAACTACGTAAGCTCTGATCTCTCATACTTGTTGAGAGTACGTAGGCACAATACTGATGTATTGGCGAGCCACCTTCCCCGTAACCCGTCGTAGGCCGAACTACGTTGACTCTGATTTCTCATTCTCTGATGAGAATACGTAGGCATAAAGCGCAATGCTTTGCCGAGTCATTTCTTTTGCTTTTAAGCCAACCTTGGTAGGTAGATAGATAAACCAACTCGTCCAGTAAACACAACAAGCGTGGATCCCGTCGAGTACGACGGACGTGAGGGGTGCTAATACCTTCCCCTTGCGTAACCGACTCCCGAACCCAGAGAACGGTTGCGATGACCTTGTCTTATACCTATTCGTCAGGTTTTTCCGATCGTTTCCTTTCCCGCTCTGAGGGATAAATAACGAAAGGTGGCGACTCTTCTGTTTTGCCGACACCTTATTTTCGCGGAAGCGACAATCATTCTCCTAAGTTCTAAGAATTGTCTTCACAATGTTGCTTAAGATACAAGTTTTAATACCATAGCTTGAGTAATGAAGCTTTTTCTCATCCTTTGATAATGCACATGAACTAGAGAAAGTACACCTGTCTTCATCAAAACACAATGTTGGAGAAGCTTAACTTCACAATCTTCTCCTTTTTTATGACGACAACCATTGAAACTTGAAGTGCTTAACTTTTGAATAAGCAAGTGCTCCCCTAACTTTGATAACCCCCCTTGATCAAGAAAATTTATAGACTTTGTTTATGCATATGCTAGAGGATACAAGCACACACATATCCTCCGCTCCCCCCCCCCCCCCCCCCCCCCCTTTGTCATTATCAAAAGGAAGGGGAAAAGAGAATAGAAATGTAAGACAAAATTTTATAGCAACATAACATAATCAATAGAATTTTGAACCAAAACATAATTATATAGAGTATGCAACAACGTAATATATCTCATACAATTGAAGATAATCATGTTTACAAAATACACATAATCAAGAAGGATAATGAGCACATGATAATTCACATATGAAATGAAAACTAACACATTTAAAATCAAACTTAAACATCTACCTTATAAATTTTGATAAGAGAGTGTATATTATCATTTAATTAATGTATAACTGACTTTGTGTGATGTCCAAACATCATGTTCATCCAATATTCCCAGTTCTCCTCGAATCTTGGAATCTTGTAGAACTGACTTTGTGTGACGTTCAAACATCATGTTCAAACTTATTATTTAAATGATCACCTTTAAGCACATGATCTCGTAAGAAATGATGTTGAATGTATATATGTTTAGTTGTTAAGTGCATGATTAGATTCTTGGTTATGTTTATGGAACTTGAATTATCACACTTCAACATAATGCATCCAAGGTTCACGCCATAGTTGCAAAGTTGTTACTTTAACCAAATAATTTGTGCACAACTTCCTACGGTAATGTATTTTGCTTCAACTGTACTAAGAGCCACAAATAATTGTGTTTTGCAGGACCATGATACGAGAGTTTTTCCTAGGATATGACATGTGTTGCTTGTGCTTTTCCAGTGTGTTTTATAGACTACATAATTTGAGTCAAAATAGCTACCGCGGCGGGAAAAAATTTGAGATTAAGTTATTGATTAACTTAACTCGAAAAGCAAGAGTCGCCACAGAACTTTATTGTTTCCAAAGATAAAGGGGGAAAACGTCAAATAAAACCCACAAAAGTAAATCAAAAGAGAAAGCTGGATACAGGGGTTGGTTATGAAAGGGTAAGGTATTAATACCCCTCACATCTATGGTACTCCATAGGAGCCACTTGCAAATATGTGTTTATAAAAAAGCTAGGTTATTTTTTGATTAATTTTAATTTTAAAAGGTATGTTGTCGTATTCGAGTGGAAAACTCAATTTACTACCCACAAGTGTGGGGGAATGAGCATTTGTATCATCAGGACTTTCTCACAAGCATATCTCAACATTCAAGTGGAAAATGTTAATCGCTTCTCAATACATTGTAGAAGTATAGTGGTTTGCATCAATACGAGAATAGACTAATATTTAATCTTTCAAAAAAAAGGCTCTTAAAGAAAAGTTCACAAAGGCACAAAGAAGTTTGGCGAGGTTTGTCTTTTTTAAAGGTTTTGAAAAGAGTTTGAATATGCTTAAGTGTTTTAGCATTTATTAAGAAAAATATTTTTTGGATCACTTGACAAAAGTCAAGGTTTATTAAGAAAAATATGTGAAATTTGAAAACAAGAAGTTTTTGAAATAAGGAGAAGTTTTGAAAATAGAAGAAATGGGAAGAAGATGAAGAGACTATCCTAAGCATACAGTAAATGACATGAAATAACAGATCTCGTTGTAAGGTAGCCCAAGAGAAATTATTTGTATGTGCAAGTGTACTAACCACAAGGTGGAGCAAGCATTTGACATTGGTCAAAACAAGCATTCCTTTCTCTTTGAATTGAGTCACGGGATAAACAAGCACATGAACAAATGAATATCCAAATATCTAGATGAACAACAAAGTAACAAAGCCATAAAGAACATTCAATTCTTGAATTAAATATTAAAGGGTCCAGAGGAATCACTAGGTCTCAATTGAATCACAAAGTCTCAGATACATCTCCAAGCAATGGGAAAACACTAAGTCCTAAGGTCCAAAGTCCAAAATACTTCTTAAGCAAGGGATAGAAACACGAAATCCAAAATATCAGATTAAAGTTTTTTTTTTAGGGTTTTAACCATTTTATAATATTTTTATTATTTTGAAATAAGAAAGCAATAAAAGGCATAAACAAAAAAAAAACAAAAAATAAAAGGTAAGAATATAAATGGCATGAATGTAAATGACATAATAGTAAATTACATAAATATAAAGAGCATAAAAGTAAAAGTTAGGTGTTAGCATAATTAATATGTCATAGTTAATGTTAATGAGGATTCAACCGAGTCATGACAATTTAGGATTATGTTAAGTAATCATAAGTGAACTTATGTAGAAGTCACACCTATCTGAGGTCGGCCAATAACAATTTATGTGTCATACATGTTAGAGAATTAACACAAATTTAGCCTCCTAAAATATGCAACACAAAAGTAAAAAAAAAAAAGCAAAAAGGGAAGAAGATGGGGGAGAAGAGATGATCAAACATAATTGAAACACAACAAGAGATCATATATCACCAATTTCAATCATTCTTCTTCACAATACAATAGGATAAACTTATCTTTAATCCAAAGTACTAAAAATGATCAAATGATCATTTAAATAATAAGTTTAAAATGATGAAAGTTCATGCAACCAAAGTATCATTCAAAGACCAATTGAACTTGATGAAACATCAATCAACCAAATCATGATTCAAGTCAAACAAAGTTCAAAACATAAATGGATTAAAGTAGTAATTAAAAGAAATTAAAATGATTTAAAATGGAAAATAAATGGAAAATTCCAAAGATGCATAAAAAAAATCAAATAAATTGCCAAAAAACTTGAGAAAGTCAGAAATATCACAACAAGATCTCAAAAGTCGGATGCAAAAACATTTAAAATTTTCAAAAATAAAATCAAGAATGAAAATAAAAGGAAAATAAAAGAAAATACTAATTAAATGAAAAAAATATTTTAAAAATTACGCAAATAATATTTGTGATGCAAAATACTTTTATAGATTTTGTATAAAAAAATTGAATCAAAATGACTTAAAAATCAGTAAAAATAAAATCAGAAACGAAAAAAAAAAATAATAAAAAAAGAAAATAAAAAATACTTAAATTACGGCACCAACGACTAGTTTCTCATTTGAAAACACGCACGAAGCACTTTATCTTCAATCTTGGATTGATTTCTGCAAATCCTTTGGCGTTGCAATTTGAGGGACAACTTTGTGCAGGGCAGTGTGATACACAACAAAGTTGAGCAGGACCTGGTTCACCGATTAAACAGTTCTTTATAAAATACTCTCCTGTTGGACTCCCCAAATTAGTATTGAATCATGGACCAATTTATTGTTAAAATTTTATTCGTGCATAAAATATTAATGAAAAATGAACCTCAAATGATAAAACTAACATTCCTCTTACCTGAGATCGTAACCAATGAAATACATATAATTTCCAAACCATAAGATTGAAAGATATGAAATGCCATCTTGTATTGTATGATGAATGGCTAACAATGTGTTCTTATTATATAAACATCATAGATAATTGTATTTTATAAAATATTATTAAAGACGACTTTAGTAATATAACTATTGAATTTTAATGCAATATTTCTATATTATTTTAGCACAATCAGTCAAACACAATGAGATTTATAAAATTGGAATCGTTTTTGTAATGGTGGCAAAAAAATGGCCTATCCTATATAAAATAATACTCATTTTGAAAATATTATATATTTTAGATTAAAGTGTGTATTTATTCTTACAGAAGTAATAAAACATTTAAGACCAAATGACAACAAAAGTTTTTTGTCATTTAGATATATTTAATTTTTATATTTCTAAATAAATGCAAAGAGTTAATGTAGACATATTTGCCTGTAAAAGTTAAATTTAAGGATATTAATCTAAATTAACTATCGGTGAAACTTTACAATTTATAAATATTTGACTGTTAAAATTTAATTTATATTAAGTATAAAACAACAAAAGTTTAAAAATAAAATAATAATAGATTTTTATAATAAATAAATACAATAACATCAACACTAAAAATTAAAATTTTCTATGTTATTTATTATTTCGTCAAATATAATTTATGATTACAACTACATTGACAAAACTATGATGTTAATTTGTAACTCACACCATAATAGTATTAACTGATCTCCGGCTCAAGCAAATCCACCATCAACAGGACCTTGCAGGAAGATTTAAAAAATGGCATGTCGAGTTGTCATAATTTCATGTAAAATTTGAAGATAGAAAAGCATTGAACGCCCAACAATTTGTAGATTTATTAAGAAAGACGATGCTCGTTTAGCCAAAACCAACACATTTTTGGATGTGTTGCACCTCAAATTTTGACCCCTTAGATCTTCATCACATTCTAGGATCATATTCATTTGATTATCTAACTTAACCTATTTCAAGTTTGTCTTTATCAAGTTACAAGTGAATTAGGGTTCCATACAGTCAGAAATCGAGGTTTCGATGGTTTGATCAGTCAATGTCTTGGATTGATTCTCCATGAAACAAGTCTCTACATCATCAAAGATACCATATTGGATCAAGTATGAATCCAATTTGAGGTTGTCACCCAAAGAGCAAGAACAGTGCAATTCATGACCCCCGATTAGGGTTTCTAATTAGGAAAAGTCAACTGTAGTTTGACTTTTGATCTAAAAGGTGTTCTAATGATGGAATCATGGTCCATGAAGCTCATATGACTTATTTAAGTCCACCCAAGAAGTTTCAAGACCTTAGAAGACCCAGAACATCAACAGTCGATTCAGGGTTTTTCGATCCATCGGTCTGTTTGACTGAAAAGTCAACTCTTTGACCATAAGGAATTTGACCCCCAAAGTTTGAAGAAAATATGTTCCTAATAACACATTACACCTAGACATGAAGTTTCATGACCATTGGATCAAGGATTGAGGAGTAATCGAAAAAGTCGGGAATTAGGATTTTGAAAGGGGCAAGACAATAACTTTCTAACCACACATCCAAATGAGGTGGTTCATAGCTTGTTGGAAAGGTTTTGGCAAGCCTACAAAGGTGTAAAGCTGACCTATGGGCAAAAACTGCATGGATTTGGAGTTATGGTCAAAATCATCACAAGACGGAGAAAACACTTAGAAAAATTCTAAGTTTTTGGCATTTTTAGGCATGTTTTCAGCCAACTTTGAGGGTTTTTTTTTGACCTAGTTCCACTTGGAATTTGAAAATTCAGTAAACATGAAGGTTGTAGAGCACCATGACGGAATCCAAGCAAGTCCAAAGTTCTAGCCAAGATCCATTACTTTAATGAAGGAAAGTACAAAAAGTACACATGAGAGAGAGAGTGTTGGGGGGCTGCAGCATGGAAGTTGTACTTGCTCACTCTAAAGTCATTTCCCACAGCTCATTGCTAGATGGTTTAAGGGGTTTATGCACCTTGGGAGAAAGCAAAACCAGCAGAGCCAACCATTACCTAGATTCATGAGATCTTTTCACAAAAACCACCATTGAATACCACTTGGACAAATCTGCCCCAACCCCTCACTTGGCCTATAAATAGGGGATTAATATCATGATATCAACCACACCAGATCTCTCTAAAACACAATAGAAACACAACTCTCATTCCATCCTTCTTTGCTTGAAAGTGAAGAAACACCAAAAACACCAAAATTGTCTCTTTGCAATTTCCACACCAGCACCATTTCTAAACCTTCCACCACCTTAAAAACCATACACACATACTTAAAATGATCATTTGAAGCTATTCCTGCCATTAGATTCATCAAAAGAACTTTGAATAAAAAATTCAACTTTCATACCACCATACTTTGACTTTTGTGCAAGTTTCATACCAAATCACTACATAAACCATTTTCCATCATCATAACACTTGTAACACCTCATATTCTTGATATATCAGCTGTCTAAAACCTCAAACAACAGCTGGAAGTGCACTCACTCAAACTGTCCATAAAGTTGCATTGTTTCTTCAAGAAGAAGCAATATTCTCAAGCTTGCATAAAAGGAAGGAATTCTTGCTCTTGCTCAGCTTAAGTGTGGGAATACTACAAGAGGTATGTAGCTTTGAACCCTCTCATTATTATGCATCATGTATTGATTGGTTTTGTTAAATATGTTTACACATTTCGATGTTGATTTGGTTTGTTAACCATGCTACCAAACTTTGTGTACCATGTGGATTTTCTATTAGTGTGCCATATTAGGGTTTGTGTGTTTGTCACCTTTGTGAAGGTATGTTGTTGAACACTTGATGAGTTCTTGCTTTTGACATTGTTATGTTAAAAACTACCAAAACTGTTTTTAAAATGAGGGGTCTAGGTTAGTTTACTTAAATCTTAAACATTGTCATGTTTGTTGTTTCTCATTGGTGAGGTTTAACTTTGTGCATTTTTTGATCTATCTAGCATATGTTGGATTGCTTTGTGACTGTCTTTTAAGAGTACTGTGTTAGAGTTGTTTGTTTGGCATGGTTATGTTGAAATGATTCACACAAGGTCTGTTGAAAGACACCTTAACCTATGATGATTAGCAGTGCCATATTAGGGTTTGTGTATGCTGGTTAGGTCTTATGGAGGATATTGGTTTAAGGCATGATAATTGAAGCAAGAATTCCTTATTGCTGCTAAGCCATTTCCTCATGGTTTGAGTATTTTTATGTTACTGTCTGTTGCACCCCAAAATTTGCCCAACATTTCTTTACCTAGCTTGTGTTTCATTTCATGCACATTAGCATTATCATTTGCATTTCATTGACATGTATGCAGGAGATCAAGAGGTATGATTACCAATCCAAAGCTATACAAGACTATGAAGCTAGCTAAGAAGGTTATTCAGAAGTTCAAGGGTTGATATCCTTGCCAGAGAAGTTAAAAGATCCTCAGAGAGAGTGATTGAAGCCAAGTGTGTAGGTCTCTTAACTTGAGAGTTGGGGGAAGCCATCAGATGATTCTAAGGTCATGAAGAAGGACTTGATGTCTTTAGAGAGCTCATGAGAAGTGTTGAAGATCACTTTGAAGCCTAGACAGGTCATTGGGCAAGAATAAGAAGCATCAACCATGATTGGTGCAATTAGGGTTTGACTGGGTCAACCCTAAGTCAACTGATGATTTGAAGGAGGTTGAGACCTAATTCAAGGGCCATGTGATCATGGATTGATACATTGATATGTTATGAGGATGATTCCAAGGTTAACTCATCATGATTGAAGAGTTTGAGAAGTTTCAAGCTAGGGTTTCTAAGGCTTGACAGTGTAAAATCCCCTAGTTTGACCCCTATCTTCAAGTCAATTTAACTCAATATGTGATGGTCATCTCTTCTTGACCCCAACATGATTGTTGTGGAGCAGGCTCTTAGCTTTAATTTGAGTGCTAGAAGTCCTTGATAGGGTTCATAGAACTCAAGTTATGGCTTTGACAAGTTACAGGTCATCAGAGGAATGTGAATTTGGAGCTTGAAAGTTACCCAAATTGCATGAAACTTTTGCCCTAGAAGGATGATTCCTATGAACGTTTGGTCAACATGAATGTTGTTCCTTATCCTCTTAGCTTTCCATAGAGTACTATAAGTCCTTGATAGGATTTGTAGAACTCAAGTTATGGCTTTGACAAGTCAAGGGTATTTTGGGTATTTGGACATTATAGGTCATTTGTGATCATAGGTCATTTTCACCAACTTATAGACCTCAAATGAAATTTTGTTCAACTAGAAAGTTGCTCAAAATGGGGTTTTAACCTTGATCATACATCAAGTAGGCATTGAAATGGCTCAAGGAGAGACTTGGTTCAAGGAATTTTGAAAAAAGAAGAATTAAAGGCATTTAATGACCAAAAAATTGAAATAATTCATTTTGTGTCCAAACAAGGCAAAATAATAGGTCATTTTGAATGGAAAAGTCATTTTAGGAACTTTGGCAATGTTGGAATTTTGGTTTGAGTCCATTTTCATACCATTTCATGTTGTTTCTTCATGATGAAGCAACATATCAAACTCACACCATTGGCTTGCAAACAAGGAAATTAACATAACAAACTAATTCAATATCTCATGAGATGATGATTGCAAGCATTTTCATGCCCAAAGAGAGAAAGTACACGACTGTTACAACATGGTATTTTGAAGGAGAAAGTGAAATTGAAAATCTCATATGGAAGGTTACAGAAAGTTCTTGACATTTCCATTGAGTTCTATATAAACATTAGAGTGTGTTCAGCCATTTTTTTGGTGAAGATTGATCCCTGAAGCAGAGAGTGAGGTTGAAGTTTCACAGCTCCAAGTTGAAATCGTATTCTGAGTTCAAAGCCAATCCAAGAGAAATTGAGGTGTGCATTGTTGCACCCCGAAATTTGACCAACCGGTTTCCATATCTGGTTTATGTTTCAACGCGTTTTGCATTCGCATTTGCATACTGCATGCATTGCATTTTTCTCAGTCAGATCGATTTTATTGGGATTGCAGCCCCTGGCGTTTCAGGCAGTTCAGGCCAGTTTGAATAAGCGTATTTTGAGAATTGGTGCTCATTCCCTGCGTTTTCAGGCCATCTCGGTGCCCGGGTTACGCTATGGTCGCGCAATCGTTTTATAATCGATTTAATCGGCCTCCTGGCATTTTTTAGAATTTTTCTTTTATTTTCTAGATTTTTAATGCATTTAATAGATTTTTAATAGGGTTATTTGTTTTTTAGATAGTAAATACGTTAGTAGTTTGTTTTTAGAATTTAGTAGATATTGTTTTAATAGTTTTTTAGATTTTTAAATAAATATTCCTTTTTTTAGGGATTTAATAGATTTTAATTTTTTTAGATATTGGTTTTATCTTTTAATAGATTTTTTTTTTAAATAGATATAACTAGATATTACTTTTCTTAAATAAGAATAGATTTTTAAAGTAGATATTAATGTTTTTAGATTTTATTAGATTTTAATTGATTTTTCAAATTTAATAGAATAGATTTTTTTAAATAGGATTAAATGTTTTTAGATTTTATTAGATTTTATTTGATTTTTCAGATTTAATTAGAATTTTTAAATAGTTTTTTTTAGATATTAAATAAATCTTTTCTGTTTTTTTTAATAGATTAATTAGGGCTTTATTATTAATTTTCGTTTATGCTTTAATTAGGATTAATTAGAGATTTTAATTAGGTCTTTAATTAATTTTCGTTTTAGTTTAATTAGGGTTTTATTATTAAATTTTGTTTAGTTAATCAGTAATATTCATTTTGTTTAGTTAATTGGTCCTTAATCATGTTTAAGTCTCAGCATTAGTAATTAGGCCATTATCCAAGTCAGAAAGCCCAAGTCCAAGGTCCAATTTCGTGCCACATGTCGTATAAATAGAGTGCCACGCGTGGGTCCACTCTTTCAGCCACCTCATTCACTCAGACTCTGCCAACACATAACCCACTCATTCTCTCTCTGCCACTTGGCTGCTTCTCCCTCTTTCCCCCCTCCACGCGTCTCTCTCTCCCTCCTCCCTCTGCCATGCGTCTAGCTCTGAGACCCGCCGGTCCCCTTCGCCGCCGGCCATGCAGCCGCCGGCCCATCCACTGTAACTTCTCGCCGAAGCCGCCGCAACCATCGTCGGAGAATTGCAAATTCGCCGGAAACTGCAAATTGCAACGTTCTTCATCAACTTCATCCAATTCTCCATAGATTCAACCGATCATCACCAGAATCAACATCACACAATCTTGAACTCCATGTGTTCATCCTTCTTCAGATTCACCAGCGAATTCATCTACTAATCTTCATCTTGAATATCACCAGAACTTCACAATGCAAGCGACGTCTCCATCAGTTTCTGCATGTTCATCCAACACTTCAAGATTTTGAGAATCTTCACAGATCATCAACGTTCTTCAAATTCCCAGAAAGTCCATCAGTAATCATCAAGTTCATCAGATTTCCTCAACCTTCATATTCTCCAGGCTTGTGCAAGGACCTTCAGAAGCGCGTCTTATATTCAAGAACTTCATCGCGTGTTCTTCAACAAACTTTTCCAGATTTTCGTCAAAGCTTCAAGGTGATCTTCATCGTCAAGCTCCAAGATCCGTAGATCTTCATAGCATTTTTTCTAGCGAATCTCCATATTACCGAGCGTCAAGTCAGCTTCACTATCCAGGTTCCCTTCTCTCCTTCGTTCTGAGCTTGTTGACGCTCGTAGTTTAGGTTGTTAGCTAATGGGCTAGGTTTTATGCATGAGAGAGATTAGCTTAGATTCTGCGTGGATAGGTTAATGATGTTGCTTTGTGTGGAATCTGGGTTGACAAGGGTGAGAGGCTGAGAATCAGAGAGTCTCAGAGAGAGAGGTGCGTGGAGCGCCGCTAGGGTTTCGTATGGATGAACAGTATTGGAGAAGGATAGTTATGAGGATTAGGGTTAGTTTACTAATGCTAAGGCTGGGTTGGATTGAACTCGGGCCTTAAGCCCAAATGTGTAGTTTGCTGATCCTACTCCCCGTTTCCCATTCGCACCCCTCTCCCCTTTGTGTTTTCGTTTGGGCCTATTGCAGTTTGCTGACTGCACCCCCCGTTTGGGGCCCAAACATGAATAACAAGGCGATTCGTCGCTATCTGCCCCCCCCCCCCCCCCCCCGTTTGTTTTTTTTGGTGTTTTTATGAAGCAGATTGGGCCCAACGCAGTATGATATCTGCACCCCCTCCTGGGCCCAATGCATTTCTGCAGTGTAAATAATTGCTTTTGCCACCCCTGTTTTTTAATTTTGTTTGAATTTTCATATTGTTTTATATTTGCATATAGTTTACTCAAAAAATCATAATAAATTCAAAAATAGTCATTTTGACATGGGATTTTTTTCATCATTCTCATTAATGTCTCAAGAAAATTATCAAAAAATAAAATTAGCATTTTAATCATTTTTTCTATTTTTGGTGAATTTCCACATTTAGTTGCTTTTATTGCATTTTAGTTTGTATATCCATTTTGTTAAATTTTTTTTAGCCATTTCCTTTCATATTTTGAGGTGATTCTTTTTCCTATGGTTAGATTAGAGTATTAGGTTTCCTTAGAGGTTTATCTCACATTTTTGTAATTTAATCTTGTTTAGATTTGAATAAAGAACATTAGGGTGACTAGAATTAGGGTTAAACTGAACATAGGTGCATCATAACACTTAGATTTTGGGTTTTTAGCTTGAATTAGGAGCTGGGAAATATAGGGTATGTAGGGTAGATGTATAGATCCCCTTAGAATTAATTATAGGATTTTTAATAATATACCACTATTTTACTTGATTTTTGTAAATAGTGTGATTGTTTGGTGTGGCCATTATGGGCTTTTAGTATTGTTTGCTTGGGGTTGGGCTTTGCTATGGGGTATGGGGCTTGGATTGGGCTTGTGGAGTATGAAGGAGCATAAGAGAAGATTGAAAATGGAGATCAAAGTGGGATGCATGGATATTCTTGTGCTTGAAGGTGTTTTGAAGACATAGGAAATAGGGATAAGCAGAGCCTTAGAATATACTAAATTCTTTGTACAAGCATGGATAGCTTCTTGTGCTTCCATTCCTCTCTATGACATAAAGTCCCTTTAGGGTATTCACCTCCCTCCTTTGGAGGGATAAGTGGCCTTACCTTAGAGGTAGAACTTTGAGGGAACCAGTCTTTCATGATGATAAACACTTATAGGCTTCCTTTGGTTGTCAATAAGCTGTTTTATCATTCCAACTTATTCTGTTAAGTGATTCTCTTCTGGAGTACTTGCCTTGAAGATGGAGCTTACCTAAATCTTGGAGGCCATTGAGGTTTGATCTTGGAGTTCAATTGAAGATGTTATTGTTTTGTTGTTTATCAACTGTCAGAGTTGGCTATTTTTCAAAGCTGCTGCTGTCGGAGCTGGTGTGCTGTCAGGGCTAGTTTTGGGGTTTTATTTTCTTTGCTGTATTGTTTGTTAATTTTTCCCATAGGTTTGAAGTGAAGCTGTTTCACTTTGCCTATTATTTTCTCAGGTTCGAGGTTGAGCGGGACTCCCTTGCCTCGCTTGTATTGCTGCATTTCATGCATTTTACTGCTTTACTGTATATATGCTGTTTCTTTTCCGTTTATCCCCTAGGATCTCTATTTCTCTCTGCGCAAGAGAGAAATATGACAGACATTAGGCTCTCATCCATGTATGACAACATTAGGGTAGTTTTGATTCCCCTTTCAAACCCTAGGCTTCAGAGCGTCTTTCTCTTCTATCTCAAAATCATTCAAAACACAGTAATAAGATTTCAAACATCAATAAAAGACAGTTCTTGCGTAAAAGACTGAAAACCAATCAAAGTGTCATTTTTGTCCGCTTGGACCCGTAATTAGGAGAAAACCTTTTTCAGAAGGATAAAAACAGTCAGACAAATCTGTGTCTTCCGTAGACCGAACTACGTTTGCTCTGATCTTTCATGCTGTATGAAAGTACGTAGGCATAGGATGCGATATCCTAGCGAGCAACCTTGCCTCCTTTCCCGTAGGTAGGCGAACTACGCTGACTCTGATTTCTCGTTCCAGACGGGAATACGTAGACATAAAGTGCGATACTTTGCCGAGTCATTTTATTTTCTTTTAACCCTTAACCTGTAGAATAGATAGAATAACAATCCGTACTAGAAAACAAGCGTGGATCCCGTCGAGTACGACAGACGTGAGGGGTGCTAATACCTTCCCCTTGCGTAACCGACTCCCGAATCCAGGATTTGGTTGCGATGACCATTCCTTTCCCGTCTTTGCGGTAGGTTTACTTCGAGCGTTTCCTTTCCCTCAGTTAGGATAAATAACGCACGGTGGCGACTCTTCTGTTCAGCCGGCGCCGATTTTCGCAGTAGCGACAGCTGGCGACTCTGCTGGGGACTCCAACGGTTCCCTACGCGAGTCAATCCTAGCGCTTGTTTTCCCGTCGTGGATTTTGTATGGATTTACGTTTTCTGTATTTTACATTCAGCATTATATTATTGTGATTATTGCTGTGGGTATGAGGGGGATCTATGATTGAGAGATAAGTCGAACCTGGGCTTGAGTGCACCTAGAATTAGAGTGGAAATTAGTGGGCGCGTGTATGCTTTGCATGTACTAGTGTCTCATGAAATCCACGCTCAGACGAGGTTCTTCTGGTTGGCTTCTTTCTCAACCCTTTGGGTTGAGGGGGTTGTTGGTTAGTTGGATTGTCGACTCTGGGGACCGATCATTTGGAAGTTGGCTAAGTGAGGCCTCTTCAGGACCTGATGATGCCACACCTTCTGTGTATCGTATCATCCGTCTTGAAAGTCTGTGACGCCAACGACCGCATAGGATGCCATACCTTGTGTCAGTTATTAGGACACCTACCTGTGAGAGGGGTTGGGACATGCAGGTAACTTGACCTCCAGATTACCGGTTTTCTTGATTGAGATTCAGTGGTGTTGATATTTAAGGACAATGTTATTGGGTCTGTCAGAGATCGGGTTGGAGCATTGTGGATGGTCTTGAGCAGTTTGTGGGTCTATTTGAGGCCAGTATTGTGGACTGGACTTCTCAGCCAGGGGCACTTGATTCCTTATTGCATTGCTTGTATATTGCATTGTTTGCATCATCATGTGCATATCATTAACGTGTGTCTGTGCTGCAGGTGCATTTTCATACTTCCCGATTCTAGTGCTCTAGACTGCTATCTGTTATTATGAGTACTTTGAGGAAGACTGTTGCGTATAAGTTGCCTACCCCTGATGTGACTTCTCTGCTGGGTCTGATTTCCCTAGCTGACGATGATGTAAAGAGAAGTTTTAGAAAGAGTTATGGGAAGCTACTGAATTTGGTTTGCAGACCAACCACATATGAGCTGAATGGGTTATACACATTGATGCAGTTATATGATCCCTTCTTGAGGTGTTTTATGTTCCAGGACTTCATTTTGGCTCTGACCATGGAGGAGTACGCTGAGTTTCTAGAGTTGCCGGTTCAGAACAGAGTGCCCTTCATTCACTTTGATGCTAAGCCTAAGCTGGAAGACTTAGCTGTTCCCTTGCATATGGATCCTGCAGAGTTATTGTTGACTTCCTGGCATGGAGTTTCTAGGTTTTCTCTCAAATTTTTGGTTGGCAAAGCTCAAGAATACGCCAAAAGTGGTTACTGGATCGTGTTTAACGTTGTTCTTGCCTTGTGCATCTATGGGATTATACTGTTCCCTAATCTTCATGAGTTCGTTGATTTGGATGCATTCCACTTGTTTGCTGCAGGCAACCCGGTGCCTATTTTGATTGGGGATTTCTATCATTCCTTGCATTATAAGAATGAAAACAGAAGGGGGGAAAATGTCCATTATTGTGTACCTTTGCTTAATATGTGGTTTGAGAGCCATCTGCCCAAGAAGGGTCCTTTTGTTGAGTCTGTCGATACAGCTGAGTGGTCCGAGCGTCTAATGGGACTTTCTTCAGAAGACATTGTCTGGTTCAATAGAGATTTATTGGGGTCAGAGATTATCTTCAGTTGCGTCGGGTTTCCCAATGTTCCTCTAATTGGAAGGAAGAGTTGTATTAACTACAACCCATCTTTGTTGGTTCGACAGTTCGGGTATGCTTTGAAGAGTCCACCAAAGGAGGAAGAAATACAGGAATCTCTGTATTTCACTGGTGACCTGAGTGGGGAATTATTGGCCAAGCTTCAGTGCGCTTGGAATCATATCTGCAGAAGAGGGAAACCATTACTAGGGAAGAATGATTGTCAAGCCTATATGCCTTACAAGGTGTGGATTCAAGAGAGGGTAAGGCAGGTGCAGATGCCTTTTCCAGCAGTATCACGTCCCGTTCCCATTCCAGTCCAGGAACCGACTATTGTGGCTATTGAGGTCTATGAGCGGGTAGTGAAAGAAAAAGAAGACTTGATAAAGATCAATGAAGAGTTAGAGAAGGAATTGGCTCAAATCCGGAGGGAGAAAAACGAGGTTGTGTATTCCTTCCAACAGCAGACTGAGTTGGTAAACAGGCTAGGTGCCGAACTGACAGAAGAGACAAAGAAACGTGAACGCCTGGGAAAAGAATTCAGAAGCTCTCATGATATGTTAGAGTCCAAGAAGAAGTCACTTGATGCCGCCCACCGGGAAATCTCTTCGTGCAACAGAACATGGAATGCTACGCTAACCAACAACAAAAAGAGGGAAGACAAATTGAAACAACAAATTTCTGAACTCGAAGATCAGTTGAAGGCTAGCAAGAGAAAGTATGAAGAGGAGGTTATAACAAGATATAGTCTTCAGAACTCATTGAACAAAGCCGTCGAGTGCAAGAAGGAGGCTGTGTCTCAGAAACGGAAGTTAGATGATCGCTTTGGAGAAGGGGCATGGGAGGAATCTACTGGTGATTTATGACGTGTTCTCAAGCGAAGAGATCTACTTGTCGAGGGTTTGCTTACTCAACCAAATCATCCCGAGACTAAGAGATTATTAGAGGAGTACCAGGCGTATGGTCTCACTTGACTATCTCATATATTGACATGTATGCTTTATTTGCGTTGTGCTGGCCATCACCAGGATTGTTGGTTGAGGTCATGCCTTCTTATTGTACGCTCATTAATATTGTATTCTCGACTTGATGGGATTTTCTGCAATGTATGAGATGTTTTTCTATGACTGGGTTTCGAGCTTCTTATTGCTATCACTGTCACCGCACTGGCACATTGGCACTAGAATTGGGGAGTGATATTCCTTAATGCACAGACACATGTTACATTTGCATACACATTCATATTGCATTACCAGGTAATTATTGAACTGTATCTCATTTCCTGCATCTCGCCAGGTTTTTCCAGGATTGAAAGTCAACGTCCTCACCGATACTCTACTCGTACCAACTGCAAAAGAGTCATGGACCAGATGCAAAACGAGATGCAGGAGATGCGTGAAAAGCTGGCGCTGTTCATGCAGACGATGGAGACAATTGTGAAGGGGCAGGAAAACTTGCAAACTTTGGTGCAGCCATTGCTGGCGAGAAATGCCGGGAATGGAAACGAAGACCACAATTCTGTACGTGTTGACCATTCATGGGGATGGTACTCCTACGCCTGTAGCTCCACCTGTGGTGAATATACCTGTTGTGAATGTGAACAATGGCGCTGGCGCCGGGAATGGTAATACAGGAGTTGGTAATGAGACTGTCATTAACAATGTTGGATTCGGAGACGCCAATCTGGGCGGTGATAACAATGGAGGTAATGGCTTTGGTAATAACGGACTCGGCTATAACGACCAGGGGTTTGATTATGTCAACCAGGATGGGAAGTTTGGCTTCAACGCTCAGGGTTTCGGATATGATGGTTTTGGTAATGCTAATCAGGCCTATAGTGGATTCGGTAACGGAAATGGTGCTGGAATGATGCCTTTTGGACCTGCCGGGGTCGCTCAAGGGTATGGTAACAAAGGACGGGGCCCTATGATGAATCAGACTAGATTTGGTCGTAACAATGGGTATGATGGGTACGGAAATGAGAATGTTAATTGGATGGAAGACCAACAAGAAGATGCCTTCTCTGGTAGGGGTATGGATGGACCTGTGGATCCTGTTCAGAGGATCAAAATGCTTGAGGAACAAATGAAGGGTGTAGTGAATTAGAATACTTCTGGTTTAGATATGACCACGATGGGATTGGTGCCTGGCCTAAGAGTACCGCTGAAGTTTAAAACTCCCACCTTTGATAAATATAAGGGAGACACTTGTCCGAAGGTGCATGTTCGCTCTTACTACAAACGAATGTCCGCTTACTCAAACGATGAGAGAATGCTGGTGCATTTCTTTCAAGACAGCTTATCTGGACCGTCACTTGAGTGGTATATGGGGTTGGAGCCCACTCAGATCAAAACATGGAAGCAACTGGCTGAGGCGTTTATGACACATTACAAGTATAACAGTGATCTGGCACCAAACAGGGTCCAGCTGCAAGGCTTGTCACAGAAAACTGGGGAGAGTTTCAAAGAATATGCGCAAAGGTGGCGCGACATGGAGGCAAGAGTGCATCCTCCTCTGGTGGAGAAGGAGATGAACGATATGTTCATTGGAACATTCACGGGGATATTCTACGAGAAGTTGTTTCCTGTTGCGTTGGGCAGTTTCTCCGATCTGATTTTGATGGGTGAAATGATTGAGAATAGTATTAAGGTGGGAAGGTTCCAAGCTGGGGAGTCTACTTCGTCGGGAGGTAATAGAAAAGCATTTGGTGGTCGACGTCAAGGTGATTCTAGTGCAGTGTTTGGTGGCCGGGGCAGGGGTAGAGGAAGACACCAGTATGCTCAGCCGCAGCAGATAGCTAGTGTCACGATTCCGTTTCCTCAACAGAGACAACAACAACAACCGCAGCAACAACAGCAGCCACAACAGCAGCAGGGGCAGAATGCTGGCCAAAGAAGATTTCTGAATGCGAAGCCGAAAAGAGTGTTTGAAGCGCCTCCTTCCACATACGCGGAACTCTTTCAGACACTGTTGGGGCTGAATTTAGTTGAAAAGAGGACCTTGGCACCGCCCACGGGACCAACCCTTCCTTATGGGTATGATGTTAACAAACATTGTGACTTCCACTCCGGGGCACCCGGGCATGACATAGAGGCCTGTCATGCGTTCAAACATAAAGTTCAGGATCTACTGGATAGCAAGGACAAATTTTGGACAAGCGGGTCCAAATATAGTACAACAGCCTATGCCCAACCATGGGGCAAATGCTATTTTGACTGAGGAGGGTTTGAATCTGATCATGAATGTTGATGAACTGAAAACACCGTTGTGTGAAGTAAAGAGCAGGTTATTGAAAGGAGGTGTGTATCCGGGCTGCGATGAGTTTTGTCTAGAATGTTGGACCCAAGCTAGGGGTTGTGCTGAATTGAGGAAGGGTATTTAGACCTTGATAGACGAAGGCACGTTGCAATTTGATTGAACGGAAGTTGAGAAACCTGCAGAGGTGTTAGCTGATGAGCAAAGTGATGTTGCTACGGTGACAATTCCACGGAAAGCGATAACTATAACAACGCCAGCCAGGCGGCCGATGATCACTATTACAAAGGCAGGGCCAGTCTCTTATGAGAGCACCAAGGCAGTACCATGGACTTATGGGCTGGAAGCATATTGTGATGGGGAGAAAATTGATATCAGTAAACGACCAGCTAGGGTTGTGGACAATGTCGTCGGGACTGGAGGGATGACAAGGAGTGGGAGAATTTTTATATCGCTTGAGGTAGAGGCTGAACGATTGGCAAAATGTAAGGGGAAAGTGAATGAGAATGTTCCAGTGCAGAGGAATGAAAAAGAAACGTCACTGAAGGACGTAGAAGAGTCTATGCGTCTTATCTGTAAGAGTGACTATAAAATTGTTGAGCACCTTCAACAAACGTCGTCGAAGATCTCCATATTGTCGCTGTTATTGTGTTCCGAAGCCCATAGGAATGCGTTATTGAAAATTCTGGACACGTCGTTTGTACCCCAAGATGTTTCTGTGAATCAGTTGGAGGGGGTGATGGCGCACGTGAATGCAGGCCATAGTTTGGGATTTACGGATTTTGATTTGATCCCGAGGGGAAGAGAGCATAATATGGCGTTGCACGTCTCAGTTGAATGCAGGGGCACGGTCATGTCCCATGTGTTGGTAGATACCGGGTCTTCCTTGAATGTGCTCCCAAAGAAAGCAATGATGAAGTTGGATATCAGGGGGATCATTTGTACGCCTAGTGACTTGGTGGTCAGGGCATTTGATGGTACACGGAGGTCAGTCTTTGGATCTATAACTTTGCCTCTGCAAGTGGGGCCGAAGGTTTTTGAAACTGAATTCTACATTATGGACATCCAGCCAGCGTATAGCTATCTTCTTGGACGACCATGGATCCATGGTGCTGGGGCAGTCACATCTACCTTACACCAAAAGCTGAAGTACATGGTGGGGGACAGTATGGTCACAGTTTGTGGAGAGGAGGATATACTGGTCAGCCATTTGTCGTCATTCAAGTACGTGGAAGTCGACGACGAGATTCACGAAACCCCCTGTCAAGCCTTTGAGGGGTTGCACATTAAGGACAAAGTTCCAGGGCCAAGCAAAGCATCAGAGGTGGCAGTGTCGTTGTACAAAGAGGCTCAGGCTCTAGTGAAGACCGGCGAGACCAAAGGCTGGGGCAAGGTTTTGGATATTCCCGTGAAAATGGACAGATTTGGGCTGGGATATCAACCTTCATCATCAATGCCTACTGCAGGGGCACCCCGTTTCAAAGGACCAATAACAATTACGGACGGTGGGGTATATCATGAGACCATCAATGTTGTTTCAAATTCTGAAGAGGGAGACAGTGACTGCGACATGGACGCCTGGATTCAGCCGAGCGTGCCAGGACAAGGGCTTTGCAATTGGTCTATTCAGGAGACTGTTCCTGTGACAACTAAACAGTAATGCTTTGTTTTCTTAATTGTTGAACAATCCGGTGTCCTACCCGGGGCATCGTGATTTTGCTTAGGGTCATTCTGTTATGTACATTGCACTGTTTAATCGTTAAATAAAAGGCGTTTTTCATGTACAAATATTGTGATCTCTGTTTTTCCTGTTTTTATTTTTACAATAAAATGGCAACGTGGTTATTTGCTTTGTAGGTGTTTTGAAGCATTTAACCATTTCCTTTGCAGGATTACTATTTCAGATGACATCTATGAACCGCCTATGACTTACTTCGACTTTGAGCGCTCGGTATTTCAGGCCGAAGAAGAGACTGTTGAAGATGGCGATGTTCCACAAGAGTTGTCTTGGTTGGTAAAACAAGAAGAAAGAATCATTCTGCCTCATGAGGAAGTCATTGAGATCGTCAATCTGGGGTCGGAAGGGGTTGAAAGGAACATCCGTATAGGGGCCGCGCTGCAGAGCGACGTCAAGCGAAGATTGGTTCAAATGCTCAAAGAGTACAGTGATATTTTTGCTTGGTCGTATGAGGATATGCCTGGGCTGGATACGGATATGGTTGTGCACCGTCTTCCGCTAAAAGAAGAATGCCCGCCGGTTAAGAAGAAGCTCCGAAGAACTAGACCGGACATGGCTGTGAAGATTAAGGAGGAGGTTCAAAAACAGTGGGATGCTGGTTTCCTAGCTTTTACGAAATATCCCTCATGGGTCGCTAATATTGTGCCAGTGCCAAAGAAAGACGGTAAAGTGAGAATGTGCGTAGATTACCGTGATTTGAACAAAGCGAGCCTGAAAGATGATTTTCCACTTCCTCACATCGATGTGCTGGTCCATACCACCGCTCAATTCTCTGTATTCTCCTTCATGGATGGCTTCTCGGGCTATAATCAGATTAAGATGGCGCCAGAAGACATGGAGAAGACTACCTTCATTACACCCTGGGGAACATTTTGTTACAAAGTGATGCCCTTCAGATTGAAGAATGCTGGGGCAACATATCAACGTGCTATGACGACGCTCTTTCATGACATGATGCATAAAGAGATCGAGGTTTATGTTGATGATATGATTGCCAAATCCCAGACAGAGGAAGAACATTTGGTGAATCTGCTGAAACTGTTCAAGAGGCTTAGGAAGTTCAGGCTGAGACTGAACCCTAACAAGTGCACCTTCGGGGTGAGATCGGGTAAACTGCTGGGGTTTATCGTGAGAGAAAAAGGAATAGAGGTTGATCCTGCGAAAATAAAAGCAATACAAGAAATGCCGACGCCTAAAACAGAAAAAGAAGTGCGTGGGTTTTTAGGGAGGTTGAACTACATCGCTCGGTTCATATCTCACCTAACAGCTACGTGTGAGCCATTATTCAAGCTGTTGAAAACAGACCAGGCTGTAACATGGAATGAAAATTGTCAAAAGGCGTTCGATAAAATAAAACAGTATTTGTAGGAGCCTCCTATTTTGATACCTCCAGTGGCAGGGAGACCCTTGATTATGTATTTGACGGTTCTTGAGGGGAGTATGGGTTGTGTTCTCGGTCAACATGACGAGACAGGGCATAAAGAGCATGCGATATACTATATGAGTAAGAAGTTTACTGACTGTGAGTCTCGATACTCAATGCTCGAAAAAACTTGTTGTGCGCTAGCCTGGGCCGCCAAGCGTTTAAGACAGTACATGCTGAATCATACAACCATGCTCATTTCGAAGATGGATCCTATCAAATACGTATTAGAAAAGCAGGCACTATCTGGGAGAATTGCCCGGTGGCAGATGGTTTTGACCGAATATGACATCCAGTATGTTTCACAGAAGGCTAAAAAGGGAGCGTGTTATCGGAGTATCTCGTTGAGCAGCCTATTGAGGAGTACCAATCGATGAGGTTTGATTTTCCTGACGAGGATATCATGTACCTGAAGATGAAAGATTGGGAAGAACCGTTGTCGGATGAAGGACCAAAGACGGATTCCAAGTGGTAGATGATATTTGACGGAGCTGTAAACTCCTATGGTAGCGGAATAGGGGCAATCATCACTACTCCACATGGGTCGCACATCCCATTTACTGCTCGATTGACCTTTCCGGTTACCAATAATGAAGTCGAATACGAAGCTTGTATTATGGGGCTTGAAGAAGCCATTGATTTGCGAATCAAAAATCTGGATGTATACGGAGACTCAACTCTGGTGGTGAATCAAATAAAAGGAGAATGGGAGACACGTCAGCCCAATTTGATACCGTATATGAATTATGCAAGGAGATTGTTGCCTTTCTTTGACAAGGTTGAATTACATCATGTGCCGCGAGCAGAAAATCAGATGGCTGACGCCCTGGCTACATTGTCTTCCATTTATAAGGTTAACTTCTGGAACGAGGCTCCCAGGATTGTTATCTCTCGGCTTGACAGGACCGCATTTATATTTGCTATTGACGAAGCATCCGATGACAAACCCTAGTATTTTGACATTCAGAATTTCCTGAAGAACAAGGAATATCCGGCTGGGGCATCCAGTCGCGATCAGAAGACTCTCAGGAGATTGGCTGGCAATTTCTATCTAAATCCGGACGGTGTCCTATATAAAAGAAATCATGACTTGGTGTTGCTACGCTGTGTAGACGAGAAAGAGGCGAAGTTGCTCATGGAGGAAATACATGAGGGTACGTTTGGTACACATGCTGGTGGGCATGCTATGACCAAAAAGCTGCTGCGGGCAGGTTATTACTGGCTAACTATGGAAACTGACTGTTTCAAGTTTGCGAAGAGGTGTCATAAGTGCCAGATTTATGCGGATAAGATCTATGTGCCTCCGAGTCCTCTGAACGTGATGTCATCACCGTGGCCATTCTCAATGTAGGGAATTGATATGATTGGAAAGATTGAGCCGACGGCATCTAACGGACACCGGTTCATTTTGGTAGCAATTGATTATTTTACCAAGTGGGTGGAAGCGGCATCATATGCTAATGTGACCAAACAAGTGGTAGCCAGGTTTATCAAACAAGATATCATTTGCAGATATGGAATCCCTGAGCGGATTATTACCGATAATGGTTCCAACTTAAATAACAAGATGATGAAGGAGTTGTGTCATAATTTTAAGATTGAACATCACAACTCTTCTTCTTACCGACCCAAGATGAATGGCGCTGTTGAAGCGGCCAATAAGAACATAAAGAAGATTGTTCAGAAGATGGTTGTGACGTATAAGGACTGGCATGAGATGCTACCTTTCGCTTTGCACGGTTATCGTACGACGGTACGCACATCAATCGGGGTAACCCCGTTCTCGTTGGTATACGGAATGGAAGCGGTGTTACCACTGGAAGTTGAGATTCCTTCTCTGAGGGTTTTGCGAGACGTCCAACTTGACGAGGCAGAATGGGTGAAAGACAGGTTGAATCAGCTGAGTCTAATGGATGAGAAGAGGCTAGCTTCTCTAGCATACGGTAGGTTGTACTAGAGCCGGATGAAGAAAGCGTATGATAAGAAGATACATCATCAGAGCTTTCAAACGGGCGACCTTGTGCTGAAGAGGATCCTCCCGCCACAAACCGATCACAGGGGCAAGTGGACCCCTAACTACGAAGGGCCATACGTCGTTAGGAAAGTCTTCTCAGGAGGAGTATTGTTGTTGTCCACCATGGACGGTGAAAACTTTACGTCGCCTGTGAATTCGGACGCAGTTAAAAAATACTTTGCTTAAAATTGACCCGCTGGACAGAAAAAAAGAGAGTCCAGGCAAAAATGGGGCATCCCGGCGAACCAAAAACAGAATAAAAGGTTTGGGCAAAAGTTAGGGATAAAATTGAAAAAAGATGTACACCCGCGAAGTCGAAATCCTACACTGGGCGGCTTCGGCAAAAAAGGGTATCCCGGTGAATTGAAAACCCGCAAAGGGCGATTCACGCAAAAGTTAGGGATTTGAAAGGAAAATGACTGCGGACCGAGTTTGATGCTGCATTGCTTGGTGGTTGGGAGAATACTTTGGGGGTTCATTTATCAGATACAATCTCTTCCGAAAGTTGAATACCGGGAAAGCGCCAGAGTCAGGAGAGTCATAGGAGGATCAGCTCATGATGTTTGTCTGCACCACGTTGCTGACATATGCGAAAATTTGATTTGTCATTGTATTTATGCTTCCTGTGCATACTTGTATATTTGTTGTGCGTAACTTCCTCTTTTCAGGAGTTACATCCAGTGTACAAAACTCTGCCTATTCATAGGCCTAATCAATAAAACATGTTATTCAGTATTTGATGCCTGTTCTTTACTGTTTTGTATGTGAAAAACGACAATGTTTTGATAAAACTAGCAGTTGTATAACGTTGCTGGCCCTTGCCAATAATTGTTAAAACTTCGAATTGACTGAAAGTGATGTCATTGACGCTAACTTGAATGGATCTGATTGTATAGACTTGTTTTGTCTCGTTTGTGGTGTTGCAGGGTTCTCGTCCATGTGAAGTGGACGATCAGAAAATTGTAGTCCTAACCAGAGGCTCATGACGAAAAGAATTGATCATTATGTGAAGTGAACCCCCACGCAGGTCGCGCTTCATTTCCCGAAGCTGAGATGACACTGTTCCTTACTGAAGAAGGATCAATTTCCCCAGCTAGTCGCAGCTTATCCCCAAAGTATATTCTCCAGCAGGTCAAGATTAATGCTCCCCACAAGATGTCTATCCTCAGTCCCGAGTTTGTAAACTGTGGCCAGATGGTTTACTTTCCCCAGCAGGGTCGTTTACCCTCAGCAGAGTTTGATAACTTTAAAGTTTGTAAGCTGTACTCAGACAGTGGTGTTTCTCCAAAAGGATTCTTTATCCTCAGCGGAGTCGTTTAGTTTTCAGTGGATTGATAATTCCAGAGTTGTAAACTGTACTCAGACGGTTATTACCTCCAGTAGGGTTGTTTATTCTCCCCCAGCGGAGTCACTCCCTGTTTCCAGCGGAGTTGGTTAATATTCCCCGAGAGAGTCGTTTCTTCCCCAGCGGAGTCTTCTCTCCCCGGCAGGTGTTTTTTTCCTCCTCGTGGAAATTGAAGGTTTAAAGCTCTCCCCGGCAGAGTTGGTCGTATGTCCTAGCATATTTTGAGATACCCGTTCATTCCCCCCAGCAGGGTGGTATCTGTTCTCAACGGTCGTGTTGAAGCCAGCTTATCAGAGCTCCCCAGCAGCCGGAACCTGCATTTGCATTTGCATGCATTGTCATATGTGCATATATCAAAAACGCGTAGCATTTCCATGTTGTATGGAGCATTACGCCATTGTCAAACATACGCATTTTGAAACATAAGTCAGTTTGGTTAACCTTTTGCTTTCAGGTGTGTTTCTCAACAGGAGTAGGGAGTTCTAAAGCCCAGATGTCTTTTCAAACAATCAAGGTCTTGCCGTGAGACGTATGATGATGTGATTCAGTTTATTATCATCCCCATAGAGTTACTGATTGAGGTTCTCTCGTATCCGATCAGCGGACTGTTTTGTCAAGTTTGTTGCTGCAGTAGCGTCTCAGGGTTCCATGAATCAAAATTTCAGAAGTGGTCGCTTGTTGTCAGAACGGGTGTCGGTCATTGGTTTTCAGAATATCCCCAGCTATGTTGATAGGATGTATTCATGTTGACGAACTGCTCCCTCCGTGTTGACGGAATGTGCATCTTGATGAAGGCAATTTATGCCTATGTTGATAGGATTTCTTCGTGTTGACGAATCAATTTCTCCGTGTTGACGGAATATGGAGTCCTGATGAGGACAAGTTTTATTCCTTTGTGTTGACGGAATGTGCGTCCTAACGAGGACAATTTATGCCTATGTTGATAGGATGTATTCATGTTGACGAAGTGCTTCCTCCGTGTTGACGGAATGTGCGTCCTGATGAGGATAATTTAGGCCTATGTTGATAGGATTTATTCGGGTTGACAAATTACTCCCTCCATGGCGACGGAATGTGCGTCCTGATGAGGACACTTTATGCTTATGTGGATAGGATTTCTTCGTGTTGACGAAATGTGAGTTCAGATATGTACAAGAATGGTATTCCTATGATGATAGGATTTATTCGTGTTGATGAGTCTATTTTTTCCTCGTGTTGACGAGACGTGAGTCCTGATATGGAAAATTTATTCCTATGTTGATAGGAGTTCCTTGGGTTGATAAGACGCAAATAAGATGTCATTGCCTATGTTGATAGGATCTCCTTATGTTGACAAGATGCGGACAACTCATCCACAACGAAGTCGCCGGGATTTCTCCGTGTTGACGGAATGAGGATTCCTGATGAGGACAAGTTTTATTTCTCCATGTTAATGGAATACGGATTCCTGTTGAGGACAAGGTTTGCTTTCTCCGTGTTGACGGAATATGGAGTCCTGATGAGGACAAGTTTGATTTCTC
The DNA here is from genome assembly GCA_963859935.3 of Lathyrus sativus. Taxonomy (NCBI): domain Eukaryota; kingdom Viridiplantae; phylum Streptophyta; class Magnoliopsida; order Fabales; family Fabaceae; genus Lathyrus; species Lathyrus sativus. Next base: position 166,120,504 of record OZ012735.1, on the reverse strand, counting down.
CGTGTTGACGAAATGAAGAGTCCTGATGAGGGCAAGTTTTATTCCTATGATGGTAGGATTTCTTCGTGATGACGAATTTATGGCTTTTCGTGTTGACGAAATTTGAGGACAATCGTGGATAATATTTTTCCTGTGATGATGGGATCTTTACTCATGTTGACGAATTTGTTTCTCTTCTTGTATTGACAAGGTTAGTCCAGTTGTGGACAGAGGTGTTTTTGCAAAGATAGTTCAGTACCTGTGGTGTTACATGGGTGGTGGGAGTCAAAATCAGAGTTATGTTCTAA